>CM051235.1:440414887-441614887 GCA_027917425.1 Gastrophryne carolinensis
AGTCAGGAAGCACAGGTCACAAGGCAGATGAGCTCCATTACAGCTTACATCTGACGGCAGCTCTGCTTGACAGATAAAAGCAGCGTGCGTCTCTCCACCTCCCTGGACCTCCCCCTTGCGTGCCTCGTCATTATGCCCCCTGATGATTACTATACCAGGCTGCACAGAGCATCAGGCTGTTCGGCTGCGCTAGCGGGGACCCCAAACACTGAGCAGCGCTCCACCTGCGGCGTCTTCTTTGCGGTCCGGATAACTGGCGGCTGCGGTCCGCCAGTTGAGTATGCCTGCTCTAGAGGATCAACACTACCAATTTGTGGCATTGCCCTTTGGGTCTCACTTCAGCAGCCAGGTGTGTCACCAAGGTGCTGGCAGGAGTAATGTCTCTGCTCAGGTTTCAGGGAATCCGCATGCTGCCTTATCTGGATGACATTCTCATCACTTCCCAGTCTCTACAACAGGTAGAATTGGATACTCAGCCGGTTGTGACCACCCTGAGTCATTTGGATGGGTGATCAACCACCCCAAGTCTTCTCTGTCCCCCCTCCCTGGTGACTTCATTCTGGGAATGAATCTGGATACAGTTCAGGCAAGGATTTTCCTTCCTCAGCAGAAGGTGGACAGTCTGATTGCACAGGCTCAGTCCCTCCTAGCTCATCCCCATCCCTCCATCAGGCAGGGAATGCAGCTGGTGGGCCTGATGGTGACATGCTTCGAGGCGGTCCCTTATGCTCAGTTCCACTTGAGGCCTCTGCAACTCCACCCCTTGTCAGTGTGGGACAAGGATCCTGTGTCCCTGGACCGGGTCTTTGTGCTTTCCCCCCCTGGTCAGGAGGTCCCTCTTGTGTGTGCTGGACTCCAGGAACCCTGTTGGGGGGGCAGATCCTTGCTGACCCCCTCCTGGGAGACGGTCACCACGGATGCCAGTCTGTCAGGTTGGGGGGGTTTCTGGAAGTCCAGGAGAGGTGGGGCCCTCAGGAGGCCCACACACCTATCAACGTCTTTGGAGCTGCGGGCGATCAGGTTAGTTCTGGCTCAGTTGACTCCTCACCTTCGGGGGCCTGCCTGTTCAGGTGCGCTCGGACAACCATACGGCAGTTGCCTACATCAATCAGGGAGGGACCCGGAGCAAGAGGGCCCTCCGGGAAGTGACTCTAATCCTGAACCTGGGCGGAGGCCAATGTTCCCTGCATATCTGCGGTGTACATTCCGGGGGTGGAAAATCTGCAGGCAGACTCTCTAAACAGGGGGGACCTCTCGCCAGGGAGAATGGTCCCTCTGCAACAGGGTGTTTCAATCTCTGTGTCACCGTTGGGGCCAACCAGATGTGGATTTGTTTGCGTCCCGTCACAATCACAAGCTCCCGGCCTTTGTCTCCCTGTCCCAGATCCTCTGGCCTTGGCCACGGATGCTCTAGCAATGTCATGGCAGGACTTTCAGTTCTTGTATGTCTTTCCTCCATTCCCCCTGCTGGGCAGGGTTCTGCGCAAGATTGCTCTGGAAGGGGTGCCAGCAATTCTGGTGGCCCCCAGGTGGCTAAGAAGAGTGTGGTTCGCAGACGTGTGCAGCTGGCAGTAGATCAGTATGTTCTGCCAAGGGTGCCAGATCTGCTCACTCAGGGTCCCTTACGCCATCCCATTTACAAACTCTGCTTTGACAGCCTGGCTGCTGAAACCTCCATCTTGATGGAGAAGGGGCTGTCTACCTCGGTTGTTGATACCATGATAAAGGCTAGGAAGAAGTCTTCCTCTTCCATTTATTACAGGGTTTGGCATGCCTACATTGACTGGTTTGAGTCTAAGTCTCTTCCCTGTCGTGTGTTCTCTATTCCCAGGATTCTGGAGTTCCTGCAGCATGGGTTGGAGCTGGGGCTCCAACTCAGTACTCTGAAGGGTCAGGTTTCTGCCCTGGCTGTTTTTTTCCCAGAAGTCCTTTGCTCAGCATTCTCTGATCAGGACTTTTTTTCCAGGGGGTTACTCATGTGCGTCCCCCACGTAAGCCTATGGTGCCTGTTTGGGATTTGAACTTGGTTTGTCAGCCTTGCAGGGTGCTCCCTTTGAACCTGTGCAGGATGCCTGCCTTGGCCATCTTACTTTCAAAGTTGTCTTTTTGGTGGCTATCACTTCTGTTAGGCGTGTGTCTGAGTTGGCGGCGCTTTCCATCCAGCCCCCCCTACTATGAGAGACACCAGGACAAGGTGATGTTCCGCTTCAAGCCAGATTTTCTGCCTAAGGTAGTGTCTGCCTTTGGTTTGAATCAGGACATTGTTCTTCCTTCATTGTGCCCTAATCCTAGTAATGGTAAGGAGAGGGTTTTGCATTCTTTGGATGTGGTTAGGTGTCCTGAAGTACTATCTGGTGGCTACTGCACCTTTCAGAAAAACTGATGCTCTTTTTGTGGTCCCTTCTGGTCCTAGGAAGGGTTTGGCTCCTGCCAAGTCTACTATCAGCAAATGGATCCGTCAGGCTGTGATTCAGGCCCTACTCTGCTAAGGGGAAGAATCCTCCCTTCCGCCTTACTGCTCATTCTACTCATGCTATTGGTGCCTTCTTGATGAACAAGTTTGCAAGGCCGCTACTTGGTCTTCTGTTCATACTTTTTCAAAGTTTTACAAGGTTGATGTTAGGGTCTCAGCTGATGCTGTTTTGGCCGCAAGGTTTTGCAGGCGCAGTGGTTTAATCTGTCTGCTGTTACCTTTGGGGATCCCACCCTACTTTTCTGGACACTGCTATTGGATGTCCTGAATGTAAGTATTCTATCTGGAACAGGACGTACTGTATACTAAGAATAATACAATTCTGTGATTACTCACCTGTAGAATTGGTATTATGAGTATACAGTACGTCCTGCTCCACCCCACCCTTTGTTTTGCATTTGTCTTGGATCCCCTGTATGGTGATTGTTATCATTGTTATAGTTGCTAGTTTGGGTTGTTTTAATTCTCCTGGCTTCTCGTTAACTGCTTTTCAATTCTGGGGATTGTGGGAGGTCCCTATTTTCGATGTCTCTGCAGTCCAGCGCCATTTGGCGGAGTAGTACCTGAATGTAAGTATTCTATCTGTGAGCAGGACGTACTGGGGTTTTTAATCATTCTATGTATTTTAAATGTATGTGTTTCGTTTCTTTGGCTTATAATAAAAATCCTTTGTATTTTTGTACATTGACATAGCTGACTTTTCTGTTGAGACGGCCTATCTTTATACTGATAGAAGGGAGGTATCGGTGAGTTTGGCTGGTCACTCACCATTTGTCCTGTCTTTGATGCAATCAACCCAGTTGGGTGGTTGCCTCCCAAGCCAGCATCCAGAATCCTACAATTTACCAGTGGCAGTGCGGGAATTCTCTGTTAAAATAGACGTACTGTATACTCATAATACCAATTCTACAGGTGAGTAATCACAGAATTGTATTTTTTCTGACTATGTATTATGACCTATTGCATTTGCTTATTCTGATCATGGGCATTTCTCCCCCTTCTTGTATAGGTCATGGGCTTGTGGTTGAGGGTTGTGGTTCCTCCTGGTCCCGTTTTTTATTAAGAGGGATCACTTATTGAGAAGCTCAGTTTTGGGATTTCCTGATGGCTGTTCCCCCCCCCCCCCCCCCCCCTCCGATGCCACTTGCATGTGCCGCGGACGGCTCCCAAGAAAGCCACGAATAAGAAACAGCACCTCGAGCCCGTTTACTCGGATAATGACGATCTCTTTGATGATCTGGGCTCTGTGGAGGAAGGTGAGTTGCCAGAGGATTCACGTTCCATGGTGGATTATTCTGCTGGCAATGGCAGTATGTCTGATTCTTCCTCGGACTAGGACGCGTGGCTCCCGGATGATACGGAGAAATTGCTTGCCTCAGTGTTTGAGACTCTACACATTGTCCCTCCCAGAGCGGCTAAGAGGAAGCAGGGAGATTTGTTTAGGCCCGAAAGACAAAGGTGGGTTTTCCTGGAGCAGGCCCATTTCTCTAACATGATTTTCAAGGAATGGGGAGAGGCCTAACAAGTTACCATCGGTGCCTAAGGGCCTGGACAGACGGTATCCCTTCCCTGATGAGCTGGTTCGGCTATGGTCTCGCCCTCCCGAAGTGGATACCCCTGTGTCGGGGTTGTCCAACACTACTGTTATGCCGTCACCTGATACTGCTTCCTTACGTGACCTGGCTGACAAGCGCATGGATCTGCTGGTCTGCCATGCGTTCACCTTTGCTGGTGCCCTTTTTTGCCCTGTGTGTGTCTCGGCAATTGTCTCTCTAGCCATCAGAAAGAAGGTGAGACACCTTGTGGATAGAGCTAAGTCTCGCAAGCAGGCGGAGGAGAATAAAGAACTCGATTTCATTGGCTTTGTTGCTTCTGCCATGGACAATGGGGTCCGGCGCAGCGCCAGGATTTCGGCCCTGCTTGTTGCCCTCCGCCGCTCGCTCTGGCTGCGGCAATGGTCGGCTGATGCGGCCGCCAAGAAGTCGCTTTACGAGTATCCCCTTTGTGGGGCACAGGCTGTTTGGGGAATGCCTGGACCTTTTGGTCAAGGATGGTAGACTCCCTCAGAGACAGAAGCCTGCTCGGTCCTTTCGGAATCCCCCTGCCTATCACTCCTTTCGGGGAGGAAGAGGCTCTTCATTTCCCAGGTGGCCGCACTTGGGGTAGAGGTAGGTCCCGCGGCCGACCCGATCCCTCCTGGGGAACCAAATCCAAGCCCCCTGCCAAGTCCCCTCAGGCATGAGGGGGCGTCCTCACCCATCCGGGTGGGGGGACGGCTTCTGCTGTTTGCTCAGATCTGGAGGCGGCACGTCTCGGATCGGTGGATTCAGGAGGTAGTGTCCTCCGGTTACAAGATAGAGCTGGCAGTCAGGCCGCCCACAAAATTCCTCAATTCACGGATATCTCGAAACCCACTAAATGGGCAGATGTTGAGAATGGCCTGCAACACCTTCTGCGGTTAGGTGTGATTTGCCCTGTACCTCGGCAGGAATGGGGGCAAGGTTTTTACTCCAACCTGTTCACAGTTCCCTAGAAGGACGGAACGTTAACCAATGCTGGACCTGAAGGGTCATAACAGGTTTGTAAGAGTCAGACATTTCCGCAAGGAAACCTTATGGTCGGTGGCGAGATCGCTTCGTCCCGGCGACTTCATGACCATGGTGGACATCAAGGATGCTTATCTGCACATCCCGATTTTCCAGGGGCATGAGAAGTTCCTGAGGTTTGCTCTGGAGGATCAGTATTACCAGTTTGTGGCACTTCCATTTGGGATTTCCTCAGCCCCCTGCATTTTCACCAAGGTGCTGGCGGGCATTATGGCGATCTTGAGCAACCAGGGCATTCGTGTGCTTCCCTGTCACGCTCCAGGTACCGCAATTAACCACTTGGATAACTTCAGCTCTCTTGGTAAGGACCTCAACCCCCAATCTCCGCAGCCAGCTTCACCTATAGGAGCCCCGCTTGCCGAGACGCAGAACACGCCTGCTCGGGATCGGTTGCCCCCAGGACTTCTATGGCTCAAAGGATGAAGCCTTACTGTACAGAGGACTGGAGAACCCGCGGCTGGAAGTGGAATTGGGTAGCCCGAATTTGAGCGTAAGACGGAAGTCCAAGGACAGGCTGGAGGTTGGCAACAGCAGATCTGAGGTGGCGACAGAACAATTGCAATAGACAGATCGTGGTCTAGGTTCAAGGCAAGGGTCGGCAACAGGAGTGTAGATCGAGGATGGTCAAAGGCAGGCAAGGGTCGGCAACAGGAGTGTAGATCGAGGATGGTCAAAGGCAGGCAAGGGTCGGCAACAGGAGTGTAGATCGAGGATGGTCAAAGGCAGGCAAGGGTCGGCAACAGGAGTGTAGATAGAGGATGGTCAAAGGCAGGCAAGGGTCGGCAACAGGAGTGTAGATCGAGGATGGTCAAAGGCAGGCAAGGGTCGGCAACAGGAGTGTAGATCGAGGATGGTCAAAGGCAGGCAAGGGTCGGCAACAGAAACACAGATCGATATCAAGGTAAGTAACAAACGAGGGTCTAAGCGCTATAACAGGCAATGACAAACTGACTGGGGTGTGGTTATATAGGGATCAGGCATCATTGGCCCTGGAGAATCAGTGTGGTGATTGGTGCAACTTCTGAACTTCAAAAGGATTGGACAACATAGGGCGTACAGCCCAGAACTCTAAAACAGCCAATTGGCCCAGTCCCAGAGGGGCACTCCCCCTAGTGCAGCTGGGCCTTTAATTTAATTAACCTTCCTCCGGCGGCCGCGCTGAGAGCATAAACAGAACGTGCACGAGCACGAGAGATGACGCTGGAGCCGCCGGCTGAGGAGGGAGGCGCGTGCGCGCCAGCCGGAACAGAAGCTGCCGCCCGCCGCGGCCGCCGGACAGGTGGCTGCGCAGCGGGAGCAGGCGGCTGAGGACCCGAGACGCCGCTGGAACGGGAGACCGGTAAGCGAACACTGACATTCCCTATCTGGACGACTTGCTGATTGTGGCCCAGTCTCTTCAGCAGGCCGAGAGTGTTACTCCAATGGTGTTGTCAACCCTGGAGGCCTTCGGCTGGGTAGTCAATTACCCCAAGTCTTTTATCAATCCCTCAACTGTGAGATCCTTCCTGGGAATGTCGATAGACACCGCTCAGGTCAAGGTTTTTCTGCCACAGCAGAAGGTGCAGGTCTTGCTGTCTTGTCAGCGGCCTCAATTTGTCTGGGGATGAGATTGGTGGGCCTAATGGTGTCCTGCTTCGAGGCAGTGCCCTTCGCCCAATTTCACATGAGACCTCTTCAATTGAACCTGCTGACCGGCTGGAATAGGATGCAGGAGTCTCTGGAACAGGAATTTTCGCTGTCCCCTCTGGCCAGGCAGTCCCTCTTTTGATCATTACTGGTTCCGGGTCAAGGCCACCCCCGGTTAGTTCGGCAAGCATTTGATTATGACCACACTGAATTTTGAATTAAAGAAGTTTTACTTCACATTTATTTCACAATTTCATATAAAATACATTTTCATTACAGATTATACTACAATATTCCATGATCGATGATGCCATATACATCAATAAGGTTACTCTTCACTCACACATTCTCTTATTTTTTGTTATACAAGGTTCCTCCTCGGACTATCTTAATGGTGGGCAGACATGTTTCGCCACTATTTTTGGCTTTCTCAATGCCCTTATAAAGAGAGAGAAGAGATCAGAGTATGTGTGTTTAGCTTTCATTTAGAAATATCACCATGGTAATTTTTACTGCATTTAACATTATATAAATATATAGTTTTGTACAATACCTGTGCAAAAACTTTTTTTCATAAACAATAAATCTTCATCATTTACAATCCCATGTCTAATATGTGCATTTACATTACATCATTAAGCATTAATCACTGAGAAGTCATGGTCAGGACACCCTCATGAAAACTCATTGGTCATGTAGCCCTTTGGAGAATCGCAAGCCATAATTAATATGTAAATAATAAAGGGCTTATAAAAAATCACTTCAGATAAGTATCCACATATATTCAGTGGCAGCTAGATTATTTGGATTACCTTAATAGGGCTTTTGCAGTATTCTCCAAGGGAATAATAGCACTAGGTCACATGCTCAAGAAGGTTACCTCAATGGGGAACCTACAAGGTTAGAACATGGCGTTACCTCGGGTTATATACATGTTTTGTGCAGCCTATATGTGCCTTATGGGTCATCTTAGTGAGAAAATTAACTTGGGCTACTGTACTTTTAGAGGTGAAAATCGAGGTATGCGCTGCGAGCGCTAAACGGACAGAATGTGCCTCTCGTCCTATTCCCACAGAGTTCTCCTAGCTCTGATGTTAATTGCTCGTCGGTCTAGGGGTGAGAAAGCGCCGCTCCGGTGACACTTATATGTACGCTCCGACGCCCCGGCCATTGCCGGAAGTGACGCTTTGCGCTCCAGGTGCCGGAGCGCACCCACCGCCCATCAGAGCTCCGGCTTGTCGGTGCTGTGACTCCATTTTGTTGGAGTCCATCTAGCACCGACAAAAAGCGGCATTGCGTTGAGCCCTATGTGGGCCTCCATGGCGGTTTTTTGCATTACACATCACACAATGTATTAGAGTCTGCGGATCGAAAAACTGATATCTTTACAGTCTATTGCTAGGGTGCAAGTAAATTGATATATTTACATATTACTTACGTTATTACTGATCGGTGCCGTGACTCCATTATATTGGAGTCCATCTAGCGCCTTCAGAAAGCAGCATTATGGTGCGCCCTAAGTAGATTATTATATTGATTTTATAGGAATCAAAATCAATCAATATATTTACTTCCTATTGCTAGTCATTTGTGGCTTTCATATTATTGGGGCTTCACTATAAAACTATGAAAATGAACATAACTGAATAGGTTACTGTATTTACACTGTATCCTATTAGTGATCAGTTTTTATTTTTCATATTTTTGGGACTTCACTATAAGGGGATCTCTATCCTCAGAACACCATGTTCTATTTGTGTGCGGGATCTCTGTCCCCCAGAAAAATACGAAAACGTGAATCTTCGTGGCCCATCATAGGTCCGCATGTGGTGCCACTGCACGTGTCCCAATGAATGACATGCACAGGGGCACTGATTATCTCACCCCCATATTGTCTGGTATGGTGACTCCACTGTTTGTTAAAGTCCGTCACAAAGCGGACCACTTCCTTAGAATAGCTCAATCTATTAGGGCCTTTCTTTCGGGGTACCAGCAATTCAGATCTATTGAGCTTCTTGGCTCTGATATACGCCTGTCTAATAACTTTGTCAGGGTAACCCCTTGCTTTGAACTTACTGGCTAAAGTAACAGCTTCACGTTCAAAATCTTCTGGAAAGGTGCAATTCCTACGAGCCCGCAGGAATTGGCCATATGGTATACCTTTTTTCAGATGTTGTACATGTGCACTGTCATAGCTCAGAAAGCTATTTATTGCTGTAGGCTTTCTGAAAAGACAAGTGTCTATCAAACCATTCGGTCTCAAAGACAGTTTGACATCCAAGAAGGTTACCTCAGACTTGGAGATGGTAGTCGTCAGTATGATGTTCAACTGATTCTTGTTAAGACAGTCCAAGAAGTCTTGGCAGGCGGATTCCGTGCCCTGCCAAAAGAACAAAATGTCATCAATATAGCGGTACCACCCCAATATTGCAGAGTGGTACCGCTCTAAATTGAGACCAAAGACAGTGCACTCCTCTCACCATCCCAGAAAAAGATTGGCCACCGATGGGGCACATTTTGCCCCCATTGCAACACCAGATATTTGTTGGTAGTACTGGCCATTAAACATAAAGAAGTTGTGGGTAAGTATAAATTCCAATAATGTCAGTAAAAACCTATGGAGCTCTGCCCTGTCTGTCGACTCCTTATCCAAAAAAAACTTGATTGCTTCTAGAGCTAATTGGTGAGGTATTATTGTATAAAGGGATTCAACGTCACAGGCAAATGCATCCCATCAAGTTTTTTAAGCAAATCCATAGTGTCACGGACATATGAATGTAGACTCAACACATGTGGTTGCAAGAAAAGGTCCAGAAAGGAACAGGCAGGTTCCAGGAGGCTCTTTATCCCTGAAACAATTGGTCGACCAGGAGGAGCTGTAAGATTTTTATGTGTTTTAGGCAACACATAAAAGGTTGGCGTGACTGGGTATGGAACAGTCAAGAATTTAAATTCTTGGGTACTGATGATGCCTTGTTCATGGGCCATTGTCAGGAGGGAATCCAATTCAATTTTGTATCCATCCCCCGGGTTCCGCGTAAGCCGCGAGTAATTGCGAGTATCCCGGAGTTGGCGATTTACCTCCTGTAAATAATCCTTAGTAGCCCAGATTACTACACTTATATCTACCCGGGGTAAGTATGATCCCTCCTCCCATGGTAAAAGATGACCAGGCCTCCTGTATTTGTTGATGTGAATAGTTCCTCTTTTGGTGGTTGGAGTCCCGGAACCTGCTGGTGGGCAAGTCCTTCTGACTCCCCATTGGGAGATAGTTACCACAGATGCCAGTCTGACAGGCTGGGGAGGCGTTTGGCAGATGCAAAAGATCCAGGGTCAGTGGGGTCCGCAGGAGAACCGCTTACCCATAAATCTCCTGGAGCTGAGAGCGATCCGCTTGATTCCCCATTTAAGGGGTCGTGCGATCCAGGTTCGCTCAGATAATCAGACGGCTGTCGCCTACATTAATCACCAGGGCGGAACTGGGAGCAAGAGAGCTCTCAAGGAGGTGACCCAGATTCTGTCTTGGGCAGAGGAGAATGTTCCCTGTATCTCGGCGGTCTACATTCCCAGAGTAGAGAACCTGGAGGCAGACTCCCTGAGCAGGAGCGCCTCGCGCTTGGGGGAATGGTCGCTCTGTGTCTCCGCTGGGATCAGCCGGACGTGGATCTGTTTGCGTCCAGACACAATCACAAGCTTCCGAGGTTCGTCTCCCTCTCCAGAGATCCTCTGGCCATTGCCACAGACGCTCTGGTGATTCCCTGGACAGAATTCATGTTTCTTTATGCATTCCCTCCGTTTCCATTTCTGGGCAGAGTGCTGCGAAAGATAGCCCAGGAAGGGGTACCAACTATCCTGGTGGCTCCTCGCTGGCCGAGAAGGAGTTGGTTTGCGGACATAGTTCAGATGTCAGTAGATCGCTACATCATGCCTGATGACCCAGGGCTTCTCACACAGGGGTCGCTGCGGCACCCCAATTTACAGACGCTGGCTTTGACGGCCTGGCTATTGAAACCTGAATCCTGATAGAAAAGGGGCTGTCGGCCACTGTTGTGCATACCATGATTCAGGCTCAGAAGAAGTCTTCTTCCATGATATACTATAGAGTTTGGCACGCTTATATTGCTTGGTGCGAGACCAAGAGTCTCCCTTGCTGCTCTTTTTCTATTTCGAGGATTCTGGAGTTTTTGAAACACGGCTTAGACTTGGGTCTCCAGCTGAGCACCCTCAAGGGTTAGGTCTCGGCCTTAGCCATCTTTTTCCAGACATCCATTGCCAACCATAGGTTGATCAAGACCTTTTTCCAGGGAGTCACCCATGTCCGGCCATCGCGTAAGTCAGTATTACCGGTGTGGGACTTGAATTTAGTACTGTCTGCTCTTCAGGGGCCTCCCTTCGAACCATTGTGTAATGCTGCATTGCCTATTTTGACTCTGAAAGTGGTCTTTTTGGTAGCGATCACCTCGGTGCGTTGTGAATCAGAGCTGGCCGCGCTTTGTATGAAACCTCCCTATTTTGAGCGGCATAAGGATAAGGTGGTTTTTCGCTTTAAACCTGATTTTTTGCCTAAGGTCGCTTCTCCCTTTCACCTTAATGAGGAAGTTGTCTTGCCTTCCTTGTGTCCAGCACTGACTAATTCTAAGGAAAGGACCCTCCATGCCTTGGATGTGGTCAGAGCCATTAAGTATTACCTGGTTGCGACTGAATCCTTCAGGAAATCGGATTGGCTCGGTGGTGCAGACATATTCTGCCAAGGGGAAGGAACCCCCTTTTCAGATCACAGCTCATTCTACCAGAGCTATCTTGGGCTTTTCAGCACCAGGCATCGGTTGAACAAGTTTGTAAGGCCGACACATAATTTTACAAAGTTTTACAAGGTGGATGTCAGGGCCTCAGCTGACGCTGTCTTTGGCCGAAAGATGCTTCAGGCGGTAGTGAGATGAACTACATGCTGTTCTGCACTGGGGATCCCGTCCAAATGGACACTGCTTTTGTATGTCCCACATGTCATCACTGGAACGACCTGGACTGGATATAGGGAAAAATAAAATTCTGCGAAACTCACCTGTAGAATTGTTTTTGATTATATCCAGTCCAGGCCGTCCCACCCCGCCCTTTTGTTCATTGTCTCCTGTTTGCCTGTTATGGTGATCACCATTTTTTATGCATTGGACTTTGCATTCTTAATTCTTGTTAGAGAGAGTACAAGCTGAAACCATGTGGAGTAACATGGTTGCTTTGGCCTCCCGGCCTGTCCTCTTTTTGTTACTGCTTTTTAACCACTGGAGAATGATAGAGGGACACCTGCCTTTATAGGGGTCCGGGAGGAGCTGCAGCTTTTGATCTTGTAGTTGAGCGCCCCCTGGGGGCACTGGGATGACCTGGACTGGATATAATCAAAAACAATTCTACAGATGGGTTTCACAGAATTGTATTTTATAGGGCTCCCTTGCCTCCCAGTGGCACAGAATAGTTGTGTGCATCACCTGCAACTATTTAAGATAAACAGCTGGAGATGCTGAGCCACCGCCTGGAGCACCAAGGGAAAACACTGGATTCTGGAACAAAATGATTTTGTTTTTATCTTAACAGCCAGGGGCCAGGACAGAGGAACCTGAAGTCATATGTTATCCCTTTTTAGTGATATACAGTAACTTACTTATCCACCTAAGTTAGTATGTAGATTTAACTTTGGTGCCATTTACAGCTTTGAGCATGGGGATAGCTCTCTATTAGTTTTGGGGAGCATCAACGCCTGACCTGGCATCATTCTGTCTTTTTCCGATAGGCTGCTGGTTCATTTTCTTCACCAGCTCCAACTCACCCAGACCCTCAGTGCTGATCTAAGGGCATGCCGCATGGTCAGTCTGTGCATGGGCTCCTCACTCCAGTCAGTGAGGGAGCCCACTCCTTTGTGACTTGAGCATGCCTTGAAGCCCAATTGAGAAGGGCCATAAAGTAGACCTAGTCAAGCATGGTTATTAAGCATTGATGGCTTAATGCTTGGGTTCATTGTGCTGGACAAAGACTGAGCATGAAGATGCTACCAACATGAAGATCAGGGGTCAGGGGTTAATAAACGGCCCGGGACTCTATGGACACACCGGCCCTTCTGCAGTGTCTGGCCCAATATCATACACCCCCCTCCACCGATAATAGGTGGTGTGCAGAATCCCCCCAATCAACCCTTTAACAAGCAGTGCGTCAGAAAAACCCCCTAAATCACCCCCTAACAAACAGTGCAGTAGAGAATCCCCCCAAATCACCCCAATATTTACCCCCCCCCCCCCATTTTGATCCTACACAAGTTTACAAATACAGTTTTTTTAGTCTTCAATGGAACAAAAACATTTTTCCAAAAGTGCACCAAAACCTGGGATTTTCACTATTGGGATAGTGGTCCACCCCCCCAGGGCATCCCAACAAGGGGTGCTGTGTGAAACTCATCATGGTCAACCATGGAATCTAACTGATTCCATAGCTAGCCACTAGCCTTCCCCCAGGGCATCCCACAATACATAGAAAGCATGGGCAAGGCTGTTTGGCCAGCACAAGAAAACCTCTCTCTCATGGAGTCCGCTGCTGCCCTCCTCTCCATGTGGCTGACGACAAGAGAAGGTGCAAAAGCTGCCTTTAAAGTAGAGGCGAGTGGATAGCGGCACACCTGCATCTGGGAGCAAGCACGTGTGCAACCCTTTGTTGCCCCCTGTGTACAGTGACTAAGGTTGCCACCTTTCCCAGCAAAAACAACTGACTAACTTGGGCATGGTTATGTGGGGGAGCGCCACTAGGAATTTTGATGCCCTGTACAGCCACAATATCTGGAGCCCCCTAGAAAAAAAGAAGAGAAAGAAAAAGAGAAATAGACAAAAAGAAAAAAAAATACTGATAGAAGGAGAGAAAACAGAGGGAGACTGCCATGAGAGAGAAAAAGGGAGAAGTAAATAGAGGGGGGAGAGGGAGGCAGGGGATGGGGGGCAGAGAAAAAGAAAGTGATAGAGAAGACAATGATAGAAAGTTGAAAGTGAGGAGGAATGGAACAAGGGAAGGGGAGGAGTGAAAAGCAAAAAATGAGATGAAAACAGAAAGTGAGAAAGAGAGGTAAGAACAAAAGAGGGAAGTGCATGAAACTAAAAGAAGAGGTAATGAAGAAAGAAAGAAAGAGGTATAAAGAAAAAAGTAAGAAAGAGAAGAAAAGTGAGAGGAAAGCTGGGAGAAACAGAAGGTGTGAAAAGGGTATGGTAAGTAAAGAAAGTGTAATAGAGAGTGAAAGAAAGAGGGAAGGAAGACATAAAGGAGTAAAAGGAAAGAGAGAGCCAATAAGAAAGACATTTAAAAAAACGGAAAAGTGAGAAGAAAAGAAAAAGATGAGAGAGGAAGTAAAGATAAAGACTCTAGTCACCAAATAGGACCCCAGGCAGGTGCACAGAAGCTCAGCATGTCCGATCTCTAACCTGTATAGAGGGGATAGGACAGGCTCCTTCTTCGGCTGATGTCAAGGCTGATGATAATATGGAGCAGAGCCTGGAGAATGGGGCACATAGAGGAGGGAGGTCATGGACTGCAGGCACCACACGGCTTTAACTGGCCAGGACTCGACCCCATTCCCTGGAACGTGCCAGAGAGAAACAGGAGGGGGGGCATGGCTGACGTCACAGCAAGAGTAGAGGAGAGTAAATGAGCCGACTAGCCAGGACTGCGGCCTTGTGGCACCCGGCCCTCATTACCAGGCAGCATACTTTCCGATTTGCTGCCATCGGGTCGCCTGCTCTCTGCTATCCCTCTGCAATGGCTACCTGCTGGCCTTGAACTATAATGCCGGCTTTCCAGCAAAGCTTCGTGTGGCGGACGGGTGAATGGTGAATGGGAGCTGCTGCAGGCTGCCGGATGGCTCATGGTGGCTCCCATTCACCCAGCCCGCTGCAAGAAGCATTGCTGGAGTCTATAAACTACTGGATCGGCAGGCGACCAGTGAAGGGTAGGTGGCGGCCTACCGGGCATTTGCCCGGTAAGCCCTATGGCTAGTCCGCCCATGTTGAGGATGGTGTGTTTATGTGTATTGTGAAAAAGCACAAATCTCATCAGGCTATAGAAAGTTCTTTCAAAAATCTTAAAGGGGCCACAACACTCAACCCTGTTAGCTAGCAACCAAATCTCTAAATCTGGCAAACATCTGCAGAAGTATGCTAAAGATGCACCACCAAATGCCAAGGTGCCTCTGTGTAGGTGCAGTTCTAACTCCAATCTATGAGAGCCGCCATTGGGACATACAATGCAATGGATAAATCGGGAGAAGATTACCTGAGGTTGCCCTATAACCTAGGGTGCAGCACTTGTGTGAAAACCTCTGGGTTCTCTCGCGTTCCCACAGCACATGAGCAGGCCATGGCTACATCCCTGACAATATTGTATTTGAAAATGTGTCTTTAATTAGGGCCCCCAGACACAACTTTGTATGGGGCCTCAGAAATGATAAGCCCACCCATGTGGCCTTTAACTGCCATCCTACCTGGAGATGTTGTCATCCTCTGTTGCCATTTATCCTGCGTTTGTGTCTTTGCTCTGGCCAAATTCCGGACCTGGGCAGAGAGTTCAATCTGGGGAGCTCCTGGGCTCGATATCCCCCCAACGTCCACACAATATATTCTCTAGAAGTACATACCTTTCTAGGCGTAACAGGCTTGTTGTTGTGGGCGCAGTTTTCTGGATGCAAACCTTCACTGAATTCAATGGTTGCACAGCGTTTCCCTAAAAAAATGTAAAAATTTAATAAAAAACGAATTAAAATATCAATATGCAAAAAAAAAAGCGAAATCTGAAAGAGCAAGGTCCCTCGACCAGAACAATACCCAACATCTACTTTTAACCCTTTAATGCGTGTCTACTTAAGATTTTGACCCCATGCTTTATTAATTTTATTTATTTTTTAAGAGTTAAACCGAGGGTCCCCTCTATCCAACAAGACCAGCCAAGGCGCTCCCGGCCATTATGGACTTCAACAAGATGGCAGCGAGCATTGGCGGCATGGCCCGACTTCACAGCTGGATTCAGGTGTAGGTAAGTGTCTTTCTTTAAGTTACCCAACCCCCCACCCTGCTTCAGCGCTAGAGGAGGGGTATTTAAAAATAGGCAATCCTGGACTGGAATGGCCCTCTAAATGTGAACCTGGTCAGGGGACAATGCATATGTTCAGAATGTTTTCATTTGGAATAGCATAATGAAGATTTTCTACAACAATCACCACAAACTCCATTCTTATGTCCTTTCACCACACCCGTACATGTAAAAAGACCCACATGCTAGACATTCATATGCTGATTGGCTTACCTCTCTTACTACATGGGTTTGTTATTTATAGCCCTCCCCTATTAGTCCTATATCTTAACAATGTTTCCAATACTCAATTCATCTAAGCTCCCACCAATGCTAAGCATACAATTATAGAAAAAAAAACTATTTTACCAAATTATTGTGCCAAATATTTCACCCAGGGCTGTTGTACAATCAATGTCACTGTGTTCCTCCAAACCATAGCTGTCATCTCTATTTGCTATTGTTTTCCTCCTGTATGACACCATCCTAACTGTACCTCTATTAAACTACCTTTACACGTCAGTTCTATTTATCCTTCCACTTTCCCCGCAGCAGGTCAGGGGCCACATCAGATGGCTTTGAGGGAAACATGTTGAGCACATGTGGCTTAAACAAATAGAAAATAATTGCCCTGTGCTTTCAGTGGTGGCAGCGCTGGCATTGCAAGGAATTGTGATAAATTATGGTGACAAAGGTGTCATGGTCCAAGCAGCATAGAGCTGTGGTTGCTGATGAAGCAGCAGCACTGGGGGAGGTGGGCCTCCATTGAGAACCAGGTGAGTATTTTTCCATTTATTAATGTAATCAGGGGGGGGGGGCACAAATAAAACTAAATTGCTTCTATACTTCCCCACTCTATTCAAAGCTTAGAGCTCCATAAAACAAGCTGGTTGCCGAAAGAATTGTGGGGCATATGCCCGCTGTATGTCTTCTCAGGAACTGAAAATTGTTCACCAGACTAACCAGAGGGTAAGAAAAAGCCTTCAGCTTGAGTAAGGACAGCACGGCAGGAAAAGGGCTGCTTTGTATCAGGTCTACTATAGGTAAAGAGAGTATAGCTTTTAAATTTGGCTATTGATAGCAAAACGTGTACTTCAGGCTGCGTTAAAGGCTAACAAAAATCTACCACCACCCCAAGCCTTATTTTGGGAAGAAAATGTAAGTAAGATCCTCTCTGTTGAAGAGGAACAAAAGTCAAGTCAGCCAATGCACACATCCCCATTCCCTTGTATGGCAGTCAAACACAGGACCACTGGTTTCCCACTTGGGTTTGCTGTGGTGGCCTTGCCCATCAAATCTGAATCAAATCTGAATGGTTACCGACAGTCGTGTGATTGCCATTCATACAAGGGAATAGGGAAGTGGTAAGCATGAGCTGACATGACTTTGGTTCCCCTTTTAACTCTGGAAGTGGAGCAATGTAAGCCAGTAGCAGCTGTGGCTGCCAAGGGTGAGTTGAAGATATAGTTCTAAATGTGTGCTTTGGGGAAAGGGGGAAAATGGCAATCAAATTTTTATTGGTGGGGGGTGTGGATTTTGGACCTAATTTAGACTTTAAATTGCCTGGTGAGAATTTTTTTAGCAGAGTATATTGCCATTGACTTTAATTTTCCACCTTGGAAATGATTCAGAGCCAGGTAAAAATTTATACCCGTTAGACAATGAAAGTGAATAGCAGTTTTCTGTCTGCAAAAAGAAGTGAGTTTTCTCACCAGGTTCTGAATAGACCCTTTTGTGAGTCTTTTGCTGTTGATTAGTGTAAGACAACACATTCAATTCGCTGCCATTAACTGTATCAGGACAATAACACAGCATTTCCAAGGAGGGGGAGGTACTTTTTCTGTGCGTTGTATAGGCTTGCTATCTATCTTGGCAGATCGCGTAGCTGCTATTGGAATCTAATGAACTGTGTAATAAGTGACTTCCCGCCCGGAGGAAACTTTCAGCTCAGGTCAGCCTTTGTGCCAGTGTCGGGCAGGTGACTAATTGTGTACATCAGTGTCAGGTCCCCTCGGCTACAAAGTAGTGGCTGTTTCCCTTGTCTCTTGGTAACGGAGATTATGGGAGCAGCCCTATACTTCAAGCCCTTGTATGAACACGGAGGCAATGTGCACAGCTTCGAGGTAAATAACATTTCGGCTACAATTGGACTCCAACCAACTCACCATAAGCTATGAACCGGACTTACCCCAAGGTGAGAGATATACGTTGTATGCGTGTGCTATTCGTTATTAATATTACTTTTCAAGCATATGGCCTATAGGTGACCAATCCATAGAGTACAGAGGACAGCAAAAGCCTCATACCTCCGGCCTGGCCCTGATTTTAACCCTATCCAATGTCCTGCTTTTAGTTTTGATGTATAAATAAAGATTCATTTACCTACCAAGATATGATTTTGCTCTAACTGTTACTTTGTCACTTAGATGTTATCAGGCTTTATTCACACCTAGCAATTAGTCTAATTTACCCTATGCATTGAGGTAGAATAGTGACATTCTTTTGTGTTGTTTGCGATTTGTTCATTTATCCAGCTATTAAAAAAAACCCTGGTGCCCTGGACTACCAACCCATGCACCAAGATTAGGGGTGGATATCTCCATGGCTTGGAAGCCATATAGTCAGCTTCCAAACATGGTGGCCAACCCTCTGCCCAGGCGAGTGGTGGTCTCTCCTCTCTTCACACAGGCAGTCTGCCAGAGCCTGAGTGCCAACCACCTAAATCCCTGAGCAGTGGCGTAGCTAAGGGGAAGGAGGGGGGCATGTGCCCTGGGTACAGCAGGTCAGGGGAGTGTCAAAGGGGGGCCTGAGAACAGGTGTGGGGTGCCATTTCAAACCTTTGCTCTGGGTGCTGGAAAGCCTAGCTACGTCTCTGCCCCTGAGGCATGGATTCACTGTGATTATTATTACTCATTATTAAACAACACAATTAGTCAAATAAGCAATGACTAAGCTAATAATACATATTAATCTGATAAAAGCCAGTTCATTAAGAATTAATGGGGCATCCCGAATCAGGCTGATTCAGAGCCAGGTGAACATTTACACCTGAAAATGTACACAATGAAAGTCAAAAGTTTTCTCTCCTAAAAAAAAGAGTGAGAATTCTCACCTGGCTCTGAATTGCCCCCTATCTGTCCACAAGCTCCCACCTTCACCCCCACCCACCAGTCTGGTTTCCTCTTCATTCCAATGCCCTCATTAAAGTCACCAATGAGCTACCAACTGCCAAATCCGTTCTCGCCCTTCTCAACCTATCCTCTGCATTGGATACTATTGACCATGCTCTGCTTCTCAATATTCTTTCTTCTCTTGGAACCCAAGGTCTGTTGGTGTACCACAAGGCTCTGTCCTTGGACCCCTACTTTCATCAATATACACTTATGGTCTTGGCCAACTAATAACCTCACTAGGCTTCCAATATCTTTTTTATGCAGATGACATGGAGATATACCTCTCTGGCCCAAATCTCTCTTCCCTCCTGTCTCACCTTCCTGACTGTCTAACAGCAATCTCTTCCTTTTATTATTATTATTATTATTTATTTATTTATATAGCGCCATCATCTTCCGTAGCGCTTTACAAAGTGGTAATTACAGACAGGGTAGAAACATACGGTACATATACTATTTCAAATGCAGTTTTACAGAGTTGACAATGGATATTCTGAGTACAAGATACAATAGGGGAGAGAGCCCTGCCCTTGCAAACTTACAGCCTAAAGGAAGAGGGGTGAAGACGAGGGGGAAGGATCATAAACAGTCAGTATTGAGCTTTGTGGCGTATGCCCTTTAGAAGATTGGTTAGGCCAGATTATATGCTTGCCTGAATAAGTGAGTTTTGAGGGCGCCTTTGAAGGTTTTGAGTGTTGTGGAGTGGCGGATTGGGTGGGGGAGGGCATTCCAGAAGATTGAAGTTGCACGTGAGAAGTCCTGGAGGCGGGCGTGAGAGGAGGTGACCAGGGTGGAGGACAGGAGAAGGTCGGCAGAAGAGCGGAGGCTGCGTCTAGGTTGATATTGTTGGATTAGAGATGAGATGTAGGGAGGGGCCTGGTTGGAGAGAGCTTTGTAGGCGAGAGTTAGAGCTTTGAACAGGATTCGCTGTGGGACTGGCAGCCAGTGTAGGGATTGGCAGAGAGGCGCAGAACTGGAGGAGCGAGAGGAGAGATGGATGAGGCGAGCAGCGGAGTTCAGGATAGATTGGAGGGGTGCCAGTCTGTTAGTTGGTAAGCCACAAAGAAGGATGTTGCAGTAATCCAGACGGAATATGACCAGGGCATGCACTAGCATTTTAGTGGTGTCAGGTGAGAGGAAAGGACGGATGCGGGAGATGTTTTTAACTTGGAGGCGACAGGAGGTGGCCAGGGAGTGAATATGTGGTTTGAAAGAGAGGGTAGAGTCCAGAATGAGTCCCAGGCACCGAGCTTGGGGAGTTCCTTCATGTCATCTTGCTCCCTTAAACTGAACATAAAACAGAACTGCTTTTTTCCCACCATATAACTCCTCTCCCCTCTAGAACACCACAATCTCTGTAAATAACCTTACAATATCTGCAACTCCTAAAGCTTGATGCCTGGCCATCGTTTTGGACTCCTCTCTGTCATTCACACCTCACATTCATTCCCAAGCATCCTCCTGTTCCCTCCCACATGCATCCCTTACTCTCCTCTGACACCACTAAAATACTAGTGCATGCCTTGGTCACATCCCGACTGGACTACTGCAACACCCTCCTACACAAACATACTGCCACCCCTCCAATCTATTCTGAACTCAGCTACATGTACCTTTCCTCTAGCTTCTCCAGCTCCACTCCCCTCTGTCAATCCCTCCTCCACTGGTTACCTGTATCTCAGAGAGTTCAAACTTCTAACACTAACCTACAAAGCTCTCTCCATCCAGACGCCTCCAACCCAGGTACAACCTCTGCTCTACCTCTAGCATTCTCCTGTCCTGCTTCTTGGTCACTTGCGCGCACTCCCACCTTCAGACTGTAAGCTTGCAAGGACTGGGCTCTCTTTCCTATTGTCTCCTGTTCCCACAACATTGGAGCACTTTGTAGCATCTAGTCTGTAATGATCTCTGTACTGTATATTCTTCCTTGTCCGTATCTATCCCTTGTACAGCGCTATGGAAGACGGCGGCACTATATAAATAAACAATAATAATTGACAAGTTTTATCACCCAACTGTGATAGCAACTCCCACTGCATTGCAAACAGTCTTTAAAGGAGCACTATCATGACATTGTATAATATTAAAAATCCATATAAACATGTCGGCTAATGAGAGGAGGGTCACTTATACACCCGTATACACAACTGAATAAAACTCGCACCAAGCTTGTGGTTTTCTTCTCCTGGTAGGCCTAAAACCCAGGGGTGACAGGTTTAATTTATGAGGGGTGACAGAGCCTGATTTCCGCTTTCTACCATTAAAACAAACCTGGCTGGATATTTTCCGATGCCTGGTGTATAAGTCACCCCTCCACTTGCTATCATGTATATTTATATGGAACTTTATTATTGGGCCATTTTTTGCGATAGTGCTCCTTTAAGTGTCCTTAAAGTGGACCAATCACCAGGATCTTGACTATCCAGTTGATTGGTCCTCTTACCTGGGGCATCCCAATTTGGGATGTCCCACTGTGTGAAACCCCCCCAGACTGCCCACTCAACTCACCTTTACATCATTCGCACGGCACATGCACGGGGCCTTGTCCAATCAGCACTTTAACAGAGGATCATTGGTTATCAGAGCAGCAGCATAGGGAGTGGGGGCAGCCGCATCCCTGGTTTCCCTGCGACCAGCATATTGGGAGTGCACCTCAGTTGCAGGGATGCCGGGGTGTGGCCCAGGACCAGGGACCGCAGCAAAGGACCAGTGTAAAGGTGATTGATTGGGGGACCACTGCAGGGAGGGGTTCACATAGTGAGACATTCCGATTTAGGGCACTTAGTCAGCCAAGGCAGTGATTGGTCCACTTTAAAACCCAATCTCCCTGTAAAAAAGAAGAAGGAGCGAGTGCGCTGGTGGCCGCATCTCCTGCTACCCTATAACGTGGAGCGTGCCCACGCCAGCCATTCACAAATGCTAAGGGGATAGCGGGGATGCGCACGTTGCTCGCACATGCCCCATTGGACTGGAAATGAAGGGATTGGGGTGCCCCAGGGGGAGCGAGTATGCCTGCCCTGAGTCTCATAGACTCCAGGGTGGGTTTTGGTCGTTTTTAACTACACCAGAATAGATCCTTGTAAAGTTATTAACTGTTTTATAATAATGGCTGCCAGGCAAAAAAATATAGCTTACAACAAGTGAGCAACGCTAATTCAATACAACTTCAGAAGCTACAGCTTGTGCACTGATGTCCAGGTGGCAACTAAGAGTCAGGTAGATGAGCTTCTTCATCTAGGCTCTTCTAGATTGAGTACATGACCTAATCCAGCAAATCACTGGGGGCATGGAATTTGAGTGATGGAGCACAACCCATAATCTGTGGCCTAAATTATCCAAAAAGTGTTGTATGGGGCTGCAGTTAGTACAGTTATAAAAATACATATGTCTATTAAGTTCAACCAAGGGTCAGGGTTGGGTAGCTATATTCTATCTACTGATAACAGCTAATAGTAATTGTTAATGTTATTTCTCAGGGTCGGGCCTGGGTGCAGGCTGGAACTCGGGGTCAGGCCCGGTTGCAGGCTTGAGATGGGGCCCAGGCAAGGAAGCCTCGAAACAGGGCCCAGGCAAGGCAGCCTCAAGACAGGTCACAGGCAAGGCAGCCTCAAGACAGGTCACAGGCAAGGCAGGTTCAAGACAAGGCTCATTCAAAGCAGGTTCAAGACGGAGCTCAGTCAAAGCAGGTTCAAGACGGAGCTCATTCAAAGCAGGTTCAAGACGGGGCTCAGTCAAGGTAGGTTCAAGACGGAGCTCAGTCAAAGCAAATTCAAGACGGGGCTCAGTCAAGGCAGGTTCAAGACGGGGCTCAGCCAAGGCAGGTTTATGATAGGGCTCAGTCAAAGCAGGTTCAAGGCGCGGCCCAGGCAAAGCAGGTTCAAGTTGGGGCCCAGACAAAGCAGGTTCAGGCTGAGACTGGCCTGGTGCCCTGGATGCAGGCATTAGACAGAGGGGCACAGGCACCAGACAATGGGGTGCTGGAGACATGCTGGCAACATCAGGATGCTTTGGTGGCAGGCTGGCATCAACAGACATTCTGTGGTCAGAACCGTTCCGACCGAACCGGTCGTCATCTTCGTCCTTCACAGGTAGGCTGAGGATCAGCTTGGGGGAATGATAACTTTTGCCCTGGGTAGCCCACCATACACATTAGAACAACTACTCAATCGTACCCGATTCCCCTCAGGATGGGAGGCTTGGCTGACCACATAGGAATCCACAACCCCTGACTGACGCACCAAAGGAATACAAACTGCAACAGGAACTTTGACTAAGTGAACCAAATGAAAAGCTATATCAACCAATACGTTTATGAGTGGCTGCTCAACAGAAAATTCAAACAAATCTTGATCAACATAAACATGAAATATCAGATACATTTTAAGCACTCTGGCTTAGAGTAACCTCCAAACAAATCACCCTGCCACCCTTGCCTAGCACTGAGGCAGGTTATATAAAATACTGCGGCCTCTCCAGCCAGCATGGGGTGGTTACATAAAATAAAAGCACTTACCTCCGCTGCAATCCAGTGGGGTTGATCAGCCGACTCCAGCGCGGGGCACCACCACCACCATGGTCGCCACCGTGGGCTGATCAATCGCGCTGGATTAAGGCAGAGGCAAATCCTTTTTCTTTTTTTAAAGAAACTGAAATCAGGCACGGTTGAAGTCTTTAAATTGCAGACAGGACCAGGATGGGGGACAACAGAGCCCAGCAGGCTCAGGGCAGTACAGAGTGGATCTCAGGCTTGGCAGAGCATGAACAGGTACTAGCAGGCTTACAAACAAA
Source organism: Gastrophryne carolinensis (assembly GCA_027917425.1). NCBI lineage: Eukaryota > Metazoa > Chordata > Amphibia > Anura > Microhylidae > Gastrophryne > Gastrophryne carolinensis. The sequence continues at coordinate 440,438,644 of CM051235.1, forward strand.
GTTTCAGGAACAAACACTTGCTGCCATTCCATTTTTATAGGGCTGAATCAGGAGTTGATGAGGGGGCCAGGCAGCTCCATTAACCCTGGCTGGTAGTATCAAACATCAGTTCATGACACTCCTTTTAAGACTAAATAGATTTAATTCCCATAATCTTTCTTCATAACTAAAATCCTTCATTTCTCAGTTTGGTGGCTCTCCTCTGCACCCTTTCCATAGTCAGGGCGTCCTTTCTATGAATGGGTGCCCAGAACTGGACGGCATATTCCAGGTGAGGGCGCACCAGTGCCTTGTAAAGAGGCAAAATTACATCTCTGTCCCATGATTCCATGCCTCTTTCAATACATGATAATATCTTGGTTGCCTTAGAAGCAGTTGCTTGGCATTGCATGCTGTTATGTAGCCTGTGGTCTACCAGTACCCCCAGATCCTTCTCAAAGAGGGACTCTCCCAGCTTTACTCCCCCAAGGACATATGTGACCTTCACATTATTAGACCCCAAGTGCATGGCTTTACTTTTATTCACACTGAACTTCATTTGCCTCAGAGGGTTCAAGTCTGGGCTCTGTGCGGGCCACTCAAGCTCCTCCATACCAGGCTTTATGCTTAGGGACAAGGCCATGATAAAACATTAGGTTTGCCTTTCATAGTAACAGAACTGACACATAACTGGAAAAGTCTAACCAATGAAAACTGGTTAGAAAGTTGGCCTCCTGTGATGGTAATTGAGCTAAAAGCTCGTTAGAAGAACCCAATCCACTGCAATTTTTCAATAGATGTTCACACTTGTGGCCTTATAGCACAGCTTCTTCCTCATGTCATCCAGAAATGAAGGGCTCTAAATTGCTAACACATGTACATCTTTAACTTCTCATCTGTGTTCATTGTTGCAGAGGAGAAGTATGGATGCTACCTCATTAGGTTCCACTGTGACAATGGTGTCCAGAGTTGAAAAAGGTAATTTGAGGGTGGTGACCACTTTTCAGTTTTGTTCTATTGATCTGGCTTTTCTGTAACATTCTGAAGACTTGTTCACTCTTAATCTCAGATCTGTGCTGTGGCTGTACGAGAAGATGTTGCTGCATATCTGCCATTGTTCTGATCACTTTGATGATTATTGGGGCAGCCATCGCTCTTTCGGTTGTTTTTGCGCTCCCTTCAAAAACACCAGGTAACATGTTCGCATCACAATGTCAGGAAAAGTGGAGTATAGGAGGGAGTAACTGATAGTTCTTGCATTTGTCCATAGAGAGTCGCTACTGTCTGACATCTGATAACCACACAGGATTCCTCTGTGATGACAGAATTACATGTCTGCTGCCATCACAGGTCTGTAATTACGCCAGTGACTGTGGAAATGGGGAGGATGAGACCACCTCTTTATGCAGTAAGTGCCAACCTTACTATAGTTTTTCAGCACATTCGTGTTTCTGGGATTTACATAAATATGGCAATACCCCTACATTGCTAAGGATTTCTATTTTCAAAAAATTGTTTATATTTTTAGAAAATACGGTACAGGTTGCGTTGTATCTGCTTAAATTTGAGGTGCTTGAAGAACGGTGGTAAACATGGATTGTAAGGGTGTGCTGTTTATTTATAAGGGAAAGAATCTACCGGTACATAAAAAAACTATTCTCAGGTAAACGTCAGGAACATACGCGGGAAATGGAGAGACAGAGGGAGGGAGAAGCAAACAGGAGTAGGGATTCTGTTCTCAAGTGTCCATGAGTCGTATTGTTTATCCATTTATTCCGGTAGCACATGCACACACCCTGCCACCCGTCGTCCATACGTTTCCATTGGGGTAAGGAGGGGGCAGTCTTAGCTTTAGGCCCAGATGATTTTATGCACAACAAAGGTGTTGTCAACAACCACAGATGTCCTGATAAACAAAAGGACATTCTTCCAATGATCTCCCGGGAAAAACCATTATCACCTTCTCCATCACAGTGAGGCCAGACCATCCTAAACCAAGCAATAAATCAGACAGGCAATGCTGTGTTTCAATGAATTTTGGAAAAAGGCCACTGTAGAAATAGTGATTAGGCGGTGCAGAAAATCCAACAGTTAGTAATGTTATTATAGAACATATCGCTTCACAGAAAACTAGTGCAGGTATAATATGTATACAGCTCAGGGTTACTAGACCATTTTCTAGGCAGAGATGCTGTCTGCCACGTGGATGATGATGCATTACTTTGGCCTGGAATTAACTTCATTATACAAAAGATTAAACAAAATTATAACAGTATATTCCAGAACCCCAACAGGTGCATGCTTATGGTTTTGCATGTACCCAAGCATTTCAAGAACAAATGTTTTATGACACTGCAAGAAAGAGAAGAGAGAGAAAAGAAGAAAGAAAAAAAAGGGGAGTGGGGGGCAGTATGGAAAGATGAATGTGTTATGGATATGTAGCATACAGCCCACCTCATCAAGATCCTGTGCTGACATTCACTCATTTCTCTTCTAACACCACCTGAAAATGCTATAGCCCCACTATCATGGCTGGGATGGGGGTCTTTGGTACAGTAGCTGCCCTCACAATACTAAAGCTTCAGTGTTATCACTTGAAGAGTGAGCATATACTCCCCTGTGCACAATCTATTCTTGCAGTGCCATGGTCTCAGCTAATGCACCAGTGCTGAAAAGCAAACTGGGGTAGAAATTAGCAGCTTATGGACTGGCCAAGCCCAGTGAGACCCAGACAAATTGTGGCCCCAGTCTGCCCCTGTCTCAGGCCTCTAACTATCTATTTTAACAGAAGTATTTAACAATGTGAGGATAATGGCAAATTACAAGTATGGTTGTAGTTAGGTGGCAGGTGTAGCCCTACCACCTCATTGACCTGCATTGGTGCCACATGTCCTTCAATGCACCACTATTATACGTCTGGTCATTTCTTAGCAGGTTGTTTCAGCAAAGTCCCCTTCAGTGGTAGCTATTCAAAGCTTTACCCTTGGTCTACATGGGTACCATTTACATGAGGGAGTCAATGCCTTCCTCTCTCTGGACGCTGGTAGGGTCCAACTCTGACTCTTCCTGACTCTAAGTTGCCAGTGGTAGCTATCCAAAAGAATTAACCTTGGCCTACATGGGTACCATTTCCTCAAGGGGGTCAAAGCTTCCCTCTCTCTGTAGGCTCGTTGGGTCCAAGCCTGACTCCGAATACCCAGTAGTAGTTGTGCAAAGCTTTGCCCTTGGTCGACATGGGTGCCAGTACCTCAAGGGAGTCAATTCCTTCCTCTCTCTGGAGGCTGGTAGGTTCCAATTCTGGCTCTTCCTGACTCAAACATTCAGGAACTTTACCTTTCTGTTACTGTTTTAAACACTCTCTTTCCAATAAGAAAGATTACATTTTTAGATTGCAGATAACCTATAACCATGAGTAGACAAACCCCTAATACACTGATCTTGAGCTATACTGCTATAAGCAGGGAACACGTGGGTTTTGTAGACACACAGAGGTTTAATTTGGTGTCTGATGCACATACAATAAAATACAACTGGGGTCTCATCTCAATTGATGCAAGTATCTGAAGCCATTCAGATACTCATTTGCATGACTAGAGCAGCAGTGTTAAACTTGTTACATATAACAGTGGGTTTCAAATGCGGCCCCTGAATTATTATTAACTTAATATTCTTAATATCCAGGAAGACGCATTAATATATACAGAATCCAGCATAAAAAGCTGCATAATGCTTGACGCCCCATAGCTGTGATGCGACATCTAACACCAGGGCCCCTCTGCCTTTTTCCTTAAAGGAAAAAAAAGAGGTTTGACAGCTCATCTGTATTACCAGCAATTCTAATAGAACTTAGAGGAGCAGTCGCTAGCTCAGAGGAAATGCAGTGTAGGAGAATCCAGCTTCCACATAAACATTGCAAAATAAAACTTAACCTTTCTTACGTTAATTTGAAAGCATTACCAGAAAAAAACACTCCTATGACCTATTGGAACATATGGGCCATCTGAAAATATATGGCTGTTAAGCACTGTGGGTGTATACACTCACATGGCAGGCACCCTTGGTTAGAATTGTGGGCTGTGTCTATCCCGGAAGTACACGAGGCATAGCACCTTATCTTAGTGGACCAAAACCCACCGCGATCGGCCCGGGAATCTTATAGATAGATTCCCTCCCCCGGGGCATCCAAAAATACAATTCTGTGATTACTCACCTGTAGAATTGGTATTATATGTATACAGCACGTCTTGTTCCAGAATATTACTTACTCCTGGGTAATACTTCCACAAGATGGCGCTGGACTGCAGAAAACAGCTTGTGTCTCCTCCCGGCCCTATATAAGTCAGGGACCTCCCACAAGTTCCCCAGTATTATCAAGCAGTTAACAAGAAGCCGGGAGAACAATAATAAGAAGAACTCAAAAATGAACATATGGGGGGGCGTGTCCTAGGTATGGAGCCGTAAGGAAGCAATTTCTCAGAGCTCCCACGCCGGTGGCCGTTAAACCCTAATTTGCTGACAGCAAACCTGAATCGAGGCGTATGGCGAGGAAGAGGAACTCACAGAGGAGTGGTGGAGGACCGCGAAAGGGGTCCCAGCAAACCCAGACCATGAATCAGAAGAAGACAAGGGCAGAGTGCCGGCGCAACAAAATGGCGCGGAGCGCGCTTGGAGTCGGCAAGGAGGTGCGTGAGCCGGGAGCGGTGACTCCATCCACCCGACTTTTGGGGACCGCGACTGGAGCGGAAGATCGGCGCCCGACAGCTGGGGAGGTGCATGCAGGGAGCAGAGAGACAGCTCCCGAAGCAAGAAGGAAACGGCGAGAGACGGCGGCGGTAGCCGCACTTACCCCGCTCGCACCCGACACTGGCCCCGAGATGGTCTGAGCGGCGCGGACAGAGGAGGGAGCGGAGGAGCGGCCAGCTGTATGAAAGCAAGGAGGCGGCGGATGCACCCGGGACTGCTGGCGGGAGTACCAAGATGGCGGCGGTGGTCAGCACAGACGAAGAGGAGAGCACCAAGATGGCGGCAGGCTGCAGGACAGATCACGTGACCGAGTGGCAAGGGGGTGGAGACCCAGACACCAGCAGTGACGCGCCTGAGCAGCTACGAGGGCTGAGAGAGCCCAGCTGCAGCAGAACGGAGCCACAGTCACAGCCAGGAGCGGTGAGTGCGCAGAGGGCAGAGGAGACAAGCAGACACTCCATGCCTGCAATGATTACAGCTGCCAGTTTAATAAACACACAAGAGGATCAATGTATATCCCCCCTCCCCGACACCGCATGCATATAACAGTGGCAACACCCACAACACGCCTGGGGGTGCAATTCCTTCCACCCAATCCGTCAGCGAGAGGGGGTCCCAAGCCAGTATAGAGGGCCACAACCCTGAGCAGTCCGACGCTTGGATAAATTTGCCTTCACGCCGAGACAAAGAGAGGAGGGACATAGCAGAGCTGCAGGGAGTAGCCAGCCACTAAGCGGGGTGCACCCCCCTGCGGGATTGCCGCAGAGGGTGCCAAAACCTCGGCACCCCCCTCCCTTGGAACCCGAAGTGGTGGTCCGCCGACGGGGACCCTTCTCCCCGAGCCCCCCAGCTTCCCCCCTGCTGCCTTCGCCGGAGACATTATGGCCAGGAAGAAGTGCCTGCCCGACCCCAATGTTGCCATCTCAGCCTTGTTTCTCCCCCGAACAAGGGGAGAAGCCGTGGGACCCATGGGTGCCTAACTCGGCCATTGTAGTGCAGTGTCCAGCTTCAACCCCCTTGCCACCTGGGAGAGCTGACGAGCCCGAGCCCCGACGCGGGGCTGATATACACATTGAAACAATCTCGTTGCTGAGGGGCCTGCCCTCCAGGGCCGACATTGAGGGACTGATAGCAAAGTATGAGGAAGCGCACAGACGGGAGCTGGGGAGGTTAAGCAGCAGGTGTCAGCGGTTGAGGCGAGAGTCGCTGTGTGTGTCGACCGTGAGCCATCTTAAAGCACTGGAGGAGAGGTGCGACCTTCAGGAAGCGCTGCTTCAGACCCAGATGTTACACATGGATGACATTGAAAACCGCAGCCGTAGAAACAACCTGCGACTGCGGGAGTTCCTGAAGCCTCGGCGGGAGAAGACCTGAAGCGCATAACAACAGTCCACAGAGCGCTGGGCCCACCCGGCCCGGACCAGTCGAGACCAAGGGACGTGGTGTGCAGGGTGCACCGCTACACTCTGAAAGAGGACATTGCCCGCAGTGCATGGAGAAAAGGGAATGTCGATTTCGACGGGACCAGCGTTATGATTCTGCAGGACTTATCGCGGAGAACCCTGCTGATGCGCAGAGCACTAAAGCCGCTGCTGGAGGCAGTAATGCGCAGCGGAGCGACATATAGGTGGGGATACCCCTTCCACTTAATTATTTGAAGGAACCGGGACACCTTCCTACTAAAATCGCCTAAAGATCTGGCGGAACTTTTCATCTTTCTCCAGTGTGAACCGATAGAGGTCCCGGACTGGCAGGCGGCGAGAGTGGCGCTTCCTCCGGCCCAACCCAGAGGCGATCATCGGCGGGGTCCTGGCGGCCCCAGAGGCCCGGGAAGACAGCGCCGTGCCAGAAGACAGGTTAGGCCTTATGGTGCGGAGACATGAGCCAACTCAAATGCTGGGGCTCCCAGCCGCCTCTGCCCCTCTATGAGGACCCCAATCACCCCTGAAAACTTCGGAGCGGAACTGCGCGTTCTGCGGAAAACTGCGGGGTCCTCCTGGAGCGGCTGGACTCCCCTCCTGCGCAAGGCCATATCCTGGATATGGTCTAGACTTATTCTTAATGGTGTTGACAGTGTTCATTTAGGTCTTTGTAGGTTTTGCTGTTCATTTGCCATGAATATGTTGATGGTTGCTTGGCCCAGTGTGGAAGAGAGTGTTCTGACTTGCGGCCGATTCCGACATTCACTTTACCCCGCATTAGGGCCAACTCGTGGGTACATTGGACCCGTTGGGTTTTAATCTTCTCCTTATAGGATTTTTAGAGTTAAGTTTGGTGTATACTGTAGTAGTGCTTGCTTCCCGTTGCCTCTGCAGCTGGGAGCGAACCCTTCCCCTTGTTCAACCAAACCATTTCCCCTCCCTAGTTATACCCTTGGTAGGGGCGTCTCCCCCCTTTATTAACTTTTCTTTACTGGCTAGGGCCCTGGGAACAGTCCCTAAAATAACTGACCACAGAGGGAAGGTTGTACATCTCGCAGAGGAAATAGCAGAGACGTTCCGTAAATTTTATGAGGGCTTATACAATCTGCCAGAGACTCGGGATGGGTTGGAGCAGAGATTTAAGGGATTGCCATCAGGGCTGTTTCTAGGTGCGGGCGAGCAGTGCAACAAAAGTCGCTATTTTGTCTAGAAACTGCTTTGAGAGTCATGATTGGGCCTCTTGACCTTGTAACAATCACTGTAGGCACAACTGTACACACCCTTTAATATGATGCCAGCTGAGAGATGAGAACTAGAAAACCAGTTACTCAGGTATATACCAATAATTCCCAGTGCACCCATACTTCCATCTTACAATGTACTGCCCTATGTTTTTTAGGTAACCTTCCAGATAATCTACCTGGATACCTAATATTCCGATGTGGAAACCCACAAATCTGGATCTACAGCAATTTAAAGTGTAATGAGATCAATAACTGTGGAGACTGCTCGGATGAGTCAGACACTTGTAAGTATACGAGGCAGAGAACTGACATAACCTAGTAAATTGAAAAAAGTGTCCAGAATAGCAAGGAATGTATACTGTGTTTAAAGTGGACCAAAATCCACGCTGGAGTCTATGAGACTCCAGGGAAGGCGTACTACTTCCTCTGGGGGCATCCTGAACTGGGATGCCCCACTGTGTGAAACCCCCTAGGGTGCGCAGTAAATTCACCTTTCCCTCCCCAGCCCACGACAAATGTGTGACCGGGCATCCCCGCCCGCTGCAACTAAATGGCTGTGTGGGGCCGCATACAGCTTAAGGGAGCAGAGTCATGCCGGTGCCGCTTGCAACTGCGGCTAGGATTCGAGCCGGCTGCTCTAACCACAGCATGGGTTTGAGGAGAAGTAAGTAGACTCAGCGACCTGGGGGGTTTCAAACAAGGGGGGAACCCCAAACCGGGGTAGTGAAAATCACAAATTTTGGTCCACTTTAATATCAGATTTATTTGAAGGGGAAGTCCACACATGTCCACACAGGGCACCCTGCTCAGTAATAACGCTCTGAACTTAGGGCTAGGAAGCAATGTTCACACCAATGTCTGTAAAGGCTCTCATTCATCCAGGTTCCGGTATATCAAGGTATAGGTCAAGGGATATCAACAGATTCCCAACCACAACTTTCAAAATGAAAGCTTCAGTGTGAAAGAGAACCCCTTTGTCTCCTTCAGTGGCAGTCTCTATTCTGAAGAACCTGGGTGTATACTCTATAGAGTCACATTATTATGACCAATTCGTACTTTCCATGTTGGTAGCACATGAAGGAAGTCACATGTGATCAGCCGGCTTGTTGATGTGCAGTCAGCTGTCTGCACACATATCCCTCATTGCCTCATGGGTTAAATGGGTGGATGCAAAATCGCATGGGTATTTGCTTTCCAGTTAAAGGGACTGTAAACCCAACATCAATAATAAGGCAGCAAGCAGCTCACCTGCTGCCTGTCCCATGTGCCTCTCCTCTATTTCCTGCAGTGCTGGGCAGAAGACGTGGCAGGTCTTCACATTTTTCCCTCCTTTCAATCTCATTCCTCCAGGACCACACAAAAAAAGTGGTCTAAGCCACTCTGTCCTTTGGAGTTCTTAGTGTGAGCGAGCACGGCAAGCCATAGAGGTCCCCACAGCTCTCTCTCGGACCACAGCAGAGCATGCTCAAAGCTCATAAAATTGCATTATGGAATGCCCTGCCCACAACCCAGAAACTAAGGCAAAGAAAACAGCTTTGCTTATAATACATAAAGTATTTACACAGAATTGGAAACTTTGAGAGGCTTATTTTATTCCAAGGGGGTAATGTTTAAGAAAGTTAGTGTGTCTCTGGACAAGTGGACCAAAATCCAGCCAGATCGGCGCGGGAATCTATAAGATTCCCCGGCCATTCAATTCTGTCCCCCCGGGGCATCCAAAATCGGGATGCCCCACTGTGTGAAACCCCCTAGGTCGCCCCATTCACTCACCTTTGTTCCCGCTCCAACGGCACATGCGCGCGCTGCAGCCGCATCCCTACTATGCCTTTATAAGGCCATTTGTTTGTGGGGCCAGCACATACCATTTATGTGAAAGGTTGAAAGCTGTGAGGGCACCACTGGGTAAAAAAATATAAGAAAAAGGACAGGTGGGTGCACCCGGAAATCCACGATTACGACGTATTAGACCAAAAACCCACAGCCTGGAATTCCATACAAATCGGGCACTCCACCAATCAAAATAAAGATATTTTATTGTGTGACAAAATTCAATCTTAAAAAACATACAACACAAATACACAAGACAATTAAAAACTATGACCACTGGACAAAATAGATACTTTGATAAGATCCCTGAAATATTATCTACATATATTTACAAGTTAATTTCATAAAGTGCTATCTAGAATAAATCAAAACAGGTGCTGGCAAAAATCTAACAATGTTACATATAGGATGATACTGATAAGGAATGCAAAGCAGGCCTCTACTGCCCCCTAGTTGATATTTCAGGGATCTTATCAAAGTATCTATTTTGTCCAGTGGTCATAGTTTTTAATTGTCTCGTGTATTTTTTTTGTATGCTTTTTAAGATTGAATTTTGTCACACAATAAAATATCTTTATTTTGATTGGTGGAGTGCCCGATTTGTATGGAATTCCAGGCTGTGGGTTTTTGATTTATGTGAAAGGTAACATGCACAGGCTGGACCGACACACTACAGCGGAGAAGCTTACCGCCTAAATGAACCTGACAGGGACCAGGCATGTGTAGAAAAGTGTTTGTGTGTAGATGCGTTTACCCACCATGCAATACTTTCGGTGAGATGTTAAAGTGGTAACTGTGGTTTCCCACAAGCTAGCCCAGGAGACAAGCAGATAGGAGTCATTTATTTGTTATTTAGTCTGGTCTATAGAGAATTCTCTTTTTTTTGTATTTAAACTGGAACTTCAGCATCATTTAATGAAAAGCCCAAACCCTTAAAAAAAATTCCCCAGCATCTAAAATGAATATATTTTAGTTTTTAGTCACTTACTTATTATTCTTACCCCCACTGGGATGCAACTCAGTTCAGGACTCTAGGATACGGGCGCCGCCATCTTGCCTCAGAAGCATCACATACTGAGGAGAGGAAAGGGGGGGGGAAGCATAGGGTGGGCAGGTTATAGCGGTGCTTTGCACAGACAGAGCAGAGCTGGGGTCAGGAAAATGACAGCAATCCCAGAATGCAGAGCAGCATAGTCAGAAGACACTTCCTGTCTGCAGGCAGTCTGAAACGCCACAGGCTGCCATCTTGGATGTTGGTTAAAAAAACACAAAAAGGTGCAGGTAGGATCATTTTTAATGTGAGCAATCTGTATGTACGGAGAGACTCTTATTCAGGGTGAAGGTCTGCTTTAGGAATTAACAGTACGTGTATAATGCATGGTGAAGAACAAAAGCCTAATAGTATATGATTACATATAGACACTATTTTTCACGTAATAGATATATATATATAGAGCATATAAATAAAAATGGTTGGGGCAGGCAATGCTGCCTATAGGGTCACACCACCTTATGTGGTCTAAACTGAATTCTAGGATTGGTTGGCAACTCTCTCTATGAATTGTTAAGCTGAAACATATTTTAGATTGGTCAGCACACAAGGCAGAAAAGACTGTTTTATTCTATTTATGAAAAGAAACTCTGCAATGGGCAGTTCTACTGATGTACTATGATGACGTAGGTAGGAATTTTATTTTAGAAGTCTGGAAATAACTGCTATAGGGAAATTTAAACAAATTTGAAGAGGTTCATTAGTTTGAATTCTCCATATACTGCTGATCTTTCTAAATGTGTAACACACACTATCTACCTCATTAGAAATAATCTGCACCTCACCTGTAGAAGTGCCCCATTGCGGGTACAGAGGGTTTTTTTTTTTTAATTAGAACAAAACTAGTGTTTCTTCTTTGTGTGCGGAGTAAGAGAATTCCTCAAAAGGGAACCACACCAAAAATTCCAGAGTCTCTTAGGATAACCCCAATATCTTGAATAATATGATGTTACTGTAGCAACCTGTGTTCTGTTTCCTAGTGGCATCCTGCCCATCATGTGGCAGCAGTTGGTGGCAATGCACCCCAGTCCTCAACCAGTACTGCAACTGCATCCCCAAGAGTCTGTGTCAGAATGGCGTCCAAGACTGCGAGGACTGGTCTGATGAGTACCGGTGCACCATATAGCAGTGGCACATTCTCATTTGGACATAACTGTAAATAATGTATAGAATAGAAAAGTGCATATTTGCATATTAAAAAATAGTTGAAGAGCTGTCAGGAAATAAGAAGTAGAATTGTTATTTTTATCTGCATAGATCCAGATCTTTAATCTTGTAATCGGTGAATGTGCTTTACTCCTCCTAGAATTTTTGAGGAGTATTTCTAGCCAAGGAGAAGTCCATAATTAGCAGTAATTTGAAGGAAAACTCCCTTTTTGTCAGGTTTTTGGTGTTCAGCCTTATTACCATATTTTTCGCCATGTAAGACGCACCTAGGATTTGGAGGAGGAAAATAAGAAAAAAAAATATTCTAAACCAAATGTTGTGCTAAAACACCCCATTACAGGCAGTGTGACATTCTCCCCATCCTATTCCCCATGGGCAGCGTGGCATTACCCCCCATCTCATTCTCATAGGTAGTGTGGCATCCCCCCTCCCATTCTCCATATAGGCAGTGTGGCATTCCCCCTCCCATTCCCCATAGACAGTGTGGCATTCCCCCCTCCCATTCCCCATATAGGCAGTGTGGCATTCCCCCTCCCATTCCCCATATAGGCAGTATGACATTCCCCCTCCCATTCCCCATATAGGCAGTGTGGCATTCCCCCTCCCATTCCCCATATAGGCAGTGTGGCATCCCCCCCTCCCAATCCCCATATAGGCAGTGTGGCATCCCCCCATCCCACCTCCTATTCCCCATATAGGCAGTGTGGCATCCCCCCATCCCACCTCCTATTCCCCATAGGATGTGTGGCATTTCGGCCATCCCATTCCCCATATAGACAGTGTGGCATTCCCCCCTCCCATTCCCCATACAGGTAGATTGGCATTCCCCCCTCCTATTCCCCATATAGGCAGTGTGGCATTTCCCCCTCCCAATCCCCATATAGGCAGTGTGGCATTTCCCCCTCCCAATCCCCATATAGGCAGTGTGGCATTCCCCCCATCCCATTCCCCATATAGGCAGTGTGGCATTTCCCCCTTTCCATTCTCCATATAGGCAGTGTGGCATCCCCCCTCCCATTCCCCATATAGGCAGTGTGGCATTCCCCCCTCCCATTCCCCATATAGGCAGTGTGGCATTCCCCCTCCCATTCCCCATATAGGCAGTGTGGCATTCCCCCCTCCCATTCCCCATATAGGCAGTGTGGCATTTCCCCCTTTCCATTCTCCATATAGGCAGTGTGGCATCCCCCCTCCCATTCCCCATATAGGCAGTGTGGTATCCCCCCCTCCCATTCCCCATATGGGCAGTGTGGCATTCCCCCTCCCATTCCCCATATAGGCAGTGTGGCATTCCCCCTCCCATTCCCCATATAGGCAGTGTGGCATCCCCCCTCCCATTCCCCATATAGGCAGTGTGGCATTCCCCCCTCCCAATCCCCATATAGGCAGTGTGGCATTCCCCCCTCCCATTCCCCATATAGGCAGTGTGGCATCCCCCCTCCCATTCCCCATATAGGCAGTGTGGCATTCCACCCTCCCATTCCCCATATAGGCAGTGTGGCATTCCCCTCCCATTCCCCATATGGGCAGTGTGGCATTCCCCCCTCCCATTCCCCATATAGGCAGTGTGGCATTCCCCCCTCCCAATCCCCATATAGGCAGTGTGGCATTCCACCCTCCCATTCCCCATATAGGCAGTGTGGCATTCCACCCTCCCATTCCCCATATAGGCAGTGTGGCATTCCCCTCCCATTCCCCATATGGGCAGTGTGGCATTCCCCCCTCCCATTCCCCATATAGGCAGTGTGGCATTCCCCCTCCCATTCCCCATATAGGCAGTGTGGCATCCCCCCCTCCCATTCCCCATATAGGCAGTGTGGCATTCCCCCCTCCCAATCCCCATATAGGCAGTGTGGCATTTCCTCCTCCCATTCCCCATATAGGCAGTGTGGCATTCCCCCCTTCCCATTCTCCATATAGGCAGTGTGGCATTCTCTCTATCCCATTTCTCATATAGGCAGTGTGGCATTCCCCCCTCCCAATCCCCATATAGGCAGTGTGGCATTTCCTCCTCCCATTCCCCATATAGGCAGTGTGGCATTCCCCCCTTCCCATTCTCCATATAGGCAGTGTGGCATTCTCTCTATCCCATTTCTCATATAGGCAGTGTGGCATCCCCCCCCCTTCCATTCCCCATATAGGCAGTGTGCCCCCCCCATCCAATTCCCCATATAGGCAGTGTGGATTCCCCCTCCCATTCCCCTTATCCATATATGACCAATCAGATGATTAGCAAGCCAGAGTAAGGATGCTTCTGACATGTACATCTGAATACCATTTTAATGTACATTCTAAGGTAAAACAAATTGTTGCTATGGAGAACTGTTGCATTCTATAATATGGAGTTACAAAAACATAGAAAAGTAAAAAATAAATGGATAAACTGAGCACATCATATTGTCATACTAGATTGAAAACTTTTAAAAATACCATTGATAGTGGAAATACCCTTAAAATTTACAATACAGAGGAATTTACTTTTGTAGGGGGCTGTAACGTTACTATGGATTGCGCTTTGACTGCCACAAACATCCCAGTGTGAAAGTAACCTAATAACTTGTTCATTTTAAAGCTTTGCTGTAAAATAAATGAACAGCCTATACTTATCTTACCCCTGGGTTATCCAATCCTGTGTGAATCTCCTTAATTCATCATCCGTTTTAGGAACGCTGGCAGCGTTGATATAGCACACAGCATAGCACCCTGCCTCCCAATCAGAAAGGGAGTGAGCTGGGGCCAGCCCAGGAAGAGCCTGCTACTAAACATAGCTAAATACTAAAGGAGCCATCTTCTGTGGTCAGCTTAGTGCTGGATGTGCTGGCCTGGGAGGAAGGGAAGTAGAAGATGTTTGTTACTTTATTCTACATATACTGCAAGAAAAGAGGGACACCCACAGTACCCTCTAAAAAGTGCCAAGGATGAAACAGTTGCACCACTTTAAGGGTCTAAAAAATATTCAAATGTATTGACTAATTACATATATTTACAATCACAATGAACATTAAGACTATACAATAACTTTTCTAGCTTGTATCTTATTCTATATATAGATTAGTATGAATCCCTCTGTGATTATTAGACAACAGGATATTGAGTCAGATCCAAATAAGAGAATGGTATAAAAATAGACTTTATTAGGGGAGGAAAAAGAGTCAATCTTTTATTTAAAAGAAAAAAATACCTTAAATAGGAATGGCATGGTAAATGGGGGGGGGGGGGGGTAGAATGTATCAGAAAAGTAAGGCACCTTACCACCACCATCCCTCCACTGAGGGAAACAGAAGGGGTTTGATCATGGATAGCCCAATAATAAAAATCTGTAACAGGAGGGGGTTACTTATACCCTGCTTTATTTTTGTAAGTAAGAAGAAACAGGAATGTCAGGCTTGTTAATTAACAATGCTGATTTTCGAGAGGAGAAATTATTAAAGTGGACCAACACCCAGGGGTGATCGGCCCGGGAATCTATAAGATCACCTCCCTCACCGCGGGGCATCAGAGATCGGGATGTCCCGCGGGGTGAAACCCCCCCCCCCCACAAAAAAAACCTTACCTTATCGGCGACGGATCAGCCGCCGCCACCTCCCACGCGCCCCTCTAGCAGTGCGCGCGCCCGCGCCGGCCGTTTGTGAATGGCCGGCGTGGGCGCGCGCCCTGTAAGAGGGACACGCGGGAGGCGGCGGCTTGTCCGTTGCCGAAAAGGTACTTTTTTGGGGCTTTTGGGGGGGGTTTCACACAGCGGGGCATCCTGATCTCGGATTCCCCGCTGAAGTGGACCAACACCCAGGATAGTGAAAATCCTGGGTGTTGGTCCACTTTAAATCTAACCTCTTCCCTAAACCAGCCAGTGCTGGACTAAAAGCTTATTGCTACTGCAATTTGGTGTGTGTAGATGCTTCTCTCACCATGCATTGCTCTGACTAATGCTACTGTTTGCCATGGTCCAGCTCAGGAGACAGGCAGTTAAAGGGGAGCAGTTCTTCCCTATAAATGTGGAATGGTATGCTCAAAACCACCAAATAACCCCTGTTTTTTTGTGTACAAGTAACCCATATTCCAGTTATCTAGAATGTTTATTCCTCTAATGTTGTACCTTTCTTTTGCTAGAAGGAACTGACTGACATTGTTTTGAATGTAAAATTCTATTTTATGCGAATTTAGTGTGTAGATTTTATCCATCTTAAAATACTTTGGACGTATATAAGAGTGGCCAATGCCACTGTCCCCTTCAGGCCGGTTTGGAAAGTTAGATCAGTCCTGTCCTCCCCAGTAAAAGGATGGTCCTTCCTTCTAGCAAGCGGGAAAAGAATAACCTTGGGCAGATATGGATATATATTGGGCAGATGTAAATCCACCCCTTATTGGCCACTGAAGGGGGGGGGGGGGGGCGGTACGTTCCAGCCACAGCTCTGTTCCTGGATTCCAGCAGCCAGAGGGCATGAGTTGGAAGAGTATGGAAGCCTAGTGGTTATTAGAACTTGTTAGGACTTGCAGCCTAGGAATAGCATGGGTTCTATGTGCGCAGATTTCCCTGGGAGAGGCACAGGTCTAGCAAATTATGCAATGACCAATTGTACTCAGATCCCCAGTTCATATCCAGTATGGTCTTCCACAGTTAGCATTAGTAGTTAGCAGTAGTCTTTGTCCTGGTCACACTGAGGTTCTGCTCAGAACAAAAGAACTGTGGCTGACATCCCAAATTCTTACTCAGATATAACCAGCCTACCTGGCAACAAGAGCTCCATTCTTCTATTGGAGGGACAGCTGGACCTGATGCGATTCAGTAAGCATTTAGCAAGTCCCAGTCCTCTGCACTTAGAGCCACACACTGTCTTTTTGCAGAAGGAGCTTCTTGGGTTTTGTCATTATTAGCCCGCTTCACTTGCCTATTTCCTGAGCATGATGCAAAAGAGGCTTTAGTGTTCTCTTTGTGTGGCCGGTGAAACTGCAGCAGTCTGCAAAATGCGACTGGGGGGACCTCCATAGCGCAGACCTCCTGGCTGCTCTGAGTGGTCTTCTCTTTTCCATCTAGAAGAACAAGCCATTCATCAAGCATATGTTACATCAGTTATTTATAGCCAAGTCCTCTCAAGCTATTTGGTCATCATAAAGGTCAGGTTTGGTAGGAAAAGACCAAGAACTGCAAAAAGTTTCAATATTTTTTGTAAGGAAAAGGCGCCAGTGTTTTTCTCTGAGCCCTGGCAGCTTCAGAGCAGTGATGTTGGGGAACGGGCAATGGTCTGCTAAAAGTAGATCCTCCTGCAGGATTCCAGCAGCCAGAGGGCAACAGTTAGAAGATTATGGAAGCCTAGTGGTTATTAGACCTTGTTAGGACTTGCAGCCTAGGAATAGCATGGGTTCTATGGCCTCGATTCAATGAAGATAGAAAAAAACTCTCATGGTAGTAAAAAATTCAATTCATGAGAAAAAAGCCTGAGAATGTGACTGTTGCTGAATCACCAGCTAAAAAAAACAATGAAAGTCAACGGCACTTTTTTACTACTAAGAAAAGTAGAGAACGGTTTACTCCTTTCTACACTGTAGTAAAAGCTGCCATTGACTTTCATTGTCTTTTTATCTAGTGATTCAGTAACAGTGAAATTCTCAGGCTTTTTTCTCATGAATTGAATTTTTTACTACCATGAGAATTTTTTTCTACCTTTATTGAATCGAGGCCTATGTGTGCAAATTTCCCTGGGTAAGGCACAGGTCTTGCAAATTATGCAATGATCCGTTCTACTCAGATTCCCAGTTCATATCCTCTATGGTCTTCCACAGTTAGCATTAGTAGGAGGATCAAAAACCTAACTTAGAAAGATGAAAAAAAAGATTTGGGATAGTGCATTCCAAGCAGCCAATAAGCTGTGGTATGGAGGCTGGAAGTGTTGGGCAGCACTAGGTTTGTACTGGTCTGCAATGACATGTGCTCTGTCTCACCACCTCCCTTGTGTAGCAAGATAATTGCCCCAAGCTGTGGGTGCAATCAAAATGATTGACAGCTGATCCAATGTGGATCACTCGGATCATAAAATTTGGGGTGAGCTAGAGTAGTGGAAGGACACTGGTAGGCCCAAAATGTCCAATGGAATGCGGGTGGCAAGATGTTCGGCAAAAGTCGGAAGCCATTGTGACTGGTCATTGGCAATACTGGACAAACACCCAAGGTGTGCCAAGCTACAAGTCTACTGATTCCCTGTTGAGGCCCTCGCGCACATGAATAGAGGGTTATCCTGTCTGGAGGACTCTATGCTACAGCTACTAGCTGTACTTTCCTTCAAGCAGACAAGATTTTGGGAAATGTCCATTGTACCTGCACAGCTCTTCTGTCTAGCCGTTTTCCAGCAAGTCAGCATCCTGGGGGTCATGTATCTGACCCCACATACCTACTCCATTCATTGCAATGGAGGAACCACCTTGGGGTTCTGCACGCCTCCTCTCTTGCAATGAATAGAGTATGCTTGTTAGGAGGCATTAAAGTGGACCAACACCCTCCAAAACAACATCGTTTTATTAGCTTTAATATAAAAAAACACTTACCTTTTGATGACTGTTGGAGCCATCTGTTCCTCGCAGCGCCTGTAATTTTAATATTTACCTCGCCGGAAGTCCCACCCTCCAGGTCTTGTCCGATGTCAATCATGCTTTTCCGTCATTTGTATATTTTGTCCGTGGAGCTTCTCCTCTCTTCTCTCGCGCAATTTTGCTGTGTCGTCTTGATGTCATCTGCGGGCGTGTCCTCAGGAGCGTGCACGTCTCCCAGCTCTATTTGTCTGTGATTGGTAGAGCTGTGCTCAGCCATGATTGGCTGCAGACACATGACTCCGCCTCCCCTCCTCTCACTCCCCTCCCTCCCTCCACTCACTCATATTTTCAGCGCCTTCCCTCTCGTCTCGTGCTGGTTGTAGGACAGGTGAGTTTGTTTATGATTTGTTTAATGGTGCAGTTTTTTCATTCCGGTTGCCCCTGTGTGTGGGCAGAAGTTTTGTATGGCCGCCCGTGCTCCGTGCGCCCCCCCCCCCCCCCGGTCAGCTGCTCTGAAGTTGGGCGAGACAGCGCACGCAAATTCTGTGATGCCTGGATGGATGGTGTGGGTCTGCATGGATGGTGTGGGTCTGCATGGATGGTGTGGGTCTGCATGGATGGTGTCGGTCTGCATGGATGGTGTGGGTCTACATGGATGGGGTGGGTGTGGGTCTGCATGGATGGGGTCGGTCTGCAAGGATGGTGTGGGTCTGCATGGATGGGGTGGGTGTGGGTCTGCATGGATGGGGTCGGTCTGCATGGATGGGGTCGGTCTGCATGGATGGGGTCGGTCTGCAAGGATGGGGTCGGTCTGCAAGGATGGGGTCGGTCTGCAAGGATGGTGTGGGTCTGCATGGATGGGGTGGGTGTGGGTCTGCATGGATGGGGTGGGTGTGGGTCTGCATGGATGGGGTCGGTCTGCATGGATGGGGTCGGTCTGCAAGGATGGGGTCGGTCTGCAAGGATGGGGTCGGTCTGCAAGGATGGGGTCGGTCTGCAAGGATGGGGTCGGTCTGCATGGATGGGGTGTATGTGCACGGATCGGGGGTGTGTGTTCACGGATGGGGTGGGTGTGTGTGCATGGAACAGGTGTGTGTGTCTGTACGGATCGGTGGTGTGTAAAAGATCGGAGGAGTGTGTCTGTACGGATCGGAGGAGGGCAAAAGATGAAAGGGAGGAGCTGAAAGGCGGGGATGAGCCACGTCATTGGCCTATCCCCGCCTTTTACTATCTCGGCCATTCAGTTAGATTAGAATGAGCGCGCATGCGCGGTAGATAGGTGAAGCGCCGCTTGCATCGGGAGCGAGCGGCGCTTCACCTATCTACCGCGTATGCGCGCGATTTTAACAGGAAGAGGTCAAAGGATCTCTTCCTGTCAGGAGGAAAATTAAGATGGCGGCCGATTTTTTAAAATCTAGCGACGCGCTGAGCGAACATACAAGGTAAGTTTTTTTTTTATAACTTTGTTATTCGGGTCTTCCTGGTTTATTTACATATTTTTAAAGTAAACATTTAAAAAAAAAGGGGGCAGGGTGTTGGTCCACTTTAAGCCAGGCGGATGGGCACCTCTGTGCTGGAGGACTGGATTTGCTGGTTCTGTAAGCAAGAAGATGGTAGAGCTGCATTAAGTAGCTGTGAGGGGCGAGTATAGACTTTTTCTTCTAATGCCTGGTACAGGGACATTCCGCTGTGTCAGCAACCACCCAAGAATGGGATCGTTGCTGGCCAATCGCAAGGCCACATTTCACCAGGGAAACATGGATTAACGTGAGATTCGCAAGGCTTGCAGGGGTTAATTGAGGGAGGGGGCAACTGAATTGCCCCTCTCCTCTTCAAAGAGCGAACTATTTTATGTAAAATGGGTGTTGGTCTGGTTTAAGTTAAACCTGACGAACCTGTTTGAGGCTACATCAGAACTTACATCAACATACCAGGGCTGAGAAGAAGCAGCTGTGTAATACAAATAAGCAATCTTCATAAAACCGGATAATGTTTAAAGAAATATTCTACTATATTAAATAGGTATAAGGTAGAATATTTATATATTATCCTGTTTTATGAAGATTACGTATTTGTAGTACGCAGCGGCTGATCCTCAGCTTCATTCTCTCTGGCACTTCAAACCCAGCAAAAAGTTCTGCACAGCCTGAAATAGACTAGTAACGAAAGTGACCCATTAAACACAGCTCCCCAAATATAGCAGGTAAACATTAAAGCTTGCAGCTGCATTGGAATCAAACTGAAAATCTGTATATATTATTTTGTGTGTTGATCCTGTACAGCCATTTGTAATAGTTGTTTACGTGATTTGTTGTAAGATTTCTATTAGCCATTCTTGTATAGTTCTATATTGTGTTTTTATGACCATCATTTTATATCATAATAAAGGTTATCCTCATTTCCTTTACAAACCAATTGTTCATTTTTATCAACGTGGTCCTAAAGCCACCCACACATCTGAGACACTAATGTAACATAACTTACTCCATTCATCTTCATCTCCCTTTTCTAGCAAAGTTTTCTCTAAAGGGGGCAAGAAACAGGGGGAAATGGCAAATATCTTCTAGATTCCTGGTTCACTAGTGACGGGAATAGATGGGTTGTGGTTCTTGCAGACCTAGACCTAGTCTACTTTAAAACATGACATCCTCTGAGAAGTTACCCTACTATATACCTAATGTTTTACTCCAGCCGGGGCTTCTTATGGAGTGATGTAGTCCACCGACACTGCTGCTAATCCTCCTGAACACAGCAGGACACAGAGGAGCAGGAACACTGATAAGGTTAGTGGACAGCACAGGAGGGGTTATAAAAAAACTGAAAAAAACACTTTAGCCAGCCAGGATCTGGAGCCATCGATGGCATCGGCATGCAGGCAGCTGCACTGACATTGCAAAGGGGGCTGGCTCCCTCTGCTCTGTAATCAGCCCGTCCACCCTTCCGTTTGAGGTGAGAAGTTTTTTCTCGTCTTGTCTGCCTCAATGCGGTAGAGCGTTAATGGGGGATCTGCCTCACTGCCTGTTATATGGGGTTTGGGGGGATTCTGCACGCTGCTGGTTATAGGGGGACAGGGGATATTGCAAACTGCTCATTATTGGGGATGGGGGGGGGGGGGTCTTCCACGCTGATTGTTATAGGGGAGTTTGGGGGGGGGGGTATTCTGCATGCTGCCCATCATGAAGCGATTGGAGGGGTTCTGTACACTGCTTGTTATATGGGACTGGCGTAGTTATGGGGTGATTCTGCCATGGGCTGTTATTAAGATTTTTTGGGAGGGGGTATTTTAGCATACCAATTGGTTCAGAATATATTTTCCTCCTCCTAATGGTCACAGGGCTGGCTCCAACCACAGCAGAGCATGCGTATTGACTCTGAGCTGCGCCATGATATGCCCCTCCCAGCTCGGCCTCTCCCAGGAATAGAAGCAATGCCAGCCAAAAATACATAAAGGTCTTTACATAGAATGTGGAATAAGAGGGGAGGAAGTTAGCAGCTGCCTGGACTTAAGACTTTAAAAAGGAAAGTCCACTTTCAATTACATTTTGGAAAGTACACATGTTGTTTTGTGCCTCAAGGTGCTGAGCATGTGTATGTGTGAGTGAGCTCCCTCTCCTCAAGAGTTCTGTGTGTACAAGGCTCACTACTTTCTTGGGGCTGAGGGGCTTTAATATTCTGTCAGTTTGTGTTTCCTGTTTAGGGAGAAGTGAGAAGCTAGCTGTCCTGGAGGACAGAAGATTTCATAACTAGCAGTAAGAAAGCACACTTACAGAAATGTTGAGCAGCCGTCCTGGACTTCAGGGATTCTCTTGGTTTAATAGCTGATGCAACAAATGCTTCCCACTGAGTAAAAAGCTGAAATACAAGAGGAGTTGCTTTTTAGAACAAGTGCATGCTCCAATTTTTTCCCTAAATCCTGTGCTGCTTCTCCCCGTCAGTCCCTCCATTGGATGCCAATATCTCAGAATGTAGTTATAAATTCTAACCTTAACCCACAAAGTTCTATGATACCCACCCTTCCTATATTACATCACCTAACCAAATATACCAACCTAGGCACAGATTCTGCCCCGCTCAGAACCTACTCCCATCCTGAAACCAGATCACTTACTCCCAAATCCTTGTCTTCAGAACTTCCATTCCCCCCCCCCCCCCCCCAGTACAATTTATCAATCCCCCAACTCTTCAAGGATGCCCTCTGAGTTCATCTATTCAGACGAGCCCATCATCTGTAATTCACTTCACAGTAGCATTGGCCACTATGCTCAGTACATTTGTGACCTAACTATCAAACTCCACACCCGTATCCTTCAGACTGGAAGCTTAAAAGGCCAGGGTCCTCCCTCCTGGTTTATTCTTGTATCAATGTGTAATTCTGCAGAATCCAACTCCCTGGGCATTATAAGTATTTTATTTGTTTTACTGTACTGTATTACCTGTCTGTAATTTTTAACTTTCTCATTGAAGCCAAGGTCAGTTAGGTATTGGTCTGAGTGGCAGCCACCTCTCCTTTGTATCTTGGTAAGTAGTTCTGCTTGGACTTGGCCTTGCTTTAACAGTAGGCACAGCCCACATCCCATAATCGGGATGCTCCAGAGCTACTGAGGAGATGGGATCTCCTAAAGTAGCACAACCCACTCTCGGGATAATTTCTACTATTGGAAGCCAAGACTTGCAGACCGCTTTAAACTAGTGGTATGTTTCTGGGTTGTGTAAAGTAATAATACATATGTAGTAATGCATACCACACATAAAAAGATATGATGCAGAAATAAATGTATATGAATAATTCGAATTATTTACAAGTATCTTAATGTTAACATGGTGTCTCAATAAACACATAATCCACCATTATACGTATGCCTGAATCTCCTTGACACTGTATCTGGGAATAAAGTTTGTAGAAATGAACAAAACAGTTTGTAGAAACCCAAACGTCCAAAATGCCAAAGCGTGGCATGTATACTGATATTTCCCTGGTACAGTGTTTGGAGTATACAATGATGAGTATATGAATGATATGGTCATTAATGAAAAGGACACTCTGATGCACAGCTATGGGCATAGTATCCAATGTTCTAGCTTTATAGTGATGATGCAAAAAATAATGCACTGTTAAACTGGAGCATCAAGCACCATGAATCCCCTACTATGGCCCTAAATGTAATGTTTAACCACACAAGACTAACAGCATATCACATATGAATCAAAACTAATGGTACAGAAAATAATCCAATTGAAAAACTAACATATATAGAGAAGTCAGCACTGTACAGCAGCAGGTGTGGCACAACATACAATAACACTTAGCATGAAGCATCATAAGCATAATGGTAAGTAATAAGAACACAATCTCTTGTTACCAGTATGTAGCAAGATCACTCAAGGAACGTTTCAAGGCCTTTAAGCCTCTTCCTCAATTGGATTATTTTCATTTTTCAATTGGATTATTTTCTGTACCATCAGTTATGATCTGGTGTGGGTAAACATTACATATAGAGTCATACTAGTGAATTCATGGTGCTCAATGCTCCTGTTTCCACTACCTGTTCATTCAACTTTATTCACAAGTACAGTGTTAAGGAGATTCAGGCGTACGTATAATGGTGGATTATGTGTTTTTTTTATTCAGACATCGGCCTCGATTCACTAAGAGTTGAAAAAAAACTCAACTGGTAGTAAAAAATTCAATTCATGAGAAAAAAGTCTGAGAATTTCACTGTTAGTGAATCACCAGATAGGAAAACAATGAAAGTCAATGGCACTTTTTTACTCTTGAAAAAGGTATTGAACTTTTTACCCCTTTTTTACCTGTAGTAAAAAGTTCCATTGACTTTCATTGTCTTCCTATCTGGTGATTCACTAACAGTGATATTCTCAGGCTTTTTTCTCATGAATTGAATTTTTTACTACCATAAGAGTTATTTTCTTCCCTTTGTGAATCAAGGCCATCATGTTAACATTATGATACTTGTAAAATAATCTGCTTTGAATTATTTATATAAATGTATTTTTGCATCATATCTTTCTATGTGTGGTGTGCATTACAACAAATGTATTATTTCAGGAATCTATGATCCGATAGGGTATCAGGATCTAGTAATTGCACCCTTATAATATTATTCTTTTGATCAGTTGATCTTTAGAGGTGCCATATCCACAACTTTTTCCAACAGTCTTGTGTAAAGTTATACCAACCAGAGCTCTGTTTTAGCCTCCAAACCAGGAGGGTACTTGTACAGCGTTACACTACAGATACAAGCCTGTAAGAACTGATACAAGCCTGTAAGAACTAATACAAGCCTGTCATGACCTAATGTTCCCAGAGCTGTAAAAGTGCCTCTTATTGCTTTGCTTGTCTGATAGCAGGTAAACAAGGGCAGATAGAAAAGCAAATAAATGGCCAACAATGTCTAAGACCCAACATTAGAGAAGTATGGTTTACAGCTACCTGCTCAGCCCAGCCCTGCGTTTTGCAGTCCACATGCTCGAACTGAACTAAAGGTTTCTGGGTGCGACAAAGTCCCATTCTTGCCTCTATCTTCTTACACACATCAGAGGAGTCCTAGGGGAAAACAAGATACAAACAAACTGAAAAGCAAGCATGAGCACTGGAGAGACTGCAATGGGAGGTGAAATACTAGATCAGGTATGGCCGCCAGGAGCCCAGCCATCATATAATAGGGGGGGTGTGTGTGCAGACTCTATATAGGCTTCCTGTATAAAACCTGCCTGACCATAACCTGCAAAATAGAATATGTAATGGATGCTCCCAATAGCAGCCATGTTTGGATCATGCACCAGTAATCAGCCATTGAATACTTGAGGAAGATGCTGTTTGTTCACTAATGTTCTCTAACAAACCCCTGAAGTCTTCAAGGGATAGCTGTAGTCATATGGAGAATAAATTACATACTCTTGGACACTATTGACTAATTAGGCGACTTATACAGACAATTGGTCATACTGGATTTTGATTAGGGGTGTCATGGAGCCAAGTACATTTGCATGCCACACTTTTCAGTTTTTTATTTTTTAAAAATTTAGAAATTATATATATATTCAGTGGCATAAATAATGTGACAGGGCCCTGGTGCTAACATTAAATGGGGCCCTTTTCCTGGCTGATACAGTAAACTTAACTCAATTGGATGCAGCTAGACAACTAATGACTGACACAACAGAAATACATGCTGCTTTTTCTAAATGATGCCAAGTGAGCACAAATATGGTAAATAAGGTGGAGGAGCAACAACCATGGGGCCCCATGACCTTCTGTGGTCGCACCCCCTCAAGTTAAGCCCCTGTATGTATTATAATAAATACTTGCTACTTCCTTTCAAAGTTCCTGCACAGGCACACGCTAACTTCCACCCACCTTTTGCCCCTTAAGAACAGTGTCAAATTTCATATGTAAATACTTAATGTATTGTAAGCTAAGCTTCTTCACTTTCATTTCTGGGTGGTAGCTGAGCTAGGATGAGCATGTCATAGAGCATGTTCTGCATTGGTCAGAACTGTGGGCCCACTGTGGCTTGCCATGCTCTCCCACACTTGAGCCCCACCAAGGAAAAAAAAAGTGGCTGTTAAAGTGGTCCTGGGGGAGTTTAAATTGAAAGGAGGGCAAAAACTTTGACTCCCTGCTAGAGCTTCTACCCTGGACTGCAGACAGGACATTTTATAGTGCTGGGAGGAAAAGATATACCCCCCTCCTATGGTGTTGCTGCCGCCCCATAGGTTGCACGCTGTGCCTTTTTCCCAGCAGTGCCCCCTCCCCACAAGCCCCATATGAGGAATCAGGGGCCTGCCATATGACAGAATGGAAAACAGAATGGCTGGCATAAAGGCACCCTCCCCCCAGCACACACAATAGCCTTTGGTGCCCAGGCCTTGAAACGACTTTGAGTGCAGGAAATGGCACACGGGCAGCCATCAGATGAGCTGCTTGCTGCAATATTATTGCCGTTGCGTTTACAGTCCCTCTAAGTCTGTGGCTGTAACATTTAAAAATGTGGAAAAGTTCAAGAGGCATAAATATTTTTTTCAAAGCACGGTGGGTATTTTTTTGTTTTGCTCTTGTGTTGCTTTTGATTGGCTTTTGCGTTTATAATATGGTCCAAAGAGCTGATTAGAGATTAGAGGTTCCACTTCACTGAGATTTTAGCTACATTCATCGTGTAGTACAGCACAGAACGCGCCACAAAAAATCCTGGTTCACAACTTTGGTGCAGTGTGGCCCTGTCTGTACACCAATAAGACTCTGTATCAGAACAGGTAAGTTATAATTGTTAGTAAGTCAATGGTGAGACTAGCGGATATACCCCCATATGGGCTGGTGCAGGCTATAGAAAGGTTTTACTATTGTGCCACCCAAGATAACACCCAAGACAGTAGATTAACCCATTATTAGCAAGATAATATATGCCTTTAAAACCAAACCAAAATGAAAATGCAATCAAAAAGCCTTCCTAGAGAACTCTTACCTGTACTCCTGTTTCAGAAATGTCCAAGAACTGAAGCTGTTTGAATACTAACAGGAATTTTACCCCCAGTTCTGTGATTTTAGGGTTGCCTGAAATAAGGAAGATTTATATCCCTTACTTTATTTAAACAACCTAAAATAATATGAATAATCCAAAAGCAAAATATTCAAGAAGTAAAAAAACACACTTAAGCAATCCTCTACAAGAGCATTTCTAAGCCAACCAAAAGCCTTGAATAACAAACCACCTTTAAGAAACCATCACACTTGCCCCAGTTTGAGCACTGCTGCTATTCGCCCATACCATGGTCCTACTCAGCACCAGAAACTGCACAGCATCCACCCTTACATAGAAACCTGGAACGTTTTCACTACTGCTCCCTAAATTATCCTCATAACCCAGGATCTAATACAGAGTAGCGACAAAGACTTTGTGGCTTTCTGTGACCTCTACAGTAATATGGCTTCTATAGTTCAGGCATCGACTTAAAGACTGGTTAGAATGTGCCACAAAGAAGGAAAAGCTTTATCTGCTCAAAAATGGATCTGCAGAAAATACATGGACACCCCAGTATTACAGTTAGAAACATGTTTGAATTGTAATATGAATTCAGCCCTAAAGCAAAAAAAATATACAGCAGAGGATCCCAATGAATCCCTGAAGGACCTGACTTATGTATGACTGGTCAAATGCAACTGATTATACATACAGAAAAAGATTAAAACATTACACAATATTTTAACAATATTATTTTCCATAAAGGCCCCTTATTTACAGTATGCAAACCACCAACTGAAATATCTGCAGGGCGGATGTGTGAATCTGACAGAAGGCGCAGCTCCCATGTGCTGTCTGCTACGGCACAGAAGAAAGCTAATGATTGTCGTCTCTTCAGCCCGAATAAGAGGGCAATGTTAGAGGATATGAAAAGTAAGCGGTCCTAGCACGCTGGTCTCCTTAGACTGCAGGGGGGGGGGATGCCTGTTTTGGATACCTGCACACACACATACACAAGCATTTCATTGCAGCTGGCCACCTGTTCCTCAGCCCATGTGACGACTGCCCACCATACAGACCAATTTGGGCCAATGGCCAGCACCCTATTACATGCACTTTTGCACCCAAACATCTCACTAACTGCCCCCAGTGAGTGAGGAAACCCTCGCAGGAAACACTACAGCAGCCACCACTTGCTGCAGTGTCCCTCCTGGTTTGCCCATGATAAAAGTAGAATTTTTTTTCAATAAATATCAAGGACTTGATACAAATTGCTAATTTGGTTAATAATTATTAGGTATGTTACGCTCTCTTTGTAACTTGTCCCTGTCTGGATAAATACCTTGTATGTATGCATGCATATATACAAACAGATTCTGATTTGGAAATATGCAGGAGAGCCTTTAGGCCATCAGTTATCCCAGGATGAGTCCCTAGAAAAGATAAATCCCATAAGAATACACAACTTACAAGAAAGATCCAGCAGTGTCAGGTGTCCGAGTCCTCTGCGCATGACCCGCACTGGAGCTGTCATTTTCCTGATGCCAACATCAGACAGACAATTATCCTTAAGGTAGAGCTTTCTTAGGCTGCAGGAGCAACAAGCGTTTCATTAAGAGCAAGCGAGATAGTTCATAGCAGGTTATGCTATTGTATGCTGTATATTATTTCTTTTTTGACAGTTGTATTTAGCATTGCAGCCCCCCTCATTAGTTGTGCCATTGACGAATAAGAAGTCATTGATTGTCATTTGAGTTGGCGAGCCCATTATTGGCTACATCATTTGCAGCATCACCCTTCAGGAGATTTTGAGGTTGTCCATTTTATGTTTTTTCTTTTAGTTGAATAAAGGCATCATAAACCAAAAAGGGCCAGCGGCTCCCCTCACTGCCTGCCATATTTGTTCTAAAAAAAAAAAAAAAAAAAAAAAAAAAAAAACAACACGGTACTTGCTTAAAACTGCACATCCAATGAAAATTGTCAAGAGGTCACACCAAAATGTGCCCCATGATAAAAGTAGAATTTTCTTTTCAATAAATATCAAGGACTTGATACAAATTGCTAATTTGGTTAATAATTATTAGGTATGTTGTTCTGCATGTTACGCTCTCTTTGTAACTTGTCCCTGTCTGGATATATGCACTTTGTGACCAAAATGCAGCCCAATGCAGCATAGATGTGAAAGAGCCCATTTATTTTAATAGGTAAGAATTCCTTACTTTCATTGCGATGCAGCATTTCTACCAAAGCAATAAAAACTGGGAGGTGTGAAAGGGCCCTTCATGTAAAATAACAGTACAGTCTGTAACAATAACAGCAAGCAGATTAGGTGTAACCTGAAAGAAGGGGGTGAGGTAACGTCACTCCTCCTGCGCCATTTTATGTGGCATGCTGTATCTCCTTAATTTGCCAGAAGTACTGTAAGGGCTTGATTCCGAGCCTGGCGAGAAAACTCATTCACTTTCATCGTCTACCTGGTGTAAATGTTTACCTGCCTCTGAATCAGCTCCAAGGTAGATGGCAATTTTCTCTCCTAAAAAAGAATTGAGTGTTTTTAACAGACTCTGAATTGCTGCCTAAGTCTTCACAGAACTGCTTCCTGATGGCTAAAGTACACAGGGGTTAAATCAGAGCCTGGTGAGAAAACTCACTCTTATTTTAGGAAAGAAAACTGCCTTTCACTTTCATTGTCTACTGGGTGTAAATTTTCACCTGGCTCTAAATCAGCTCCAAAGTAGAGAATGAATGTTACTCTGTCCCAACCTATTAGCGATAAAGCCCATGTTATGAAAAAAAAACCCACTCACCTTCGGATGCCGCTGCAATCACATTTTCTAGAAACCTCAGCCGCCCGCTGGCGCTCTCTGCATTGCACGTGTTCCCACCCGGCCATTCACATGAATGGGCGGAAGTATGCACGATGTGCAGAGCGCTGGCACACTGCCACCGGCCGGGCAATTTCTGCGGCACCACTGACTTCGCCGCTGGATTCT
The DNA here is from genome assembly GCA_027917425.1 of Gastrophryne carolinensis. Classification (NCBI taxonomy): domain Eukaryota; kingdom Metazoa; phylum Chordata; class Amphibia; order Anura; family Microhylidae; genus Gastrophryne; species Gastrophryne carolinensis. The sequence goes on from CM051235.1 coordinate 440,468,068, forward strand.
GGGTAAAGGTGAGTGTCTTTTTTTTTTTTTTTTTAATTTCCTTCATGAGCTTTATTGCAAATAGGAGGGGCCAGGGCGGGGGTACGTTATTAATTTACAAAGGGGGGCTGGAGTGGCTCTTTAACTAGTTTAGTATTATAAGAATGCACACTCACAGGGATCCATAAGCCCCAGCAGAAGTCAGTCTTTTTTCTATATGGGAACTGATGAGTGAGCAAGGGATCTGAACCTAAAGGAGACCTAAACCATTAAGAACTGTATTATCAGATGTGAGAGCAATCTTTGTGCCTAATATTAGAAAGAGTTGAAGCAACCTTGGAGATGCTATCTGGGAGCTCTGGGAATAAGCCTAAGGTATGCTATCCACATGATCCACCAATGGGTGGCCCCCGGCAACCGGTGGCGATATGTAAGGCACCAAATACTCCCAATAATTTATCTCAAATCATTCAATATAATTACAATGATTTAAAAAGTACACATATATAAAAACAATACCATTGCAGGGGCATCCCAAATGAGCATACAAAGAATAATCAATCAATGTGAATAAATATAGTAAAAACTATATATCTAAAGTGCCAATCAATAAATAAGCCTAAAATAGTGAATAATAAATAAGCTATATTCTATCAAAATTCCCCACTCAATAGATCAGTATTAGTATGAAGGACAGAATTCAACTCCAGGTGCCGCTCAGAATGGTGTCCCCGCCAATGTAAACTGAGAGAGGACTAGAAACCCACGCGTTCCTTGGTCCAAAGCCGCGGACCACTTCCTCAAGCTATGCTATCCAGATACATCTGGTAAGAATTTATATTTGGTGACGGAAACGCGGATTAGTGGAGCGTGCACGTGGTGTAAGTGCTCTGCAATCAACTTGCCAATACTTATTGGACCCTTTGTAGATTTTGTTTTTGAGCTTTATGATATACAGCTTATAGGATTGTATTTGAGCAAATCTAAGACATTTCAAATCATTTTAGCCTGTGTGGTCTCTTTTTTATTAATACTCCTAATGTACTTATCTATTAAATATTGGCATACCTGGTCAGAGTGTCTGAGGTAACGTGCTGCAGGAGCTCATGATCATCTCCCAGTTTACAGCAAGATAAGTCCAAACAGTAAAGTTCTTGAAAGGATTTAATCTCCTCCAGCTTTTCGGACACTAGGAGATACCTATAAACATCACATTATTAGGTGTCAAGTTCATGTTTACAATAATAAAATAAAAGAAAAACTGAAATACACAAAGACACCAGACATTGAAACAGAGAAGACAGAAGAAAAGGGCCAAGTGCTCCAACTAGTTATTGTTGCTACTTTATTGTCTATATGGTCCCATATTTATCCCCAGCATGTTCATACTACTTCCCCTGGGAGTCAATCCCCAGCATCCACTGATCTTAAAATGGTTTCTTAAATGGTCTTCCTGTTATTTGTTAGTTTTGCTAAGTATTCTTGAGCATGGCTTAAACGGATTTACGTCACTGAAAAAAGGACAATTCCTCCCCCTGATTTCCAATATTAGATTAACAAAATACTTATCTGGACAGCACAAGGAGTCCTGTCATCCACCAGAAGCTGCGTCTTGTATGAGCTGCAGCAGTGGGTCCAGTGTTTCAGGGGAATGGCTGCTAAAGCGATAGAGGATTGTTTCATCACCCAATCATCCCAATGTGGCTCCAAGGCTGCTGAACGTACAGGACATGGCCTCCTCACACTCACCAGATAAATATTCTTTTAATCCGATATGCTTAAAGTGGACCAACACCCAGGATTTTGACTATCCTGGGTATTGGTCCACTTCCCCGGGGCACCCCGATCGGGGGTGCCCCGCTGTGTGAAACCCCCCAGAAAGCCTCCAAAACTCACCTCTCCCCGCTCCCACGTGGCCGCGCCGTCCAATCGGCGCCGACGTACAAGCTGATTGACAGCAACGTACAAGCAGCTTGCCCGTCGGCGCTTCCCGCGCGTCACTCTTGACGTGTGCGCGCCCGCGCCGGCCATTCAGAGACGGCCGGCGCGGGCGCGCGCACGTCTAGAGGAGCGCGAGTGAGGCGGCGGCGGAAGCAGCGGCTGGAGAGGTAAGGCTTTTCGGGGGATTTGGGGGGTTTACACCCTGCTGGACATCCCGATCTCGGATGTCCCGCGGTGTGTGAGGTGATCGGCCCGGGAATCTTATAGATTCCCGGGCCGATCACCTCAGGGTGTTGGTCCACTTTAATCTGGGTTGAGGTGCCTGTGTATGGGTGTCATTTTCACTTTAAAATTCAAACACCCTAAAAAAAACCTTTTAAAGGCACTAGAATACTCTCTACTATCATAAACACCACATTATTTTATTAGTTAAAAAATAAATATCAGTAGCTCCGGTGCTCTGCTTCCTGTTCTGTTCCAGTAGTCAGCTGTAGTATGTTCCAGTAGTGAGCACATCGCTGTTGCCACACCCACTGTAAATTTTTTTTTTATGAATCTACAACGCTCCAAAACCTTTACAAATAACTTAGGAACTACATGGTCTTTTTGAAAATGGATTAAAGTTTGGGACAGTGCAACATGTAGCCCGAGACAATGGGACAACAATCAGACTTGCCTTTAGTATAACTAATACACACAAAAAAAATATTCACACACTTAAAAACAATATGAAAACCAACCAGTGGAGAGCAGTATAAATATGTTAAGGATATAATATTATATATATATATATATATATATATATATATATATATATATATATATATATATATATATATATATATATATAATTCCTATGGCACTGTCAAGCATTAAAACATAGCAAAACCCATTTTGGGTGCTCTGCTGATCCTGCCAGGTCCCCCCCCCTCAGCACAAACAGCCGGGCAAAGCTGCTGGCTCAGTGGTGAAAAAAAAAAAAAGGTCGCTTTCCACCTGGCACCGCCATTTGCAGGTTGGCTGAGGTTCCGGGTGATGTCCTAATGCTGGGTGCCTGCATCCCCAGCTTCCACACTAGGCTCCCTCCCCCACCCTAAAAGCTTTCAAAGTTGCCCTTAAAACCCACCTATTCAGACAAACATACAACCTGGCTTAAGCAATTCTCTAAAGGGCACATGCCACAAAGCTCAATACTGTTTGGTTCCCCCCCTCCCTCCTCTCCACCCCTTATCCTATAGACTGTAAGCTCACAAGGGCAGGGCTCTTTCCTATTGAATCTTGTATTCAGAATATTCATTGTAAAATCTGTAACCCTGCATTTGTAATAGTCTATGTACTGTATGTTTCTAGCCGCTACGAAAGATGATGGCGCTATATAAATAAATAATAATAATAATAGGTTGGTCGGGGGGGCCACAGCTACAGGAGAGCCACGGATGCGGCACCGGTGATTGCAGTGTCCTGGAAGCTGCCCAGTAAAGGTGAGTACATGGCCGACCCCGGGGTTCCACACAGCGGAGCATCCCACCATGCCCCAGGGGCAGGCTAGCGGCCGACTCTGGAATCTTTTAGATTCAAGGGCCCGGCAGCATGGGCTTCAATCCACTTTAAATATTTATATATAATAATGCCCATCTATGCGGATCTAGTGCACACCATAGTTACACATATAATCATGAGATTTACATTGAGGTAAGAGAAGAAATAAATTATATATATAATTTATATATATTATTGTTTATTTATATAGCGCCATCATCTTCCGTAGCGCTTTACAAAGTGGTAATTACAGACGGTAGAAACATACGGTACATATACTATTTCAATTGCAGTTTTACAGATTTGACAGTGGATATTCTAAGTACAAGATACAATAGGGGAGTGAGCCCTGCCCTTACAAGCTTACAGTCTAAAGGAAGAGGGGTGAAGACGAGGGGGAAGGATCACAAACAGTCAGTATTGAGCTGTGTGGCGTATGCCCTTTAGAAGATTGGTTAGGCCAGATTATATGCTTGTCTGAATAAGTGAGTTTTAAGGGCACCTTTGAAGGTTTTGAGAGTTGTGGAGTGGCGGATTGGGTGCGGGAGGGCATTCCAGAAGATTGAAGTTGCACGTGAGAAGTCCAGGAGGCGGGCGTGAGAGGAGGTGACCAGGGTGGAGGACAGGAGAAGGTCAGCAGCAGAGCGGAGGCTGCGTCTAGGTTGATATTGTTGGATTAGAGATGAGATGTAGGGAGGGGCCTGGTTGGAGAGAGCTTTGTAGGTGAGAGTTAGAGTTTTGAACAGGATTTGCTGTGGGACTGGCAGCCAGTGTAGGGATTGGCAGAGAGGCGCAGAACTGGAGGAGCGAGAGGAGAGATGGATGAGGCGAGCAGCAGAGTTCAGGATAGATTGGAGGGGAGCCAGTCTGTTAGTTGGTTAGCCACAAAGAAGGATGTTGCAGTAATCCAGACGGAATATGACCAGGGCATGCGCTAGAATTTTAGTGGTGTCAGGTGAGAGGAAAGGACGGATGCGGGAGATGTTTTTAAGTTGGAGGCGACAGGAGGTGGCCAGGGGTGCCCCCCTGAAGTGGACCAAAACCCAGGATAGTCAAAATCCTGGGTGTTGGTCCACTTTAAGGTCCACTTTACTATGGAATACACTACAGTACACTTATTCATACACTTGTATTGTAGGAATAACTAAAAATAAAAGAGGACCTATAACAGTTTTTCCCCTGGGGCAGCTGCTCCAGTGATCAGCTGTCGGAAGAAGCCCCTGTTCAGTTATCAGTGGCTTAAAGTGGACCAAAACCTGTGATTTTGACCATCTAGGGTCTTGGTCTTTGCCAGTTGGGCATCCCAATTCGGGATGCCCTGCTGTGTGAAACACCACAAGTCCTGCACTTAAACTGCCCTGTTCTACGGAGCATACACAGGCTCTCATCCAATCAGAGAGCTCGGTTGCACTTTGCGATTTCAGGCCAAGACTCCACGGCTATAGGTATAGTGTAGAGCAGCCGCAGCTCTTGGAGGTAGGTTTTTCTCAGAACTGAGAGGGGTTTCACACAGCATGGTATCTCAATTCGAGATGCCACAGGGGGAAGGAAATCAGGCGGCCCGGAAATCTTATAGATTCCAGGGCTGCCGACCGTGGGTTTTAGTCCTGAGAAAAACCATGAGCGAGGCGCAGCTGCACTACACTATACCTTTAGCCGAGCCCACACCAGGAGTCTTAGCCTGAAATCGCCAAGCCCAACCGAGCACACGTGCATGCGCTGTAGAACTCTAATAAATAAACTCAGGCTGGATGGTTTGGTCAGGGCCCGCAGAATCAACAGGGCAGTTAAAGGAGCAATAATTGTTTCAATAATAGAAATCCACATAAATATGGTGGATTAGGGGTTCTTTATACACCTTGCACCAAATAAAAAAATGCAGCCAGACCTGTCAGTGGGTGACCGTCTAGACAGACACTAACAGCCTCTCACCCTGAACACCCACAAGTGTGGTCTGAGTGCAGCTAGGCACTGGCATGGGGCAAGCCATACTGTAAGGAAGACATACTTGCCCCGCAGACACATTGATGACAGCATCAAGTCTCCATAAGCCTCGGTGAATTTACGAAGTGCTACAAGGCCACTGTGGGGTTTGGAAAATTGTTGCCTGGCCTCAGCAGCTGTAAAAAGTCTCTCTGCAACCTGCTCAGGGAAACCCAGCAGGGAATCCACATGCTGCACGTTATCAGCAATGAGGTCCAGAGCCAAAGTGAAGAGAGACTTGGCAGAATAGCGCAGGCTGCCCTCTTCTGTGTATGTGAAAATAAATGGCTTCTCTTTGGGTGCGCAGGTCTCTTCTTCCTTCACACACAGCTCTACGGAAAATCCTTTGGAGAAGAGCCGAGTTGGGCGAGACCATGGCCGTAAGGACTGTGACCCCACTTGAAGCAGCTGACCCTTTTCCCGCACATAGACAGGTCCTGTATCCTCATTCTCCGGCAAATCTGAGTGCCGAAACATCTAAAACATTAAGAAGAAATAAAAAAATCAACATTCAACTAAAACGGGATAAAAGCAATGCGGGGGGAGAATAAATGCTCAAAGGGGAACAACACACCCCATTTTCGCTTTTCGGGGTGTTGTTCCTCCAAATCGTGATGCCCAGCTGTGTATATCCCCCCAGGTCGCCTAACCCACTCGCTTTCCAGTCACTCCCACGGCGCAGGCCTCGAGCTGACTCACTCGGCTCCCTTCGGCCTACGGCTGCTTACCCTGCTAACCTCCTAGCCGTGGTGTGCCTGTGCCACCAATTCGGAAAGGCCGGGCGCAGACATGCGCATGGCTAGAGGTGAGTGGCGTGGGCTCTGGGAGAAGGTGAGTGAAACTGATGCCCCAAGTACTGGAACTCGGAAGGCCCTGGAGTCTCCAGTGTTCCTCTTTAAGATGTTTACCTGCACTGTCCCTTAGAATTCAGTTTCATTGAAATGAACACGGACACTCTACATCTGATGGTTATTTAGAAACAGCAGCAGGCAGAGTGGGAGCCGGTCACTGTAATGTGGTTTCCAGGTCCCGCCAACCACGGCATCCCCCAAATCCAGGATGTCATGCAGTATGAAACTCACCTGGTCCTGGGGTCCCTCAGTGGTCACAATGGCAATCATCAGAGCAGTCTGTTTTTGCTGGAGGATCCCTGCCCCCTCTGTGCGCTTGGCCATCAACAGACATCAGTTATGCATGGGTAGGTATAGCTGCCACAGCAGTGATGCTGAGGCTATAGCATTGTAGCGGCAGACCATTGGCAGGGGTGGGTATGTCTGCCACAGCCATGATGCTGAGGCTATAGCATTGCAGGGACAGACCATCGGCAGGGGTGGGTATGGCTGTCACAGCCATGATGCTGACCCTACAGCATTGCAGGTGCAGATACTGTGGCAGGGATGGGTATGACTGCCACAGCCATGATGCTGAGGCTATAGCATTGCAGGGAAAGACCATTGGCAGGGGTGGGAAGGGCTGTCACAGCCATGATGCTGAACCTATAGCATTGCAGGTGCAGCTACTGTGGCAGGGATGGGCATGGCTGCCACAGCCATAATGGTGGCGCTAAAGCAATCCAGGGACAGACCATTGGCAGGGGTGGGTATGGCTGTCACAGCAATGATGAGATGCTATAGCATTGCAGGAGCAGGAAGCAGATAGTGGGGGGGGGGGCTGTATATACTCAAAGCTACACCCTGCCCAGTTAGCCCCAAAGCAGTGCAACACACTGGGGATTCTCTTTGCAGCTACAGCCAGTCCGCCTGAGTTCAGTTATTTCATGGCCTCCATCATTCAGAGTTCCATGAGGAAAAAGTGGTCTAAATCCAGGGCTTCAGGCAGCAGGAGTAGATAGGTTGGGGACCTGAACCTTATCGGGAACAGAGTTGCCAACAGGCTAAAGCTTCATCTCGCCTCAGGCCAGAAAGGGCACAATGACAGAGGGTGTGCCTCAGGTACGGCTTGTCATTTTTAATAATACGCCTCACCTTACTTCAGGACCACCACCTTCTCCGCCCGTCGGAACGCCCGTCACTGGGAACCTTTCCTTTGGTGAGAACGAGCCCTCCCTGCGGCCGGACTTCCGGGTTAGTAGCGCGCTTTCCCGGAAGACGCTCCCGGTTGCTTAGCAACATCAGGGAACGCCAGAAGTGAGCTGAGAACAGCAGTGCCATGACCCGGCCAGGGGATCCGTGTTCGAGCTCCTGCGGGGCCGTGCTGGCTCTGGCTACCTCCAGCGACGCCCGATACCCGCCCGAGCACATAATCGACGGGTGAGCTGGTAGTGTGTGTGTTACAGCTATCACCCGCACAGTGACAGGGAAGAAAGAATAGGCAGCAGGTTTCCATGGTAACGGCCTCCTTTCTTCTCTGTGTAACTTCATTCGTCCTCTATTGGATGCAGCATACATCTGCCATTCCTGCCCTCTCCTCCTGGATGGGTGTTGGATGGGGAGGTGGAAGCTTTTCTCCTGGCCCTTAGAGATGGACTGGCCACAGGGAGACCCGGGAGAATTCTTAGTGGGCTGCAAACTGGCCCTAGCAGCAGCTTACAGTTTCTTACACCCCAGTCCAATTCCTGCCTCCCTAGTCTCCCTCCTAGCCCCCCTGTACCTGGCCCATGTGCCCCCAATGCATCATGGCTGTGGTCCAGGGGACATGCCGACCTCGGCCACATTATCCATCTCTGCTATAAAAAAGCTGTCTGCTATATGCACACCCTGTAAATGACCTATCCATGCATTGCAGCTGGAGATTGTTGATCCTCTTTAAAGGGCCAGTCCAGGCAATGGTAATAATAAGGCAGCAAGGAGCTCACCAGAAGCCTGTCCCATGTGTATCTGCTCCATTTCCTGTAGCTTGCTGTAGCAGGTCTTCAACGTTATGCCCCTCCTTTATATTACTTTCAGTCTCAGTGGTCGCACTTGCCAGGCTTGTTTACACCGTAGGACATAGACACCCATGTGACTTTATTTGGGCATATTTAACGTGCTGCAGGAAATGGAGGAGAGGCACAAGGAACAGGGATCAGGTAAGCTCCTTACAACCTGATTATTGCCATTGCCTGGACTGTCCTTTTTAAGCAGACCCCCATACATGTTGATTTGTAATGTCTGTCCACATGAAATCTGTTATGACCCATAAAAAAACTGCATTCTATCTCTGCTGTGCTTGTGTGTTTCCATTACTGCTGGTGATCAGTAAGGTTTCCTCGGGGAACATGCAGTGTGGCGGTGTGTACTCCTGTAGTCTCTATGGGAACTGGTGGTCATGTGGGGCAAGTGTGTGGAATGGGTGATTATTAGGCATCTCACATTTGGGGATGCAGTGGATTTTGGTCCACTACCCCGGGGCACCCCGATCGGGGGTGCCCCGCTATGAGAAACCCCCCAGAACTTCCAGATCACCTCACCTCACCCCGCTCCTATGGCGCATGCGCGGCCGCTCGTACTATCAGCTCGCTCGGAGCCGCTGAGCTATGCACGTCAAATATAGTGTGCAAAAATGCAAAAAATACCAAAAAAAGTGTATGTAATCACCTCAGTGAAAAGGGAAAAATGGTCTCCTGCCGAGTGGGACGATCAATCACCGCCGGCCGTTCACACGCCCTACTAGAGAGAAACGCGAAATGAAGCCGCGGCCCACGCATGCGCCGTTGGTCCGGGATTCAGATAAGGTTTGCGGGCGTCCTGGGGGGTTTCACACAGTGGGGCATCCCGATCTTGGATGCCCCGCGGGGAGGGAATGGATCGGCCCGGGAATCTATCCTGCTGGGTTTTGGTCCACTTTAAAGAAAGCTTATGTCCTGAAAGGGAAATGTTTCCCCTATGAAGCAGTGTAACCCTCACTTAGCTAACTACTTGCTTCCCCAGCAGCTAGGAAAATTAACCTTGTCTGTCTCTGTGGGGACCAGAAATGGCAGCATCAGCACCAAGGCGCTGAATTGGCTGTGTGCTTCTGCTTCCAAGCAACCATTGAAGAGAAGCATTTGCAATGTGCAGGTAATCCCTGGCAAATCTGGAGTGCCGGGGGGGACATGCTTTTCCTCATATAATTTGCTTGGGTTTCTCCCACTGCACGAATAGATTAAATGCAGAAGAAAAATTCCTAAGTTAGCCAAAGCAACCAATAGGATGGAAAGAGAAAGAAAGATAAACCTGATTGATTGCTATGGTACAGCCATTCTAGTTAGAATATGTCCTCGGCGAAGCTCCTCCTTGCGCTAGCTGTGTGACCAGTCTGTCCATTACTGAAGACTCTCTATTGTTTTGCAGAAATCCGGACACTTTCTGGGTGACAACCGGAATGTTCCCCCAGGAATTCATCGTCAGCATGAGTGGCTTGCAGAAAATCGGCAAACTGACGATTGAGAGCTCACAAGGTGACGGCACAGATCAGCCCATCAGCCCTTTTCAGGGCGAGCGATCATTATGGAGAATGGTGATGCCCTTATCTCAATGAAGGGACAGTGATTTGGGGGCCCTGTGTATTGCCTAATCAAGAAGGATAAGATATAAACCACTTTAATAATATTTATAATTTAAAGGATCTGTCCAGGCAAATCACACAAAAAACCCACATACTCCCCATTTGTCCCCTTCAGTGCTTTTGCACTGGCATGGTAGTATAAAACTTACCAGGCCCCGAGATTGAGCAGCTTTTCCTCACATTGGTCTGACTGACCACTCCCACTACGTTCACTCCAATAAAATAAATGGTGTGAGCGTGCTGCAATCAATGTCTGATGCGGGGGGTAAAACCAGTATATATAGAATACAGGGGGTAGTCAGATAGGAAAAAGTAGCCAATACACATTGATACTGGAGTACATTAGGAGTGAGGGCCCTGTCCTTGCAAGCTTACAATTTAAAGCAGACATGCTCAACCTCAGATCAGCTATCTGATGTGGCCCCCAACATCAAATTTAAGTGAAGGTGGAAAGCAATGTACATAAGCATTATGGGGTAGAGAAAATGGGAGAGATAAGTAGAATAGGCATATACAAGGAGTTAAATAGAGGCTTAGTAAGGACAAAGGTTGCAAGGAGAGTAATATAAGAGGGGTTCGAGTAACGCAGTGGCATCGATTGGCGATGTTATCCTGAGTCAAGCCCAAAAAGCAATGAAGGGATGATCCCTTGTACACCACCACTGGAGCCCCTGGCTGGAAGGACATAACAAGGTAGAATGAGTGTAAGAGTGTGTCTGCAGGGTTTGTGAGTGCAATGAGCATGTATGATCAACATTTTTGTGGTGTGGGCGAGCCTAAGGGGGCAATATTGATGTTGTATCTGTGATTAAACCTTGGGTATCCTGATTAAAATCTTCATTATGATATGCAAATTTAAAAAAAAATTTAATTCCAAACCATTTCATTTTATTGTAGCCCGTGACCAGTCACCAAATCACTAAGTGGCTTGTGCTCTTCAAAGCGCTCCTGAACGAAAGGGTGGCAAGTGCTCAGTTGAGGCTTATGAAATGGATTGCTTTAGCCAGATGTTAATCTTTTCTAATTAGTTGAGTTTTGAGGCCACCTTTTGAAGGTTTGGAGGGTTAGGGAGTGGCAAATTATATAGGGGAGGGCATTCAAGAGTAGTGAAGAGGAATGTCTGAAGTCCCAAAGAGTGGGAGGAAGTAAGTGGGGTTGAGGACAGATGGAGAGCCTGGGCAGAGGCTGTGTTTGTCCTGGTGTCTTCGGACTAGCAATGAAATGTTGGAAGGGGCTTAGCCAGATAGAGCTTGGTAAGTTGGGGTTAAGATTTTAAACTGAATTCTTTCTATTATTGGCAACCAGTGGTGGGACTTGTAGAGAGGATCAGCAGCACTGGAGATGTGAGAGGAGAGGTGGATGAGGCGAACAGCCTAAATCGGAGGGGTGCCAGTCTGTTAGCTGGTAAACCACAAGGAAGTGTTGCAGTAGTTATATCTAGGATATGAGTGCTTACCTGTCTGTTATTGATGCGTATATGCCTGCAATAATTAATTAGCCATGGGCCTGCTAAATCCAGGCTCCAGCTACAAGGATCTGATGACTCTAGTGAGAGACTCCCAAGAAGTGTTAATAAAATCCATTAGTCAGGAAGGTAATTGAATTCTAACTATATATACTTAGTAACAAACTATACAAAGCAGGAAAGTCACCAACTGAAGGAACATGTTAAAGTCATTTTCCATGCCCACCTAAAAAAGCTTTATACATTTAACTTTTTGCCCTTGCGCCCCCCACGCAGATGATCACTCCTAGTCTAGCACTACCTAATCACCAGATACACGTCCCACGCCACCCGGCCCGATAGTCAGACACATCTGCATTCTGGACAGAATGCTGTCCCTCCTCACCGCCAAACATGTGTCGGCGTTACTTTAGGTATATTGAGTTGCAAGAGAAGAAAGAACCTCCAATGCAATGTACTTAGGAATGGGTAGGAAAGCAGGCTCTGTAGGAATGGAATGGAAGGTGAGGGACTTGCATGACATGCAGACAGGATTACATAAAAGATTCAGGGAGTCTGCAAGAAGGGAGAACTAGCCATAACCATATAAGACTGTGAATTAGTTGCTCTCTGATTTTAATTTCCAAACACTTAAAGATATTTCAGGCATATCCATTGTGTTTGCCACTGTCCTAAACTGTCCATTTTTAAATTGAAGAAGAAATGGCCGATATCAATGTTTACATTGTTACCTCATTATTTATCTTCTGGAGGGTATGGCCGTGGCCCTTGGGGCTGTGATACTGCATAATAATCAGCATAATGAGAGGGGCTGCGCTCAGAGCGAGAGTGCTTGCTAGGAGGAGGCTGGGTGTGGAGGAAAGGGGTAGGAGTTAGCTGGGTTTGAATGGCAGCCATCAATACAGAGGGGGTGTGGTCTGGACTAGCTCCTTTAGCTAGTATTGGTGGCCCGCATTGGAGGGGCAGATAAAGAAGTATTCAGGGCGCTGAGCTGAGAGGAAGCACAGTGCTTGAGGAATGCCTGGCAAGGTAACATCCTGTTTTTTTTGTAACCTTATGCCTGAAAAAAATTTACCACTCAAACTTTAAAATTGATTTCTTGGCAGCTCACCTGATGTCAGCCACATGGCTGTTTGTATGGGAGGATGAACGATTGCCATGGGCGCCAAAGCCATTGGAGGCAACTTTACCCCAGCTGTCCTGCTTTCTGCAGATGAATCGGGGGCCAATATTAGTGGTGCAGGCCATAAGACAGGCCTCCCCTCTCCCCATATTCGGCTCAGTCATGTGGAGGGGCACTGACTGCTGCTATGTTAGAGACAAAGCATGGCACATACCTGTATGGGGCTATTTTGCCTAGAAACTGCCCTGATCAGACCCATGCTGTCTCAGCTATTTTGGGATGTTGTGGAAGAAGACAATGTATATGTTTCAGTAGACTAGGTTTTCAGGCCAGATAGTGTTTTATCAAGTTCTTCTTTAATGTTGCTTTCTTTAATGGTGTGTAGAATGAATTGGCCCAGGGGAAAGCCTATAGCAATGCTTTAAAGTTTTTGTGGAACACATATGGTATCTGATACTTGAGTGATTGGTTCTAATCAATCTTAGAAATCCTGAGCCCTGAAGGACCCTAATGGCCGTGCCGCAATTCTGGAGGATAAAGGCAGCACTATTACTAATCTCCATTCATTCTCTTCCTCATTCTAGTGAGACATTTACGTATTGAAGTCAGCACATCCAAGGAAGCAACTAGTTTTGAACCCTGCAAGGAAAGGGGTAAGTGAGTGATTCTTGCACCCTTCTCTCAATTCTTCATCTAAAGTAAAGGGAAAACTCCCTTTTGTCAGGCGTTCTACCTTATTTTCCTCTTTACAATTCTTCCAATGTAAAAGGTGAACTCTTTAGCAGCTTTGACTAAGTCTAAGCAGCTTAATGACCTATTCAGCTGAGGACCCAGCCATTAAACCTTTTGCTACTAGAGCACAAGACTGAGATCCTTCCAAACTGAAGAAGTTGAATTTCCCCAAACGTCCTCCAGGATGGCTAGCCGAGTAGCTCCTCCCACCTAAAAGTGGAAACACAAACTGGACATTGTTAAATACCCCGCCCCTCCCTCCCGGACCTCAGTGTATTTGTGTTTCCTCCCAGGAAACAAGCTGGAATCTACGTCCCTATTTTTTTTCCCAGGGAGAATAGCTGGTCCAGATTCCTTCCCCTCTCTCGGGCAGGATCAAGTGGTGCTCCGGGTGACTCACTGCTGCCAGAGTCAGAGGGTTCCCCTCTCCTTATCCACTCCCCCAGGGAATTTCCTTCCCTGGAGCTAGTCCTGGTCTCCAGGGTAGGATCCAGAACATTGTGCTGGGCTTGGATCCCACCATTTCCACTTCTGTCGTGCCTAGTGTCAGGGGTTCCGGCAGTCCATGGCTCTAGGTCTCAGACACGCTTGGGCGCGTGCTTGCCGGTATTCACATGCGCATACCGGGCAGTAGCGTTTGCGGGTCAGGGGTCGAGCGCCAAAAGGAAAGAATCCCTCAATGGAATTTCCCGGAAGACTTGTTCAACCCAGAGGTTGAAGGCCAAGGGAGGTTTGTTGTTCATGCCTCCTCAGCAGCCCAAACAGCAGTCCTGACGGGAGACCAGTAGGGGAGACACTTCTGTTTTTTCTTCGGGCCTGGGAGAGGAGAGGAACACAGGACGGACTCCGTCTAGAATTTGTCTCAAGGCCACAGGACAATTTTTTGGTAACCCACTGTTCCAGGGATCTTGTAAAGGCACAGGCACAGCCTTTAGTGATTACACAACTAAAGGAAATGGCAGTCAAAGAGGAATTTCCGTGACACTTGAAACATTCCCATGAGCTTTTGGTCGAAAAACCGTCAGAAAAGTCTCGGTTAATTCTGAACCTAAAGCAGTTAAATTTGGGGTTCAGATACAAGAAATTCTGTATGGAATCAATCTTCACCATCAGAGATGCCCTGTTTTGTGGTGTCTGGATGGTCTCCATAGATCCCTGCCTATCTGCATCTTCCTCTTTTTCCGGCTCACAGAAGGTTTATGAGGTTTGCGGTAATGATAGGTGTAGTAATCTATCATTAGAAGTTCAGAGCAATGCACTTTGGTCTTTCATCCGCACCTCAGATCTTTACCAAGATTTTGGCAGAGGCAATGGCATATCTGAGATTAAATCAGATTGTATTGTGGCATACCTAGACGATCTCCTTCTCTTTGCTCCGTCCAAGGATGTTTTGGGGAACACTGTGGGGATGATATTGTCCCTCCATTCCGATCTGGAGTGGATCATAAATAGGGAAATGTTTAAACTGTCTCCTCAGACTCCCTGCATTTATCTAGGGCAGCGATACTCAACTGGCGGACCGGGGTCCGAACGCGTGCCTTGGCACCAGATTTCCGGCCCCACTCATTTGCTTCTGTGTTGCCATTCTCAGAGCTTCCCCCTTGATTGGCAATGTAGTGCTTATTCTCCCTGCCAGTGTCATGGCTCCCTGACACCTAGCATTGCAATATGAAGCACTGCACGTGCCGGAAGTGGCATTAGCAAGTACAGACAAATTTTGGTTCTCTGTCTTTGCCCCATCCACTCCTTTCCCCCCCATCCCAGCACAGCCCCACATATCCCTGTCCCACCATCTGGTCCCCTCAGCTCAGCTACATCCATTCTTGCCCCCCAAGCCCCCTAGTACACAGCCTGCACAGAATGCAGGGGGGGGGGTTAAAGCAGTGTACTGTGGGCCAGAGCTGTAGGTTCTGTGGGGCCAAAAAAAAGAAACTCCTGTTTTTGCCCAGTAGAATTTTGATGTGGGGTGGGGTTTTGCCTGGGGAATCTATAGCCACTCCCCAGTGTGCTGATTTCTAACTATCCATCCCCACGACAGCCCTCTGCCTGGACCTTCACCTCTCACCAGATGCCTTTAAATGGACCTTTACAAAAAGTGGTTGAGTACCCCTGCTCTAGGGTATCAGATCGACATCTCCCTAGTGAGAACTTGTCTTTTGCAGACTACAATTGAAAGGATCACCTCCCTGTCCTCTTGCGTTTAGGACCATCCCAGAATCTCCCTAAGGCAGATTCTGGTACTCTTGGGGCTCATGACTTATGACGGCCCTTGTGGTCATTTGGGCCCAGCTGCAATCTAGGACCCTTCAGACCTTCTTTTTGTGCGCCTGGAACAGAGATCCACAGACGTTGGACTTTCTGATTATGCTTTCAGATCACGTTTGTCAGTCCCTTCAATGGTGGTCGGATCCAGAGAATTTATCCAAGGAGAGGCCCTGGCATCAGGTGGACCCAATCCATATCCCAACAGACGCAAGTGCGCAGGGTTTGTAAGAATTGGGGGGTGTTCGATCAAGCTCTCAGACGAAGGGGCAGAAGCAGATCCGAGCGCGCTGATTGGATGAGAGACCGCGCATGCGCCATAGGGCCGGGGAAGAGTTAGTCAGATCGGACGACCTAGAGGGTTTTACACAGCAGGGCATCCTCGATCGGGGTGCCCTGGGGGCATGGACCAAAACCCAGGACAGTCAAAATCCTGGGTTTTGATCCACTTTAACGGTCTTACACTGACACCTTTCGAGCCCCTGAAAGAGGCAGCAATACATTTCTGGCTCTCAAAGTGGCTTTTATATTACCCATTACTTACTTTGGCCAGAAGAATTAGCCATATGCAAGCCTTGTCCATCAAGGAGCCATATCTTAGGAATTCGGTATTCTTTGGAATTCCACAGGTCCCAGGAGATCTGTCTACCAAGTCTCAAGCCAGAGGACCTTAAAGACCAGGATGCATATGTTGGATGCCAGAGTCATTCTTTTGACACATTTGGATCGCACCTTGGAGTGGAGGAGATCTGATCATTTGTTGTTTTTGTTTGCAGGAAAGAAAAGAGGTCTGCAAGCCTCTAAAGCCTCCATCGCCAGGTGGATTAGAGAAGCCTATGAGGGTTCTGAAGGGCAGGCCCTGTGAGCACTCTACTAGAGCAGTTTCCTCTTCCTGGGTGAATTGGTCAGGAGTCTCTCTGGAGGAGATTTGCAGAGCAGCAACTGGGGTTCCCCGCATACATTTTTGAAGCACTACAGAGTGGATCTTTCTTCCGTCAAGAGACAGGAATTAGGCAGGAAGATTCTATAGACTATTTCCCCTCCCTGAGGTAGGATGGTATTTAGAATTTCTCGCTTATCATCGGCTAAGCCTTCCTGGAGGACGTTTGGGGAGAACCACAATTAGCTTACCAGTAATGGTATTTCCGGTAGTCCTCCAGTCTGAATGCCCCCCCCCAGCACTGGAATCAACATCCATTGTTTATAAAATGGCCATTGGATCACTTTAAAGAAAAATCCGAGTTACACCTTACAAAGTGAAATGCATTTTTTTATTGATTGAGGTGGGTCAAATACATATTCAGTTTTATTTACCTACCGTTAAGTTTTGAAGCAAAGGTAAGGCAAGCGGCAGTATAAATAGCTGAATTAATATATGTCTGCTATATTGCTGGATGTCAGCACATTCCAGCAATAGGAGAAACAAAGTTCAGAACCCTCTAAAGTTGTAGCATTTTTAAAGCTTCTTTTAAGGATGTTATTTTAATTATCTATATATACATTATTGGGTTAAATGGAGGTTTTCTTAATTTGCCTCAACTCCAGTCTTGTGTGTGCAGAGCTCCCCCCCCCCCAGGCTTGCTGAAATAGGCTCTAAGATGATACCTGAAAAACCTGCAGAACATTTTATTGGAAGGTGGCCATGATGGGAAGCACAATACAGCACTTTATCCGGGCCTCTGGGGACCCAGAACCCCTTTTAGCTACCATATGCTTCTTTGTGGTTGTGCAATTTTGTTATTTCTTTACTAACTCCACCATGACTGATATATAGACGGCTATTTTTTTTTATCCAAGAGCTTGAACACGTGGAAGGACATTTCCAGCTGGAGGAGATTGATGTAAGTATCTTCACATGTATTCAAATTGTGAGTAGTAGCCACAATTGTGAGTAAGTAGCCAGATATTAGCAACGACACAGTGGGACAAATGTATTAAATACATCTCTGAATGTGTGAAGGTTGTTCACAAGTCTGTGCCTACATGGTAGGCATCTCTTTAGCATCCCAGAGGACTTGAATTGGGGAGGTCTATTCAGGGCCCGCCCCAGCACTAGGCATCCCTGGGCATGTGCCAGGGCCCCTGCTCTCATTGGGGGCGCTCTCAGGCTTGGGCTTGGTTGTGGGTCATTTTCCAGGGGACACCCAGCAACTGGACCAATAGGCTGGGCGTGCTGGGTGCAGAGCTGCTTATGGCTGACCTCTGGACCCAAGGACAATCACTCTGCTTGTGACCAGAGTGGGCCAAATCCAGCACTGGTAAAAATGTAAAGATCCATACTGATACATTTCAGGCCTAAAGCCTTTATGGTATAACTAAGAGCACTATAGTCTTATTCTTATTATTAGGGTTCCTAAATGCTGAGATATTGATCTTTCTGCAGACATTGGAGAGTTAAAGAAAAGGCAATTCAAAGCATGAGTGTCTTTCCTCTCAGACATGCAAAGTCCCTGTACAGGCATACACTAACATTCTCCCATTTTATGCTCCTTGGGAACAGTGTCAAATAAACCATTTCAAAGCATCTCAAAATCTCCAGTTAATTCCTTATTTAGTTTAACTGCTTGTGTTGCTTCAATTTCTGGGTCATAGCTGAACTGGGAAGGGCCTGTTATGGTGCAGATGTATGAGTCGTGTGCGCACTCGGCTGTCATCCAAGACACTTGTGGCTTGCAATGCTCACTCATGTTGAGAGCACCAAGGGATAGATCAGCTGTTGTACCCCTTTCTTGCATGGTCCTGGAGGAATGAAATTGAAGAGAGGGCACATTGTGGAGCCCTGCTACAGCTTCTACCCAGCACTTCAGGAAATGGAGGAGAGGCACATGGGACAGGCATCAGGTGAGCTGTTTGCTGCCTTATTATTTCAGTTAGGTTTACAGTCCCTTGTAAAAGGAGTGTTGTCCTGCCTAAATTGGTAGATTGGGGGGGGGGGGGGCATTCGATTGCTGAATGCCCCACACCACATATTGCCTGCAGAAGGCAGAACCCCCAGCCCTGATACTCACCTCTTTCGAGATCACTCCTGATGGATGCTGCATTGGGCCCCATGTGACCACTGGCGTCCAGTCTGAAAACCTTACTGGCTGCCTGGTCACGTGAGTCACGTTGGATTTGAAAAATGTGTAGTTGCCTTCCCTGTCTGGTATGTGGTATGGTCTGATATCTCAGAAAAGTGATGTCACTATTTGACTGTCTAGTCTCCAGTTATGTCTGCAGCTGTATTTTTCTCTTTGTGAATCAGAGACAATTTGTCTGTTTAGTTCATTACTCTGCTGCACTAAACTTCCAACATACCAACATCATTCATTTTTGTAATGTAAGTTTTGTAAACTCTGCAGTGAACTAGTGGAGTAGAGGTGAAAAAAATAGTTGTTAGTCCCACACAGTCTGAAGCTAGAAGGGTAGAGATCAGCCTCACCTCTCAGTGTAAACAAAAAAAAACTCAGGGGGGTTATTTCAAGTGGACCAAAACCCAGCAGGATCGGCCCGGGAATCTTATAGATTCCCTTCCCCCGGGGCATCCAAAATCAGGATGCCCTGCTGTGTGAGTGCCGGATGCACTGAGCTGGTGCTACCTATCAGTAGCTGCAGCGCTGTCCTCTTGTTAGATGTGGTGTAGTCTTGGGCGCTTTGACCTTAGGACACCACCTAGTGTTCTCCATTGACTGCAATGAATCAGGGACAGCACTTCTACAGTGCCCACCACACATCAAATTCGCTAGGTTACAGCACCCGACACCCGCTTACAGCGTCTACTCGCTCTAAGTGCCGCTCACATGGCGATACATGGCGCTAGTAATAAATCAGCCTTCAAGTGGCTTGGAAAAGGGGGTAGAAATCAACTGCTTTATTTAGCCACACAGCTGCACGGAAGGTAATGAATGACTGCTTTGCCTGCAGAAACTTTTTAATCTGAGTTATGAAAATTATTAAATAAATCCATTGCTGGATTTTGGTTACAAAAATCAGTGGGTGAATTTCATCTCTATGCACCATGATACCAACAAACACGGGTACATTTTATCTAATCTTCCACAGATAACTTGAACTTGCCCTATACCTTGTTCCCAAGACTATCTGTATTTGATTATACATGACGTGATAATAATATAATGAAAGTTTTGTGTAGGCAAATGTAAGTCAAAATATACCGTGTGTGTGTATATATATAATATATTATATATATATATATATATATATATATATATATATATATATATACACTCGTACTGCTAGTATTGCAGATAGACTATTAGTATTCAAATGAGTCTTTATGTATATTTATTATAATGCTTTTTAATGAAATATTTTGATATCTCCCCAGCTTTCTGGAGTTCAGGCTGTCCATTTGCGCTTTATCATCTTATCGGGATATGATCACTTTGTAGCCGTGCAGAGTGTCTCAGCAGAAAGTGTATAGTATTCTGTTGCTTTGTGTAGGGATCAAATTGTCTAGTGCTCTTACGAGCTAAATATACAATTCCATCCACAACTAGCTGAAGAGGAGACGTGTAGAATCATTGCAAAATAAATGTTTAAATGATTTCATTTTTTATATACTTGTAATAAATATATACTGTATAAATAAACCTGCATAGTGTTTTACAGAGGTGACCTTGGTGCAGCATTATTGCAGGTATGTTGGTGACATGCTGTAAGCTGGAGTAGGGATATCTGTGATAAAGTTGATCAAGCAGGTTGGATTTGTTTACTACAAACAGGGCTGTGGAGTCGGAGTTCATCTTGGCTTGCTGACTGCAGCATTAAAAAGCAAATCTCTTTCTAATCATTTATAATGAATGTAACTTTCATAGGAAGTTTAGAAACCTTCGTCATAAATATATTTTAAAGACAGAAAGTTTGAGACCGCACTCGGCTAAAATTCTTTATATATTAACATGCAGTGTGCACAAGGGGGCAAAAACTAGATACTCTAAGCAAACTGAAGGTCCCACACCTTCCACAGCCCCAACTACAATATAAGGCACCACTGCTGAATGTATCATAAAGTTTAAATGTTTATTTACAAAAATAAAGAAATATACACATTTAAGACTCAGTTAAAAAACACAGAAAACATGACATAGTCAAAAGGAAGGAAAAAAACAATTTAAAGAGGGGGGGAGGGACTGGTGGGTAATACACTAATAATAAATAAAATATTAATCTATATTATAAATATCAACAAATTATATTACCTGGCTGGTGTGAAAAAAGTGCTGTAGTGCTTATCAGCCTCCCTGTTCAATGGGGGCCACAGTATCATAATGTCCTGAGAAAGTGATGCTTGTGACGTCACGCAACGCGTAGACGCAGGGGTTGTGGGCTTGGTGGGCTGTTGGCAGTCTTTCATGTAAGTTTTACTTTGCTTGATAATTGTATTTCTTGTGTTCTTCCCGGCTGGTTCTCACTGGTATTTTAAGCATGTATATAGTTTCATTTAGGTTAGAGGGTAATTCATACTAGCATTTGCACTTTAAGTAGGTAGGTGATATTGTGATATTGTGGCCCCCATTGAACAGGGAGGCTGATAAGCACTACAGCACTTTTTTCACACCAGCCAGGTAATATAATTTGTTGATATTTATAATATAGATTAATATTTTATTTATTATTAGTGTATTACCCACCAGTCCCTCCCCCCCTCTTTAAATTGTTTTTTTCCTTCCTTTTGACTATGTAATGTTTTCTGTGTTTTTAAATGTGTATATTTCTTTATTTTTCTAAATAAACATTTAAACTTTATGATACATTCAGCAGTGGTGCCTTATATTGTAGCTGGGGCTGTGGAAGGTGTGGGACCTTCAGTTTGCTTAGAATAAATATATTTGATGTACTCTCAATCTAAGGCCCTTATATAAATCGGTGATTAGCCGCAGCAGCTGGGTGTTCTAGTGGTGATAGATAATGATTTCCCCCCCTGTGCCTTATACAAAGATATCTTTGCACAGAGGCACTTGGAACAAAAGAGGGATAAAAGCCTGGCCTCACCGTCTGGTTATAGGTGTTGTGGTGCAATGATTGCAATAGTGATGATTTAAACATCAAAAATGTTTTTTACCCTTCATGTATGTAGCAAAGGTGTGTACAGTATTTTCATATCATCATTCAGTATTATGAGAACCACTCATTAAAGTGGACCAACACCCAGGATTTTGACTATCCTGGGTTTTGGTCCACTTCGGCGGGGCACCCCGATCGGGGGTGCCCCGCTGTGTGAAACCCCCCAGAAAGCCCCAAAAAACGTACCTCTCCTCGCTCCCACGTGACCGCTGCTGCCAATCCCCGCCAACGTCCAGGCGGGGATCAGGAACGTCCAAGCCGCTTCCGCCGCCGCCACCTCCCGCGCGTCACTCTCGGCGCGCGCGCGCCCCCGCCGGCCATTCACAGAGGGCCGGCGCGGGCGCGCGCACGTCTGGAGGGGCACGCGGGAGGTGGCGGCGGCGGAAGCAGCGGCGGATCAGGTAAGATGTTTTTGGGGTTTCTGGGGGGTTTCACCCCGCGGGACATCCCGATCTCGGATGTCCCGCGGGGTGGGAGGTGATCGGCCCGGGAATCTTATAGATTTCCGGGCCGATCACCCCTGGGTGTTGGTCCACTTTAAGCTGCACAGAAGAAAAATAATAACTGGGTTAGTAGTACTCACAATGTAAGTCCAGTGTTAGAGAGAGGGCAGCGGCATGACTATAGGGGGTGCAGAGATTGCAGCCACACTGGGACCCATAAGGTCAGGGGGCCCCATCATTGTTGTTCCTCCATCAGATTTGTGCTCTCATGGCATCATTTTCAGGAAACTAAGCATCATTTGTCTCTGCTGTTTCAGACTTAAGCTGTCTAGTTGTATCCAATTTAGTTAAAGCGGACAAAAACATTCGACTGTGTGACACCCCCCAGGTCGCCCAGTAAACTCCCCTTTCCCCGGTGCTATGGCGCATGTGCAGGCTCTCCTCCAATCAGCGTGCTCCGCAAATGTCAAATTGGCTAAGACACGGCTGAGGGCCGAGTCTAGCCGAGAAGAGTTGAGCACTTCGACAGCCACATCCCCGCTATACTCTAACATGGTGCGTGCCCATGTTGGCCACCTGCGTCATTGGATCGGGAAGAAGGTGAGTTTACTGGGCAACCTGGGGGTTTTTCCACAGCAGGGAATCCTGAATCTGGATGCCCCGGGGTGAGAGAAACTGGTGGCTCTAGAGTCGTATAGACTCCAGGGCTGCTTTTGGTTCGCTTTAAAATGACAGGAAAAGGGCACTGTATGATCCCTGATGGGGGCCCCTGGGGTTATAATCATGGTAGGAGGAATGATTAGGATAACTAAAATCTAGAATGTTTCTGGTTGTGTTCCTAAACTGAACAATCTTTCCGTGTAGTGTCTGTATTTGTCCTTCCTTTGAGTTTTGTTCCCCTATTTGGAGAAATCCTGATTTAAAATCCACTGGAATCAGTATGTACACACCTCGATCCCCGGGCGGATGGTGAAGATCCAGCAGAATCCCCGCATAAGCCAGCTCATCATTGTCAGCAGCATGCCCTCACCCTCCATGTGCCAGTCTCCAAACTTAGACCCTAGAGCCAGGGTATTTGGTCTGCTTTTAAAGAGAAAAAAATTGCAAATTTTGCTTACAGTTGTTCGCTAATTAAAATCGTTCCATTTCCAACCAGGGCTGTTGCAGGACAATTCCCTCCACCTCTTGAATGATCCATACAAAGTGAGGTCTTTCAAGGTAAAGCATACTGGAACACAGGAAGATGTTTGGCTGTGCACTGGCTTCAGCTTGCCAAGGCTCTTCCTGCTGCTTAGCTGGTGCTAGAACACGAGCTTCATGACCCAGACAGTCAGGACAAAGCAGAATGAACAAGCATCAGGAAGTGCTGCAAATAGGTGGCCTCAGCATTTTAGGTTTGTTGAGTTATTCTGTGATGCTCCTGCTGAGATGTCACACTGCCAGTCGCAGACATTCTGTTATGTTTGAATGGACAAAGAGTGTGGCTCACTCAATAGGACTTAGCGTAAACTTTTTTTTTTACTAGAATCCTGTTTTACAAAGATGTCCTTAGATTTGTAAGATCAGATCCATCTGAATCCATCATGCAATGTGCTATTACAAGTTGACAGTGCAATGGCATTGGCTGTTTCATAACTAAACATAGGGATTTGTACCTTACACTGTGCTGCATTTCATATTGCATTTTGTGTTACATTTACAAAGCGCAATGTAGGCAAAAGCTGTTTATCCTGCCAAGAGATGAGATTGTTCAATCTAAACAGGCATCAGATGGGCCACATTTCCTTTATATCAGGGCTCCCCAACCTGGAGCTCAGGAGCCACATGTGGCTCGCGGACCCCCGCTGTGTGGCTGTCTGCCAGACTAGAATGCTTGGAAAGGTCTAGCACACTTTTGAGGTTGGGGGTACATGGTGCCAGGGCCGGATATGGGTATGGTCACTGTTCTACATGAAGGTAACGCAAAGTTGCGCCGGCAGAGACCTGTGCTGGTTAACCT
Organism: Gastrophryne carolinensis; assembly: GCA_027917425.1. Classification (NCBI taxonomy): domain Eukaryota; kingdom Metazoa; phylum Chordata; class Amphibia; order Anura; family Microhylidae; genus Gastrophryne; species Gastrophryne carolinensis. The sequence goes on from CM051235.1 coordinate 440,492,085, forward strand.
GACCTGGACATTTACAACACCAGATTGTGCCAGATTCCCGGGAACCACAAAGTAAATCTGGTGGGAACACAAGTGTGGTTAACCAACATCTTTTTCCACTTGGCCTATTCTGCCATCATTTTCACCACAAAGGGACTGGAGTATCAGCATTTTATGGGGTAGGAGGTGTGGTACGCCCTGTGTTTATTCATTTTTGGTGGGATCCTTGTTCACTAAACTGTCAAGTTTTATGCTTTTTAAGTGGCTCAAAACCCACCTCAATTGGCCCAGGAATCTCTAAGATTCCCAGGCCGATCGATTCCCTCCCCCCTGGGGTATCCAAAACCAGGATGCCCTGCTGTGTGAAACCCCCCAGGTCGCCCCATTCACTCACCTTTGTTCCCCCTTTCAACAGCGTATGCACGGTCCACATCCCTGCTATCCCTCTAGCAGGGCGCGTGCCCATGCCAGCCATTTGTGAACGTTCGGGGTGCCCCGGGACCGAAAAAACCCTGGGTTTTGGTCCACTTTAAGTACTGAACTGTGCTGTTATTAGGAACTGTTGGCAAATGTTTCCTGTTCTTTAAAGGGTCATATGGCTTCCATGTTCAGTTTATGTTGAATGAGGCTCCCAGCCTTTCTTTAAGGCTAAATGTGGCTTTCGTGGTAACAAAGGATGGGGACCCCTGCTTTATATGCTTGGCAGCCACTGAGAATATATCAAGATACCTACCACTTATTAAGTGGTAGATTGTAAGCAAAGGCAGGGCCCATCAATCCTATTGTACTCCTGTGTCACTGTGTACTTGCTGCATCGTAGTCACATCTGACCCTTCATATTATATTATTAGTTTTACCCTGTCTATAATTTCTACCTTGTACAGGGCTTTATAAACAATAATACAAATGCAGGAGCTGTGGTTTTATCATCATTATTGATTTCTACTGGTAACCACTACTGCCAGGCAGTGCAAACCTCACCCATCCTCTGGGCATTCTGATTTGGGATGTTCATCCGCATTTTAGCCCCATTAACCGCCCCAAATCAGACAAAGACAACACAAGCTTCTGTGCCCAATATGACTGCTGGCAGCCTATGTAGCCATGTACAGTGTGTGCCTACGGATATGGCTACTCCATCTCCGGGCATTTCAAATGGGGATGCCAGAAGGATGGGGGATTAAATGCCCCTTTGGGCCGTTCACTCTACCCCCGCATGGCAACTTCCTAGTGTGAGATGGCCGCTGCATCCACCACAATCCCAAGACAGGGTGGCCCTGTACTTACCACTTCTGTGTTACTTTAAGCAGGCCGTTAGTCTGCTGCCCAACTTGACTAGAATTGCTTATGTAATGTACCCCTCACACCCAGCAAATCCAATGTGTTGCTTCCAGTCAGTTAATGATATATATTGAGGGAATTTGGAGGTATGAGACTTCCCTGGGCTTGCAGCAAGGAGAGACGACGACGCCGTGGAAATAAGGTCTTTTGTCACTTAATTTGCCCTTTATGACAGCTTTATTGTCATTGTTCTCCTAAGGGCTAGCTTAGGGGACAAATACCAACATCCTTAGACAAAACAGTGCTCATATGCCCCCCTCCCCAGGGCAATTTAGATTGCTGCACATAAAAATTCATTTACCTTTTTGTTACTCCTGCGGTGGTAAATTTTACAATCAAAATGCCATCCCATGGAGATGCATGCCGTCTACAAAGAGGAAGTGCTGCTGGGTTTCCTGCCGCTGTGCATTGTGGGTTATGTCAGTTGAATCCAGGCAGCTGCACGGCTGCCTGGCCACGGCCAGGAGAAAATAAGTGGGGCGGCCTTGCAGCATTGAGTGGGTGCCGGAGCAAATGTAAGTGCTGACAATGATTTAGTATCATGCATGTAGAGGTGTCAAGCAAGAATGGGGAGTCTTTTTTTCCCAACTGTGCAAGGCTGTTGGTCCGGTTTAAAGCAGAACAAAACCTGGGATGCCCCACTGTGTGAAACCTCCACATTCAGACTTGCCTCTTCCTGGTCCAAGAGGCTCTCGTCCACTGAAAAGACCTAATGCGAGGCAGCTCTGTTTGTTGTGAATGGGGAGCCAAAGTGGCAGCATTCCTTGCTGCCCCAGCCTATCTGAATGGCTGGTGGAGGGAGTGTGTGCAAAGCCCAAGGATGCAGCCACTCTCGCTCCCCATTCACAACAGAGCTGCCTCGCCAAATTACATCAGTTCAGCGGGTAGCTCTATTTGGATGAGAGCCTGCACATGCGCAATTGGACCCAGGGAAAGGTGAGTGATTACCAGCGCCCTGGGGGGGGGGTTCACACAGTGGGGCATCTAAATTCGGGATGCCCCAGGGGAAAGTCAGACTGACCCAGTGGCTTTTGTTCTGCTTCAAGTAATCCACCCTTGTTAAAATAGAATAATACAGTCTAAAACCTGTCACCTTCATTTTTTTTTTTTCTTCCAAAAATAAAAAAACAAGGTTGGCTGGAAGTGTGTGTGTGTGTGTGTGTGTGTGTGTGTGTGTGTGGCATGTTTGTGATGTGTGGATTGTTACTATTAGATCATTTTAGCAATGGATGTCCTAACAGATGCACTTAGGTGTGCAATACCAATGACAGTAAGGTTATATATATATATATATATATATATATATATATATGCCTAATCTAAGCATGTGCTTCACCCACTAAGGGGTTGAAGACCGCAGCACAGTAGCACACAGGGCGGCTGCCAGCCCTTTTCTCCGATAGGATGCACAGGCTACATCATGTGTGTTGTAGCTTCCAGTCACCCGGGTGGTGAGAAGATCCAGATTTAAGAAACATAGTTCTGAAAGACTATGGTTTATTTTCTGTATGTTAGAGTAACGCTTTAACGTTGGACTTTTCTGTAATTGCTTTTTGCAAGGCTTCTCCTTATCCCTTATTCCTTATCTAAGGAATGTGCTGCTTCACATGGGGGCCTCTGGGAACTGAGAAAACTATAAAATACTCCCTGAACTCAACCTTGTACATAGTAATAAATATTCTGTTCTCATTATTTTTAATTTAGGTAATTGTCTGTTCTGCGCATGCTCTAACTATGAAAGTTTTCAATAAAACAGGGGTCAGAAGCTTCCCCTGCTCAGTGTTTTCTCTGAGGTTTTGCTACACACCTTGTCGCGTGTATTGATTTCTCTTAGAATATAGTAATTGGGAATCGGACAACAGAAGCCAGACCAAGTCCGCTTAGTGACTTGAACGTAACATTACGTGGCGCTCCGAACAGGAACTCTCGATAGTGGTCGCAAGAGGTATCGCACCCGCCGAACGGAACATCAACTGATGCCACCTCGGAACAGCAGACTTCAAAACCTGGCCAGGTAAGAGACAGCTTTTATGTACTCTTATACTCTGCTCTTCCCCTGTGAGGCATCAGCGGGTCCGTTCTAAGGTAAGATAGGCATAGCCAGCCTCTGCGAAAGAGGGTCATTTTAAGAATCCTAAGGCGCTTCTGTTGTCTGCATTTGTTTTGTCTGTCTGTATTTGTTTGTACTGTCTGTTCCTCTTTTAGATAGTTAAATATACTGAGATAGGTATAATTGTGATATCATGAGCCTGGCATTTAGTTAAAAACTTTGGAAGGTCATTAGACGCCCCATCCCACTGGCGAGGGAAAACCCGCTATAACCCAGTGACGGTGAACGCAAGTGGTGACCAGAAGAAGTTTTAGATAAAAATTTTACCCTGTATGGTTCCATAGCTCATCTAGGCGTGAGCTAGTTTGTCAAGTTGACCGGATTTGACGGCGCCTTCACGGTGCATGCCAGCCGATCTTGACTTTGTTAAGTTATAAGAACCACAGTTCCCAGGCTTAGTTAGAAGACCAGGACTGTCACTTACCCATATGATAGGTGATGTGTTGTTTGTGGTGATTTCAGAAAATTAAAGCCAATATTACTGGGATGGGAATAAGATACAATTAGTGTATCTAGGACTGTCACTTACCCATATGATAGGTGATGTGTTGTTTGTGATCCTAATTGTTTGTCTTGGATTATGTGTTGCTATTTGGTTAGCGTGTAGGATCACTAGACATTACCAGGAGAGACCCACAGAGAGGTACTCCAGTTCCTAGTTCCTTAGGAGGAAGCCAAAGAAGGCTAGCCCACAGAGAGGTTAGACCCCAATACGGTACCTGAGGCAGGTTGCTAGGAAGGTGGGAAAAGAACAGTCCAAAGAGATACCCCAGGAAGAGAAGTGGCAGACATTAGAAGAAATCACCAGGGAAAGGTGTGGCTTAGATGCCGCTAGGAATTTGAAAAAGATTTGGAAGGAATTTAAGCTAGTTCATAAATGACAATTAGATTTAGGGAAATGGGAACAGATAGCTAAAGGGGAACATGGAATTATTTTTGACAAAGGATGGGATCATCAAGTGGAATGTGCTCTGAAACTTTCAAGTTTAGCAGAAAAGGAAGGCTGGACGTACAGTCCACATAGGGAACAATGGAATACTACACCATTGCTTCATCCCCAAGTAGACCCCATACCTGATGTTCCAACAAACCCAGTACCGCCACCCCCATATGAAAAGACAGTAAAAGAAAGAAACTAGTAAGTTGTATCCTAGACTCCCCATTGGCCAGTAACAGTACGTATGGTCCAGATCCAGGACCAGATGATGGCGATAGCGGCTTATGGCAATGCTATTGTGGAATGATAAATAAGGGTTGGGACAGAATGTGTACTCAGTGTAAAGTAAGGGAGCAGGATAAAGTAGTAAATGAAGAAGGAACATGGAAATGTAAAGTTTGTGGTTGTAGGGGGATGGGTTTAGAAGAATGTAATGTTTGTGGAGCAGATCAGCAAGGAGGGGATCCAGATGAGAGAATAAATGGTGTTAGCACAAGAAAGAAAAAAGTAAATTTAGTTACTGAAAAATCATGGACTTGTCATCACTGTATGACTTATGGTTTACCAGAAAATGTTACACATTGTCCAAGGTGTAAAACTTATAGGTACACAGGACCCCCTCCCAGGAACAACACATATAAATTAGTTGCGCCTGTGTTTACCCATACCAGGCAGAGTCCAGATGCTCAAAATGCAGGACAGTTTGTCAATTTATTAACCAAGAAATCCCTTATTATAAGCCATGGACTCCAGCTGAATGTATGGCTTTGTTGCAGAATGCACCTGATCCCCGTACTAGCCCTTCTAGGTTTGGCAGGTATGTAGTACAAATGATGGAGTCACATAATGCCACCTGGTTGGATGGAGAAGATCTTTGTAGGATGAAAATGTCCCCTACTATGTTTCATCAATTTACTGATTATATGAGAGCACATGTACCACAGAATGTTAGACTTGGGGACAGTAGAACTGATTTTTTATTTTGAACAAACATATATTGATGAAGGCTTAGATGTTGGAAATATTGGAGTTCAAAGGTTGTTTGTTAGAGCCTATATTGATGGTTTAAAACCAACCATTAAGGAAAAGTTAAAGGCTTCTACCCCAGATTGGAGAACTAACCATACTATGGCACAATTGTTAGCAAAAGCACAGGGTATTGAAATGGATATGCATGACAAGCCCAAGGTGCGTATGGTTGCCCAGGTTAACACTGATGTTAGACCTAAATCTCAAGGTAATTTTCAGAGTAAAATTTTAAAATGTTACTACTGTGACAAACCTGGTCACATTAAGAGGAATTGTAGAAAGTTTGCTGCCGATCAAGGAACAGCCCCCAATAAGTCAGCATCTAAAAGTAAAGAACAAGACTGACTATCGGCAGTAACATTCACAGTACCAGCCAAAACACCCATAATACCGATTGAAATTGATGGCAAAACAGTTGAATTTTTGATTGCTATAGGAGCGACTAAATCTGTCATTAGTAATAAAGTTTTAAGTAAGAAACAGCAGTCAGAAGCCCAAACTATAGCTTCAGGTTTCGATGGTCTGCCTAAAGTTATGCCCATATCTAAACCACTAGAGGGCAGACTTGGTCCACACATGTTTATCTCTAAATTTTTAGTTTGTGAGTCAGCTCCTTACAACTTATTGGGTGTGGATAATTTAACAAAGTTACAAGCAAAAATTGATTTTCAAGAAGATGGTCAAGTTGTTCTAACTTTGCCTGACCATCCTGATGATTTAGAATATTGTATGCAAGTACAAGCTCTTGAAGATTTTGAACTCACTAATGTACTTACAGAGAATGATCAAGATTTACTAAGAACTGTACCTGACCATTTATGGTCTAAGTCAGGGTCTGATATAGGACTTCTCCCTGTCTCACCAGTAGAGGTCCATATCAAACCAGGATCTACCCTACCACAGCTTAAGCAGTACCCTTTGAGTGCTGCACAAGAACAAGCTATAGGAGAACAAATTGACGAGCTTTTGGCCAAGGGTGCTTTGATTCAGATGCAATCAGGGGCTAATACTCCTTTGTATCCAGTCAGGAAAAAGGTTTTGGAACCAGGACAGCCTGTGAAATACAGGATGGTACAAGATCTTGGAGCCATTAATAACATTTTGGCTCCAATAACACCAGTGGTTCCAAACCCTCATACATTGCTTTCTCAAATACCGAGTACAAGCATGTATTTTTCTTGCGTGGATCTAATGGGAGCTTTCTTTTCGGTTCCTTTAGCACCTGAATGTTACCACCTCTTCGCTTTTCAGTCTTGGCAGGATGGAAACCACCAATAGATTGTGTGCTTCTCCAATATGTAGACGATTTGCTTCTTTGCTGCCCAGACAAAATCACATGTGAGGAGGGTACTTTGTCTCTTCTCACATTTCTGGCTGAGAATGGCTGCAAGGCTAGCAAAGAAAAGCTACAATTCTGCCAAACACAAGTTACCTTTCTAGGTCATTGCATTTCACAAGGCACTAGACACCTTACTAAAGACAGAGTAGAGATAATCAGGAACATGTCACCTCCTAAGACACATAAACAGTTAAGAGCGTTTCTAGGACTCATCTCTTACTGCAGACAGTGGATTATGCATGCCAGTTCACTTATGCAACCACTGTATGATTGTGTCAAAGTTACACCTTTTTTTTTTTTTTTTTGCCTAACACCAGAAGCAAGAGATGCTTTTGAACAACTTAAACTTGCAGTTACACGAGCACCTGCTTTAGGTCTTCCTGATTATTCTAAGCCATTTACACTCATGGCTACTGAAATACAAGGACACGCTACAGGAGTTTTAAGGCAGGCACATGGCACAAAACAAAGACCTATTGCTTATTATTCGTGTAGCAGTAGTTTCTCTATTGGTAGACAAAGCTTCTGAAATTGTACTTGATAATGAATTAGCTGTGTCTACCAATCACGACATTCATGGGATTTTGTCACAAGTTAATCCCAAACACCTGTCAATGGCTAGACAGCTTAGGCTGCAGTGTACCCTTTTACTACCCCCAACAATTAAGTTTCAAAGATGTACTTCTCTGAATCTGGCGACTTTGTTACCAATTTCTTCAGATTCTGAAGGGGGGAGTAATAGTGAAGATTTTGAGAATTTTTTAGAATTTGAATATACTGAAGAAACACATGACTGCATTGAACTTATGAAGCAAGAGACAATGGGTTTACCACATGTGCATGATACACCTTTAGAAAACCCAGAATTTGATTTTTTTGTAGATGGCAGCAGATATGCTGATGAAAAAGGACAGTTTCATACAGGTTATGCAATAGTAACTGAACATGAAGTGGTAGAAGCTGAGCCATTACCACCTCATATGTCTGCTCAGGAAGCAGAACTTACAGCCCTCTCTAAGGCATTAATGCTGCTAAAAGACACTACAGGCACGATCTGGACAGACTCCGCCTATTCTTGGGGTATTGCCCACGATTACGCCCACTTGTGGAAAGCAAGGGGCTTCTTAACAGCTGCAGGAACCCCCATTAGACATGCTGATTTAGTTAAAGAAATTCTGACCAACCTGAACAATGTCAAAAAGGTAGCTATTGTAAGAGTAGCAGCCCACACAAAACAAACAACCAAAGAGGCTAAAGGTAATGAAAAAGCTGACTTAGCAGCTAAACAAGCAGCTTTGAAGAAGATAGAGAGTGTAAGTGTAAATCTTACCCAGGAATCGGCGGTAAGTATGGAACTGCTGAAAAATCTTCAGGACAAAGTGATGCCTGAGGAAAAGGAAAAATGGCTCAGAGCAGGAGCCCAGCAAAATGATGGATTATGGGTCAAAGGAAGCCGATTGTGCTTGCCTAGCTTCCTATACCCAGAACAGGCACAGGTATCACATCTGCCTACACATCAGAGTGCAAACTCTATGGTAAGGAGTACCAATCAGACTTGGTATGCTCCAGGCTTTAGTAGCATGGCACGACAATACTGTGCAGCATGCTCTATCTGTTTGACGGAGAACCCAGGACAGGTTGTTAAGACACCGGTAAGACATCAACCTAGGTCTCTCTATCCATTTCAAAGGCTTCAAATTGATTACATCCAACTCCCTAAGAGTGGACCCTTTGAGTATGTACTTGTGTGTATTGACTTGTTTTCGGGATGGCCAGAAGCTTACCCAGTAAAATCAGCAATAGCTAAAACCACGGCTAAGAAATTAATCACAGAATTAATACCACGTTTTGGTCTCTTGTGACCGTGGCTCGCACTTTACAGGTGAAATAATGCAAAATGTGATGCAAATGCTAGGTGTCCAGCAGTCCTTCCATACACCCTATCACCCACAGAGTTCAGGGAGTGTGGAGAGACTGAATGGCACCATTAAACTGAAGTTACAGAAAACTATGAAGGAATTAGGTAAACCATGGATAGATTGTTTACCAATTGTGTTATTTTCAATAAGATGCACCCCTACAAAGAAAACAGGGTTGTCACCTTATGAAATTCTGTTTGGAAGTGCTCCCAGAACTGGGTTGTACTTTCCACAACATCTTGCCCTAAAATGTGATGAATTGACTGATTATGTGATACAGTTGCAGAAACATCTCACTAAACTGCACAAAAGTGTTTTTGATTCTCTTCCAGACCCCGACCAGATAACAGGAACTCATAATCTCCAACCAGGAGACTTTGTCTATGTAAAGAAACATTCTAGAAAATCTTTGGAATCAAGGTTTGAAGGACCCTTTCAAGTTATTTTGACAACGCCTACTTCAGTGAAACTTGAAGGAAAATCCACTTGGATACACGCAAGTCATTGTAAAAAGGTTACAGGTCCAGAGAGAAAATGAAATATTTCCTCTTAACAATGATAATGGCTTTCTGCCTCAATATTTCATCCCCTGCACCTATAAGAAATAAAAGAGAAGCAGGCACTCACCATCAGAAATTTCTTTTGCTGAAATTCAAATATGCTTATGCCCGCAAATCAGGTTATGAAAAATGCTGGATTTGCAGCAAATTGCATCCTAGTTCAGCCAGGATACCTCTTGTTGCAGCTCCTATAAATTATACCCTTTTTTTGAACGGAACCCCTGGGATTAATTTTCAAAATATCACACGAACCAGTGATGAGAGCATAGAATTCCCTATAATAGCAAGAACACACTTTCCTGATTGGTGTTTCCAGATGGGAAGAGTGAATGCAAGTAGGGGCGAAGTGTGTAGATATAGTAAATTGAATATCTCCCACACTGATAATGTTATGAATCAATCTGCTATACAGACTAATAATGAAACTCTTAGAAATATGACCCGCAATGTTGTTTTTACACACACAGGTTCACAAACTGATATCTCCAAACTATTTGCTGTATTTACACTAGCCAACTACGACAGTGATAGCCAATATTCTTTTAGTCAGATGTCCATATTTTTAGGAAATGATATATATATTTGTTGTGGGATAACCTGTTATCCATGGATACCTCCAGAACCCGTGGGATGGTGCTATTTGGCCTCCCTGATTCCGGTAATGGGGGTAGTAGGAGAGAATAAAAGTCTAAAAATGAGCCCATACCCTAAGCATCCCTTGGAAAGTCTAAATAGAGTAAAGAAGAGTTTACAGCGTACAGATCCTCTAGACTATGACGTGTTTACAGAAGGGGATATGACGTGGGCGTGGTTTCCCAGTTGGACAGGGTGGAGCGTAGATATGATGAAGAGATTAAATAATTACACAGGATTAATGAATGAAGTACTTGACAGAAATTCTGAAGATATTGAGAAGTTAAATGTGGAACAAAAAGCAATAAGAGATAAAGTAGAGATGCATGAAATGGCTATAGAAAGTATGAGTGCAGCCTTGACGGGACTTTGTGAAATGACGGAGGATTACGAGTGCTGTACTTGGATACATAATACCTCATTAGAGATACCTGATTATTATGAAGTAATAAAAGGTCATAGAGAAGAAGTTCAAAAGATACAGAGTAAAATCAGGACATTTGCAAAAGACTGGTCTCCTTTTGGAGATTGGGGAAACTGGAGTGGTCCACTACAATGGATCAAGAATATCTTGATTAATATTTTGGCATTGTGTCTTCTGGGTATAATGATTTATGTTCTAGTAAAACTAGCTCTTTGCCTTGTAGCCAAGATCAAGACACCTAAAGTAACACATAAACGTATCTTGATTGCAGATAATGCGCTTTCTAAATGAGTAACTATGTTTCTTTCCTTTAGAATTGACATATCATCTGTCAAAATTCGAGACTCTTCTTTGGAAGGATGCTGTTCAAGTACTTGGGGGATGGAACCAGTTGGAGAAGACCTGTGTTCCCCTAGGCAACTCGCCGGCCTGGGATAGTACCTGAGTGACTGAACTGGCTATAAACCTTCCGAAGTGGACACAGTCAAAGGAAAGACAGATGTAGATGTCAAAGGGGGGAAATGAGAAGATCCAGATTTAAGAAACATAGTTCTGAAAGACTATGGTTTATTTTCTGTATGTTAGAGTAACGCTTTAACGTTGGACTTTTCTGTAATTGCTTTTTGCAAGGCTTCTCCTTATCCCTTATTCCTTATCTAAGGAATGTGCTGCTTCACATGGGGGCCTCTGGGAACTGAGAAAACTATAAAATACTCCCTGAACTCAACCTTGTACATAGTAATAAATATTCTGTTCTCATTATTTTTAATTTAGGTAATTGTCTGTTCTGCGCATGCTCTAACTATGAAAGTTTTCAATAAAACAGGGGTCAGAAGCTTCCCCTGCTCAGTGTTTTCTCTGAGGTTTTGCTACACACCTTGTCGCGTGTATTGATTTCTCTTAGAATATAGTAATTGGGAATCGGACAACAGAAGCCAGACCAAGTCCGCTTAGTGACTTGAACGTAACAGTGGGATGAGTTCATTTAACTGTGAGGCTAAGGACAATGTGTGCCGGAGAGAAACCTCCTTTCTGGGGGCAGTGTTAATTCTTGGCACCGCATGGGTGTGGTCCGCTGTAAGTGTGCTCACTGGTATGCTTGGACCAGAATCATATTTCAATTCCCCACCATAGCAGTGGAAACAGGAAAAAAAAAATCACATGTCATATGTACATTTAATATCACAAAATATTCCTATTTATTGTTAACTTTCTTTGCTCAGAATGTTCATCACCGTCATTGATTTGCAATATCAGGTTGAGGCCAGCGACGCTTTTAAGCCACAACCATCACAAACAAATAATCTGCGGTGTGTTGTTCTGAGCTCTGAAGCACCTACTGTTTCATTTAAAAATTCCTATAATTCAAGATTCACATGTGAATAGAGACCTTCAGGCATTGACCCATTATCACACTAATTCTGAGTTCTTGTTCTGGCGGTGTCCGGTTGTAGAGGACATCCAATCTGCCTTTTTTTCTCAAGAACAGCTCGCACTTCTTCTGGCTTGTAGCCCCAAGGACCCATGTTGCCCTGCAATTAAATCATGATATTTCCTTTAATTAAAGAACTACTGCCAAATTGTGTAATATTAGAAATCCATATAAACGACTTGGAAAATGAGAGGAGGGGTCACTCATACACCCGAACTGAATCAAACTCCCGCCAAGGTTGTGGCTTATTCTCTCCCTGTAGGAAGAAAATCCAGGGGATGGCAGGTTTACTGTAGTCTATCAGGGGTGACAGAGTCTGTCACCTGGATTTCCACTTCCTTCCATTAAAATAAAAAAAATAACAAGCCCGGTTGGATGTTTTTTGGTGCCGGGTGTATAAGTGACCTCTCCTCCTGCCATCCTGCATATTTATATGGATTTTTTTCATTGGCCCATTTTTTGCGATAAAGCTCCTTTAAAGACGCTATTCGACAGATTGCATAGACTTTACCACACGAACAATCAATATTTTTTAATCGACAGCTATCATTAAACACCACAGAAAATTACATTTTATTAAATGATAAGCTTCATAGAAAAAAACTATTTGACTCAGTACTTTATTCTGTTAACATTGTCAGGTAAGTGCCCAATAGGAGCTGGTGGGTTGTGTTTACTAGTATGACTAGAAGATCAGCAGTGCTTTCGACTATCCTGGTGATCGGTTCTTGCCCAAGGGGCATCCTGATATGTGAAACCCCCCAGATGGCCCACACCACTCCTTCCGCCATTCCCACTGCACATGTGTGGACTTTTGTCCAACCAGTGCTTGGACTGCCATTGTTTTGCCCTGCGTTTCAGCATAGGGAACATCGGCAGCTGCATCCTGGGTTCCCCTGTGGAGTACTGCACACATCCTATCTGAATGGCTGGGCACGGGTCCAAGAATGTGGTAAGGGACTGACGGAAAGGTAGGGGCTTTGCAGGAAATCTGGGTGGTTCACACAGTGGGGTGCCCCAGGGACACTTCAGGGCCAGCTGGGGGGGGGGGGGGTCAGTCAATTTTAAAAGAAAAATCCACTTTCCATCAGACCTGCAGATCAAATTTGCCAGGAGAGTAGGCGACTCCCTGCACCTTTTGCACTGTTCGCTTACCTGCAGTGTCGCTATGAGAAGCCAGCATTTCAGGTGAGAGTGGCCTAAAGACATCAATGGTCCCTCTGTACACAAGGAACGGCGGCCATTTAGGTCAATGGCAGTGCTGCGGACTGGGTCCACATCCAGCTGCCATACCAGCTTCTCTAATTGGTGCTACGGGTGTCAGGTAAGTTTGGAGTCTCATGCCCTTTGCCACACTTGCCAATCTGGGGTCTGGGTATCTTCATGGACTGGCAGATTAGTACTCTTAGTGAAGTTCCAGGTGTGGAGACTGCCTGGCCAAAGGTGAACAACTAACCAACTCTTGGTGCCCGGAGTCTACTGAGAGGCCTGGTATTCACTGCCGCCCCCCCCCCCCCCCGGAAAGGGAGGACAGGTTGCACTGCAGGCACTAACCAGGGTTGTGCACCTGGATAGTTGGAGGACACACAAAGCTACGGTTGAGGTGGGTTGAGGAGGGCAGAGAAGGTGTGTAGTCAAAGACGTATACGAGGTCACAAGTGTCACTTACTGTTTACTGACAAAACAGCATTGATATGTGGCTGGGGCCATGACTTTATAGTTCCTTGTGCCCTGTTGCTGACTAAGCTCTTGTTCTATACTTTCTAGTAGGAAAAAAGTACAGAGGAAAAGTATATTAGATAAGTATATAGATTCAGAGGTGCTAATATGCTGATCCTGTTCTCAAACTTAGGCCTCAGAGAAATATCAGAATGGCAGAGAGAATCATTAATTCCCCTTTACCATGGATCCAGGCTGCAGGACACAATCTCAAACAGTGATTAGATTATTATTGCCCCTTTGCTCCCCAAACCTGTTCCAACTGCTCCCATTAGATCACTGATACAGATTGTAAGCAGCCAGATCCTTTCTTACCCCTTGCCCTCCAACTGCTTAAACCGGACCTTTACCCTGAATAAGAGCTTATGTTATATGTTTCCCACACCCTGTACATACAGATTGCCCACATTAAAAATCATCCTACCAGCATCTACTGCACTTTATGAGCCTTTAAACACACAAGATGGTGGCCCATGGAGTCTCAGGCTGGAAGTGTCTTCTGACTATGCCACTCTGCATTGTGGGATTGCTGTCCTTTTCCTTAGCTCAGCTCCGCTCTGTCTGTGCAAAGCACAGCTATAACCCCCCCCCCCCCTGCAGTTTTCTTTCTCTCCTCAGTATGCAATGCTTCTGAGGCAAGATGGCAGCGCCCGTATCCTAGAGTCCTGAACATAGTTGCAGCCCAGTGGGGGGAAAGAATAATAAAAACGTTTTAGATGCTGGGGAATAGTTTTTGTAAGGGTTTTGGCTTTTCATTAAATTATGCTGAAGGTCTGGTTTAAACAATGCTTGGATGGGGGAGCGGAATATACTTGTATATACTGGAATATATTTATCCTGGTTTCTGTATGGGCAGCTAGCGGCTTTTGTATCCTCAACAAAAGGTTGGGGGAGGCGGTTTTAGGGGCCCACTGACAGGTAGAGAAGCTCCTTTCATTGACATCACAAGTACCACATGCCCTTTCCAAAATATACTCGGCTGTCTGGTGCAGTGCTCATGCTGGAACCCTGGGATACATGGTCAGATGGCAGAGGGAGCTGGGTCTCTCCTGCTCGGAGGAGGATCGGGCCAAGCTCTTTAACATTACACACAAAGCGGCAGTAGAAGGGGTAGATCAAGAGAGGAACTTTAAGATCACAGCTAGATGGTATAGGTGCCAGGTAGACATTAAGATGTTTGCGCCGCGCTCCTCAGATGTTTGCTGAGATGCCGCTCTGGGGAGGGCAACATGACATACCTTTGGTGGGGCTGCCCAGCTATTAAGGCCTTCTGGGACAAGATACTGGAGATATACACAGCAGCTACGGGTACAGTAGTCATTAACTCCCCCACAGTTGGCTCTTCTCTCTCTTTGGGATGGCCCTGTGTCTCAGTACAAAACTGACGTACTTAGCATTTCTTATCGGCAGTCTGGGCAGTAATTCCAGGGCATTGGAAAACGCAGAGGGCCCCGTCCATACAGGAATGGGTGGCGGAGTTCGAGCGTATTAGGCAAATGGAAGAGCTTGTTTTGGGGGATAGAGGACTAAGGGGAAAAGTATACAGTGACTTGGGCATGTTGGGAGGATCTACGGGACTCAGAAAGGTTTAGGGCTATGTTGAACTAGGCATGTGGCGACGGTCGCTGCTAAAAGTGATGGAGGTTACAATAGGCCGTGTTGTGTCGAGTTGGAAAGCAATGGGTCCAGGAGTTTGGGTATTATAACCTGCCTTCCCCTCCCATCCCATCCATCCCCCCTCTTAGTGCAAGGTCCCCCATTCTTGCCCCCTCTTTCCTTCTTTCTTTCCCCTAGTCCCTTCTCGGTATTGAAACGGCCGTTCAGGGGCTGTAAGGTCTAGGCACGGGCCAAGTGGTTAGAAGATGTGAGAGGCCTGGGTGGGCTTTTGGGGTCCAGGAGGATATCTGCGGCTCAGGCTGTAGAGATTATCAATAGCATGTTTGAAATGGCGCAATGTGGATTTCAATGTTACAGCCATTTAATTGTACTGATTCGGGGACTCAAAAAGGTTTGTTCCTGTTTATTGTCTTAATAAAAACAGATTATACTAAACAATGCTTGGAACTTCGGTGCCCCACCAATGCTACTACCACATGTGATTTTTGAACTTTTGCCACCTGTGGGACACCTTTAACTTCAGAATCGAATAAAGCAAGTCATTTTATCTGGATACTGGCTTTAGTTGTAATATTGGAAGTGTGCAGGTGGAATGCCTGGCCGTGCAGCAGGACTGTCGCATGGTATTGGTGAGCTGTTTTTCCTTTGTCTATCCTCCAATGCTACTGGTATGTAAATAGAAAGGGACAAATATTTACTCAAATATATATGAAATATTAATATAAAGTGATATAAAAATTAAAAAAACATTGGTGGTGCAGTGTGCTTTTTTGTCAACATCCAGGCTGACCGCACTTCTTGTGGGTAGAGAAGCCTCTGCCCTCACAACAGACCATCCAATGTGCTATAAAGTGAGCATTTCATTAGGGTAGGTGGGTGCATGTACAAGCATAGATTCATTAATAGATTCATTATTAAAGATAAAGTGGGGTGCATTGATTTTGTACCTGCCCATTAAGAGCTGAGACCTCTAGACTACACTTTTTTTTACTTGCTAATTTTCTCAAGTACCCCCTGGGGGTACATCTGGGTTGTCATTCATCTAAAATCATGGTACAAATGGACAAGATAACCATTTAACATGCATAAAATGCACACAAAAAGTGTATCTGTAGGAATAAATCAAGACAACTGGAACTTATGTGTTGTTTGCTTGAAGATGTTTCGCCAATCGTCTGATTGGTGTTATTAGAAACATCTATTGCAGGGGTTGCCAAGATCCTATCAGGTGGTACACAGAAGCGTTGCAGAATGATCTGTACATCAGATCTGCTGCCATCTATATTTAACCCAAGCCTGATTTGCTTCATAAGTACAAAACGTGTTCTAGAAGCTGCTGGATACATTAATTATTAGCCTGTGAAGATTTATCCAAGTCATGGTTTATCTGTTGGAATAAATCAAGGCAACTTATTTTCTTGAAGACGTTTTACCAGTCATCCGGCTTTCTCAACTGAGAATGACTCGTACAGGAACCTGGCAAATAAAAAGTAACTGCAATCCACAACCTTGGTCTGTCTTAAATAGTATGGAGACGAGGTGATGATTGCATTAGTATCACAAGAGTTATTGGGTGTTACTATCTTTCTTGGTGCTAAAGCGGAACAAAACGCACCAGTGGCCAGCCTGAAATCTAAAAGATTCCAGGGTCAGCAGGTACTGCATAGTATCTCCTCATTGTTTTCTTGCACTATTGCCACCTTCTTGTCACTATTTTGCCATATGATTATTTGTAATGCACAGTTTGTAGCACTCTTGTAGCACAACTTGTAGCACTTCTCACTTTAGGACGTTCTTTGTACTATACAGTTTTATTTAACATATCGCCTTATATGTTTGTTGCTTTTAATTTGTTTATTTTTTTTTGTCTAGCAACTAATAAAATTACGTATTCAATTAATATTTAGTGGGGCAGCCCTTTTTCTAAGCAGTACCCACCAGGGGAAATTTCCCTGGTATCTATTCCTTTAAACGGGGAGCATCCCCTGCATCGTACAGGCGCTCCCACCTCAGCCATTCAGAGGAGGGAGCACGCTCAAGCGCCATAAGGATACCTGTACCACAGGTTGGGAACCCTTGCTCTAGATGCTTCGAAAAACATCTCTACTAGGCATATTAAGCCCATGCCAACAAGCACCACTGCTGGAATGGGATCCAGGACATTTAAAGCAAATCTAAACCCTCCAAGCATTGCTGCGCCAGGTAGGGTCCGAGTCAAATAAGAGATACCTACCTTCATTCTCATGGATATCTACATGACCAGGAAACAGGTGGCACAGAGTTGCAAAGAAGAGTTTATGCCGCCAGCTTGAGATTTCAAACCTGTCCTGCACACCCCCGTTGAAATCTGGCCATGCAATTTGCCGCAAGCAGGAATGTAGTCCAGGTTTCTCTTCTGCGACTCTGGCCACTGAATGAAACCAAGGTTTACACCGGGGGGAGTGTCGTTCATATAAGAAAATCTCAAGCTGGCATCAGGATGCCCTCCATAGCGGCTGCATGGGCTGCCATGGTGGTGGTTACGTCACTGTTACCTTATAAATGACTTGGCCTTCCTGCAGGACGTACAGCCTCTCGGGAAGAGCAGCATATTTAGCACTGCAAAGGTTCTCCATAGTGTCCATCACCACGGGGCAGGAGGGCTTCTCCTCCAGAAGGCGTTTAGCTGCAGCCATTCGCTCATGAATATTCTGATGCTTCCTTATTGAAATATTGTTCTTTAAAGCCCATTCATCTGCCAAGGAATTGAACACATAGAGAGATTATTAAAGGTACAGACATATTTCTAATCTACAGCATAGCTGAAATGGGTATCACGGCTGTATATAGAAAGACTTATTAAAGGGGACCATAAGGCCCACCAACCGGCATCCCACTTTCCCTTAGAAATGCCACAAGTTTGTTATTAGAACAACCCCTCACCATGCTGTGCTGCACCAATTCCCCATGTGATCGCAAAAGGAAAATGGGGTGTGCTAAACGGGCATGGGCAGCACTGTGCCTAAACCCTATTGTTCACCAGTGGTCCAGTGGAAACTGAAAGAGGCTTCCGATGCTCTGGGAAAGATAAAGGGTAAGTACTAATGCTTGACTTCTGCATTCTTAGGAGATTCATACAGAAGGGCTTCCCAGGTCCTTTATCTAAATAAATAAAGAATAATGTGTTGCATAAACCCAGCCTTATGTCGGTACAGAACACCTCCGCCCACTATTTTACCCTTAGGCTGATGCAAGCCAGTGTAAGGATACTTTAAAGTGGAACATAAACCAGATTACCATCTAAAGGACTCTAGTCCAGGTTAAATACTTCTCTAGGGGGATCTTAGTTTGCTATGTAGTGTTGGTTTCCTTGAATAATCACTTAGATCCTTGATTCCACAGTGCATGTGCGGGTCTCCCTGCTCTGCACACTTGCTACGCCTGGCAGACCTGAATGTCCTCGCAGCCCAGAGGAAGCAAGAATGCTATGCAGTGTGGGTTGGTAAAAAATGACCACCACTGGAAGCCCAATACCAGACAGCACTAACCTAGTCCACATTCCCACACATGTGACTGCTGGCAGCAGGTGAGGCTAACAGGACAGGCTTGCACCCTGTGCGTCTGACTTGACCCCCCACTCTGGTCGCTGGTAATTATGTGGGGTTGCAATCTGTCAGCTAAATGAGAGATCAGAGTACACAAGTATGTGACTACTAGATCTCTAAGAGGGTTATTTAAGAAACATTAACGCCAGGTAGTGCCACGTAGCGTCAGGTGAACGTCGGGCGCATTATGTAAAAACCACATATATGAAAGTCATATATAGCGTCATGTAGCGTTGCATGTATCAGTAGCGGTGGCTCAGTGTATAGCGCCGGTGCTGTGTCTTCAGGAACACCATGTAGTACCTGTCGCTCAGCAGCATTATCCCATACATTTCAAAGGTGTTTTATTTGGTTGTGTTTAAACAGTGTGTTGCCAAAGTAAACTTTTATCAGTGTGCAATCATTGTGTGTCCTCTCCTGCCCAGCAAACAAACACTTTTATTGTTTTTTTTTTTTTTTATGTAGAATTGTATGTGCAAATCTGCCATTGCAGTGTCATTGTCACAGCGTTAAAACAATATAATTCCATGTGTTTTCGCTCTCGTGCTGGTGGATATGTATTATGTAGGATTTTTATCACTTCTGGTGCTAGATGCTAGATCACCCAGTTTTAGAGCACCGACGCTGGTTGAGTGTCATTTTTTTTCTTAAATATGGGCTTCAGCGCCGTGTGCTGGACACACTTAACTGGCGCTATCTATCGTTCGCTGCAGTAGTGTACTGCTGTTAGATGTAGTGTAGTGTTGGGCGCTTTGAGCTCGGGACACCACCTAGCGTTCACGATTGGCTCTGCAGCGAATCAGGGAGAGTGCCTCTAGAGCACTGCACACATCACATTTATCACTGCTGGACAGGATAGCACAGCGCCACTTATCCACCCACTACGCTAGATTATAGCGCCAGACATCTGCTTGCAGCAGACGCTCTAAGCGCCGCTACATAGACGCTCAAATGGCAATACGTGGAGCTAGTCTTAAATTAGACTCTCCATATCCCCAGGGGACATTCTGATTTTGGATGAAAAAAAAAGACCTTTCTTTTGCTATATTACTTACCTACTTCTAGGTTCCCTGATGCAGCTGACAGCAGCAACTGCGCTGGCTGCTCCTCAGTAGGTGAAAGTGCATCCCTGTGCTACCCCAGTTGTCACGGGGACAAGTAGAGATGGTCAGTTACATGGGGAGCCGAGGTAGCAAGGAGGCTCACGCTCTATGTGCTGTATCAGGGGACCTGGAAGAAGGTGAATCATTGATCCTTAGAACAGGTTTATCAAAATCAAGATGTTCCCGGGGGGGGCTTCATTAGGCATTATAATGCAGCCCTAAAGTATTTTCCAGACTTTCGAACCACTTTTTTGAGATGATATAAGCCTATAAGCCCCAGAGAGTAAGAGGTTACTAGGACCATCCCCAACAAGTTCTAGAGAAAATGTAATTTTCATCAGAAGTATATACTGTGTAGCCTTATAGAATTAGCTGATCACCACTGCATCTCAGCTCCCTAAAGCAACAAAAGACTAGAAGTCCACTTACACTTGTACCCTGAATTTGGGATGCTCGGCTACCTACTTGTGAAGTCCAAAATGAAAGATTGGCAGGGGACAATGAGGTTTGCCTGCTAGGCGTAAGCAACCCTTATATTCCCATCTAATAGATGCCATAGTGCTGGGAAGCAGAAAGGTGAGTATTAAAGAGCAATTTCAGGCTTTACAGGGATCCAAATAAGGATTTTCCTGGGATGAGGGTGTATTTTGACTGTAGGTTTGTAGGATGCTTTACTTGACTTACGTGAACAGTGGTGTAACTAAAAGTGACGGGCTGTGGTGCGATCGTTAAATGGGGCCCTAGTAAACTTATTTTTGTCTTTTAACTCAGTTGGGTGCAGCTAGACAACTAATGACTCAAACAACCAAGACAAATGGTGCTTCCTTTTTCTAAATGATGCCAAGTCAGCACTAAAATGATAAAAAAAAATGTGGAGCAGCAATGATGGGGCCCACCTGACCTTCTGGGCCCCAGTGAGGTTGCACCCCCTTGTGTAACAAATGGATGCATAGTATCCCAGTATACAGCAATAATACAGAACAACAAAACATATATTTCATTATTAGATATTCCATATTTAGCAAATGTGTTTCCCTGGGTTAAAGCAGAAAACACAGTCAGCATTTTCACTCCTTCAGTTTTTGTTTGCCTCTTAGGGCCATCCAAATTTGGAATGCCTCTGTGTGTTACTTACCTCCAACAGGCGAGCGCACAGAATATGCGTAGGCCTCATCCAATAAGCATTATTGCCATGCATATCAATGAATAATCAGTCTGTGCACAGCCTTTGCTAGCCAGACATGCCTGGCGCCTGTCTGCACAGGGGATGCTGATGGAGGCTGTGTATGCACTGTAGAATTACTGGATCAAGTTAAGTAAAGGACATACTGGGAGTTTACATGCACAGGGGCATGTCAAATTGGGATGCCCTTTGAGAGAGCTTTCACCCGAGTTAGAGCCCTTTTAGATGCTAGGCCAGGTGAAAAGATCTTGGTCTGTTTTAATGAAACAGACTTACCTTCCGCATGTGCCTCATCAACATAGATGATCAGAAAATCAGCCACGGAGCTCATGTCTTGCACCAGCGTGTTTAACTCGCCGAGCTTGAAAAGAAACGGGGGTCATGTACAGCTTCCAAATGCCAGCACTAGGGGGCGCTGACCTGCAGGAGGCAACATGGCAAGATTAATACAGCATGAATATTTTGATACATATTAATCAATGACAAATATACAGCTATATATAAGTATTTGGACACTTTTTCCCCTGACATTCCCCATGAATGTAAAAGTTAATACAGCTTCTACAGCATTTCTGTACGATTTTTGGGTCGTGTTTTCTCGGTCGGGGGATAAGAACAGCTGTAGGGACAATTAGAAAGTAGGTAACTGATATCTTTGCTCATAATCTTCTTGGACGAAATCAGATCACAGCTAACACCAGTCCTAACGTAAGAAAAAATCAGACGCAATGTAAAAAAAAAATAACCTAAACAAAAACAGTGGCAACTAAACTACGGCCTGCTCTCCATCACGGTCAGCATTGGTATCAGGGATGAACGTTTCCTGCTGAAGTGTGGCCAGTACTGGAGAGTGTGCAACAGTTAACTGCCAGACGGTTTAGGAGAACTAGACGGCCTCCTTTTCGATTTTTACTCTGTGTCTCCGGGATCGTTAGGCCCCATAAAGGGACCCTTAAAGCGGTCCTTCACTCTGAATAAGAGTCTATCTTATATGTTTCCCACACCCTGCACATACAGATTGTTCACATTAAACATCATCTTACCTGCATCTACTGCATGTTATGAGCCTTTAAAAATCCAAGATGGCGGCTTATGGAAGCCGCCATCTTATCAGGCAGCCTGCAAACAGGAAGTGCCTCCTGACTGTGCTGCTCTGCATTCTGGGACTGCTGACCTTTACCTGACCCCAGCTCTGCTCTGTCTGAGCAAAGTACAGCTATAACCCGCCCCCCTGTACCTTATCCCGCTCTCCTCTCCTCAGTAAGTGTGATGCTTCTGAGTCAAGATGGCGGCGCCCGTATCCTAAATTCCTGAACAGAGTTGCAGCCCAGTGGGGGAAAGAATAATAAGTTAGTGACTAAAAACATAAAATATATTCATTTTAGATGCTGGGGAACCGTTTTTTAAGAGTTTGGGAGTTTTTCATTAAATCACCCTGAAGGTCCAATTTAAACCGGACCTTCAGCATCATTTAATGAAAAGCCCAAACCCTTAAAAACTATTCCCCAGCATCTAAAATTAATTTATTTTAAGCTTTTAGTCGCTAATTTATTATTCTTTCCCCCGATGGGCTTCAACTCTGTTCAGGAGTACGGTGTCGCCATCTTGCCTCAGAAGCATCACATATTAAGATGAGGAGATGGGTGAAAAGTGCAGGGGTCGGTGTATATCTGTCTTTGCACAGACAGAGCAGAGCTGGGGTCAGGGAAAGGTCAGCAATCCCAGAATGCAGAGCGGCACAGTCAGAAGACACTTCCTGTCTGCAGGCAGCCTGAGACTCCATGGGCCGCCATCTTGGGTGTTTAAAGGCTCAGAAAATGCATTAGGTACAGGTAGGATGATTGTTAACGTGGGCAATCTGTATGTACAGGGTGGGGGAAACATATAAGATAGGCTTTTTTATTCCTGGTGAAGGTCTGGTTTAAGTCTTTTCAGATATAGTCTAATCCCGGTTCCGCCTGCTAATTCTAAAACTAAAACAGACTTTTGGCCCAGGCTGTACCTTTTCTAGGGGAAATCCCAATGTGGTATTGCTTACCTGATCAGCATACTCACCTCTTTGGAATCCAACTGCATTCTAAGGTGCCACCAAAAAAGTGGTCATTTACATCCTCGCTCTACGTGCCCAGCTGGCGCTGAGGATGCAGAACACACGCTGGGGAGTAGTGGTGCCGCTGCTTGCTTCTTCTGGTGAAGAATTTGACTGCAGCTGGATCCTAAAAAGGTGAGTAAGCTGCTCCAGTGCAGGGGTTCAGGTTGAGATTGCCACTGCAGGGCTTTAAACTCTAGGGCCATGGCAAATTGCGTTTTGGTCCTCTTTATTGAGAGCTTTTATTTTATTCTACAAGCCACTATTAAAGAGGAACAAAACCCAGGAATTGGACTTTCTCGGATTTTGTTCCATTCCCCCAGGAAATCCCGAATTGGGATGCCCCGCTATTTGAAACTCCCCCAGAACGCCTCTATTCACTTACCCCTACCCCATTCCAATGGGGCATGCGCAGGCTCACGTCCAATAAAACCCGTCTGGCGTGACTATGTCATTCAGCAAATGGCTCTCACTGACTAGAATGGGGAGCGCCCCAGCCTATCTATTTTTTCCACCTCATCAGGTGTGTCAGTGCAACGTGCTGCCTCCACGCCTCTGTTTACTCATGCATTGAAATTTACTATTACATAATGTTATGTATTACATGTGTCTGCCAGAGAGTTCAAAGCAAAGGGCTTCTGTGTGAAGAGCAGTAATTATTTTAGTCACATGTGACCCATATAGACCCACATATGGCAGCAGGCATTTAAAGGGCCCGTGAGGGCAACACCAATAATAAGACAGCAAGCAGCTCTCCTGATGTCTGTTTCCTGCAGCACCGGGTAGAATCTGTTGCCCTGCTTTCAATTCTATTTCTCCAGGAAGTGGTCTAAACACTACTCTGTCACTTTGTGCTCTCAGCATGAGGGAGCACAGCGAGCCACAGTGGTCACACAGCTGTCTCTGATCATAGCAGAGCCTATGTATAACTCATAATGCTGTGCCATGACATGCTCTTCCCAGCCAAGGGTGGACTGGTGTATCTAGGGCCCACAAGAGGAAATCATCCTGGGGGACCACACTTCAGCTCTGGCCAAACACAAACCCCCTTAAACACCCCCGCTTGGACCAGATTTGGATATAGAAAATTAAAAAACAGGGCTCACCTACATGGCGTCAGAGGCTCCTTACCCTGGCATTCAGTGGTTGCTGCTGAAGATCAGCCAATCACTGTGCAGCAGCCGCACTGCAGATGCAATGAACGGCTGACTAAACAGTTATGGTGGAGGAAAGACCCTGCTTCTGGTGGAACTTGGGCTCGTAGCATCTAGGGGTGGATTTTCATTAGTTTTGCCTGGACAGCTGGGTTAAACATCACACGCTGCGGGCTCAGGGGTCGCAGACGGGTTACATCCCCTCCATCACAAACACAGAAAACACATACAAGGCAATTGGTTCTGATAGGGCTGGCACTTCCAAACAAGAACTCACATACACGGCTGCTTTAGCAACAACACATACATTTATTTAATAATGGCACATCTACATATACACCCCAATGTCCCTAAAAATTAAAAAGCTAGCATAGCTTAAATAGATACAGGGGAACCCCCATACACCCCCCCCCCCCCCCCCCTCATAGCCATACACACCACCACACATCCAAAAGGTTAATGGCTGGCCAGCCAATGTTGCACACTCTGCTCTCTGGCGGTCAATAAAGGAGAGTTAGAAACATAGAAACATAGAAGGTTGACGGCAGAAGGAGACCATACGGTCCATCTAGTCTGCCCTTATGTGTATACTGTATACTGATATTTGTCTGCATTGCATGTCCCAACTTTGGGGACTCAGAATTAAGAGTAGGGACCACACTAAACACAGAGTGCCTTGCCGGGGCAGTGTGGCTTCCACATGTATCTGCAGATATATGCAACCAAATCTCTGTCTTTCCACATAGCTAGACATGTTTGTTGCTTGATATTTAGTTGATGAGAGGGTTAAACTGGGCGGTAAATTAGTTCCTAGGCCCTGAATAATAATGTTGATAATTTTGTATAAATAGTGATTGAGCTGCTCCCACCCCCCTTTGTTCATTTGAATTGCCATGAGCACAAGCAGGGAGGAATTCAGCTAATATGGATTTCTCCCTGTGAAGTGTTCTAAAGGGAGGCTGGCTGCTTCCCAGGTGAGTAGCTCTCAGATATTTGTCTGCATTGCATGTCCCAACTTTGGGGACTCAGAATTAAGAGTAGGGACCACACTAAACACAGAGTGCCTTGCCGGGGCAGTGTGGCTTCCACATGTATCTGCAGATATATGCAACCAAATCTCTGTCTTTCCACATAGCTAGACATGTTTGTTGCTTGATATTTAGTTGATGAGAGGGTTAAACTGGGCGGTAAATTAGTTCCCAGGCCCTGAATAATAATGTTGATAATTTTGTATAAATAGTGATTGAGCTGCTCCCACCCCCCTTTGTTCATTTGAATTGCCATGAGCACAAGCAGGGAGGAATTCAGCTAATATGGATTTCTCCCTGTGAAGTGTTCTAAAGGGAGGCTGGCTGCTTCCCAGGTGAGTAGCTCTCAGATATTTGTCTGCATTGCATGTCCCAACTTTGGGGACTCAGAATTAAGAGTAGGGACCACACTAAACACAGAGTGCCTTGCCGGGGCAGTGTGGCTTCCACATGTATCTGCAGATATATGCAACCAAATCTCTGTCTTTCCACATAGCTAGACATGTTTGTTGCTTGATATTTAGTTGATGAGAGGGTTAAACTGGGCGGTAAATTAGTTCCCAGGCCCTGAATAATAATGTTGATAATTTTATATAAATAGTGATTGAGCTGCTCCCACCCCCCTTTGTTCATTTGAATTGCCATGAGCACAAGCAGGGAGGAATTCAGCTAATATGGATTTCTCCCTGTAAAGTGTTCTAAAGGGAGGCTGGCTGCTTCCCAGGTGAGTAGCTCTCAGATATTTGTCTGCATTGCATGTCCCAACTTTGGGGACTCAGAATTAAGAGTAGGGACCACACTAAACACAGAGTGCCTTGCCGGGGCAGTGTGGCTTCCACATGTATCTGCAGATATATGCAACCAAATCTCTGTCTTTCCACATAGCTAGACATGTTTGTTGCTTGATATTTAGTTGATGAGAGGGTTAAACTGGGCGGTAAATTAGTTCCCAGGCCCTGAATAATAATGTTGATAATTTTGTATAAATAGTGATTGAGCTGCTCCCACCCCCCTTTGTTTATACTGTATGATCTCTTTATCTTAGGATAGATGTGTGCTTATCCCAGGCATGTTTAAATTAAGTTAACCACTTCATACGTGTAATAAAGTGCTTGGTGCTGTATTGTAAACAAGGCACAGGCTCAATTGGCAGAATAGCAGCAATGTCCAACAGGATAGATACATAAAGTGCTTGGTGCTGGTTATAGCCTAGATTCCAAATCCTAGGTGTCTAGCAGCAACATCAGAACATCATATCAGTGATAGGATACTGAATGTTTATATGTATGCCAAAACAAGAGCTCAAATAAGACTACACAGCAGCATCAATTCCTCCATATGTAAAAAGTAGCAATGCTGATAAACTAGCAGCTTAATTGGAATACTGGAGTGCAACTACGCAGGCCACATTGATGGTATAATAGCGCCGTGCGGGAGCCGCACTGGGTCTGGCCGCGCAGATGCGTCTTGCCTCCAACCCTAGTCCCTGCAGCTCAACCACCCGCAATACTGCTGTCTCGTGTCTCCCATAGTCAACATGTTGTCATGACCAGCCAGCTTGTATAGTGAGGAGAGCTGAAGAGGGGACGTGGCGGGACCGTCGTCCACCAACGCCGTTTTCCCGTCTCACACTACACTTCATTCCTCACCTCAGCAATAAATACAATTACAGCACCCCTCCCCAGCAATGACAGCACCCCCACCTCAGCAATAAATGCAATTACAGTACCCCCACCTCAGCAATAAATGCAATTACAGTACCCCCACCTCAGCAATAAATGCAATTACAGTACCCCCACCTCAGCAATAAATGCGATTACAGTACCCCCACCTCAGCAATAAATGCAATTACAGTACCCCCACCTCAGCAATAAATGCAATTACAGTACCCCCACCTCAGTAATAAATGCAATTACAGTACCCCCACCTCAGCAATAAATACAATTACAGTACCCCCACCTCAGCAATAAATACAATTACAGTACCCCCACCTCAGCAATAAATACAATTACAGTACCCCCACCTCAGCAATAAATACAATTACAGTACCCCCACCTCAGCAATAAATACAATTACAGTACCCCCACCTCAGCAATAAATGCAATTACAGTACCCCCACCTCAGCAATAAATGCAATTACAGTACCCCCACCTCAGCAATAAATACAATTACAGTACCCCTACCTCAGCAATAAATACAATTACAGTACCCCCACCTCATCAATAAATACAATTACAGAACCTCTCCCCAGCAATGACAGCACCCCTGCTCCCACAATAAGTATACTGCATTTGCTTTTTTATTTTATAGTACAGATGTCCTTTAAAGCGGACCAAGTCCCAGGGTTTTGTTCCACTTCCCTCCCCAGGGGCATCCCAGTTCACCCTATTTTAAAAAGACATTGGGCAATGGGCTATAAAAAATGATACTCACCTTACCCAGGGCAGTCCTTAGGCTAGTGTAGGCATAATTCACTTTTGGCGGTCCAACTAATTGAGATTGCCCCCTCTTACCAAATTTACTGACTCCACCCTAGTGGGACTTGCTTTTCGGGGAGGGGTAACCTCTGACCATATGGCCCAGAGAGCGGGAGATCGGCCTGTCATATGGTGGAGGGAACACTAGTCACAAAAGACAACAAAGAGATATAGCAAGAACATTAGCTGAATACACAAGGACTGTTAATCCTGATTCTGCTGAGAGACTCTATATAATAGAGAGGGATGACATGTGAAAAACATGAAGAAGATATATAATCCCAAAATGCAAAAAATAATAAGGAATTACATTAAAGCTGAGGAAGCCAGTTGGGTGAAACGCGCTGGAGGAATCTGACATAATAAAAACATTTTAAAGCCTAACCAAACCAAACAAAATTTACAATGAACACTTGTGCAATGTTTTATGTGGAGAAAAGTGCAATTTTAATGCTTTGTATGTAATGAAGTTTTTCATAGTAAAATTGATTAATTGATCTGAAACCTTTCTGATGTGATGTCTGGTCAAGGGGGTCATTAATCTGACTAGTGAGGTGAAGTGTCTTTGGAGACATGTTTATTTCATGGTAGCCTGTGGGGGGGCTTGGATATTAGGCATAGGGATTACATTTAGCTTTTTAATGGTCCCTTTGGTGGTGATATTTAGCAACCTTTAATTGTGTAGGGCTACTAGGGTAGTATGAAACAATGCACACAAATTGAGTAGGTGCAAAAGGTGGTTTAGAAAATAATGACCCTGACCTTTCCCCCTCCCCCCCAGCCCCCTGGATATCACCTTGTAGCCCTCCAGCTTCCTTTCTGAGCTACAAGAATCTAAATCTTAAAGTGTTGTGGACAATCAGAGGATAAGGGCAAATGCTACATCCTTTGCTTTACTTATAGCCTTTGTAGCAAGCCCTGGAAGCCAATTGTGCATGCAGGGGGCACCCTTATCCCAGCCATCCTGATGTCGACCATACGACATCTTTTTTTTCTCAGCATAATGGGCTCAGTCAGTGAGGAAGGGGAACTGTCTGAATAGGTGCAGCATGGAACATACCGGTATGGAACAGTATCAGCACCATAGAATGAGTGGATGGGAGGTGGGGGGGGGGGGGGGGCAGAGCAATCTTCACAGTATTCTCTCCGTCACATCATCACATTGCACACATCACAGAAATCTGTAAGCTATCTGTGAGCTATTTAAATTTCAGTAGCTGGCTCATGACTGCTTAACAATGTATCAAAGCTGATTACAATAGAAACAATGATGATACATGAGCTGCTCCTTGGCTATATCTGTGTGACAAAATGTAACTCTCAGCAGGGAGCTGGAAGGCTTTTGAGAATGACCCATCTTGTTTTTTATAGCATGTAGAAAAAATATATATTTTTAAACTCCCATCCCAATATATAGCACTGTGAAATCTGTCACCTCTATATTTCCTTTTCACACTGAGAGCTATTTCACCTAGAAACTGCCCTTCTTGTACATATGTTATTGCTGAACACTCAGATCAGTGGGGAACATGCTTACAAGGGATGCAGGATTTGTGGTCATTCGCTACATTCTGATTGGTGTTTCAGACTGCGAGGGTCCAGCTACAGGTTACACAGGGAAACGGCTCTTTTTCAGCTTAAGGAAGAGGGAGATGAGCTTAATATACATGAAGATTTGAGTATTGACCTACAGATAACCTTAGATAAGTAAAATTGTTGTCCCTACAAGCAGACTAATCTCCCTTGGAGACAGACTTGCCCTAAGCACCTAAACAGATGCTCCTGCCAGCCCCAAATTTAGCCATACTCACTGGGTCCAGAAGCCATGAACACTGATGCAGCTGGTGCCTTCATAGCTGCAGCATCCAGACTCCTTCCCACCAAGGGAAGGACAACTGCCATAAACAGTGTTTAATGAAAACTCTCTCAATCCCCTTACCCTAACCCTGGCATTTTTCCTTTGTGTTCAGTGCCTGCATTAGCCAATAACAGAACTGCTGCTGTGTGCCCTATTTAGTGTCATAGTGGCTCCATGGGTTGCACGCCTCCTCTACCCTGTGGGAAGCTGCCAGTGGATCTGCTGCTGCTCTGCTATTGGCAAAGGCAACCTATGCACACAGGTGAAATGGCAGTATTTGGGGAAAGGGACAAAGAAAAGTATTTGCCCATATTTGTCCTTTAATCGCCTCTTTTCAATCAGTAACCTCCTCTATAACTTGGTTCTCTGCAGTGAATTTGGTCCTAAAACAATGCAAATGCAACACAAACCTTTCATGTAGTCCCATATGTGATGGAGTTCTCCATCCAGGTCCACCACCGGTGTGTTGGGGGCAGGTTGGCCCACAAATGCCTCATCTTCCAGGCGCAGCCACATGATTTGCATCACGGACCACAGAAACTTGAAGGTGAAGACGGTGGGTCCCCAGTCCTCATATTGAAACTTTGGCACACGGGCTCCAGTCATCATAAATCGTGATTTCAGCACAGATTCCATAGTCTGAGGGAAGAGGAACATGAGGAACTTGCCCACTACCACATACAGGAAGAGAGAGCAGAAGATCAGGGCTTTCTGCACATATCGGGTGATGCATTGTGCCATCTGGAAAGACATCTTGCTGGGATGATCCCAGCTGGGAACTATACAAGTCAACAGTCACGCTGGCTTCTTTATTAGTCGTTCAACCTGCTTCATGGGGACTGTCCCCTGGGGGAAGTATTTGCTGGCAGCCAGAACATATAGGTGGTTCCCTACAAACATGCTATCTGCTTTTACAAGCATGTGACAGGAGGAAGTGCTATGTGCTATGGCAATGTTTACGTTAAAGTTCAACCACTGCTTATATAACTTCAAATCACACTCCTCTTATGTGTCTGCGCCAGAATGCGAGGCATGCTTCATGCTGTCATTGCTTTACCCTGTTATAGCTGCCCCTAGCCAGGGTTATCTTATCGGGACCAGATAAAGCTTGTACGGGCCTCTCGCATGTTGCCAAGGGGCCTTAAAGACGTGGTAGGGTTGCCAGAAGAAGGTACAGACTGTGGGGTCGAGGAACGAGATGCTTATACAAAGTCATTGTCCAATTGTGTAGAGATACACACAGGGGCAGACTGGCCTTATGGAGAACTGGGAAAATGCCCAGTGGGCCGCATTGCCTTGGGGCAATCTGGGCTGTTATCTTTACTAACACTCCCATCCAATCCCAGCCCCATAACCCCTGTCACCACTCTATCCCCTCACCCAAGCAACCCCAGCCCTGCCCTCACCCTGATGATATATCCTCAGTCTTGGAGCACACTGGCTGACTGGCCTGGAAGCAGCAGAGATGCCACTGGCTGATCATGGGCAGGCCAAGTGCTGGTAAAATCCCGGGATGATTTTTGGCCACAGTCCCCCACTGCCTACAAAACTTATTGTCAGGGTCATTTTAAATGAAAGTTTCACCTCTTGATCCTCATATACTCTGTGATAGGAGTGGGAGGACTGAGTGATGCAAGCACAATGTGTGTAGGAGTGAGTTGTGATTGATACACTAACAGAGGGGGGGGGGGGGGTCAAGCTGACACAATTGGTGGTCAGGATAAGGGTGGAGGCAGAGGAAAAATAAGAAGAAATTATTTCTTTCAGTGACTGGAGCAAAGAGACAGCATGTTACTAACACTGCATCAGGTGAGCTGCCTGGCAATTAGTTTTAAATTTGACTGGTCCATAGGGGGATGGACAGGCTCTCTCCTTCTTTACGCTCTGCCTTCCCCTCTTCCTTCTTTCTCTGCCCGCCCCTTCCCCCCAGCCCCAATGTGTGTGTTGTCTTGCTTGTTTGTTGTATGTTTGTTTGTTTGTTCTTTGTGGTGCGTGGTGTATATGTCTGGCCTACAGGTGAATAGATGAACCGGTATCCGAGTGGCTTGATGACTTAGTACGGACGACTCTGTCTGGAACACCCTAGCATACTCTGGGAACGTGAGCTCCTCCTGACGGGCGCAGGGAGAGGGAGTCATGCTATTTCAGCTGTGGTGGTTATGGGGGGATAATAGGACAGAGGGGATAGTTTTAACAAACTAAGAGGTGATCGGAAGGGCTGTGGAGACCGAGTGGGATCTGTGTAGGTTATGGGAATACAAGATAACGCTGTATGTCATATACTATGCACTCTGTAGTCTATTTGTCTATTTGTGTAAATGTAATTGTGAAATGTGGAAAACTCAATAAAATAAGATTAAACATAAATTTGACTGGTCAATCCCTTTACATTTGGATGCCCCAAGAGTTTTAATCCACTTTACCTACAGATGGCCTTTAAAATAGTAGGAAGCATAGTTAGGTAGCATATTCTACCAGTCCAACATTTTCAAAGTACCCACTCTAAATGCTATTACGGTCAGGCAATGCTACTGTTTACCTGCTGGGGAGCTGCATGCTGCCTGGTATGTCTGAGGATTTGCAGTCATCCAGGTCATGGTATATCTGTAGTAATACATCAAGGCAACTGGGCTTATATTGTTCTTGAAGGCATTTGGCTAGTCATCTCAATTCAGTATTAAAAAACTAGTCTGGTCACTAGTGAAAAATCTCTAAAGTGAACCAAAACCCAGGATTTTGACTATCCCGGGTTTTGGTCCTTGCCCCAGGGCACCCTAATCGGTGATGCCTCGCTCTCTGAAACCCCCCAGGTCACCCAATCTAACTCGGATTCAATCCTGTCCCTTTGTCTAAGAGCTTGTCCAATTCGAGTGGATCCGAGCTCCCTGGCGGCCACATCCCCTGCTGCCCTCTAACAGGGAGCGTGCCCGCATTCACAAATGCCTGGGCCCGGGCACGCACCCTGCTAAATGGGAATGTGGCTGCTGCTCGCGCATTCGCCGTCGGACCACGAAAGAAGGTAAGTTTCCGGGCGACCTGGGTGGTTTCACACCGTGGGGCATCCCGATTCTGGATGCCCTGGGGGAGGGAATCTAGCGGATCTTCTAGGGCTGTTGGGGCAAGGGTTTTGGTCCACTTTAATAAAAATGAAATTCCAAAATTTGGTTGTCTTGATTTATTACTACAGATATGCTGTATGTTATGTGAATTGGGTTCTGTGTGCATGCAGGCATGTGCTGTGTCCTATCTTTTCTTACACTCATAATCTCAATCCAGGTCAAGTCAGAATCAGATTTATTTTGCCATGTACATACATTACATACATACTCGGAATTTGTTGTGGCAGGTAGGCTACAGGGAGACAATAGGTAGGGTGATCAACACTTAAAGTGGACCAAAACCTGGCATTTAAACCATCCCAGGTTTTGTGAAACCCCCAAGTCACCCACTAAATCTCACCTCTCCCGGTCCTACGGTGCATGCGCGGGGCGTGTTGACGTAAAATCGTCTAAGGCTCCTCTAAGTCTCCAGCCGAGTACAGCGGCAGCCGCATCCCCGCTACCCTCTAATAAGGTGTGTGCCCGTGCTGGCTAAAGTTAAAGCAGGTGGCGCCCGCTACACGCGCATGTGCCGTTGGATTGGGGAGAACGTGAGTTTACTGGGCAACCTGGGGGTTTTTAAACACCGCGAGGGAAGGGAGTAACCCTGCCCTGGAGTCTCACAGACCCAGGGTGGGTTTTGGGCCACTTTAACAGTTCCAGAAGATGCAGAGTAAGGAATAAAGTACAAGGATAAGAGGAACACCCTGCACCAGGTGACGCCCACCCAGGCAGCCATTCTATTCCAGGCACCACATGGTGGGGTTCCTGGTCCAGGATGTTTTGAGAGTAGCATAAGATTATTTTAATGAGTCATAGTACAGGAGGGGAAGTACCAGGGGGGACCTATGGATGGTCATCATGGAGCATGCAGGGAAATCATTTATCCAGAGAGCTATATTGGGTGCCATTAAAGGGACCCTCCCTTTAAAGAAGGTGGAAAGTGATCCTATACCCAGAAGGGAAGTTTATGTCCTTACAACCTGTCTGGCTATTGGCACACTTTAACTATCGTGTTTCCCCGTAAATAAGACATGCCTTATATACATTTTTTGCCAGCTGGCACCCGGAGGATTCGGCCATGTGCATGGCTGGGCCAGCAACAGCAGACATTTCACTCCAGCAATCTTACCTGTGCGACTTGATGTGTCCTCACCCTCCTTTACAGCCACTCACGTCCCTCTGCTGAAGCCCAGCAGCTGGATTATGAATTTTAACTAGGGCTTATTTTTGGGGTAGGTCTTATATCTCACACATTAGCAAAAAATGCTGAAAAATCTTACTATGGTTTATTTTTGGGGTAGGTCTTATTTTGGGGAAACAGGGTACTTCTGTGATCCCTTGTTCCTGTCGGATTGCAACCCAGTACGATAGCTGGCGATCTTCAGGATTTACCTGGTGGGCCGATACACATTTGCACACCTCACGTGCTGTGTGGATAAGTATCAGGGCCAGGGATTGGGCTTCCCCTGCCATTATGTGGCGTATTAGATGCCCCCCCGCCTCGTTTCGTGACTTGCCAGGGTTTTTTAGCCCTGTATCGCAACAGCAGTCCTGGACTGGTGTCAGGAAGGTCCACAAAATCAGGGGTTTATGTCTGCTTTAACCACGTAGTAGCAAGAGTAGCATATGCTACGAGCCCCATTTTTCCCACACTAAATGCTTTATAATACAGAAACACCCATACGCACCTGTCGTTGACATGTAGTGTCCCCCCCCCCCCCCCGTTCCTGTCCACTCCAGATGGTAGATGGTCAGGTGGTTCACTTTGTCAGTCACTTGCCATTTTTTGCATTGTATATTGGGAGGGGGCAGGCTGTTGCCTCATTACAGTGCCCCACAGTGTGCAGCGTGTGCAGCTGTTTCCCGTCCGCTGTCAGAACGCGTTCTGCTAGAAAATCTCTCAGATACAGGGATTGCTCATGGCTTGACAGGGTAGGTTATGCATACCTGCCCTTTTGAGGGTGGGAAAAGGGACATTTGTTAAATTATGCCATGCCCCCTCATTGAGGAATGGATAGGTTGTAACTGTTAAAACAATAGAAACACTTTACATTGGCAAATAAATCATTTATTGCTGCAGATCTGCATGTTACACCTCAGAGAGGGACAGATGAGAACGAGGGGCAGGGGGGCATGGACCCAAAAGAGGGACACGTCCCCGTAAATCAGGGGCACTTCAGAGGTATGGTATGTGCCCTTGTAGACCAGGACCCCTCCCTGTAACAGACGCAAGGAAGGGTTTAGGTCTACTTTAGAGCCCAAATCCAATTTACCGTTCAGATCCGGATTACACATGTCAAGAGTTTGGGGGCGACTGTGTCACCTGTCCCGGGGTTGCTCTATTACCAGCAGATTATTGGGTCACGTGGTACAGAGGGGCGTGGTCGCAATTCCTTGAGCGGTCATTGGCTGCAGGCTGCTGCTTGACGAAAGCATTTCTCTGACTTCCGGCAACAACTGCATGGTGACGTGACAGTGAGTATGTATCGCAGTGTGAGGTGATTTGCGCCCTTTCCGGTCCTGTATGTGTGTATGTGTGGTGAAAAGGGTTTGTTATGTGTTCCTCGCTAAAAGCGAGTGTCTCAGGAAAGGTCACTGCTGTGCTGACTCATGCGGGACAAGTACTGCTGTTGGGATTCGTGTTTTGAAACTACACCTCCCAGCATGCCCTGCAGCTAGCTCTTGTCTTTTTCCCGCCTGGGGGATGCTGGGAGTAGTAGTTCTATAACGTTTGGGGGCACAGTGATTGCTACTTAATAGTTATGTAGCTTGTTTAAAGTAGGACTCTAGGGAAACATAAACTTCAGGATACGGTATGTTATATCAATGCATATACAACACACAGTATCGATGTTTGGGTTAAGGTATATTCTAGACTATTAAAAAATAAATAAATACACTTTGCTTTGCACCATGGGCAAGTCTGGGTGTGCTAAAGCTTTTGGGGAGAGAATAGGTCTGCATTGGATTCTCTACCTCTGTAAGGTAAGCTTTCTATAGCCTGCAGCTATACTTTAAAGAGGACCTAAAGACCAGTTGTCTTTAGCTGCCCTCATATTGTGTCATAGTGATCCCATGGGGTGGGGGCATCCTGGTTTGGTAGCTCTGAAAACCGGAAGAGGTAAGTATTTTAGCCGATTCTCAGGTTTGCATTTTACAGGGGTGTAGCTAAGGGGGAGCGGGGGGGGGGGGGGGACTTGCCCTGGGTGCAGCAGGTCAGGGGGGGCCTGAGCACAGGTGGGGGCACCATTTCGAATCTTTGCCCCGGGTGACAGAAAGCATCTCAAATCGGGATACCCCTGAGAAGGGCTCTTCAGCAGACATAAAGCTTTTATTCAGACTTTAAGTCCCCTTTCATTGAGTTTTCTGTCTCCAGTGACCCGAAATTAGGGGAGAGGTTTCCTGGCTAACATGTAATAATGTTCAGTTGGTTCTGAAACTTCTATGTTAAAGAGGAACTGCAGCCTTCTGAGCCAGTCCTGGAGTCTAAAACACTCCAGGTCTTGCCGATTCCCTATGCTAAATCGGGAGGCCATGCTGTGTGAAACCCACTGGACCAGCTGCCATGTCCCTCTTTTTCTTCCACCTGAGGCGTATACAGATACATAGAGCACAATAGTTTTGCCCAAATTAAGCTTTCATCTTAAAGTCTTTGTGGGTTTAGAGGCTAGCCTCCAAATTAACTGGTTTTATCCCATGTAGTCCTGCTGACTGCCCAGATTCCACACTAGTGCTGATATTGCCCCCACAGCTGGCTTCTGCTAGTCACAAGGAAGCTGGTGTTGATTGGCAGCAGGGGGCACATTACATGCTATGCTCTTAGAAGTGGACAGGTGGGCAGATTGAGCATGTGGGCATATTTGGAGTTGGATTGGGACTACTGCAGTCGGCTGGACTACAAGGGATCGAACATGGGGTCAGGGAGGTACTTCATCACCGATTTGGCTCTCTAAGGGCCGGAACCAGGTCTGACCCCAGTATATGGTGTACCAATCAACAAGGGTTCTTTTTTTTCTTTTTTTAACATTTCACTTCCTTGTTACAAGTTACCCAGGCTACAGGATTCCCGAATGGAGCCTTCTCCCCACTGCAGTGGAGCAGCCACAGGATCAAGTGAGATCCTTTCATGGTGTGTCACATTTAGGGGAGCTAATGAAGCATTGAAGCAGACCAAAAGTCAAAAATGACTTTGTCCCTTTTGGAACTCTCCCCTTGGACAATACAGTTTGGTATGCCGCTAGAGGTAATGAACCTTAGGAAGCATTATGCCCTTAATGATGGAGGGCAGGAAGTAGCTGTGCACTTCAGTGAAGCAGTGCAAGAGAGGGGGTTGTAGTAGGCAAGAGAGAGAGCAAAAAAGAGGTATGGGACAACACCCCCCCCCCCCCCCCGCCTGCACAGACAAACTCATTAAAGAGAAACAACACACCACTTTTCAGGGTGGTGTTCCTCTCAGTGGGAGCATGCCCCAGTGTGTGTACCCCCCCTCCCAGGTCACCCTATTCACTCACCTTCATGTTGCTCCCATAGCGCAGACTTGGGTCAGAACAAGCACACTGATTATTAGGCTGTGTGGCCTGCTCAACCAATCGGCATGCTCGCTTACACTTGGCTCTCTTTGGAGCCACTGATGGCTAAGCAGGGAGCAGAGGAGCAGAGTGCGCATCTGGCCGCATCCCCTGCTAGCCGTCACGTGTGCGATGGGCGCGCGGGCGGTGTGCCCATTCAGAAAGGCAGAGCGTGGGTGCGTGCATGGCTGAGCTGGGATGCGGCTGCAGTGAGGGCTCTGGGACAAGGTGATTGAAATGGGGCTTCTGGGGGTTTTACACAGTGGGACATCCCAGTTCAGGATGCCTCAAGGAGTGGAACACGGGTGGCCCTGGAGTCTTAGATATTCCTCTTTAAAGCGGAACAAAACATTCCAGGAACGACCACAGGCTTTGTCCCAGGATACCCCACTGTGTATGACCCCCCCCAGAAAGTCCAGTAAACGCTTACCTTCCCTGGCTCCAACGGTGCATGCACAGGCTCTGGTCCAATTAAAGCCGCCCACCATCACTACGTAATTCAGCAGGCTGGGATCCCTATTGATTCTAATGAGAGTCACCTGCCGAATAACCTAGTGAGAGTGGCCGGGAAGAGGTGAGTGTCTATGGGTGTTGGGTGTGGGGGCTGGCCTCTGAGCTTACACCCAGGTCCTTCCAAATCAGGATGACCTGTGATCTTTAGATGCTCTGGATGGGTTCCCTGCCCTGCTTCAGATCAGACCCCTAATCCACACTTGCACTGCACACGCACGCACACACAGATAATAATGCTACTTCAGAACCTTTTCCTCTGGGGTCTGAGTCGTCTAAGGATGTCAGCGACTCAGTTGGTGGGTGGAGCCCAGCTGTCCGATCTCATGTCCCTCGCCGGCACTGCTGCATAACTAATGGCCTGGCCTGGCCGAGACAGGCAATCAAGGGGGAGGCCGACAGAGCTTCCAAGACGGGGAAGGAGGGTGTGTGGGCGCCGGAGCCTCCAAGATGGGGAGGGGGGTCTGGTGCTGGTGCCTCCCAAGACGGGGAGGGGAGTGAGGGGTGTGGGTGCCAGGGCCTCCGAGATGGGAAGGGGAGGGGTGCGGGCGCCGGAGCCGCCTAGCTAGAAGGGAGCTGCGGACGCAAATGCCAGGTATTTCTTGGGCTGCAGGTACGTACGGCTGGCGAGCACACACAAAGGAGCCCCGCTGACAAACTGAAGATAAAAAAATAAATAAAAAATTCATAAAAGATTCTATTGCTGGCCCTATGGTGGCCAAAGAGACCATGGTTTTCAACTCTGAAGATGCTCTTGGTCCAAGAGCCTTGGGAACTCCCGGTGAGACACGATCTTCTATCCCAGGGATCAGTGTTTTGTCAGGATCCGCAGAAGTGGCGTCTGACATTTTGGACCCTGAGATTGCGATGCTTCTGAAAAGGTTTTTCGAGGCAGGTGATCAAAAAAGATTTATTTGAAAATTTGGAAAACTTTTACCACCTGAAAGGTGCATAATCAAAGATCCCCTTCTAGTCATCCAGTCGCATTGTGTTTCCTTCAGGAAGGAGTCAACCTGGGTTTCAGCATCAGTACCCTGAAGGTCTAATTAGCAGCCCTTTTGGTTTTTCTCCTCCCTCAATGGAATGTCGCCGGGGTCCTTAGAGCTCTGACCCTATGAACCTCTGTCGAGCTCTCATATTAAATCTCTTACATGGAACGCCCTTTATTTGGTGGCAATAACTTCAGCTCGCAAAATTAGTGATATCCAGGCTCTATCCTGCCGTCGCCCCTTTCTTCAAGTTATCCAGGATTATATAATATTACAGGTGGATCCTTGCTACCTTCTTAAGATCTCTTCTGTCTGTCATCAGACTCAAGATATTAACCTTCCACCCACCAGGGATAGTAATCCCTCCACAGATTCTGTACATAAGTCTTTGTATGTCAGGATGTATTTTCTGGAATATCTTTGACAAACAAAGGATTGGAGAAAGGCCGATAGCTTATTTGTTTCCTTCTTGGGTCACAGGAAGCGTGTTTCCAAGGCAACATTGGCTCGATGGATGAAGAGCACTATCAGTTTTGCTTACAACTGATCTTCGCCAGGGAGGATTAATGCTCATTCAACAAGAAGTATTTCTACATCTTGGGCAGGGCAAGCTGGTGCTTCTATTGAACAGATCTGTAGAGCGGCAACCTGGTCTTCAGCTAAGACATTTTAGTAATCATTACCGCCTGGATCTGCCCACCTTGCAAGATCATTTCTTTGGCAGGAGTATGTTGCAGGCAGCTTTTTCCACCCAGTAGAGGCAGTATCTTGCTTATCCTCTCAGTGGTATGCTTCCCTAATGATGTTTTGAGAAAACCTAAGTTAGTTACCTGGTAACTTATTTTCTAAACATCCGAAAGGGCAGCATACAGGATTCCCTCCCTCAGGCTACTATATTTTATATGTTATCTTACTGATATAACTGTTGGTCCTAAACTACTGGTGTCTGGCGGAGGAGATAAAGCTTTAGTGTATTCTGGTGGCCATGTTCCTCAGTAGTATGCTGCCCTTTTGGATGTCTAGAAAAGAAGTTACCAGGTAACTAACTTAAGTTTTCACCAACATAAAAAATGGTCCATCATGAAGTAAAATATCTGGCAAAATAAATCTGGTACTGCTAAGTAGCGAGAATCATACATCAGACAAAAATTGGACAACCATCTTCTCCCCAAATCTCCTGCAATTGTTCTCATTTCCCAGGCTGTTGTAAATATCAGAGGGGATGCTACACAATGGTAGGCACGGCCCTGTCCCACCTTATTAAAGATGTGTTGCTGCCACCGCTCTCTACGTGAGAATGAATAGGAAAAATGTCTAACCTTTATCTCTCTTCCACGTTCAACTCCCTATTACCAGTGTACTATGTTACTCTATACCGATATGTATCTGGAGTTTGACGCAAGAAAAAAACCTGTCCTCTTACCTAGTGCACTTACCTGCAATAAAAGCTAATAAGAATCTTTATTTGTTATATACAATCTTGTTATGAGGTCAGTAACCCTAGCTGATTAGTCTGCTCCTTCTCTAGTATGGGAGCGGCTTTGTTGAATGATTTGATTTCTGCTGATAACACACACATCATGCACAGTCCAGTGCGAATGACACAGGGATTAAAAGAGCTAAAGGGTAACTGTAGGCAAAGCTAGCACCCCTTCTAGCTCTCAGTCACACTGCATATGGGATTGGGAAGGGGGGATGCCACAGTGCCTATGGGGAATGGGATGGAGAATGCTACACTGCCTATGAGAATAAGATGGGGGGGGGGAATGCTACACTGCCTATGGGAATAAGATGGGGGGGGAATGCTACACTGCCTATGGGAATAAGATGGGGGAATGCCACACTGCATATGGGGAATAGGATAGGGGTATACCACACTGCCTATATGGGGAATGGGATGGGGGTATGCCACGCTGCCTACAGGGAATGGCATGGGGGGTATGCCACACTGCCTATGGGAATAAGATGCATGAATGCCACACTGCCTATAGGAATAAAATGGGGGGGGTGCCACACTGCCTATGGGAATGAGATGGGTGAATGCCACACTGCCTATGTGAATGGGATGGGGGGATGCCATACTGCCTATGGGAATGAGATGGGTGAATGCCACACTGCCTATGGGAATGGGATGGAGGGAATGCCACACTGCCTATGGGATGGAGGGAATGCCAC
Organism: Gastrophryne carolinensis; assembly: GCA_027917425.1. Classification (NCBI taxonomy): domain Eukaryota; kingdom Metazoa; phylum Chordata; class Amphibia; order Anura; family Microhylidae; genus Gastrophryne; species Gastrophryne carolinensis. The sequence goes on from CM051235.1 coordinate 440,532,943, forward strand.
ACTGCCTATGGGATGGGAGGAATGCCACACTGCCTATGGGGATGGGGGGAATGCCACACTGCCTATGGGGATGGGAGGAATGCCACACTGCCTATGGGATGGGAGGAATGCCACACTGCCTATGGGGATGGGGGGAATGCCACACTGCCTATGGGGATGGGATGGGGGGAATGCCACACTGCCTATGGGGAATGGGGGGGGATGCCACACTGCCTATGGGGATGGGATGGGGGGAATGCCACACTACCAATGGGATAAGGGAATGCCACAATGCATATGGAGAAGGGGTGGAGGGAATGCCATACTGTCTGTAACAGGGTGTTTTAGCTCAACAGTTTAGAATATTATTTTATTATTTTCCTCCTCGAAATCTAAAGTGCATCTTATATGGCAAAAAATATGGTACACAATTTAGTGCAAGAAACACAAAGTGCATATACATAGTTTTTATCACCTTTTCGAGCAGTTTTCTATGTATGGGTCGAAACCAGCTTGGATTGACTATTGATGGCAGCTGATCAGGACAGCATGCTGGTCAATCCTTGTAGAGTACCACCTGACAGGATCTTGAGGACCACCAGTAGTACTACCGTGTTTCCCCGAAAGTAAGACACCCCCGTTTGTAAGACGTATGGGGTGTTTCAGAGGGTTGGCCTAATATAAGCCGTACCCCGAAAGTAAGACGTATGTCTTACTTTCGGGGAAATAACATTGTTGTCGAACGGGACCTACCTGAGAGGAGGAGAGGCGGCGGTGGATCCGGGGCTGCGAGCAGAAGACGAGCGGCGCCGGGTACAGAGGCTCTCACTGCAGCTGCGGGTGCTGCGAGGAGCCTGACGTGGAGATCATCCCTGCGCATGGGGCACGCCCACCGACCTTCGCGCAACACCCAGGAAGTGCCGGTAAGTGCGCGCGCGTGTGTGTGTGTGAGAGAGAGCGGCGTCAGGGGGCTAGGCTGACCCTCTGCTGGTGCTGTGCTGTCAGAGGCCGGGGGGAGAAGACGGATTCACAGCGGAAATCGCAGGTGGGTGATGTGAGGGGGACGCAGGGGGTATGACGAGGGGGGCAGCTTGGGCCGGGGGTTCCCTCCATGCTGCCCTTGTGTCATCTGTAAACTACTGCAGCACCCTTACTTGTCTGACCCACACAGATGCTGCAGTACTACAAGTCCCAGCATGCCTTGTTTATCCTCTGTAAAGGCAAGGCATACTGGGAATTGTAGTTCTACAGCATCTGGGTGATCCCTACTTTACAGTCTGACTGTGGAATCTTTGTGGTGGCCATCTTGCACAGACAGGACAAGCAAAGGCTCCAACATTTAAAGCGGAACCCCAGCCAGAGCTGATCAGTTTGAATTAGGTCCACTTAGATGTGGGCAGGGTTACAACCCTTTATCTGTCTTTGACTCCTCTGGGGAGATCTAGGGGCTCATGTACTATCATGATCACCCTATGGGGTGAGCTTGTCATTTTTTCCAATATAAGACATACCCCGAAAGTAAGACGTAGTGGGGCTTTTGGGGATAAAAAGAAAGTAAGACGGTGTCTTACTTTCGGGGAAACATGGTAGTGCCACTATTAGGAAAACTCTGGCTTAGAGCTCTCTACTGCCATCTGGCCTAGATCCCCCCCAAAGAATACAGATAATGTAGATGGAGGTTCCTATTTAGAGCATGCCACACTGCATACCTCCCAACTGTCCCTCATTTGGAGGGACTGTCCCTCTTTTGAGTCCATGTCCCCCTGTCCCTTATTGTTCTCATTTGTCCTTCTTTGAGGTGTAACATGTAGATCTGCATCAATAAATGATTAATTTGCCCATTCCTTGTGTTTATGTTGTTGTAACTGTAATGACATATCTCCTATTCATCCCTCAATAAGGGGGTGGGGCTTAATTTATTAATTGTCCCTCTTTCCCACCCTGACAATTTGGAAGGTATGCACATTGGCCATGGTAGTAAGTAAGCTCTGTGGGCCTGCAAGGTGTACTGGATGTTTGGTCTTGGGTCTGTATCAATGAAAGTAGGTATACACAATTTTTAATGGTTTAGGGAGTGGTGAGTGGCATGGGAAACTCCAGAGCAGGGAGTGTGAAGATCTTTAGGATGACAGTAATAATTCATGACTAAAGATCAGGAAAACAAAGTATCTTTTGCAGAACAGGTTGTGTGGGGGCTGCAGTAGCAGACAGTTTAAATGATTCCCTGGGGTTATAGTCTGTGTTATTGGCAGCCTGTAAAGGCCTTTTGAGACGGGGGTGGTGAACGAGAGGAATAGTAATAGGATAGATTGGAAGGGTGCCATTGTGTTTATTAGCAGACCACACAGGAAGGTGTGTTGCAATAATCAAGCCAGGATATTACCAGGGTGTGCACTAGCTATTTAGTTGGAAGTTGAAGCCACTTTTGTTGTTTTGGATAAATCAATGAAGGGTTAGAACTAGGGATGAGCGAATCGATCCGGACAAACCCGAATTCGTTCCGAATTTCAGGAAAAATTCGATTCTGAACGAATCCGAATTTCCCCGCGATTCGATCGATCGAAGTTTTCCTTTAAACTCCATTTATTTCAATTACAGGCATTCTAAGATGGTGGAAGCACATGTCCGGACATGTTCCCTGGGGCAAGGTATCATGGGAAAGTCACATGCAGCCTATCAGCAGCTAGGAAGCCCGGTGACGTCACCGTGCTACATAAACGGCGGCCATCTTCCTTGTGCGCAGTTCAGCGTTCTATTGTGGCCAGAGCACAGCTTGTTACACACAGGGACAGAGTTAGATAGAGGTAGGGAGAGTCAGAGAGACCGACAGGCAGAAAGAGAGGTAGACAGAGCCAGGGAAAGATAGTGAAAGATAGGGAAAAACCGGAACCATCCAGCCAGGGACAGCATAGAAGTGACAGGGAATTTTTTTTTTTTTATTTTCACTAGCCAGATCATTTTTCAATTCAATTTCAGTTCTTTGTGCTGTAAACCTGCCTTGCCACTGTGCATCCCACCTATGCATTGGCATATTTAACCCTATCTGTTACACACAAGCATTTCTCATAACTGGATTAGTTTTAATTTAGTTTTAATCTTTTTTTTGTCTGCTTTAAATACACCAGCCCACATGGGCATCCCAAACCAGCACATGTCACCCTATCTGTTATACTAAATAAGCGTTGCTCAGCCTCATTTTAATTAAGCTATTGCATTTTGAATTGGTTTTTGTCTGCTTTAAATACACCAGCCCACATGGGCATCCCAAGCCAGCACATGTCACCCTATCTGTTATACTAAATAAGCGTTGTTCAGCCTCATTTTAATTAAGCTATTGCATTTTGAATTGGTTTTTGTCTGCTTTAAATACACCAGCCCACATGGGCATCCCAAACCAGCACGTCACCCTATCTGTTATACTAAATAAGTGTTGTTCAACCTCATTTTAATTAAGCTATTGGATTTTGAATTGGTTTTTGTCTGGTTTAAATACACCAGCCCACATGGGCATCCCAAACGAGCACGTCACCCTATCTGTTATACTAAATACGCTTGTTCATCCTCAGCTTAATCAAGCTATTGCATTTTGAATTGGTTTTTGTCCTGCTGTCAAAAAAACACCAGGCCGCAGGGTATTCCAAACCTGCACGTAGCACCCTATCTGTTATACTAAATACTCTTGTTCATCCTCAGCTTAATCAAGCTATTGCATTTTGAATTGTTTTTGTCCTGCTTTTAAAAAAACACCAGGCCGCAGGGTATCCCAAACCTGCACGTAGCACCCTATCTGTTATACTAAATACGCTTGTTCATCCTCAGCTTAATCAAGCTATTGCATTTTGAATTGGTTTTTGGTCTGCTGCCAAAACACTAGGCCGCAGGTTATCCCAAACCTGCACGTAGCACCCTATCTGTTATACTAAATACGCTTGTTCATCCTCAGCTTAATCAAGCTATTGCATTTTGAATTGTTTTTTGTCCTGCTGCCAAAACACTAGGCCGCAGGGTAGTGGCCAACTCCAATGTCTCTTTCACGCAATGTTTGGGCTCCTGCTGCTGCTGCTTGCAACTCCAGGGTGTGATTCATCCAATTTTTGGGCTCCTGCAGCCAACTCCAGTGTCTCTTTCAAGCAATGTATGGGCTCCTGCTGCTGCTGCTTGCAACTCCAGGGTGTGATTCATCCAATTTTTGGGTTCCTGCTGCCAACTCCAGTGTCTCGTTCAAGCTATGTTTGGGCTCCTGCTGCTGCTGCTTGCAACCCCAGGGTGTGATTCATCCAATTTTTGGCCTCCTGCAGCCAACTCCAGTGTCTCTTTAAAGCAATGTTTGGGCTCCTTCAGCTGCTGCTGCTGCTTGCAACTCCAGGGTGTGATTCATCCAATTTTTGGGTTCCTGCTGCCAACTCCAGTGTCTCTTTCAAGCTATGTTTGGGCTCCTGCTGCTGCTGCGCTGCTTGCAACCCCAGGGTGTGATTCATCCAATTTTTGGGCTCCTGCAGCCAACTCCAGCGTCTCTTTAAAGCAGTGTTTGTGCTCCTGCTGCTGCTTGCAACTCCAGGGTGTGATTCATCCAATTTTTGGCCTCCTGCAGCCAACTCCAGTGTCTCTTTAAAGCAATGTTTGGGCTCCTGCTGCTGCTTGCAACTCCAGGGTGTGATTCATCCAATTTTTGGCCTCCTGCAGCCAACTCCAGTGTCTCTTTAAAGCAATGTTTGGGCTCCTGCTGCTGCTGCTTGCAACTCCAGGGTGTGATTCATCCAATTTTTGGGTTCCTGCTGCCAACTCCAGCGTCTCTTTCAAGCTATGTTTGGGCTCCTGCTGCGCTGCTTGCAACTCCAGGGTGTGATTCATCCAATTTTTGGCCTCCTGCAGCCAACTCCAGTGTCTCTTTAAAGCAATGTTTGGGCTCCTTCAGCTGCTGCTGCTGCTTGCAACTCCAGGGTGTGATTCATCCAATTTTTGGGCTCCTGCAGCCAACTCCAGCGTCTCTTTAAAGCAATGTTTGTGCTCCTGCTGCTGCTTGCAACTCCAGGGTATGATTCATCCAATTTTTGGGCTCCTGCAGCCAACTCCAGTGTCTCTTTCACACAATGTTTGGGCTCCTGCTGCTGCTGCTTGCAACTCCAGGGTGTGATTCATCCAATTTTTGGGCTCCTGCTGCCAACTCCAGTGTCTCTTTTTAAAGCAATGTTTGTGCTCCTGCTGCTGCTTGCAACTCCAGGGTGTGATTCATCCAATTTTTGGCCTCCTGCAACCAACTCCAGTGTCTCTTTAAAGCAATGTTTGGGCTCCTGCTGCTGCTTGCAACTCCAGGGTGTGATTCATCCAATTTTTGGCCTCCTGCAGCCAACTCCAGTGTTTCTTTAAAGCAATGTTTGGGCTCCTGCTGCTGCTGCTTGCAACTCCAGGGTGTGATTTAACTAATTTTTGGGCTCCAGCTGCTGCCAGCTCCAGGGTGTGTTTTTCAGGCACTATAGGGTCCCCTCATAGTGATGCCACTTCAACTCTCTGCAATTGTGCCGCTCTTGGATTCTATTAGCGATGCCTCTGATCTGCATGTGATAATTATTTACAGTATTATTTCACTAACCCAGCACGCATCCTATGCGTGTTACATCAAGGCAGAATGGTTTACAACCCTATTGAGGCTCTAGGAGGCTCAGAAATAGCTGTTTTTAATAGTGATTCGTTGCGAATAAATTCAGGTCGAAGCGATTTTTGTCGAAAAATTCGGCGAATCAGTCGAATCAAATTTTTCAAAAGTTCGCTCATCTCTAGTTAGAACCAAATAGAGGATGCAGCGTGGCCTGTCTGTGTGGGACCACCTATCTCCAATTGGAGAGAGAGCCTCCAGTGGAGTGTACTGTCTTCCTGGTATAGAGGGCAGAAGATCACCAGAGCTTCAAGCAATAAAGTCTCCAGGGAAGCTAAGTGAGTATCTATTTGTATTACCCCAGTGAGGAAGCGAAAGATTGCCTCAGTAGTCATACAGACTCACTCTATCCAAAATGAAAACATTCTGGGTGGGTCCTGGTATCTAATATTTACTCGTATACAGAATAATTTGTAATGATTTAAAGAGGAAAGTAAAAAGGATTCAAGAGTCAGCAGCTGGAGGTGACTGGAGAGGCCAAAACCCAGGATTCTGTGTGAAACCCCCGAGGTCACCCGAACAAACTCGCCTCTTCCTGGTCCTACGACACATGCGTGGCCGTGCATCCAATCGGTCCACCAGTCGGATCCACTCAAGCCCCTTTGCCCAGGAGCTTGTCTAATACGAGCGGATCGGAGAGCGCTGAGGGCCACATCCCCCGCTACCCTCTAACAGGGAGCGTGCCGGTGCCAGCCATTCATAGATGCCTGGCACGGACATGTGCCCTGCTAATGGCATGTGCCCACTGCTCACCCATGTGTCATTGGACTGGAAAAGAGGGTGAGTTTTCGGGCAACCTGGGGGTTTTACATAGTGGGGTACCCCAGGGGGAGTGAGTATGCCTGCCCTGAAGTCTCATAGACTCCGGGGGGGGGGGTGATTTGGTCCTCTTTAAGAGAGCAGTGATAATGCTCAGGGGTTGTCCCCCCACAGACCTCATGTGCTAACCCCTGTATCCCCGGCACTAATCCAACCCAATGACTGGTATCCCTACTGTCTATCCCTCAGCCTTCACTTTCTACAGCCACCCCCCCCCCCCCAGTTGTTTATCCCCTTACCTTTGCAACCCACAGCCCTCCATGTGCCCTTCAGGGACTCCTATCCCTGGCCTCCACTTCTTGCTCCCCCTTAATCATGCCCTTTAGAGACAGCTATTGCTGGCAGTTTTCCCATAGCCCCCCACCTGTGGCCTCCTATTCCTGTGTTTAATTCCCCAAACTCCTTTCCCCTTGGACAGCTATCCCCCGCCTTCATCCTCCACAACACCCTCTTTGCTCCATTTTCCTCATCCCTTTAGATTTTCCTCTCTTGCAGGTTCCATTCTATGGACATTTATCCCTGGGCCCAGCCCCTCCTCCATACAGCTTCATATGTTCCAGGACCCCAGGAAATAAAATGGAAAAAAAGTGGCTGCTTGTGTAAGATGCTACTAGTCTAGGAGAACCTCTTCCTTTCTCTCAAAAAACATTTGGTTCCTTCTTTTATCTATCTAGTGTCCTTTCTCTTTACTTCCTGGGAGGGGGAAGCACTCTATGGTGCGCCTAGGCAGGAAGCTCCTAATACTGGAAGGTCCTTCCCCCCCCCCCCCCCCCCCCAACCCCATTTTATGAAATCCCTATTGCTTTTCTGGAAAAAGAGTGCATTTTTTGTCCTTGTGATATCTCAATCGTCCAAAAAAAGCCAGGTAGGGCCACAATGCTTGTATATAGCTTCTCATATTAACACAGAAATCACTACTTGTAGACAGGTGTTTCAGGCTGCACTTTAAAATAAGGGGGCTTTTTGGTCTCTTTTAGCCCACTATTGTGGACACTAACATGGGTCTCCCTCCTTAAACCGGACCTTCAACATCATTTAATGAAAAGCCCAAACCCATAAAAAACTATTCCCCAGCATCTAAAATTAATATATTTTAAGTTTTTAGTTGCTTACTTTCTATTATTTCCTTCGCTGGGCTGCAAATCTGTTCAGGACTCTAGGATATGGGAAAAGTGCATGGGGGTGGGTTATAGCTGTGCTTTGCTCAGAGCAAAGCTGGGGTCAGAAAAAGAACAGCAATCCCAGAATGCAGAGCGGCAAGGTCAGAAGACACTTCCTGTCTGAAGTCTGCCTGATGCTCCATGAGCCGCCATCTTGGATGTTTAAAGGCTTGGAATATGCACTAGGTGTGCATAGGATGATTTTTAATGTGGCCAAGCAGAATGTACAGGGTGGAGGAAACATACAAGATAGGCTTTTATTCAGGGTGAAGGTCTGGTTTAAAGTGGCCCAAAACCCATTGAACCTGTGAAATACATTTGGCCAAAGCCCCTGCTGATACTCTCTTTATAAGGTGTAGAAGTAGAAATGGATGTTTTTCGCTTTTTAAATTGTCTTGGAACACTGATTTATTTTCTCCCCCTCGGTGTGAGATAGTAGGAGATCGGTCATTGCATAGATGTGGCAATGACATCATTGCCACACACATCAGTAACAATGAATGGAGGAGGTGGAGCTTTACAGTTCAAACAGGATGACATTATCTGGTATTATAGTGAAGCAGGCGCGTCAAAAAAATGTCAAAAGTTACTTTTCATAGGGGGAGCAATTAAATGAGGGTTTTGGTCCGCTTTAAGTGGCTTGCTCCTCTAGTCTTACTCTGCTAATGCTGGAATTGTTAATGTTAGTCATGGCTGGCCTTTGGGTAATGCAGATGGAGTGGTTGTACTGATTTTTTTTTTCTTGTCAGCTGCCCAGCTAAGCCTCTCCAAAATTGCTGTTTGGGAGGTATATGGGGTTCATTGTAGGGCAGACAGTGTGTTTTGCCGCAGGAGGTACGACCATGTATGTGATGTGAAATAAATATCATTCTGAATTAACATTTCAACTATCAGCATCTTTGCCAGCAGACACCGACTTTTACTCGCAGCTATTGAGCTTGTTCCTGGAAACGTATTTTCCTACAGATCTATGTAATCCCAGAGGTAGGAGGCAGCATACAGCACTCTGGGCTGGAAGCCAATGACACTATTTAGAGAGTATATAGATAAAGGTGAACTTCAGGTAGAACAGACATAAAATCAAAAATGGCCTTAGGTTTCCTGAGTAGCCCCCCCCCCCCCACCATCCTTGGATTGGGAATTTTTTTTTACTACCCTAGAAACGAGCTCCATGTTTCCTCCAATCTGGCGCCTGTAGCTGTTCCTCTTGTCAACTAATCAAGTTCCCCCTGTGTACATGCATGCACGGTAATCACATGGTCTGTGTGAGCGGCGTTGTTGCATGGACCAGGTGAGTAAGTACGGTACACCTTCTTTTTTTATTTTTATTTTTTTTGGTGGAGGTATTCAGCAGACCAATTTACTTTGGGTCTGTTTTAACAATAAATAAATATAAGATGCGCACTTAATCCAATATGAAATTTTAATTTCATGCAAATTTATGCATCAAAGTACACTTTCTCAAACATATACTTCCACAATACATATCAACATGACAAGATATATACATAATACCTGATCTATTACAATTACATACACAATAGTTAATCTGGTGACTCAGAATAGTCCTTTTATATATTACTGTAAAAAGTGCGGATAAATAGTGTAATGTAGCAGCAAAAAGTAAAAAAATGTATCTCTCCAGCTTATTAAAATAAACCAGCACTTAGTCTACAGAGGATATCATGATAGTAGCACCTTTCTCTGTCAAAAAGACACATGCTGTATAAAGTGCTAAGTGCAAATAAATACAATATAGCAGCCAAATTGTAAACATATATCCTTCAAGTATATCAGAATAAACCGGCACAAAACTAGAACTCAACCGTACGGCCGTTTTGGGTCCCTTTGACCCTTCGTCAGAGGTACGCTATGATGTACGGTCTCTATCCCGCCCTTTTAAACTGTTGTCCCTTTCTCCCCCCGGTGCTGTGTGGCGGGATCGGCAGTGCCCCTTCCTGTCCAGCATCGGTTCCAGCAACAGCACCAGCCAATCACAGCATGGCGGAGCGCACGGGGCTGCACCAATGGGAATTGTCTTCATAGTAAACTAACAACAAACCAATATCTTAATCCAATAAAATGAAACAAAAACAGACGATATGGAGATAATTTCATGAACTTCATAGCTTAGCTTCATCGCAAAGGGAGAAATGCACTTTTGATCTTCCCTTTCTGATCTTTTATTCTCTATACCTACAAATGAAAATAATAATATTAGTGATATTAAACAACATTGTTCATTTATACAACTATCCACACTATGTAATATAATGTGCTGCCAAGGGTACTATTATGGTTTTCGTGTAGAAACTGGCTTTATAGCATCCCTTTCTTTTGGGTTAAAATGTAATTGATGACGTCAGTCGGCAGCCGTCATCTTGCATCCGCCCTGAGACGATAAGTAGCCTCAGGTGATCGGAAGTGGGAGGTTGTAGGGGTGAGAGGGCTGTGATCCCTTGCCCCCCCTCCACCGATCGCCTGAGGCTACTTATCGTCTCAGGGCGGATGCAAGATGACGGCTGCCGACTGACGTCATCAATTACATTTTAACCCAAAAGAAAGGGATGCCATAAAGCCAGTTTCTACACGAGAACAATTATAGTACCCTTGGCAGCACATTCGTGGGACAGGTTAGCCGGGGGACAGTGGAGGATTGGAGATGAATAAAGAAAAAAAAAACAATTTTAAAATACATTTTTTACTGGTTTGTGTTTTTTGCTGTTAACCCTTTGTGAACTGGTAAGGGATCCATGAGACCCCTATACCAGTTCACAAGGCTCGGTGCCTGGCAAGTCACCTGCGGCTAGCGGGTGACCTGTCATTAACCCTCGGCTCCCCAGTTACCTGCCTCCCCAAATCCGGGGGGGGCAGAAGGGCCCAGGGCCAATTTAGGCTGCGCGGGCTTGTAGCTGGCAGGGCCACTAAAGCTGGCCCCTGTACAAGCCCTGCATAGCTGGTCCTGAGCTGGTTATGCTTAGTAGGGGGCGTTTTTTAACCTCTACATTGCAAAAAATGGGGTGCCCCCCCGAGAGGGGGGACCCTATGTTGTTTATTTTTTAATTAACCCCTTATGTTCTGTCGCCCAGCAGGTATGAAAGGTTTCCAGCAGGAGAGCAGAAGCCAGATTGGTGAGGGACGGAGAGGAATGGGAGCTTTAACTCGTTGTGAACTGGTTCACAGGGGTCCATGAGACCACTATACCAGTTCACAAGGCTTAGGGGCTGGCAAGTCACCTGCGGCTAGTGGGTGACCTGTCATTAACACCCGGCTTCCCAATTACCTGCCTCCCCAAAGCCTGGGGGGGGGGGCAATTTTGGCTGTGCGGGCTTGTAGCCGATGAGCGGGGAGGGCACCAAAGCTGGCCCCTGATCCCTGTTCTACAAGCCCTGCATAAGTTATGCTGGGTAGGGGGAACCCCTTGTCATTTTTTTGTGGATTTTTAACCCTTAAAATTTGCCCCAAAAAATGGGCTCCCCTCTGGGAAGGGGGAACCCACGCCAATTTTTTTTAACCCTTTTATAGTGTGGATAGTAGTTGTACTATATTTTTAAAGTGCTCTTTTCAGTTCTCCTGGGCAGGAACGGGGGGCTACCGATACATATGTGGTACCGTTGTAATCGGGAGAAATGGGGCTTTGACATGCAATATGGTTTTCTTTAATAAAACAAATGTTTTATTTAAAATAAAGGAGTCAATTTATTTTTTTTTACTCAAAAATATTTAAAAAACAGTAGAAAAATTACAAACAAGACATTTAATGTTAAAACCTAAACTCTGCCGCAAAAAAAATATATATCATTTTGCTGGAAATTCCTGCAACAATCACAGTCACATAGCACATAATTGTGAAAAATGACCTGTCAACAGAGGGTGACAAAATTTCAGGTAGACTGGCAATGAAAAAGGTTAAAAGTAGCTATGCATATCGGGTATTGTGGACCTTGTACTTTTATATTTAGCTTGTTTACTTATTTTAGGAAAACATGTTTTTTATTCTTTTTTTATAATTTTTTTTTTTTTAGGGAAACCCTGTGCAACCTAAGAATTCTTCGAGGGATTACTTCCAGAAAGATGAGCCCACTACAAGAGGCTGGGTACGCTTCGAAAGCTTAACGTGTACTTTCAGTTAATATATGGTTTATGAGGGTATTCCAAATGTAAGGGTTGTTTTGGTAGAAAAATTGCAAGGTGCGCACTTTGTCTGCAGAGTTACGCGCATGCTTTACTTGGGGGGTTTGGCAACTCTTCCCTTGACAGTAGCTATGCATGTTGGGTATTGTTCTGTTCAGGGGACCTTGCTTTTTCAGATTTAACTTGTTTTTTTTTGTTTGCATATAGTTTTTTTTTTTAGAAAAATGATTTTTGATTCTTCTTTTTTATTCTTTTTTTAGGGAAACTCTGTGCAGCCAAAGAATTTATTGAGGGATTACTTCCAGAAAACTGCGTCCACGTCAACAAGCCTGGTACGCCTAGAAAGCTTGAGGCGTGGATGGTAAATGGTTGTTTTTCTTGAAAAACTACAAGGTGTGCATAGCGCACATCACAGTTGTATTTTATCTGAAACAGCGCTGTTTCAGTTTGGGGCAGTCTCCTGGGCAGGAAAGGGTGTCTACTAATACATATGTGGTACCATTGTAACCAGGAGAAATGGGGATTTGATACATAATAAGATTTTATTGACAAACTTTTTTTTTTTATTACTAAAAAAACTACAAATTGTAAAAAATATATTTCATCCCAAAATTATTGAGAATACACTAAAAAGGCCAAACACGATATTTCACATCACGTTTGAAATCATTTCAAAAATCACAGTTGAACATGTGTAGCGCAAAATAGTAAAAATGGTCTGGCAGCAGAAGTTGACAAAAACTCTAGGTAGGCTGGCACTTAAAAGGTTAAAGACTTTTTGATTGAATATATGAGGAAGTGACCCACGCCCTCTACAGACCGCAGCAATATAACAGAAATCTCAGCGCAGTATTGTTTTAAAAAGAAAGAGATACTCGCCTCTTCTCTCCTGCTCCGGTGATAGTCAACCCTAAAACTCACCTGATCCCACTGGCTTCCAGCACGTTCCTTCTTCCAGTAAGCAGGGGCGGAGAACAGTGTGCTCCAAGTGACGGCAATGAATGGTCTAAGCTCAGTGTTACAAGTCATGGCAGAAGAACACTGGTGAATAGAGGGAGCATATGCAGGGCTGCCATCTTGAATTTTTGGGCCCCATACAGCAGCAATGTCTGCTCCCCCATAACCAATTAGTGAAGGCTTATCCCCTAGTTTAAAGTGGAGCCAAACACCTGGGATTTTGACTATTCTGGTGTTTTGTTTCTTGCTCGTCCTGCTGTGTGAAATCCCCAGATCGCCCTTAAAAACTTTCCTCTTCCCGGTCCTATGGCGCACACGCTGGCTCTCGTCCAATCAAAGCAGTTTGCAGTGCATATTAAATGTTTGGCAAACGGCTCTATTTAAAGCAATTGGGATGCTCAGCCAAATGCTTACATCGGCGAGAGAGCCAGGAAACAGGTGAGTTTTGTGGTGCCCCAGGGGGGTTTCACACAGCAGAGCATCCTGATATAGGATGTCTCTAGGGAGGACCAGCAGCCGGCCCTGGGTTTTGTTCCACTCTAAACTGACCCGTTGGCCCAAAGGCAACCAGGCTTACCTCAAAATTCATACCATATAGAAAATAACTCAGACTAGGGGCCCAGCCATCACATTAAGTGTTATGTGGAGGTCTCACAGGACACAGTATAAGCTCTATAGAGTCTGGCCCCCTCTATAATCAAAATGTGATGGCTTGGTCCCTAGTTTGAAATGGGGGTCCAGGCATCACATTTTACGTTACGCCCAGGCACAATATTCGCTGTATAAAGTCTGCCCCCTCTCCATCACAAACCGCTCCATCACAAACCAGCCTGGTGGGATGGGCAGACACACTCATATATCATCAACACATGCGTTAATAGTGTGGCAGCCAGTGGGTCTTGGCCCAGGGGGCCACCTAACCAGGGGCTTCCTTCTCTTCACATCTGGGCCCTTGGACCCCATAATGGAGTCCTAACTGTCTTGTCCTGAGTATATGTGTATATTTTATTTTGCTTACCTTGCTTGACACGTACCAGCATATCCTCAGCCATTATACATTACCAGGCTGCCTGTCTCCATTCAGATCCCCCTCTTACCTGTGACAGGTATTTGGGCAGGCTTCCTCCCTCCTTACTTAAAGTGGACCACCAAAACCATCCCTGGAGTCTGATACCTCAGTGCTGGATGATTTCCTGAACTGGGATGCCCCACAGTGGAGAGGAGTTGTAAAAAAGTGAGAGGAGGTGGTGTGCAGGTAGTTGTAGTGGTGCCAGGCAGGGAGGCTGTGGCACAGGGCAAGTTTTATTTTTCTGATGTTCAGCCCAAGCGGAGAAAACATTTTGTCTCTTCTTCTCACAAACAGAGAATGTTTGTTTAGATTACAATACTGGCGCCATTTCTCTGTTCCTGTTTTTATATAAAGATTTTTTATGTCTTAATAGCAGTTTGTAGCATGTTATGAAGGATGATATCTTTGTTTCTATTGGATGGCACACCATATTGATTTATCTCTATTGTGTTTTGCAGCAAAGCAATAACCCTACCAACGTGACTAAATGGCCTCCACTGACAACCTTAAATTTCAAGGTACAGTAAAGTGCCAAGCCAATAACTATAAAGTGACAGTCTAGTCAATATAACTCTTGTGGTTCATGGGAGCAGCCTTAATGGGATTACTGTGGCATGCCGACCCATTAACTTCTACTGAGAGGAGAAGGGAGGGGAAGATGTGCTTTGCCTAATACATCTCTATAGAAGATAATGTCACTGTAATCCTATCATGTCTGCTCCCATGACATTCCATGGATTGGCCTGTCCCTTCAAAGGCCCAATACGTTTTATTCAACTGTACTAGAATGGAAAGCAGGTGAGAAAAGAAAAGTGTATAGCCCAGAAAATTGTAAAGTATTTGCCTTTCCTCCCCAACAGCATATTGCACTATTCTAGATCTTTGGTATCTGTTCAGGAAATCTAGGTCTCAGGCTACATGAGGGACCCTGCTGCCCCCCCAAAACCTTCAGTGGCTGACCCACAACACTCGCCTAACCCCCTCACCAGCTTTATTTATATGTCTTTCTCCCATTCAGGTCTGTTTAGCGCTGTCTTTTCCATCCCTCTTTACTCCACATTCTCTCCTCCTCCATCCCTCTTTAATCTCAATCTCTCATTCATCATTTCTCTTCATCTGTCTATATCCCACATTCTTTTCTTCCACTCTTTATCCATATTACTCTCATTCATCTCTATTTCTCCCCCCTTTCTCTCTATCTGTCTATATACCACTTTCTCTCCTTTATTCCTATACCTCTCCTTCATCTCACTTTTTACTCTTTCTTTCCTTCATTTCTCTTTATCCCTCTTTCTTTCCTTCAACTGTATTCCCCTTTCTCTCCTTCCCTCTCTGTATCCATCATTGCCTTATTCATCTCTCTTTCTCCCTCCTTTCTATTCATCTATCTATATACCACTTTCTGTCCTTCATCCCTTTTCTCTCATTTATCTCACGTTTTCCTTTTTGTCTCCTTAATCTCTTTATTCTTCTTTCTCTTGATCCTCCCTTCTCTACTTCCCTCTCTTTATCCCTATATGTCTCATTCATCTCTGTTTCTCCCTCCTTTCTCTTCATCTGTCTATATTTCACATTTTCTTCTTCATCTCCTTATCCCCCTTCCTTTCTTTCCTTCATCTCTCTTGATCTTTTTTTCCTTTATTCTTTTCTTCATATTTCTTCATTCCTACTTTCTCTCTGTCTATACCCCCCTTTCTGAGCCCCTTTTCCTCTTCTTTGCCTCTCTTTAACTCTCCTTTCTCTCTATCTGTCCATATTACCCTTTATCCCCTTCATTTGTGTATTTCCCTCTTTCTCTTGAGTTCAAATCTCTTGATTTCCTTTTTCTTCCTTCATTTTGCTTTATTCTTACTTTCTCTCCATCTCTCTATGTGCCTTCTTTCTGTTTTTCATCTCTCTTTTATTTCTGCTTTGCCTGCTTCATCATTTAGGCAACAGCAGTATTAGTGGAAGGAATTAATGGAATTAGTTGCAGATCTCAGGACGGGCCACAATATGAGCCTATAAAATCCTGGGACGATTTTTGACCACAGTCTGCCTCTGTAAATGAGTATAGTGTTTTGATTTTTAGCCTGTAGACGTCCTTTATTTATTCTTATTTCCTTTTTTCATTTGGAAGGAGAATAATTTACAGTCATAAAAAAGGGATGAGCAGATTGGCCAATGCACATGCCTCTGAGTGTTTTGTAATTTTCCACTTCTCCTGCCTATACTGATTCTGATTCACTCATCTACTAAGGATGATGTCCTGACTGCCTTGATTCATAAGTGTTGCCTTTCTCCATTGAGTGGTAATATCTTCACCCACATTCTGAAAAAAATAAATGAATCTTCATTTTTAGCTAAAAAGTTGAGCTCATTCATGGATTTATCTGAAGTTGTATATAGACAGTGTCATTTCCATAGGCTTGCTCTAGACCTATTGGACAGAAAACCCGCAGCTGAGCTCTTATTTAGACATGAGACGCTACAGCCATTAGGCTTCAGTGTTGTATCCACCACCAATAACACGCTGGCCCAATTATATCACCTAACCTCAACGTCGCTGCACTAGCTTAGAATCTGGAGCCATTTATCAACTGTCTATTCTGTTCTATAAAGGAGACCTGCTCTCTGGCCATGATACATGTTGGTCTGTTTTATGTGTTTGTTTCCTACCAGTCTTATTTTATGGCACAATGATTGTAACAGTATTTTTTATGTGATACCTGACAGAGTTTGATGATGCCGCTAATTTACTAGCTGCCAACCCTGATGCCACTACTGTGAGTATCGGTGACCCCGAAGACACTGGTGGGAACCAGCGAGGGAGGCGATCCAGAGAGGAAGAGGAGGACTTAATAGGAAATGAGGATTCTGATAAAACTGAGGTAACACACAGGAAGTGTCAAGTAAACTTTATGTGGGCCTAGTTTTTGTCTGAATTAACTATTGACCAAGAAATGTATAAACATATAGGGGTCGATTCAAAGCCAAATGAGAATTCTCACTCCTTTTTTTGGAGAGAAAATTACCATCGTCTTTAAATATGTACAGGGTGTAAATTTTCACCTGTCTCTGAATCGGCCCCGAGGTAGACAGTGAAAGTCAGAGGAGCACTCAATCACGAAATTGTGTAATATTAAAAATCCATATAAACATGTTGGCTAATGAGAGGAGGAGTCACTTATACACCTGACCTAAATAAAACTCCCACCAAACTTGTGGTTTATTCTCTCATGGTAGCAATAAAATCTAGGAATGACAAGTTTAGTCTATCAGGGTTGACTGAGCCTGTCACCCCTGTTGTCCTTCTCCTTCCATTAAAAGAATGAAAAATAAGCCTGGCTGTATATTTCTTGATGTCGGGTGCATAAGTGACCCTTCCCCTGCCATCAAGCATATTTATATGGATTTTTATCATTGAGCCATTTTTTTTGCAACAGTGCTTCTTTAACCTTTTAAATGCCAAGCACGTAATTTCTACGTGGTTGCTTCTCCTACCGTTAAGTGCCAAGCACGTAGAAACTACGTGCCTGGCATTTCCCCCTACTAGTTAAAAAATAGAAAAAAATAAATACTTACTCTGATATTGATGTGAAGCTGGGGGTCCCCTCTTCCTCCGGGGGGGCATCCGATCCCTCCCCCGTCGTCCTCCGTCTTCAGGCCGCCCTCCCCCCCCATTTTCCACGCTGACAGTTATCTGCAAAAAAAACAATGTCTTTAACTCACCTCCTCGCCCAATCCTTCCACAGCGTCTTCTCTTCACCAGGGGGGGTCCGATTTCCCCCCCCCCCCCCCGGGCTCCGCAGGCTCCAGGTGAGGACCCTCTTCCAGGTCCTCACCTCCTCTAATGGCAGCGATGGCCGCCGCCCCCTAGCCCCACCTTTTGTGGGAGGAGCGGGATGACGTCATCCCGCTCCTCCTATACCCTTACCGAGCACTGGCATCTTGTCAGATGCCTGTGGTGATCGGAGCAGGGCGGGTGAGAGGTGTGGAGGCTCCTATCGGAGCCTCTTCGCCTCTCACCCGCCCTGCACCGATCACTATCGGCATCTGACAGATGCCGGAGCTGGGTGAGCGGTGCGGGACAGCGACGAGGGACGCAGGATCGGAGGTGAGTACAGAAAAGAAAAATAAATAAAGATAATTTTTTTCTTGTGTGTCCGTGTCTTTATTTTTTACTTTTAACCCCTTGTGAACTGGTAAGGGGACCCCTATACCAGTTCACAAGGCTGGGGGATGGCAAGTCACATGCGGCTAGTGGGTGACTTGCCATTAACCCCCAGCACCCCCATTACCTGCCTCCCCAAAGCCCAGGGGGGGGGCAGAAGAGCCCGTGGCCACGGGCTATGCGGGCTTGTAGCCTGCAGGGCCAGGGGCCACAAAAACTGGCCCTGTGCCCTGTTCCTACAAGCCCTGCATAGCTGGTCTCGGGCTGGTTACTTTGGGTAAGGGGGACCCCATGTCATATTTTTTTTTTTTTTTTAAGGGTTTTTAACCCTTAAAAATCCAAAAATAAATTGGGTCCCCCCTCTGATTGTCAAGGGACACAGTGCTCCAGGATGGATGGGAGGTAAGTGTTAAAAAAAAATATATATATATATATTTTTTTCTCTGTGTTTGTGTTTTTTTTTTTTTTTACATTTAACCCCTTGTGAACTGGTAAGGGGTCCATGAGACCCCTATACCAGTTCACAAGGCTGGGGGATGGCAAGTGACCTGCGGCTAGCGGGTGACTTGCCATTAACCCCTGGCACCCCCATTACCTGCCTCCCCAAAGCCCAGGGGGGGCAGAAGAGCCACGGGCTATGCGGGCTTGTAGCCTGCAGGGCCAGGGGCCACAAAAGCTGGCCCCTGCGCCCTGTTCCTACAAGCCCTGCATAGCTGGTCCCGGGCTGGTTACTTCGGGTAAGGGGGACCCTATGTCAGTTTTTTTTCTTGATTTAACCCTTTGTAGTGTGGATGATAGTTGTCATTTATTTGTAAATGTTATAACGTTTGTTTCAGTTTGGGGGGTCTCCTGGGCAGGAACGGGGGGCTACCGATAAATATGTGGTACCGTTCTAATCGGTAGAAATGGGGCTTTCACATGCAATATGGTTTTCTTTAATAAAATACTTTTTTTATTTAAAATAAAGGAGGCAATTTTAAAAAATATATATATATATATATATATAATTTTCCTGAAAATTCCAGCAAAAATGACGTGAAACATGGCGCAAAATGAGGAAAAATGACCTGTCAACAGAGGGTGACAAAATCTCAAGTAGGCTGTCAATTAAAAGGGTTAAAAGTAGCTATGCATGCTGGCTATTGTTCTGTTCGGGGGACCTTGCGCTTTCAGACTTAGCTTGTTTTTTCTTGTTTGCATATTTATATTTTAGGAAAAGGTGTGTTTTATTCAGCTTTTTTTATACATTTTTTAGGGAAACCCTGCGCAACCAAATAATTCTTTGAGGGATTCATTCCAGAAGGATGAGCCCACTACAACAAGCTGGGTATGCTTAGAAAGCTTAACGTGTACTTTCAGGGAATATATGGTTTATGGGGGATATTCCAAATGTAAAGGGTTTTTTTGGTTGAAAAATCGCAAGATGCGCACTTTGTCTGCAGAGCTGAAATTTTCAAGTAAGATTACTGTTACGCACATGCTTTACTTTGGGGTGTTTGGCAACTCTTCCCTTGACAGTAGCTATACATGCAGGGTATCGTTTTGTTCGGAGGGTGTTGCTTTTTCAGATTAAACTTGTCTTTTCTTGTTTATATATAGTTTCTTTAGGAAAATGTGGCTTTGATTCTGCTTTTTTATCCTTTTTTTAGGGAAACTCTTTGCAACCAAAGAATACATTGAGGGATTACTTCCAGAAAACTGTGGCCACATCAACAAGCCTGGTACCACTAGAAAGCTTAAGGTGTGTACTTCCAGAGAATATATAGTTTGTTAAATATTTCAAATGTAAAAGGGTTGTTTTTCTGGAAAAATACCATTTTGTGAATACTCACCTTGTAAAATGGGTATTATAAGTATGTCACACACCCCGCTTCAAGATATTCATAACCTGTGGGTATACTGACCTGAAGAGGGCGATCTGCAGAGATGATTGGAGGAAAGAAAGCCCCTCCCGGGCCATAAATACCTGGGACCTCCCACTCACTACCCAGCATAAAGAAAGCAGTAAGGTAAGGGACCAGGAAGAGCCAAATATAAGTCATAACAACGCAAAGTTCACAAAATAAAGGATCCAGAATACAAAAGGGCGGGTTGAAGCGGGGTGTGTGACATACTTATAATACCCATTTTACAAGGTGAGTATTCACAAAATGGTATTATTCTAAGTATGTCACACACCCTGCTTCAAGATATTCATAACCTGTGGGACATCCAATAGCAGTGTCCATAAAGGGTGGGGATCCAAAACATGGCATAAAGCACAACTTAAACAACTGCAGCCTGCAGAACTTTGCGGCCAAAAACCGCATCCGCTGAGGCCCGAACATCAACCTTGTAAAACTTGGAAAAAGTGTGAACAGAAGACCAGGTAGCGGCCTTGCAAACTTGCTCAACAGAGGCCTGGTGCTGAAAAGCCCAGGAAGCCCCAACCGCACGAGTAGAATGAGCTGTAACACGAAAGGGAGGATCTCTCCCTTTAGCAGAATAGGCCCCGACAATGGCCTGACGAATCCACCTGCTGATGGAAGACTTTGTGGGCGCTAGACCCTTCTTGGGCCCAAATGGCAGCACAAAGAATGCATCAGTCTTGCGAAAGGCAGACGTTACCACCAAATAATACTTCACAACACGAACCACATCCAAGGAATGCAGGGTTGTCATTGCTGGGATTAGGACACAGAGAGGGCAGAACAATATCCTGATTTAGATGAAAGGACGAAACCACCTTAGGAAGGAAGTCCGTCTTAAAACGAAAAACCACTTTGTCCTGATGTCTTTCAAAATACGGAGCTTGAATAGACAGAGCCGCCAACTCAGAAACATGTCTAACGGAAGTGATAGCTACCAAAAAGGCTACCTTCTGCGTAAGGGGAGACAAAGGAATATCATGCAAGGGCTCGAAGGGGGGGCCCTGAAGCGCAGAAAGAACCAAATTCAAATCCCAAACCGGAATCAAAAGCTTCCTAGGAGGCCGCAAATGTGTAACCCCCTGGAAAAAAGTCTTAACCAAAGGATGAAGCGCAAAAGACTTTTGGAAAAACACCGCCAGGGCAGACACCTGTCCCTTCAGAGTACTGAGTTGGAGCCCTAGGTTCAGACCATGTTGTAAGAACTCCAAAATTCTAGAAATAGAGAATTCCCTACAAGGGAAGCCCCTAGATTCACACCAATAAATATAAGACCTCCAAGTCCTATAGTACACAGACGATGAAGACCTCTTCCTAGCACTAATAAGAGTCCGAATCACAGCATCAGAAAGACCTTCCTCCTTCAAGATGGAGGTTTCAACAGCCACGCCGTCAAAGCCAGCGTTGGTAAATTGGGGTAACGAAGATGACCCTGTGTGAGGAGATCTGGCAGCAGGGGCAGAACGAACTGATCTTCTGCCAATCTTACCACGTCTGCGAACCAGACCTGTCTTGGCCACCTTGGAGCCACCAGTATTGCTGGTGCTCTCTCCAGAGCAAGCTTGTGCACTACTCTGGCCACAATGGGAAACGGCGGAAACAGGTACAGAAAACCCAGATCCCTCCAATTCAGAGACATGGCATCCGTTGCCAGAGCCAGAGGGTCCTTCGCCAGAGACACGAATGATGGAAGTTTGTGATTGTGACGGGAGGCAAAGAGGTCCACCACCGGTGACCCCCACCTGCGACAAATCGTGTGAAAGACCTTGGGATTGAGAGACCACTCCCCCTTGCGGGCTGACATCCTGCTCAGGGAGTCCGCCTCCGTGTTCTCCACTCCCGGGATGTAAACTGCCGAAATGCACGGGACATGGCTCTCCGCCCAGTCCAGAATCAGAGACACTTCCTTGAGGGCACTCTTGCTGCGGTTCCCTCCCTGGTGATTGATGTAGGCCACCGCCGTCCGATTGTCCGACCTGACCTGGACCGGCAAGCCTCGCAGCTTCCGGGGGACCCCACAAACCCTGAAATTGCAGATCCTTCCAGAAGCCCCCCCATCCAGAGAGGCTGGCATCCGTGGTGACTATCTCCCACTGGGGAGTCCGAAAGGATCTGCCCCTCAGCAGGTTGGCTGAGTTCAGCCACCACCGAACCCGGGGGGACATCTGAAAGAATTGATCCAGCGACTGAGGAGACCTGTTCCAGACCGACAACAGATGGAGCTGTAGTGTCCTTGTGTGAAACTGAGCAAAGGGGACTGCCTCGAAGGAGGCCACCATCAAACCCACCAGTCTCATCCCTAGCCGGATGGACGGTCGAGGAATGGACAGAAGCGACCGAACCAACTCCTGAATCAGAAGAACCTTGGACTGAGGAAGGAACACTCTGGCCTGAACTGTATCCAGAGACATCCCCAGAAAGGATATTAACCTGGACGGGTGGAGGGAGGACTTGGGGTAGTTGATCACCCAGCCGAATCTCTCCAGAGTGGATAGAACCGTCCTGGTGTCCAATTCCGCTTGGCTGAATGACGATGCCAATATGAGGAGATTGTCCAGATATGGCACTATGCGAATTCCTTGAGCTCTGAGAAGAGCCATCACCCCAGCAAGCACCTTTGTGAAAACCCTTGGAGCTGTGGTGAGACCGAAGGGAAGAGCTACAAATTGGAAGTGCCGATCCTCCAGAGCGAACCTTAGGAACCTCTGGTGCGCGGGAAAAATGGGAACATGGAGGTAAGCGTCCTGGATGTCTATGGACGTCATGAAGTCCCCCTGACGAAGAGAGTGGATAGCAGAACGCAATGTTTCCATGCGAAATTTTCGCAGCCTGGCGAATTTGTTGAGAATCTTTAGGTCCAGGATGGGCCGAACGGAGCCATCCTTCTTGGGAACCGTGAACAGATTTGACGGGGTAAAGGAAGCCGCCCCTCGAAAGGGGCGACGTTGCTTCCTACGTTGAGGTAATTTTCCACCTTTAGCTACTGAGTCCAATTTTTCTCCAAAAAGCCTTAGACCAACAAAGGGAAGAGACGTCAGAGACTTCTTAGACCCAAAATCGGCCGCCCACTGGCGCAACCAAATTGAACGCCTAATGGTCACCATTAAAGCAGAGGCCCTGCTGTTCATCATCAATGAATCATCCAGAGCAGTTAAAATGAAGGACAGAAAAACCTCACAACGTTTCAGTCCAAGAAATTCATCACTGTCCGGATCCAAGCCGGACGAGGATAGCAAATCCCTGACCACCTTTATAGTAGCCACCACCAACAGTGATGAGGCACAAACTGGCCGTATAGCTGCCCCAATACTGGCAAAACCATGACAAGCCATCTGGTCAATGCGTTTATCCTCACCATCCTTGAGAGAGGAACAATCAGTCGGCGGTGCTGACCCAGAAGCCTGGGGTTCGGACTGCCGTGTAATAGTCTGCTGTGCACATGGTATACATAAAAATACATCCTCCCCTGTTAGGAATACCCCACAGCCCATGCACTTCCGGGATTGCCCCAAGGGGAGCCCGGTATCCGGGGATGCCTCCATGCGGTGAACTTCTATATAGTCGCTATGACCGAGGGAATTACGCTAATAAGCAACCCGGGATGCCCTTATAATTGTCCCAAGTGGGAGGATTTTAAAACAGAAGCTTTAACCCAGGGACCTAAGGCCCGGGAGAAGACTCCCTAAAACCTAAAGTGGTCTACCTGAAAGACACAAAGAGAAAAGGAATATCAGCATAAAGTGACTGCCAGGCATAAAAGAAGAGAAAATATATATATAATATATATATAGTAGAGGGGGCCCATAGGGCCACTCACTGTGCCTTCCAGGTGAAAGAAATGGCGTCCACACCACACGCAGTTCTGAGGTGGAACAGGGGGGCGTGGCCAGCGCGGAGCGCGCGATATGCGTAGCTCCGCCCCCTTACAGAGCGGATAGCAGACTCCGCAGTGGCGCCTGCCTTACAGGGGCGGGCCATGGCGTCCCGCTCAACAGCCCGGCCCCGCCCCCTATACCCAAATGTGTGAGGGGAATCACTCCTCGCAAGCGCACGTAGCGCACACATATACCGGCGCCGCAGCAATAGCGGCAGCCGCGGCGCCAGTAGCAGTAAAGACCCCAGCACAGTAATGGGAGCGGGACGCGCCAACGCCCGGCCCCGCCCCCTGTGGCCAGCGTGTGAGGGGAGATCTCCCCTCACCAGCGTAAAACTGCCCAAAAAAGGTACTCGCGCCGCGGCCATTGCGGTGGCCACCGCACCAAGGGCAGCAAAGACAGGGGGGCGAGCCGACACTAACGGCCGGCCCCACCCCCAACCACAACTTCTGAGGAGAAAAGTTCTCCTCAGCCCTGGTGCCAGGAGCGGCCAGCGCCGCTGCTAAAGTAAAGCAAATACACAAGCATGTAAAACATAAAGCCTAACTCTGAGGAAAAAATGGGGGCCCCCGACTTCCTATCCCCACCCCCCCAGGAGAAGGGCATCAGGAGAGGGGAACACCAGCTAGGGTGAAGTGGCCAAGGGACAGGGCATCCCAAACCGGGGTCACCAGCCCGGATAACCGCCTACCCTCTGGTACAGGGTCTCGCGGTGGAGCATGGCTCCAGAGCACTGAAAGTGCCATTCTACCCTCACCCGGGATACAGCCTAGACTGGGAGGCATGTGTATGGGTCTAATAAAAATATCCGGGTGGAAATAGAGAGAAAAGCGGGCCGGGAATAAACCCGGCTACCTGAAATTCCCCTGTGCAAGGAGGAGACATCATCTTCTGACTTGCTCGCCGTCTGCAGAGATGGAAAACTGGGTAGTGAGTGGGAGGTCCCAGGTATTTATGGACCGGGAGGGGCTTTCTTTCCTCTAATCATCTCTGCAGATCGCCCTCTTCAGGTCAGTATACCCACAGGTTATGAATATCTTGAAGCGGGGTGTGTGACATACTTAGAATAAGCATATCACAGTTGTATTTTATCTGAAAATCCCCTAAAGCGCTGTTTCAGTTTGGGGGAGTCTCCTGGGCAGGAAAGGGTGTCTACCAATACATATGTGGTACCGCTGTAACCGGGAGAAATTGGGATTTCACACGCAATAAGATTTTATTGACAAACTTACATTTTTTATTACAAAAAACACTACAAATTGTAAAAAATAGATTATTTTTATTTTTTTGCACATACCCAAAAATATTGAGAATACTCCTAAAAAATGACAAACAAGACATTTCATGTTAAAGCCCAGACTATGCTGAAAAAAACAATATATAATTTTCCTGGGAAATCCCTGGAAATCCCTTCAAAAATCACATTTGAACATGGGGAGCGCAAAATAGTGCAAAATGGTCTGGCAATAAGGGTGACAAAAACTCCAGGTAGGCTGGCACTTAAAGGGTTAATGAAGGTTTTTCTCCCCCAAAAAAGAGTGAGAATTTTCACCAGGCTCTGCATCGGCCCCCATAGCCTTCTAACCTAAGTGCAGCTATACCCTCACTAGGTGGTCCTTCCTATTTTGTGTTTAGGTAAACCCGTCGTCCGGTTCATGCAAGGCTTCCCAAACCATAGATTTTCTGACGCCACTGACTTAAAGGGGCTGTAAAAGCTAAGTTTACCTACTACTTTGCTTACCTGCCATGCAGTTGATTGCGGAATAAAGCTGTTATTACTGAGATCCAGTCCCCTCTTCGGTAGCATAGCCTTTTTATTTTATTTATGCAGGACCACCGTTTTTCATGATTGTATTTCTAGTCTGCATCAGATTATGTGGAACACACTATCTCTCCTGTGTTTGCATTGAGAACAGCTAGCTGCTCTTTCCCCTGCTTGTCTATGTCTGTTCTGAGCTCAGTACAGATTTCACTGACACTAATAAAAAAGAAAAAAAAATTTAAAATTAAAAAGGTGACACCTACACAGACATGTGGACCTTCCCCTCCTGTCACAGCGTGCTGGTCTGCCAGCAGTCAGTTTTTTTTTTTGCCCAAATCAGGCTTAAAATGAGATGGGTGTGAATATTTGAGGGGTAAAAAGCAGGCTTTGAATGGTTAACTTTCTATAAAAGTAAAATAAAAGCAGCTATTACTGCATGCAGGCCCAGTAATGCATGTAATAGTTTCCAGGTGGAAAAGCAACAAACACTGCAAGCAGGTTACAGTATTAGCCCTGATTCACACCTGTCTGGTACCACATGTGTTTATGCACTTGCGGCAGACACAGCATTACCGCAAAAAGAATCCATCAATGACGCCTCTATGGCTCCTTTCACACCTCTTCGGTGTGGCAGAGAGGAGAAAAACGGGGCCGCAAAAAGTCCTGCCTGCTGTATCCTGCTTGCAAATGCTTCCCATTAAACAGGGCTATCTATTAAAAGCAGGCGAAAACGCGAAACGGGATTCCTGCTGCAAAAGGTGACAGAACAGTAGTGAACGTAGCCTTATACAGATGAATTGGGCTGTGCATCAGGTTGTTTGACTGCAAAGATAGTCTTGGGCTACACAATTGAGTGGAAAGGCAGGCTGGAGCTACACGTTTGAGTGAGTGGATACTCTTTATATCTAGGTCTGAAGCTTGGGCCAAAGGCCTTGTCCTGCCAAGCATACTAGGGTTCCTGTGCCACCATGGCTTTTCTGTGAGGTAGGCTTTCTGTATCCTGACCGCAGACAAGAGGTGAAAGTGCCATAGTGTCAATGGCATCGGAGATTGTACTCTGATAGAGTGCCGATTTGAATTTGACTTTTTCAGTTTTCAGGACCTTGGTTCAAACATGCCAGATGGGTGGGACCATATGTAGGAAGGTTTATGTATCTGTTGTTTTTCAACACATTAGATTTTGTTACAGGTCTGTTTTAAGGTATGGACATGACTTCCTTTTCTCTTCAATCCCCCTTTCCTTTACTCATAACTGAAATGTACCTATACTTTTTCCAAAACTGCATCTTCTGGTGGTTTAGATCTCCATCAGGATCCCCTGACATCCCACTGAATGGGCAGATGAGTCATGGAACTTGCATTGCCAGTAGAAGCAGTTTTCCATTACCAAAAATATGTGATGCGAGAGGAAAGAGGGGACGGGTTATTTGCTCTATGTATTTGGGCTTCAAATTGAACCTGGCCATAGTAAACAGTCTTGAGGATGGGCTACTAAAAAATAGATCTTTGGATACAGCTCTAGGAAATTGTTTTAGCATATTTGCTTAGAACGTGTTTTAGTCAGTCTATCTGGATTCAAACTCTGTTCTTGGAAATCACTGATGATGGTTCCCAGTGGTATGCAAGATCCCATCAAAAGGTAAACCAGTGAGGCCAACTTGATCTGCTGCCATCTATACTTTACCCAAACCTGATTTGCCACATAAGTACAAAACTGCTCCAAATGATGATGATAAAAAGTACTTATGTGCATTATTGTGTGTTTCTTGTACTTTGGTAAGTGGTTGTTTGGGGGGTTTTGGTGACTGACAACCCCTACACATCACCCTGGTGGTACTCAGTAGAATTAGAAAATGGATTGTGGTACTTGATGAAAAAACTAATAAAATAAATCCTATTTTCTTTTTCAGCTGCTTGCTGGACAGAAGAAAGTGGCCCCTTTCTGGACATTTGAGTATTACCAGACATTCTTTGATATTGACACTTACCAGGTAAGGGAGATGATCATGGCCGGGGCAGCTTCTAGGCTAAATAGTGCTCTGGGCAAGGAGAAAAAAAAACTCCCCCAACCATAGTAGCCAGCACTGTACCACAAACCCAATAATTACTAAGAAGAGTGCCACCAGACCCAATCATTTATATGCAAGTGGATCCCCCTAAAACTTAAATCAATGCACTGCTGAGGGAGGCACGACACTGACGAGTGCATGCTGGGAAGCCATTGTACTGGCCCTGGCTCCTGCATTCAAGTAGGTGACATAGGCCTCACATTGCTTGACAACTGATGCCACTAGTCTAGACCGGGGAGGACTGTACACCTAATGCAGGAGTCGGGGTATGTAGGCATGCTTCCCAGCCATACTCCTCTCTTCCCCTTACACACTCCCCCAAGACAGGGGCGTAGCTACGAGGGAGCGGGGGGGGGGGACTTTCCCTGGGTACAGTAGGTCAGGGGGGGCGCCAAAGGGGGGCCTGAGAACAGGTGGGGGGGCGCCATTTCGAATCTTTGCCCCGGGTGCCAGAAATCCTAGCTACTCCTCTGCCCCAAGACATGGCAAGGGGGCACTTCAGTACAATGCAGAGGGTGGAAAGACTCAGCAGTCAGCTTGGCACCCCCTTCCTTTTTGGCATCCAGGGTGACCGCACTACTCGCTCTGGTCTAGAAACGGCCCTGACCACCACCTTTTGAGTTTGATCTGTAGAATTTTCGCTATTCCCTGCTTAACCTGTATGCATTCTGTCACATTGAACAGGTCCTAGATCGGATAAAAGGCTCAGTTTTACCAATACCTGGAAGAAACTTTGTGAGATTGTATGTCAGAAGCAACCCAGATCTTTATGGTGCGTTTCTGTTGCATGCCGGTTTTACATGGTTGCACGCTGTGTTTCTCTCTATTTTTTTTTTTCAGAAGTAACCTCCCTCGCTGCCTATTCACTTGAATGGGAGAGTGGGGGGTGGCGCTCCGTATGCCTGCAATCCGGTGACAGCGCAGGATTTCGGGCGGGGTACGTGTTTTTTTACTGTAACCCCCCACACTCCTGCCTCAGTGTCAGGGGAGGGAGGCAGGTCAGGGAGGCTACTTCTGTATGGACTTTCTCTTGTAAATGGGCAATATTGATACATTGTGAGACACTTCTTGACTATTTGTCTTACTGCGGTATGTCTTTATTAATACCTCCTCCTATATGGGTATAAAAAGATTCCACTATTAAGGGCTCTGGAACGTAAAACCCATTTTGGCATAACCTAACTTGTTATGGGATTAGTAATCTTCTGGAGACCATCCATGGCTTGTAAGCTCCTGGCTTTATCCATTGCAAAAGAAGGTGGGTGTGCCAGGCACTGCCTCAGCATGCTTCACCTGCACGTGAAGGCGCACATGGCTCGATATCAGGACCCATATCCTCTGAATGAGTAGAGAAGATCCGGGCACAGCGCCATCTACTGCAGGTGAATTGCTCTTTTTTCGCTTTGAGATAGGCTTTAAAATGGCTGCCACCACAGGCCGAAAATTGTATTTCATTCACTCTTGCTCTACACATTGCTACAAGAATGAATGACTTTAGACTAAGTGATATTTAATATTAATAAGGTATTAGTAACATGCAGTTAAATGTTCTCTCATACAACACCGTTCTCTATAGAATATATAGCCCTGGTCTGGTACGCAGAATGTATTATTGCGTGTGGCAGTATTAAACTCATACAGGCCACTTATACCTTATATGCAGCAACTGAAGCTCAATATGGTGGATAATGATAATAATTGTAAGCTGCTATACCAATGCTCAGCGATGTTCCTTATACAGTATCATACAGTTTTACATACTGTAATACTGTGGGGGGGGGTAGTCCACATGGCATTTTTGTGATTGCAGATTGGCTGAACTCAACAATGCCCCCAGGTTTCCCTGTGGATAAAGCAGTGCTCCCGTCCCCAGCATGCCACATCTATAGGGAAGCTAAGGATGCTGCCGAGGGCAAAGACCCCATTGTGGGAACCAGCGGTAAAGGTGAGGTTACCTGCAGCCCTGGGGGTTTTACACAATGGGGAATCCGATTACTGATTCCCCTTGGGGGGCAGGCTAGCTGCGGCAGTCGTGAAGGAGGAAACTTCACAGAGAACCCATAACTTAGGACCAGACAAAAAGAACCCTAAACTCTCCTTTTGTCCCCCACACCTGTTCCATCCTGCTCCAGTTGCATAAAACTGATTGAGAATAAGACGAACTGCCAGCTTGACGCCCCCGTCGCACCAGTCACAGTGACAAGCCACACCCACTGCAATTGAGGCAGTGGGCATGCTCAAGCACTGATGCGGGTTGTCACATTGACTTGAACATGATTAAAGAGGAACTTCGGAGGCCCTGGAGTCTAAAAGACTGGGAATTGGGATGCCTCCCTGTCTGAAACCCTCCCCTCTCCCCCATCGCCAGTTTCACTCACCTTCTCTGCGCTGCATCCCCGCTCACCTCTAGCCATGCACGGGCACGTCCATTTGGAATGGGCGGCATGGGCATACCACGGCTGCAAGGTGGGTGGAGCATGCGACTGCCGGCTCAGCTCAGCCAGTCGCACTCGCTCTCACTTGAGTCTGCGTCGTGGGAGCAGAAGGAAGGTGAGTTAAACGGGGTGACCTGGGGGGATAGACGCAGCGGGGCATCCCAATTCAGGATGCCACCGCACAAAGGGGCAACACACTGGAATGTGTGTCTTCTTTAAAGGAGAAACAGGCCTGCATGGCGCAAGACCTCTCAGCACATGGTACATTTTATGCAACCAGATCAGGACAGGCCAGCTGTGGGGGACAAAAGGTGAGTATAGTCTTTTTTTTTTTTTTGCTTGACCAGTCCCTTTAAAACTCTCTTCTTTTTCAAAGCTTAAGCAACTTGGATAGCACTGTAGGCTGTTGAAGCGACCCATTTTTTTTTTTATGAAAAAAAAGTTTAAAAGTTTTTTAAAAAGATACTTCTCTTTTAGGTCCTATCTGGATATGTGCCACACTGATTTTCACCATCACTATCAGTGGGAATCTGTCCAACTTTCTGCTGCACAGAGGAGAAGCCCAATACCATTATGTGCCTGAATTTAGAAAAGGTAAATGACATGTGGCATGGTATGCATTGTGTGATTGGCCAGCATATAAACGCAGATTGGTGTTTGTTCCTGATGGAGAGCTGTGCTGTTGGCACACCTGGCACAGCTGGTTATGGTTAGAGCCACATTTTGGCTACTGTTTTGAATGTATTCTTATGTAGGTATAACCAGCATTAGAGCTTTGTCAGTCATGACCGAGGTAAAATGGATTTCTATGCTGGCATCTTGGTTCAAAGTGCTGGCAAAGACTCAAATCCCGTTTCCCAAAGCAGGTGTGTACATTTGATGTTACCTATTGAAAATGGGCGTGGTAGTTTCTGGCACAAGATTTCAACACAGAATGTTAATAGTAAATAAGCTAAGCATTATCAGGTCCATGTAAGTTCACATAGGACTTAGACTCTTATTCAGGGTGAAGGTCCAGTTTATCTTATATGTCTCCTCCACCCTGTACATACAGATTGCTCACATTAAAAATCATCCTACCTGTATCTACTGCATTTTCTGAGCCTTCAAATATCCAAGATGGCGGCACATGGTGTCTCAGGCTGCCTGCAAACAGGAAGTGTCTTCTGACTGTGCCTCTCTGTATTCTGGGATTGCTGACCTTTTCCTGACCCCAGCTCTGCTCTGTCTGTGCAAAGCACAACTATAACCCGCCCCCCCCTGTACTTTTGCCCCCTCTATTCTGCTTATTATGTGATACTTCTGAGGCAAGATGGTGGCGCCCGTATGCTAGAGTCCTGAACAGAGTTGAAGCCCAGTGGTGGAAAGAATAAAAAGTCTATGTAAAATATGTTAATTTTAAATGCCGGGGGATAGTATTTTGAAGTTTGGGCATTTTTTCATTAAATGATGCTGAAGGTCCGGTTTAAAGTGGATCTTCAGTTAAAGATGTACCTTGTTTATGTTGTGGGAAAAGCATTAAAGTGGACCAAAACCCACGCCGATCGGCCTGGGAATCTATAAGATCCATTCTCTCCCCCTGTGTAAAAACCCCCCAGGCCACCACATACACTTACCTTGTTTCCAGGTCCAATGGCGCATGCGTGAGCCGCGGCCGCATCCCCGCTGTCCCTCTAGCAGGGCACATACCCGCGCCAGGCATCTGTGAATGGGCATCGTGGGTACGCTCCCTGTTGGAGCGAAGTGGGGGATGCGGCTGCAAACACGCTCTGAGCCGCTGGCCTTAGACGAAGGCTTAGACTACGTGACGTCTGCAGCTCCGAGCACGCTGATTGGACGAGCGGCCGAGCATGCACCGTAGGACTGAGAAGAGGTGAGTTGGGGGGTTTCACACAGCGGGGCACCCCCCATTCTGGGTGCCCCGGGGGAAAGGAACAAAACGCAGGATAGTCAAAATCCTGGGTTTTGGTCCACTTTAAAGAACAATTTTAGAGAAAAAAAAAACTACCCATCTGCCCTCTGGTGTTTGAGCATGGTTTAAATAATAAAAAAGAGCACTCACTTGACTGTCACCGGGCATTCTTTCCCCTGCCATTCGCCAGCTGTCACAGTAGTCACTGTGCAGCATATTGGCTGACTTAGCGGTCAGTCATGGTCAGGATGGCAGTTTGGAGAGCAGGTGATTCTGTTTCTTTGGGCTTAGAGATCCCTGTCCAAGCACAAAAAAATGACTCCCTTTTTGTCACCCTCAGTTCCTCCATCTTGTGTAAAACTTTCCAGTTGTCAAGATTGAATATCCAGCACCTTTCTCCATTAACAACCCACCCCGTCTTCCAGTGCTGGTCTACATTCATGAGGGTCCCCCCCCTCCAAGACAGCCGTCCATCCCTTCGCACACTCACTCTTTTCATTGCAACAGAGGAGGTGTGTCGAGACTTACCCATTGTAGTGAATTGAGCGGGCATGTGGGGGGACGGCGGGGTACTCGATCTTGGCAAATGGTTAGTTTTAATGCACTGGAGCAGGACAGAATTGATGCTGTGGACAAAGGGTAAGTATAGATGTTTTATTTAGTTTTTTTGTTTTGGTCTGGACAGATTTAGACTCCGCTTACACTTTTAGGTTGCTAGAAAGCTCAAAATGAAGCTCTCTGGTGGGTAACCAAAAATGCTGGACACTGCAGTAATGCACTCCTCCTATATGAGGTGTGTGTGGCTGCCAGTGTTTTTCCTCTTTCCCTCATCGAATGGAGTTCGGCTAGAAAAAAGGTGAATATCCCTTTTAATGCAGGGACCACTGATGGCATGGGGGGGCAGGTTAGGTTAGTTAGTGTCTCTGTGAACCAGGGAGAGTTTAGGTTTGCATAACAGAATCCCTTCTTACTGTGCAGATGACATTTGGCTCATTCTGCTTTGGTGCCAATTAAGAACACATTATTTATTCGTACATGACAATTTAATGGTAATTTTAGTTCTTGGGAGGATCCTGCAGATACTGCCTGGCACGTGCTAATGCACATTTCAGAATAGAAAGTAGGGCAAAGGCTTGTTACGCCTTTTTTGTGGGTGCTGGTTCCCTGGAAAGCTCTCCCAGTTTGGGCCAGATTAAAATATTTTCAAATATTCTATCGTAAAGATCTGGCACATAAATGTATGCTTGCTTTATAGTCACTAACATTTATTTATTATTATTCTTTGTGATATATGTGACATACCTATTGCATCATATTGTCTATGTGTAGGTAATGAGAGTTATCTATTAGTGGTTCTGCCAGCCAGGGGGTTCAGAAAAGCCCAGCACATGTGAAAGAGCACCAGATCTGTGCTAAAGGGCATGGCCGAAGGTCGGACGTTCAGCATCCGAGCCATGAAGACCCAAGCCCCTATCTCTGTTCCACTGCCCGGTAACCTTGGAGGGGGATCCCAAGACTTTGTACAATGCAAAACATATACAATCTATATTTTCATGTGCATTGCACATAATAGATTTGACATGCATCTGGGCTCCACATGTGTGTGGATGCAACATGGATGCAGCATGCTGGACTTTATGCATCCACATTATTGTTCGCTTGGTGCCATTGGAGTGCTATGAAAAATGATCCATTGTAGGAATTCTTTTTGAGAACTGCAACTGCAATCACATGGATGCATCCAGATATGGATGCGCAATACAGTTAAAACAAATGCAATAAGTTTGTTCAAAAAAATAATTTACAGTAAATTCTTCATACTCCTCTCAATGTTAGGAAAGAGTAAACAATAAAAAGGAAACACAAGAAATATTTGATAGCTATGGGTGTTATGGTTTCCCAGTCACTCACTGGAAGTAAGCATTACACCTTTATACAATATGTATGTATATATGGACAGTTGTATGTAACGATGCAGGTATACCTCCTATGTAAAGGTATATGTGTAGCTTATATGTAAAGGGGGGTTTTGAGGTATGTAAAGCTGAGGAGCCAAGATAAGGGCGTTTTTTTTTTTTCTTCCAGTATCTATTGCTGCCACTGCCATTTATGCCTACGCCTGGCTGGTACCTCTGGCTCTTTGGGGCTTCCTGTCATGGAGACACAGCAAAGTGATGAGCATGGTGTCCTACTCCTTCCTGGAGATCGTGTGTGTTTATGGATACTCGCTATTCATCTACATTCCCACCTCTGTAAGTGCATCCAAAAACTGTTACCCAGGTTTTCTAATCTTTTTATATAGCGGCAGATTTACTGTCGCTGGAGGCTTTCTTTGTACAGACACAGCAAGGTCTTGAAGGTTGTAAAAGGAGGTATGGGAAAAGGACAAAAATGCATTTTTCTCTTTTGTTTCAACATATGCCCCTTTTAGATGTAATGTCATATTGTCATTCCAAATCTAGTTCAACTGCAGTTGTTTTTACTATAAGAACCTGGGGAGGGGGGACTATGAAATTGAAGGGCATCTATAGACAAAAAGGAAAAACAAATGGAAGCATTTGATTGCGCCTGGTCTGTTCAACCCTATTCTTTTGCCATGCCCCTGATGAGAGGTGGAGAGTCTGTCAAAAATAGATGGGCATATCAAGGCTATGTCTGGCCCCCCTCCAAACAGTGTGTATGGAGCTGTGCGCTCCCACAGTGTGATGACAGCAGGTGGAATGCATTCTGTTAAGGGCAGAGCAGTGGCCAAACTTTGTGTGTCACTTTAAAGGAACTGTCCGGGCAAAAACGACAAACTGATACCCACCTCGAGTGCAGCACATGGGGAGGAAGAGTTGAAAGCCTTGCAGTACAGCCTCAGACCCCTCCGCCCCATGTGCTGGCACAAAATCAACGGGGGGGGGGGGGGGGGGGCAGCCACTCGGACCAATTAGCTAACTTGGGAGGTGCACATGAGCAAGGCAATTAGGATACATAAGTCTTAAAGGTGCCACAGTTTTTAACCGGATTTAGAGACAGATTATAGGTTTGGTTGCAAGATAACAGGGTTGAGCGCAGTGGTCCTTTTAAGACTTGTGTATTCTAATTACCCTGCTCACGTGCACCTCCCAGGTTAGTTATAAATTGGTATGAGCGGCTGCCACCCCTTTTTTAGATACTTACCCGGAGATCCAGAACGCATCATTCCCACTAACAACCACGGCCCATGGTCGCCTTGCTGTCTCCTTGTGCTTTGTTGTTTTTGCCTGGAGAGGGAGTTTTACCTTATCCTCGTGCCACGCCGATCCCCCGGCCTCTGTGTGGCCACCAATGCGATTGACACAAAGCCGCATTCCCTGGGTCCATTCACTTGAATGGACGTGTGGGGGTGCACACGGAGCCCAGCCATGTGGCTCTGTGTTGTCATTCAAGATAGAGGTGCCCATGGGTCCTTTATTCTTAGTGTACATCCCGTCCCGTTCCGAAAGATATCCTTACCCATGGGTTATTCATCTTCACATGTCACATGACTGCAGAGCAGAAAAAGTGCCCCCCCCGACCCATATATACCGAGTCACCTCCCACAGAACCCCAGATTTTCTCTGCAGTCTCGGACTGCCAGGACGAGAAAGTGACTCTCTCTTTTTCAGGCAGGTGAGCGGGGTCTTATGGCCCTATGGAACTGTTGCGCTATTCCCACCCGTGCTGTCTTTACTATACTGCCTCCCAGCCTTGGCTGTAGCGTTTGGGTGACGGTAGACGGCACCATATTAGGTGCTAAGGAGCTATGCTCTGCCGCAACTCCCCCACCAAAGGGTAGATGGTTCAGGCCATGGTGAGCCTTATGGGATGCCCTGCCCGAATTTGTGTGCCTGTCACCCCCTATCCCTCAATAGTGGGTTCCCCTGTGACCACTGACTCCCCTCGTTCCTCTGAGTCCCTTAGGGGAAGGGGGGGGGGTTCTCCTTTATGTTATATGCGTGTATCTTGTATTGTGTGGCACCTTTTTGTTTTTCATGCTCCGGTGTATGCGGAGCGCATTATGCAGTGATCCCCGTTTGAATTGGTTGCACTGTTTTCTTTTTCTCTGATATCGCACTCTTGTACACCGCCTTGTATAGGCAGCGACATTTACCTCAGGTTCACTCACGTGGGCGCGTCTTTTTCGCACTCTTCGGAGGAAGGCGGGCGGGGCAAGTGACGCCTTTTGCGTCGCTCCCCCGCGGCCCGCCCCTCGAATTATATGTCTGGGCGCCATCTTTCCTCGGCGGTGCTGCGCGCCTGACGTCTCTCGTGTGCAGTCTGTAAGTGCCCTTGCGGGCTGTTCTTATTTATTACAGTTTTATGTATATGTGCCTTACGGGATCCTCTCTTATGTTTTTTTCTTTTAGTCCTATAGAATTAGTGGTTTCTCCCGGCCTTTACATTGATTAAGGGAAATTTGTCTAATATCTTAAATCCTCCCACTTCCCTTGCGGTGCATTGGGGGCATCCCGGGTTTGCTTCTGCATTATTCCCATTTGGCCTATTTGAGCCACAATAATCACCATATGGAGGCTTCTCAAGACAATGAGTCCGGGGTTCCTTCGGGACAAGGCCGGTTCTGTACTGATTGTGGGATTTCTCCTGTACCTGGCGAATTCAAGGTCTGTCTCTCCTGCGCCCAGCAGACGGTTGCGCGGTTGTCTGGGATGCCCCTGCTGAGGGCCGCTTCCCCTGAGGCCTTGCCTACTCCCTTTCTCTTGCATTCGGCTCCGGTTGCGGCGCATGCTAGCGGGGATGCCCAGTCTGATTTTGCTACTAGATTGGCCGATCTGGAGAGGCGGATGGGCGGTTATGAGCCGCGCAAAATTATGGTGTTCCCCCACCTGAGATTGAGGCACCAATTCTTGGACTATCTCATACCTCTGTGGTGCACTCACCTGATACTACCACCTTAAAGGATGTGGAAAACCAGCGCATTGATCAGCTGGCCACTCATGGTTTTGCCTGTGCGGGGACCGCGCTGCGTCCTGTATGTGCATCTGCTATTACAACTGTGGCAATTAGAATATTGATCAGTAGTGCCTTAGAGGGCGGTTCTGCGACTTTGGGCAGAGATGTATTTAACTGGCTTATGTATTGTGAGAAATTTACTTCATATGTTCTTGCTGCCCTGGAGGATGCCATTAGAATGTGTGGCAGAACCTCTGCCCTGCTGGTTGCTATACGCTGTTCAGTTTGGCTGCGCCAATGGATGGCTGATATTGCTGCTAAAAAGGCTCTTGGTGGGGCCCCATTTAAAGGACTGCGCCTTTTTGGAGAACGTCTGGATCTGCCTCAGAGCAAGAAGCCACTCAGGCCCTTTCGGGGGTCCAGAGTTGCTCTGTCCCCCTTTTATTCCCCCAGGAGAGGAAGGGGGGCTCCCCCTGCGGGAGGCCGTGGTGAGTCATGGGGCAGAAGCAGAGGACGTGGCAGGCCCGGTCCTTCCTGGGGTTCTAAGCCAAAATCCTCTCCCAAAGCACCGCAGGCATGAAGGGGCGCCCTCACCCATCCAGGTGGGGGGACGGCTTCGTTTTTTTGCTCACATCTGGAGACGTCTTGTCTCAGACCGGTGGATTCAGGAGGTAGTCTCCTCCGGTTACAAGATAGAGTTTGCAGCCTGGCCGCCCCCAAGATTCAAAAAATCACGGATAGCTCAGGACCCCCTGTCAGCTCAGTATCTGTACCTTGCTGTCCAAAACCTACTGGAATTGGGGGTCATTTGCCCGGTCCCTCTACGGGAAAGGGGCATGGGCTATTATTCCAATCTTTTCACTGTCCCCAAAAAGGACGGATCAGTCAGGCCTATCCTGGATTTAAAGCTCCTCAACAAATTTGTCAGGTTCAGGCACTTTCGCATGGAGACTCTGCGTTCTACCATAAATTCTCTTCGCTCAGGGGACTTCTTGGCCTCTATAGACATCAAGGATGCTTACCTTCATGTGCCAATTTTTGCAGGCCATCAAATATTTCTTAGGTTCGTAGTGGAAGATCAGCATTACCAGTTTGTGGCTCTGCCATTCGGTCTTACTTCTGCTCCCAGGGTGTTCACCAAGGTGTTGGCAGGAGTAATGGCTCTGCTGAGATCTCAGGGCATTCGCATTCTCCCTTACTTGGATGACATTCTTGTAGTTTTTCAGACTTTGCAACAAGCAGAGTTGGACGTTCAGGCGGTGGTATCCACTCTGGAAAAGTTTGGCTGGGTGATCAGTCTTCCCAAGTCTTCCCTGTCTCCTTCCAGGGTAAAGCCTTTTCTGGGCATGACTCTGGATACCTCTCAGGTCAAGGTTTTTCTCCCTCAGCTGAAGGTAGAAGGTCTTCAGGCACAAACAGAACTCCTTCTGTCTTGCCCTCATCCATCCATCAGACAGGCTATGCAGTTGGTGGGTCTGATGGTGTCCAGCTTCGAGTCCCATACGCTCAGTTTCACATGAGACCTCTCCAGGTTCATTCTTTGTCAGTATGGGATCGGGACCCAGGGTCCCAGGATCAGGTATTTGTGCTGTCGCCTCTGGTCAGGCAGTCTCTGTCATGGTGGATGGACCCAAAGAATCTGCTAGTGGGCAGATCTTTTCTGACTCCCTGTTGGGAGGTGGTCACCATGGATGCCAGTCTGACTGGTTGGGGGGGGCTTTTGGAGGTCCCTGAAATTCCAGGGGCAGTGGGGTCCACAGGAGGCCCATGCCCCTATCAACATTCTGGAACTGAGGGCAGTAACATTAGTGCTTTACCAGCTGACCATGCACCTTCGGGGTCTGGCAGTTCAGATCCGCTCAGACAACAAGGCGGCGGTTGCTTACATCAATCATCAGGGAGGAACCAGGAGCAAGAGGGCTCTCAAGGAAGTGTCCCTGATTTTGTCCTGGGCAGAGGACAATGTTCCCTGCATCTCAGCGGTGTACATTCCGGGAGTGGAGAATCTGGAAGCAGACTCTCTGAGCAGGGGAGCCTCCCGCATGGGAGAATGGTCCCTCAGCAACAGGGTGTTTCACTCTCTGTGTCTCCTTTGGGGCCAGCCGAATGTGGATCTCTTTGCGTCACGTCGCAATCACAAGCTTCCAGTCTTTGTATCCCTGTCACAGGATCCCCTGGCCCTGTCAGTGGATGCTCTGGCAATGTCTTGGAAGAGCTTTCAGCTCCTTTATGTTTTTCCTCCGTTTCCTCTGCTGGGCAAGGTGCTGTGCAAAATAGCCCAGGAGGGAGTGCCAGCCATTCTGGTGGCCCCATGTTGGCTAAGAAGAATTTGGTTCGCAGAAATCGTACAGTTGGCAGTAGATCAGTTCGTCCTGCCTCTGGTGCCGGACCTGCTCACTCAGGGGCAGCTGCGCCACCCCAATTTACAAACGCTGGCTTTTACGGCCTGGCTGCTGAAACCTCCACGAGGGGTTGCCGGCCTCTGTAGTTAATACCATGATCAGATCTAGGAAGAAGTCTTCCTCTACCATTTACTACAGTGTTTGGCGTGCTTACATTGACTGGTGTGAGTCTAGGTCACTTCCATGTCGGATGTTCTCAATTCCCAGGATATTGGAATTCTTACAAAATGGCTTGGACATGGTTTTTCAGCTTGGTACTCTGAAGGGCCATGTTTCTGCTCTGGCTGTTTTTTTCCAAAGATCTTTTGCTCAGCATCATCTGGTCAAGAACTTCTTTCAAGGCGTTACTCATTTGCGTCCTCCGCGCAAGCCCATGTTACCTGTTTGGGATTTGAACTTGGTTTTGTCTGCCATGCAAGGCTCTCCCTTTGAGCCCTTGCAGGAGGCGGCTTTATCCACTCTCACTGTCAAGGTAGCCTTTTTGGTGGCTATTACCTCTCCATCAAGCCTCCTTATTTTTTTGTGCAATATAAGTTTATTCAAATTTCAAGGATAACAATGAACATCACAACACAGCAGGGTAACAGTGACAGGAATAATAACCCACAGGCATGTCGGTCCACAGGGTCGGCTAATACAAGTCTAAAACAATAACATTATTCAAGTCGGCATCTACCCTCAGTTGCCCCCTCGGTTTCACGACATGATGACCATACTCTGACCTCATAAGTAATAAGCTTGCCAACCTTAACCTTCAGCTGAAAGCCTCAATTTACACATAGGGCCAGCCTAGGGGTCCGTCGGTCATAAACAACGACGGGTCAACAGGACCCGTCAAGGTAGAAATGTTGTAAATGGGAGCGGGCAGGGCCGACACAATCCCCTGCAGACCTCCAAGGAAAACAAGAAAGAGAAGGAAAGGAAAAAGAAAACACTAGAGGAATTCAGAGGGGGAGGGAGGGGGCGCGGTCGGGAAAATTAAGGGGGGGGGAGAGCAGCAGAAGCGCGCGGTCGGGCTCCGTCTATGGCGTTTCAGAGGACAAATGATTGTCTCTATAATCAATCCATGCAGCCCATGTCATCCAGTGCTTCTCCTGCATGTCCCTGACTTCCAAGGTCCTCTCCTCCATTCTGCGTATAACCTCCACCTCCTGGGCCCATTCCATGAATGTCGGTAAAACCGAGGACTTCCAATGTCTTGGGATAATTGTTCTCATCGCTGTTATGAAGTGTCTTAAAACTCCCTTTTTGTTACTAGAAATGGACCCAGGAAGCAGAGACAACAGCGCCAACTGAGGGGTGTTCTGCACTGCCTCCCCCACTATAGAATTATAGGTCGACAGGACCCTCTCCCAGAGGTCCCTGATAGCAGGACAACTCCACCAAACATGCAGCATGGTACCAGGCTCCCTCAAGCATCGCCAACACTTATCTGAGCAGGATTTATTATATTTATGCATATCCACCGGGCACCTGTACCACCGGGCCAGAACCTTGTAATTCCGTTCCTGCGCGGCACACGGAACCGAGAGTTTATGGGTGAATAAGTAAATCCTGTCTAGGTCTTCACTGTCTATCGGAACACCCAATTCCTCCTCCCATTTTTTAATAAATCCAGGTGGTGAATCGTGTTTGACCCCCATCAGCGTCCGATAAAGAACTGCAACCGCGTGCCTATCTGGGGGAGCTCGAGTCAGCACGTATTCCAGCTGTGTTAAAGGTCTAG
Organism: Gastrophryne carolinensis; assembly: GCA_027917425.1. Classification (NCBI taxonomy): domain Eukaryota; kingdom Metazoa; phylum Chordata; class Amphibia; order Anura; family Microhylidae; genus Gastrophryne; species Gastrophryne carolinensis. Next base: position 440,573,872 of record CM051235.1, read on the forward strand.
TACCTTTCTCTGCTAGGTTTTGGGATTTTATAAAGGCACTTAGTTGGTTATAAAGGAGCCAAGAAATACGCTGTCCCGGTGCGCCTTCTCTCATCTCATCCAGCGTGGGGAGCCTGCCCGAGGCCAAAATGTCCCCCATGGTGACATTAGATGATGCTTCCCATACCAGAAAGCTCCTGGCTTGCATACCTGGAGCGAAGGAGCAATTATCAAAGAGCGGAGACAAGGGGCCGGGCCTATGAATCACGTCACCCTGCCTGGCCAACTTGTCCCATACCTGCAGGAATTGCCTCGCCAGAAACGGGAGGGAATCTTTCCACCGCTTAGAGAGAGGGCCTCCCCATGACAGAGAGATTGGGTTAATAGGAGACAACGCCTTCTCCAGTTCCACCCACTGTTTCTTCCCCCCCCTCCCGGCCCAATCCAGGATGCGAAGAGTCATAACAGCTGCATGGTATGTTCTCAGGTCGGGAAGCCCCGCCCCGCCATTCGGCTTAAGCCTAGTTAAGGTACTGAATCTTATCCGGGGTTTCCCTGTGCCCCATACAAATCTCAAAAATGCAGTCCTCAGCCTCCTGAAAAAGCCGTGGGGTAAATAGATAGGGATCGTTTGAAACAAATAGAGAAATTTGGGGAGAATATCCATTTTCAGAACATTAATCCTCCCAAACCATGAGAATTGCTTTTTACTATACATATTCAGCTCATTCAGCGTCTTCAGGAGCAGGGGAGAATAATTGAGTTCATATAGGCGAGACAAGTCGGCAGACACCTGTACACCGAGATATTTTATGGACTGGGGCTGCCATTTAAATGAGAAGCTAGATTCTAATCGTTTAACTTCCCGTTGTGGGAGGGAAACATTCAAAGCCTCCGATTTTGAGTAATTTATTTTAAAATTACTCACATGACCAAATGTCTCGAATTCTTTGAGGGCCGCCGGGAAGGAGATCTGGGGGGCCCTCAAATGCAGCAGTAGATCGTCGGCATATAATGAGGCTTTATATTCACAATCCCCCACTACTAAGCCCCTAATATCCGGGTTCTTCCGTATGGCCACCGCTAGATGTTCCATTGTGATGACATATAACAATGGAGAAAGCGGGCATCCCTGCCTCGTGCCGTTACTGACCTTAAAGGCCGAAGAGAGGAGACCGTTCACCCTCACCCTTGCCGTGGGCCCCGAGTATAGGGCCAATATCCTGGACAGGAGGGACGGACCAACACCAATCTGCTGAAGAGATGCCTTGAGAAACATCCAATCCACTCTATCAAACGCCTTTTCCGCGTCACATGATAGAAGGCAAACAGGAACCTTGTTAGAGTTTGCATACGCAATTAGATTAAAAACCTTATTGGTGTTGTCCCGTGCCTCCCGCCCAGGCACGAACCCCACCTGATCCAGGCCTATCAATCCCGGGAGTATCGGCTGAAGCCTAGAGGATAGAATCTTAGCATATAGTTTAATATCTACATTTATTAAAGATATTGGTCTATAACTGCTACATAAAGATGGGTCCTTCCCTGGCTTGGGGAGAACCGTAATAATAGCCTCTAGAGACTGCCCCGGGAACCCACATTCAGGTCCTATAGAATTGAATACTCTAACCAGGAAGGGAAGCAGCTCGGGAGCCAATTGTTTATAAAATTTGGGGGTATAGCCATCCACCCCGGGGCTCTTACCTTGCGGTGTCTCTTTAATTGCCTTGGCCACCTCTTGCACCGTAAAAGGCTCCTCCATAGCCTCTACCTCCTCCTCAGGGATGGAAGGAAGAGAGGTATCCTGAACATATCTAACCACATCCTCCGGGGGGTCTGCAGAGATCGGGACAGTCCGGTCCCGCCGTAGGTTATATAGGGATTGATAATAATCCCTGAACGTGTCCGCTATCTGGGAAGGTATCATGGTCATGTGCCCCTGTGGCCCCCTGACATTGGGTATATAGGTGGCCGCAATTCTAGGATGCAGCGCCCTGGCTAGTAGCCTCCCGCACTTATCAGATGATTCATAATAGAGCACCTTCTGTCGTTCCCTATACTTTAAGTAAGCCTGATTATAGAGTGATTGCAGCTTCTCCCTAGCCTTCAGCAAGTCAAGGAGCAAAACATTAGTTGGGTTCTTTTTATGGTCCCGTTCCAATGATTGGATGAGCTGTATAGTGTCCTGGATTGAGGTAGCTCGTTGCTTTTTTAGCCTAGCCCCGTGTTTAATGAATTCCCCTCGCACTACACATTTCAAAGCCTCCCACTGAAAAGGAAGGGGTGTGGGATCTTGCGCGTGATTCCTCAAAAATTCCCGAATTGTCTCTCTAACCCCTGACATGCAAACAGCGTCCCCGAGCAGATTGTTATTAAGCTTCCAGTTCCAGCACCTCGGGTAGAGCCCGGGCAAGAACATAGAAAGAAATATCGGAGCATGATCTGACCATACAATCTGGCCGATCCATGCTTGCGGAGCCCAATCCATGGCGTGATGGCTAAGGTATAAGTAGTCTATTCTGCTATAGGATTTCCTAGCAGTGGAGAAGAACGTAAAGTCCTTGTCCCGACCATGTAGGGCCCGCCATGAATCCACCAACTGCATATCAGCCAGCACTTTTTTCAGCCTATTTCGTTTACTCAGGGACACCGCCGACACGCCCGAGGAGGAATCCAGCTCAGGCTGCATAGAGATATTAAAGTCCCCTCCCACTAGCAGAGTGCCCTCCGAGAACCCCTCCAACAACTTAAGAGCTCTGACACAAAAGCCCACCTGGTCAACATTAGGAGCATAGATGTTTGCTATGGTGTATACTTTCGTATAGAGCTCCACTTTAAGGAATATGAATCGCCCATTGGGATCAGCCCTGACGTCTAACACCTTGTGTGGAAGAGACCTATGAATGGCGATCGAGACCCCTGTTGCCTTTATGTTAGGATTAGGTGCATGGTGCCAGGTAGGGTAATATCTATTCTTGATGCTCGGAATATGACCCTCTTTAAAATGCGTCTCCTGGAGGAGCAAAATGGCAACCCTGTGTTTATGCATATCATACAGCACTTGTGACCTTTTCTCAGGGACATTTAGCCCTTTAACATTGAAGGAGCCAATTACTAATTCTGCCATTGTCCGCGCGCTCCCGGGGGGGGGGGGGGGAGGGGTGGTAGTTAAACCGGACGGGGGGGAAGGATGGGAAAGAAGGGCTGTGACACTAAGGGGTTTCAGAAAAAAAGAGGGGAAAAGAGTACAGAAACAGATATTACTAAGAAAATAAACAAATAAACAAATAAATACTAAAGCTAGTGTTAGCGGTACGCTCACTAGGTTCTCTTTATAAGAGACGAGCGCTCTGGCCTACTGGGGGGAAGTGGAAAGCCATAACCGCAGGCAAGGAGTTGCTTCTGCCTTATACACATGCTATGAGAGTCCACTTCTCCAAAGTCTCACGCCGCCAATCAGTATCTTAATATATCAATACCATAATACTCTAACCATATCTAAGGAACGTCATTACAACCATAACAATTACCAACTGTGGGCCCCCGAGCCCCCCCCCGCCACCCCACCCCGCGACCGCGGGGCCGGGCGGCGGAGGAGGCCCAGGACCCCCCACCCCAAATCCCGCCACGTGGAGTACCACGTCAGCCGGCCACTGATCAACTGACCAGCAAGTCATCCTCCCCATCCCCTCCATATCAGCCAACCCAACCAGGCCGCCCCTCAACCCATCCCATGAGCGACAGCCACAGGGGCCAGGGCAAGCCGCACCACCGACAGGCCAGCGAATTACATTCACGCCGGCCAATGTCCGGATGCCGCCCCCCCATCACACCTGCGCCCGTCACTCCCCCAGCGCCTCCACCAATAGACAAAGAGGAGGGAAGGGCCGTCCACCGATGCAACACTTCACGACTGCCGTCCAGTACGCAGAGCCGGGCTCCGAATATCGTCCCTTATAGAACAAGTCCCGGGCGCGGGGGGGGGGGTGGGGAACAGTCCCCAAGGGGAAGATCGAGGAAGATCAAGCAGGAGCCGCCCAGGGAATCGGCCTACGACGGCGAGCAAGGGGAAGAAGAACAAAAAGTCCCAGGGGGAGATAGGTCAGGGCGCCGGGCACCACAGATGTCCTCGGCCTGACTAATCCGCTTGTCGGTGTCCGCCGCCCCTGATTCTATTCCTCTGTGGCCTTGGTTCCCCCGGGAGAGGACGTCCGCCCGGTCCCCCAGGGTCCCCCAGGGAGGGCGACAGCCAGTCCTCCACCCGGACGCTCGGCGTCTCCAAGAAGCTGAAGAGATCCGGAAGTTGCGAGTGCGACCGTAGAGCAAATGATCGCCCTCTCTTCGTGACTACCAGATGGAACGGGTGACCCCACCTGTAAGCCGCACCGACCGACTTGATGGACTCCAATAACGGTCTCATGATTCGGCGCATATGGAGAGTGCGTCTGGCGAGATCAGGGAGCAGGGTGATCCGAGATCCATTGTAGGGGATGGGGCCCCTGTCCCAGGCTTTCCTCATTATGTCATCCTTAACTTTATAAAAGTGCACGCGACACACTATGCCTCTTGGCCTGTCAGGATCTGTGGAGCGCGGGCCAGGGGCCCTGTGGGCTCTGTCGATCTCAATATGTTCTCCGGGGGGTCTGTCCAAGACAATATTGAATATTCTGACGACCACTTCATTAAGGTTATTATTTTCCGGGATCTCAGGGAGACCGCGTATCCGTATGTTGTTTCTGCGGCTCCTGTTTTCAAGATCATCCAGGTGCATTAGAGCCCTGATTGTTTGTTGGTCAGAGTCCGCTTGAGCCCGCTGCATTACCGCTTGCGCCCTCTCCAATGCTCCCAGACGCTGCTCCGTGTTGACCTGTTGTTGTTCCAGCGTGGTTACTCTTCCAGAAACCTCCGAGACCGATCGAGTCACCTCCTCAAGCTCCCTTCTCAGGAGAGACTCCATCCTGTTAATATAATTCTCAAAGTCCCTTCTGGACGGTAGAAATTTCAGTAGGATGTCGAGATTATATTGCTCCTGAGGTAGAGATCCATGAATCGCTAGATCTGGGGAGGCTGCTGCAGCCTGGGACCAGGTAGGTGACCGCAGCCGAGATGGGCCGCCCGGCCCCTCAGAGAACGCCGGGCTAGCCGAGGCAGATGGGTGCTGTCTCCGGTCCGTGGTATGGTCAGGAGAACTGCCTTCAGGACACGCCGGCGATGGGATCGGGCTCCACTCTTGGGGCGCACCCTGCGCTGTGAGGCTCCTCTCGAGGTCTTGGGGGTCGACATCCTGCCTCTCGCCCCCGTCGAACCCACTCAAAGGGGTATAACCGTTGGAGGGCATCCCTGCGCTGCAACCAGACCCCCTGCCCACGGCAAATGGACCTCTATCCCGCGGGGGCGGATGGACTTCTGCTCTCGCCACTACTACATTGGAGGCGCTCCCCCTCCTCTCGGCCCCGCACCGAGGCGACTGAGCCTGCCCTCTGGTGGTGGGGCAGTCCCCCTTGCTTTCCTGGCTGAGCGATCGGGCTCTGTATAGTAGGGCTTTTATTTGGCCTGGGGGTTGAGCCTCTTCCATCTGCGGGCGTTCTCGGGGTCCCATCCCCAGCTGCTGTATGTGGGATCCTGTCCCCAGAGTGCCACTTTGCCCCGGGTCCACCAGCCCCCAATTATCTTCCTCAGCCGCCGGGTGCTCCACCCAGTCCCGGACGGCCAGTCCGACCCCCGCCGCCGGCTGCACAGCTCGTACCTGATGCGGGCACTGACTCTCTTCTCCCGTCGCCTCACCGAACAGCTGAACCGGTGGGGGGGGAATCGCCTCCGCCCCTCTCTGCTTCTCCCCGCCTGGGCTCTTCATTACATTGCCGCCGCCGCGGAGGTCGGCAGCGCACGTGGGCTGCAGCGCTCCCGGCCCCACCTCCATCGCTGCTGGGCCTCCGTCCTCAGGTTCCTCTGCCCCAACCAGCTGGGAGCCTGGGGTTTGATGGATCCGGGGGGGCAGCTGAGCCTCGGGCCCCCCCCTCGGGCTGGATGTAGGGCTCCTCGCCGTCCCCGCCTGCTGCTCATCTCTCTTCCCGGCCGCCGCCATCTTGCCTCTCCCGCCGCCGCTCTCAGCTGGCCTCTGCGCCGTCAGAAACCGGCTAATCTTGCTGGCTTTGTCACTCCCGGGGGTCGTCCTTCCCTTCCTGCGCCTGGACATCTCGCTGGCAAGTAGATTGCAGGTAGGACTCTCTCGTTTTCCAGACACTTCTGCAGAGCTCCTAAAGAATGCGCCCTCACGCCGCCATAGCTAAGCCACGCCCCCCAAGCCTCCTTATTTTGAGAAACACCAGGACAAGGTGGTGTTTCGCTTTAAAACTGACTTTCTGCCTAAGGTTGTGTCTGCTTTTGATCTCAATCAGGACATTGTGTTGCCTTCTTTGTGCCCTAACCCTGGTAACCCCAAGGAAAGGGTGTTAGACTCTCTCGATGTTGTTAGGGCTGTGAAGTTCTATTTGGTGGCTACTGAACCCTTCAGGAAGACTGATGCTTTCTTTGTGGTTCCGTCTGGTCCTAAGAAGGGCCAGGCTCCTGCTAAATCCACTGTCAGCAAGTGGATCCGTCAGGCCGTGATTCAGGCCTATTCTGCTATAAGGGAAAGGAAACTCCTTTCTGCCTTTACTCCTCATTCTACTCATGCTATTGGTGCATCTTGGGCTTTTCAGCACCAAGCTTCTGTTGAACAAGTTTGCAAGGCCGCAACTTGGTCTTCTGTTCATACTTTTTCTAAGTTTTACAAGCTTGATGTTAAGGCCTCAGCTGATGCTACGTTTGGCCGCAAAGTTCTGCAGGCGGCAGTGGTTTAGACTGTTTATTGTTGCCTTTGGAGATCCCACCCTACCTTACGGACACTGCTATTGGATGTCCCATGAGTAAGGATATCTTTCGGAATGGGACGGGATGTACACTAAGAATAATACAATTCTGTGATTACTCACCTGTAGAATTGATATTATGAGTGTACATCCCGCCCCGTTCCGCCCCACCCTTGTTGTTCTTGTTGCCTCTTTATGGTGATTGATGGTTATTTTCTCCCGACTTTTGTTAACTGCTTTTTAAATACTGGGGTTCTGTGGGAGGTGCCTCGGTATATATGGGCCGGGAGGGGCCACTTTTTCTGCTCTGCAGTCACGTGACATCTGAAGATGAATAACCCATGAGTAAGGATATCTTTCGGAATGGAACGGGACGGGATGTACACTCATAATATGAATTCTACAGGTGAGTAATCACAGAATTGTATTTTTTCTTTATAACTACCCCCCCACCCATTTGGTGACTGAAGTTCCGCTTTATAAACAGTAGGGGCATGCATTGTGATATAGCGATCCAGGTGCTATTGGCTGCATGGGGTTGAAGCTTCAGTATTTTTTTCTTTACCTTGTCTACAGAAGCCCTGTAACGCACAACATACTTATACCTGGTTATTGCTTTTTCTGTGCAGGTATTATGGATTATCCATTCAGAGATTCTGCGCTGGATCCTCATGGCTATAGCCATGTGTCTTTCTGGGACTGTTCTTATGCTGACCTTTTGGCCCGCTGTACGGGAGGATAACCGAAAAGTTGCAATCTCCACCCTGGTGGCCATAATGCTTCTCCACGTACTGCTAGCTGTTGGTTGTGGGGTAAGTTATTATATTAAAGGCAGGGGGATAATGTGTGATTACATCCTGTAGTGAGACATTAAAAATGAATTTTAGTACTGGAAAAGAAAATTCCACTGCATTTATTTCTCCCTTCGTCCCTCAGGGCAGCCATTTGAGAGAAGAAAACAATATCCCAAAACAAGCCCTTTTGGATACCCTACCCTGTATGTTTAGGGCCATTTCCTACTTAGAGGATGCCTCCACCTAGGTGGTTAGAGCCATAGCCAAAGCTTCCGCCCTAGTTAATTCAACCAGGCGAGCTATTTGGGCGGAATTCCCTTTTGAAGGGAATCTCAAGTCCGGTGCAAAACTGAAGGCGACGCTTACTCGGTCATTAGAGAGAACTAAGAAGTTTCCCATCAGACCTGAAAAATCTAGAGGCAAAGCGCAATCTAGACAAAGACAACCGTTTTTTCAAAAGAGACAGGCTAAACCCAAGAAGCATTGGGGTCAACATAAAGGGGGATGCAAGGCAAGCCTGGTTTGTAACCCCCCCCCCTGCATCTTCCAACAAACCTCGATCCTGATGCCAGGTCTCAGGTTGGGGGAGGTTAACCTTCTCACCTTCTCTTTGGTCACATGGCAGTCCATAACTAAATCCTTTTGTGTTGAGAGTGGTGTCTCAGGGGTACCAACTAGAACTTGGTTTCAGATTACGAGGTTGTCACTCGACCACAGGAAGGGGGGTGGCTTTCCCCCCAAGTCACCCGAGAGTTACTTTACAAGGAAGTAATAGAAACAGTTCCTTATGTCAATCGGCGAGTTCAGAATGATACCCCATCTGAAGGCCCTAAATTACTTTATTGTCTACAAAAAAAAATCCGGATGGAATCAATATTCACGATAAGGAACTTGCTCAAGGAGAGAGGACTTTATGGTGAATAGCGACCTTCAGGATGCCTACCTACACATTCTTCAGGGTCATCGCAGGTTTCTAAGGCTTGCAATCCACCTTAATTCGGAAGTCCTGCATTTTCAGTATAGGGCCTGAATCTCCTGTTAACACGGATCACGGAGGCCTTTCTTCTCTTCTTCTGAGTCTTGCTGTGACTCTAGAGCTACTGCACTGGTTGGAGTTGGATAGTGAACCTAAAAAAAATCCAATCTATTCCCCTCCAGGAAATGCAGGTTCCTTGGTTTCTGCCTTGACGATGCAGAACAGAAAATCTTTATACCGCCAGATAAGCAACAAAGGTTGGTTGCCCAATTTGGCTATAGCAGCAATCTGCTTCACTGCAGGAAATCGTGAGGGTACGGCCTCATGACTTTGGCAATCCCGGCTGTGACATGGGCCCAGCTGCACTCCAGACCCCTCCAGTCTTTCCAGCTACAGATCCAGAGTCTTTAGACTACCAGGTAATATTTTCCTAGGCAATCAAAAACAGCATGCTTTGGTGTATGAACCCGTGGCAGGAGGGCAGGCCTTGGAGACAGACCTGCCCGGTCATTAGAACGACAGATGCCAGTGCCTGGGGTTGGAATGCCCACCTAAATGCGCTACAGGTTCAAGGGCACTGGTCAAAAGATGTTTAGACAAGATCCTCGAATTTCAGAGAACTGAAAGTGGTAGAACAAACCCTCTTCCATCTCCATCATCTGCTGACCGGAAGGGATGTTCAGGTGCGATCAGACAATACCATGATGGTAGCGTTTATCGACAAGGGGAAACTAGATCCGCAGCTTGCCAGGATCTGACTTATTCTTTCCTTCTGCCCCTCCAGCACCAGTTGCAATCCCTATCAGTGGTACACCTGTTGTGGCACACTTCGTGAACAGAACAGAAATCTCACAGTCAGATTGGTTTCTAAATCAAGTAGTATTTTGCCGAATTGTCCAAAGGTGGGAAGTTCCCTAGATAGATCTTTTTGCGACAGCTCAAAATACAAAGTGCAAAACCTTCTTCTCTCTGTGTGTCGGGGGGGGGGGGGCTCTAGGGGGTGGATCCTGGCACAGTCCTGTAGCTTCCCTCTAGCCTATCCCTTCCCCCCCCTTCAGCTGTTACATCAGGTGTTAAGAATGATTGAGGAAGAAAAAATAACAGTGATCCTGATAGCTCCTGCCTGGCAATGGAGAAGTTGGTTCGCAGCTCTTAAGAATATGTCCAGGGACACTATTGCAACTTCCACAGAGACTAAACCTACTGGCGCAGGGCCCAATTTATTACCCAAATCTACAGAATCTAAATTTAACTACCTGAATCCTAAGAGGGCATGCTTGAAAAAGGGTGATTGAAACCCTTATAAAAAGCAAGAAGAATTTACTCAAACTTGGAAAAAGTTCAATTTATTCAAATTGTCGTTAGTCCTAGTATTTCTGCAGGAAGGTTTTGAGCTGGGTCTGGCAGTAAGTACTCTTAGGACCCAGGCATTGGCAATTTCGGTTTTCCTAAAGTCCTAAGAAAGTATAGCCTGATTAATAGATTCTTCATAGCTATTACTAGAACAAGACCAGTCTCTCTCTCCAAATGTCTTACGTGGGACCCTCCTTCTTAAAGCGGACCTTCACCCTGAATAAGCGCATATCTTATATGTTTCCCCCCCACACTGTACATACACATTGCCCACATTAAAAATCATCCTACCTGCATCTACTGCATGTTATGAGCCTTTAAATATCCAAGATGGTGGTTCATGGAGCATCAGGCAGCCTGCAAACAGAAAGTGTCTGTGCAAAGTTCAGCTATAATTCCGCCCCCTGTACTTTATCCCACTTTCCTCTCCTCAGTATGTGATGCTTCAGTCAAGATGGCGGCGTCTGTATCCTAGAGTCCTGAACAGAGTTGCAGCCCCGGGGGGGGGGGGGGGGGGGGGAGATAATAAGTGACAAAAAACTTAACCAGAGTAGTATCCTCCTGGGCGGAAAGATCCGGGGCTTCCTTGGAGGAAATCACTTGATCTTGCCCTCATACCTTTCTTAGGCATTATCAACTTGATCTTTTGTCCGACTTTCAACAATATTTTGGTAGAACATTTCTTCAATTTGTGTCCTGCCCTTAATTCATAGATTACTTGTTTATCCTCTAAAGTGGCAGTCCTGAAGGATGAAGGGAGAAAAATACCATTTTGTGATTACTCACCTGTAAAATGGGTATTATAAGTATGTCACACACCCCACTTCAGTTACTCATTATTATTACACTTGGGTAAACTCACCGCTAGGTGGCGTAGTTGCAGAGATCTCCAAAAAAGCAGCAAGCCCCTCCCGGTCTACACATACCTGGTACCTCCCATCAATTCCCCAGTGTTAAAACAGCAGTAAGACAAGGTACCAGGAATAAACAAATGTAAACAAATGTAACCCTCAACTGTAAATAACAAAACTTCACCATATAAGGAACCAGGATACCAAAAGAGGGCGGGTGAAGTGGGGTGTGTGACATACTTATAATACCCATTTTACAGGTGAGTAATCACAAAATGGTATTATTCTAAGTATGTCACACACCCCACATCAGTTACTCATTACACTTGGGACATCCAACAGCAGTGTCCAAAAGAGGGCGGGTATCCAAACCAGGCAATAACGCAGATAAAACTCAAACCACTGCAGCCTGCAGAACCTTACGGCCAAACACAGCATCCGCTGAGGCCCGCACATCAACCTTGTAAAACTTGGAAAAGGTGTGAACCGAAGACCAGGTAGCGGCCTTACAAACTTGTTCAACCGAAGCCTGGTGCTGAAAAGCCCAGGACGCACCAACCGCACGAGTAGAATGCGCAGTAACGCGAAAAGGGGGATCCTTCCCCTTGGCAGAATAGGCTCCAACAATCGCCTGACGAATCCATTTGCTAATGGAAGACTTAGCCGGAGCCAAACCCTTCCTGGGCCCACAGGGCACCACGAAAAAGGCATCAGTCTTACGAAAAGAAGACGTAGCACGCAAATAGTACCTAACACAACGCACCACGTCCAAGCAGTGCAACGCACTCTCCTTAGCATTCCTAGGCTTAGGACACAAAGAAGGAAGAACAATGTCCTGATTAAGATGAAAAGCAGATACCACCTTAGGAAGAAAATCTGACTTGAAGCGAAAGACCACTTTGTCCTGATGCTTCTCAAAATAAGGAGCCTGAATCGACAAAGCTGCCAACTCTGAAACACTGATGGCCACCAAAAAGACAACCTTCTGAGTCAGAGTGGACAGAGCAATATCCTGCAAGGGCTCAAAAGGAGGAGCCTGTAACGCAGAGAGCACCAAATTCAAATCCCAAACTGGGAGCAAAGGCTTCCTAGGAGGCCGCAGATGCGAAACCCCCTGGAAGAAAGTCTTGACCAAAGAATGGCTAGCAAAAGACCTCTGGAAAAAAATTGACAAGGCAGACACCTGCCCCTTCAAGGTACTCAGCTGGAGCCCAGAATCCAGCCCTGATTGAAGAAAATCCAAAATCCGAGAAATAGAAAAGACCCGGCATGGCAAAGATCTAGCCTCACACCAATCAATATAAGATCTCCAGACCCTATAATAGATGGAAGAGGAAGACCTCCTCCTAGCACTAACAAGAGTCTGAATGACCGAATCCGAAAGACCCTCCTCCCTCAAGATGGAGGTTTCAGCAGCCAAGCCGTCAAAGCCAGCGTTGGTAAACTGGGGTAACACAGTTGACCCTGGGTGAGCAGATCTGGCCGAAGAGGCAACTCGAACCGATCCACTGCCAGACGAACGATGTCTGCGAACCACACCCGCCTTGGCCACCTTGGAGCGACGAGAATGGCGGGAACCCCTTCCTGAACTAGCTTTCGCAGCACCCTGCCTAACATGGGAATCGGAGGGAACAGATACAGGAACCCCAGATCCTTCCAGCTCAAGGCCATGGCATCCGCCGCCAGAGCCAGAGGGTCCCGAGACAGCGACACGAATGTCGGAAGCTTGTGATTGTGACGAGAGGCAAACAGATCCACCTCCGGTGTCCCCCACCGAAGACACATGGACCGAAACACTTGGGGATGGAGAGACCATTCCCCCCGGCGGGACGAGCACCGGCTCAGAAAATCCGCCTCCGTGTTCTCCACTCCTGGAATGTACACTGCGGAAATGCAAGGGACATATGTCTCCGCCCAAACCAGAATCAGAGACACTTCCCTGAGGGCACCCAGACTGCGAGTCCCTCCTTGGTGATTGATGTAAGCAACCGCCGTCTGATTGTCCGATCGAATCTGGACCGGCAGACCCTGTAAATGATGCGTCAAGTGAGACAGAACCAATCTGATGGCTCGCAACTCCAGAACATTGATGGGCAAGTGGGCCTCCTGAGGGTCCCACTGCCCCTGAAACTGAAGATCCTTCCAGAAACCTCCCCATCCTGACAAGCTGGCATCCGTGGTGACAGTTTCCCAAAGCGGAGTCAGAAACGACCTGCCCTTCAAAAGATTGTCCGAGACCAACCACCACCGAAGAGACTGCCGAACTCGAGGGGACATCCGGAAAGACCGATCCAACGACCGCGGGCGCCTGTCCCAAGACGCCAAAAGATGAAGCTGCAGCGTCCTCATGTGAAACTGTGCGAAGGGAACTGCCTCGAACGAGGCCACCATCAACCCCACCAGTCTCATCCCTAGCCGAATGGACGGGTGAGGATTGGAAAGAAGAAGCTGAGCCAATTCCTGAATCAAAAGAACCTTGGCCTGAGGAAGAAACACTCTGTGCTGGCAAGAGTCCAAGGACATCCCCAGAAAGGTCACCACCCTGGCCGGAACCAGAGAGGACTTGGGGTAATTGATCACACAGCCGAACCTCTCTAGCATAGAGACCACCGTGCTGGTGTCCCCTTCCGCCTGACTGAAGGAAGGAGCCATGATGAGAAGATCGTCCAGGTAAGGAACAATGCGAATCCCCTGAGCTCTGAGCAGGGCCATCACCCCTGCCAACACCTTGGTGAACACTCTCGGAGCCGAGGTGAGACCGAATGGGAGAGCTACAAACTGAAAGTGCCGATACTCCACCACAAAGCGCAGAAACCGCTGATGAACCGGAAAGATCGGAATGTGTCCTTGATGTCTATGGACGTCATAAAGTCCCCCTGCCGAAGCGAGCCGATCGCCGACCGCAAGGTCTCCATGCGAAACTTCCGGGGACGAATAAACCTGTTGAGAAACTTCAAATCCAGGATCGGACGGAACGACCCTTCCTTCTTGGGTACGGTGAACAGATTAGAGTAATACCCCCGCCCCACCTCTGAAGGAGGGACCGGGCAAATGACCGCCAAATCCACGAGATTCTGAACCGCCGCCAGGAGCCCCTGCGCAGCCACCGGGTCTAGAGGAACCCGAGACCTGAAAAACCTTGGAGGAGGGCGGGACTCGAACTCCAACTTGTGACCGGCCGACACCACCTCCCGAATCCATCTGTCCGAGACCTCCTGGTCCCATACCCGGGAGAAGAGTCGCAACCGCCCCCCCACCCGCACGGGTGAGGGCGCCCCTTCATTGCTGAGCGGGCTTGGCAGCCGACTTGGGCTTGGCGCCCCAGGCATGAACGGGGTGGCCACGGCCTTTACCCCTATTCCAACCCGCACCCCTGGAAGCCGAGAAGCCCGCACTCCTGCCGGCTCTGGCTCCCCGAAAGGACGGATTGAAGGGGGCCGCCCCCCGAAAGGAACGGCGAAACTTCTTGCGCTGAGGCAACCTACCTCCCTTGGCAACAGAATCCAGCTTTTCACCAAAAAGCCTCAAACCCAGAAAGGGAAGAGCCGTGAGAGATCTTTTAGAATTAAAGTAAGCCGTCCACTGTCTCAACCACACAGAACGGCGAACAGCCACCAACAGGGCAGACGCGCTGCCACACATCAACATGGCATCATCCTGAGCGGCCAGGATAAATGACAAGAAGGAGTCACAATGCTTAAGCGCAAGGAACTCATCACCCGAGGGATCAAGATCCACACATAAATCCCTGACCATAGACCTAACCGCCAAGGCCAAAAGAGCCGAAGCACAAACAGGCCTCAAAACCGAACCCACACAGACGAAACCATGGCGGGCCAGCTGATCAATCCGGCGATCCTCGCCATCCTTCAGATAAGTAGTGTCAGGAAAATGAACAGCCGCCGAATTAGACAGCCCCAAAACCGGAGCATCCACCTCGGGAGGGACAGACCAACGTTTCAGCAAGTCCGCCGGAAAGGGATATTTCTTATCCCAGCTAGGCGGTACCCCGACGAGCTGTGTAGGATGCTCCCACTGCTTAAGGACAACGTCCTCGAAATGCTGCTGACTGGGGAACTCCAGACTCTGCTTGGAGCCCCCAAAGAGCTGGCCCTTAGGCCGAGGAGCAACCTCAGGAGGATCCAAATCCAAAACCTCAAACATTTGGGTCAAAATAGAAGGCGTATCAGGGGCGGGACCATCCACCTGGTCCGCCTCAGCACCCAGCACCTGCTGGCCCTCTGAATCATCCAGTTCTTCCACGAGCTCACCCTCTTCGAGGGGACGGTCCGACCAATCCAGGTCCTCAATCACTTCCTCCTCCGAGTCAGGCGGAGGCGGAGATAGGTGTTTACGCTTGGCCGTAGCCTTCTGTGCGGACATGGTGGAAAACATTTTCTCGAGGTTGGCCAACCGAGCACACACCTCTGATTGCGAATCCCCACCCGTGACCACGTCACACGGGGTCCGGAACAGGCGAGGAGGAGAGGGAGATGGCGCGGACGATGACGTACCAGGCACCGGGGTGCTGGACTGGCGCTCAATGTTCCGCTGCGCACATGGAATGCATACAATGACATCATCCCCCGGGAGCGGAGTCCCACAACCCCCACACAGCCTAGATTGTCCCGAAGGATCAGATCCGGTATCCCTGGCAGCATCCATATGGTGAAATTATGGTATTCGCAAACCTAGGGATTTACGCAGTAAGCAACCCGGGATGCCCCCTTTAATAAAGGTCTAGCTTAAATCTTCACTACCTGGACCACGCGGAAGCCCAATATCTTTATATAAATTTATATCCCAATTTTCTTTCCCCCCTACTGGCCAGGTATGTAAGACCGGGAGAGCCCAACCGGAAGGGGTCCCGGGATCTGGAAGACACAAAAAAGACAACAATCATTCCAGGCACATGCTAACATATGTAGACAAAAAACAGGCGAAGGTACGTGTGCAAAGCTATGTACAGCCATATATATATATATATATATATATTAAAGGCACAATAAGAGCACAATAAAAGTCACCCCTGGCTCCAGAGCCTGCCAACACTCCACAACAGGAGTGAGAGGGGGAGAGACCAAGGGGAGACATTACAGCGTGGGGCTAACGACGCTCCAGCCCCACGCAAGAAAACCCGCACAACTCCCGGATGAGGAAAAAAGACAGCGGGGGGACCTACCTCGCGTGACAATGGCGGCCGCACAGCGCAACTCAGGGGAAGAAGGAGGAAGAGGACCTGCCCAGAAGAACCGCGGGAGCCGCCGTGGCCTCGCCCCCCCCCTGACGCGCTTGCCAATCGCGCGGACCGCGCGTCCCGAGGACCTGCCCCCCAACCGCGCCGCGCGTCAGGCCCAGCAAGGGCCGCGCGCCGGTAACAACAGGCGGGAAATGACAAAGGGCGCACAACCCGCACGCCGCGCACACACACAGAGAAAGAGAGAGACGCGCTCACTCTCTCTCTCTCTCACTCTCACAACCCCCAGACACGAGCAGAACAATAAGCGCCCGCAGGACGCGGACCCAAAGCCGCCTCCACATCGTGGTCCTGCGGCGCCACCCCGCCTCCAAACCCCCAGAGGGGGAACAACCAGCGCCCACAGAGCGACCCCCACACGTGAACAGTCACCCACAGGGCCCCAGAGCCCAAACGCACTCCCGGACCGCCGCAAGGCAAAGCCATACTACTGAAAGTGTGAGGGGGGTGGGTTGCGAGGGGCGGGGGAGTACAATAACCACAAACATGCCACAACCAAGAATAAAAACGCTACATTCCCTGACTACCGCTAGAGAATAAGGGCATCCCACATCCGGATCACCACTCCGGGAATCCCGCTATGCCCCACATGATGGGGTCGAGCGGAGGAGCTAATCTCCTGGGCACCAAGGGTGCCAGCTACCTTTGCCTGACCTACAGCCAAGGCTGGGAGGCTGCCGAATAACATGGGGAGTAAACAAAAAGGGTCGGGCAGCAATAGACCATGGGGGGGGGGGGCCGGGGTGATACCCCGTCTACCTGCAAGCAGGAGACTTCTTTCTTCTGTCTTGTCGCCATCTTGCAGAGAACAACACTGGGGAATTGATGGGAGGTACCAGGTATGTGTAGACCGGGAGGGGCTTGCTGCTTTTTTGGAGATCTCTGCAACTACGCCACCTAGCGGTGAGTTTACCCAAGTGTAATAATAATGAGTAACTGAAGTGGGGTGTGTGACATACTTAGAATATCCCTGTTAGTCTTTCCAGTAATGGTATTTCTATGAGTCCTTCAGGACGGCCCTAGCTACCCTCCCTGTATGGTCCTTCAGTTTATCTTGGTTACTTGTTAATATACTGAGGACTGGGAGAAAGGGGTGGGGCTTTTAAACTTGTCCCAGTGTGTGTTTCCTCTCCAGGGGGAGGGGCCATCTCTCAAGTGGCTGTCCTGTAGGACTCATAGAAATACCGTTACCGGTAAGACTAACAGGGATTTTTGTATATATTAAACAAGCTTGATATTTTTTTTCTTTAAGGAATATTTTTTTGATCAGCCAGAAAGTGACCTTTCTCCAGTACAATCCATCATTGATGTAACGAAGGGAGACACACACAGTCACTGACAGGTAATAGTATATTAATAATTGTAAACTGAAGACCTTTTTAATTTAATTTGGTCATAGGACATAACCCGGATAACAAAGTATTTAGTATCAGTAGTCTCCTCTTTTGTGTCCACCCCTACAGGATTGCATTTTGTAAACTTGTGTATTTGTCTTCTTCATGGCTGACCTCCATTGAATCAATGCTTAAACCCCCTTTGAGGCAGCCTAACCCCATGAAGATGTTGTGAGATAGCAAACAGCTCTTGTGCTCACACACACAGCATAGCTCTCCTCCACCAGCTGTTGATTTAGTGTGTGTTTAGCCTGACTGGGATTCTGCCCCATTTATCTGAGGCATATATATATTTGGTCCAAGCTTTGCTACTGACCGCCTTGTGTGGAGAGACAGAATGACACAGGCACATTGCAGCCCAGCAGATCTATTCATCGATATAGCTAGCTAAAAGATTGTATATCCTAATATTCTACGTAGAAGGAGAGAATGGTGGAGGGAGGGTAGGGTTACAAGAAAAAAAAAAGAAACTCACCTGGGATCCATTGCTATCACTGGTGTATGGGTAGCGGCCAAACACAGTGGCATCCCCTGCTCTGTGCACACTTACTCTCACCTATTCAATTGAACGGGCGGACAGTGCACAGGGCTGAATGACCAAGATACGCCCAGTGCAGGGATCACTGGGTAATGGCGCTCAGTCCCAAGCGTGGTAAACTTTTTTTTTTTTGTGTAACTCCCTGCTTCAGTGTGAGGGGAGGGGGGCAGGACAGGGGGCACCCAAGTGTATTTTTATCACTTAGAGTCCATCAGTAGTTTAACAGGGAAAAAACTATACTCTCCTTACCTTAGCTGGTATTCACGCTCTTCAGTGATGCCTGTACACACACTTTTCATCCATTAGTCAGAATAGCATAGCAGGCTGATTGAGGAAGGAAGACACTCCAGGTCATGAGGAAGGCTGTTTAATCAGTATTGTTAGTGTGTAAGAGACACTGGTCACAGTGAGGTGCGTGCTACTGAAGAGATAACTACAAAGGAAAGAGCCATATTCTGCTCATTTCTGCACTGGTTTTTATGGCCCCAGTAGCTGTTAGGCCACAGTAATCCTTTAGGGCGGCAGGTCTGGAAAGGCATTTGCAGAAAAGGCTGCATGTTATAAAACATTGAAACCGATGAACTCTTCATTAAGCTGAAAGCATATCTTAATCTGTATCCATGTGTGCATGCATGCTTGTGTGATCTGTATTTTAAAGATTACTGTTTTTGTTTTTCAGCTGTGTTCAGGTCTATTCTGTTTTACAAGTGCAGGGCTGAAGGCTCGCGTAGGGATGGTAAATGGGATGCTGGGTGTCAGCCATGCCTCAAAATCAGCTTTGTAACAATCACCACTTTTTACTGTCTAAATATTTGATATTTATTAAGAGGTTTATTTGAATTTATACTGTAAGTTATTCTGGGTGAAGCTAGGGAATCTGCGGGTCTTAAAGGGAAAGCACTACTATGTAATTTAATTCTGTATGCATCTACACAGGGGATTCACATTCTAATCAAATTGCCTTTATACCTGAATCAAAAATCATTTTATCTCATCTATGATTGCACCTATGGTGTAAATCAGGAATTGTGTAAGTTATACCATGAACTCAACTCCATGAATTTCCCATCTCTATTCTACCTCCTAGACCCTGGATTTGATAATCATTTTCTCTTACCAGTCTTTGTGTTGCTTCTGCCAGTACTTCTGGCACAACAACTCTGCCTTCTATTGTAGGGTTATGCAAAAGGCAGCTCTCATTCAACTCTATGGGAGGTACACTTGGCATCATGGGGGATGACTGTGAAGGGCCTTACACAGAAGTGATTTACCAACCGACTATGTTTCCTCTAAACCTTAGCAGCTTCTGACCAGAGTCGTTAGGTTGACTGATAGTGCTGAAATGGTGCAGACGGTAGAACTCCATGGAATCCATCTGCAGTTCAAGCAAGCCAATAGTCATTTTATTATTTGATTGCAGCATACTTGAAAGCTAATTTTCGAGGCAAAACATATTGCTTTCCTGTGTTTCTTTCCCAAGACCTGGCTCCATGTGATCGCCAATTGCCACTGTCTGAAGGGTACTCGTGATTGGTTGCAGGGGAGAAAATGAAGTCATGGAACAAAGGGGAAAGTTAGTCCCTCTCCCTAATCAACAGTCCTTTATTACAAAATGACTGATGGATCATTTTCAGTGCTCCATATAACCGCCCCTCCTCCGACGCACCACATTGGGGGTTGGGGGCACTCAGAGCTAGAAGACATGGCACCACCTTCTATACGTGGACTTTGGCAAGAAGTGGGCCAGTTTATCGAGCCTGCTTTAGTGCACCTCTTACCCAGGGTCTGTCCTAACACTGACAACTTCTCTATGGACATTGAGCTTAGTGGTGTTAACATGTACACATAGTGGTCGATTCAGAGCCAGGCGAGAATTCTCATATCTTTTTTTAATGGAAGTAAATGGCAGTTTTCTCACCTGGCTCTAAATTGACCCCATAGATTTTGATTAGTACCGTGCTATGTGACACGCAAACCTAGCCTAGCTGACAGTGGTAAACCCAGTGTATTTAGGATATTCCTAAAAAAAAACATTATATAAAAACATTATATATTCATAACTTATTAAATGTCCCTTGCTTATCCTGGTAAACCGAGCAGGTCACCTTCTATTCACAAAAGGGCGATTGAGGGGGAGTGTCAGTGAGGGTGCCAGGTGGACATCAGCTGGACGGAGGCACAGCTTATAGGGAAGAGTGCTTACCACCACATGGACCCCAGACAAGATAATTCCAGGAAGGTAAACCAACTGTTGAATTCAGGGCCAGGGAGGGTTGAAAATAGGGATGGGGACACATAGCTGGTGTACTGTATTCTGGACATGATTCACACATCATCAGTGGCTCGGCAACAATGGTAAGATGGGCATCACTGAACTACAAATTATATGTGAAGATAAACCATGGACAGAACATAGTGCATCCGCCAAAATGGTATATGGGCTGTATGGGTAAAGCTATATAAATTAACAGAACAAATAAATTAACACAATAAATATGGCTACAGCTAAGTAGCTTCTCCGCACTACAATATTTATTTTATAGGGGTTTTACAGCTTTGGCTGTAAAATCTACATTTTTGAGCCAATAATTAGTCTCAAATACAGCATCTGACAATCAAAAACATCCTTCTGGGACTTTTTTCATTGTTAAGGTTCTGTAATAGCTGACTAGTAACCTCTTTCTAATTTAAATAGTAGCTACCAAATGTCACAAACTGAGATAACATATATTCAGCTTGTCTGCTTGATTCGTTACTTCTTGTCTACAGTCTATGCAATGGGCAAGGCTTAGAAGTTACCGCTACATAAGCTGACCACTGCACTTTGGTTAGACTGGGCAAATAGTCTAAGTGTCTGCAACATCTATAAGATTCCAGGGCCGATTGAATCCCTACCCCCCAGGACATCCAGAATTGGGATGCCCCACTGCGTGAAACCCCCCCAGGTCGCCCCCTATACTCACCACCCGGTCCAACAGCGCAGGCGTGAGCCATGCTGCATCCCTGCTATCCCTTTAGCAGGGTGCATGCCCTCGCCAGCCATTTGTGTAGCAGGGATGCGTTGCCAGCACACTCTGCTAGACACTCTGCTCCTTAGAGGAGCCAAGCTGAGATTGCATTGGCGCGGTTTGGACGGGAGGCTTACCTCTGATTGAGTCATTCTAGCGTTTTCCTTTCTGCTCTCTCAGTCTCTGTAGTTAGGAATCCACTTCCTCATTCAGCTGTCAATCACCAGCCCACTGACCTGGTCTTTCAGTGGACAGAGAATGGAAACACCCCCCACTCCTTCCCCAAATATCCTGATTGGCTGCCTCTCTCCGCAGCTTTTCCTCCTCTCTGTTCTTCCTCATGAATAAGCAAAGCCCCGTGTCTCTCGAATGTCTCTCACTGTCTGAGTTGACAAGCGGTGATCTCTGGCTGCAAATGTCTCTCACTGTCATGATCCCTAGAGACCGCCCCCATCATAAATATTCTAAGCATACAGTGTGCTAACATCACATCGCTATTGCCACATCCACTGTTTCTCTTCATTTTTGCAATGAATTGAATATGCTCTAATACTTTTAAACCAGACCTTCATTATCATTTAATGAAAAGCCAAATCCGCTAAAAACCAATTCCCCAGCATTTAAAATTAATATACTTTAAATTTTTAGTCACTTATTTATTCCAAGTATGTCACACACCCAGCGGCCAATATTCATGACATCTGGGTAATTACCTGTAGAGGGCGATCTTTGCAAAGATGACAGGAAAAAAAGAAGCCCCTCCCGGTCCATAAATACCTGGGACCTCCCATACATTCCCCAGTTTTTCGTCTCTGCAGACGGCGAGCAAGCAGAAGATGGCTGTGTCTCCTCCTTGCAGGTAGCCGGGTTACCCCCAGCCATTTTGTTCCTATTGCTGCCCGGACCTTGTTATTTTACTCCTTATTATGCCTCCCAGCTTTGGCTGTGGGTCCGGGCAATGGTGGGCAACACCTTCGGGGTGTATACAGGGAGCCATGCTTCCCCGTGAGACCCCATACTAGGGGGTAGGCGGTATCCAGGTTGGTGATCCCGGTTTGGGATGCCCCATCCCTAGCTTGTTCCTTCCACTCTGTGGTGCGGACCCCCCACCTTCTGGGTCTCCCTGTGCCCCTCTTCGGGGGGGGGGGGGGAAGGGGGCGCTGTCCCTACCCATAATTTTTTCCTTTGTGATTGTATGTACCTTGTTTGTGTGCGTGTGCTTTTACTTGTGTGTCTAAACTGGACAGTCATATGTACGCTGGCCGCACTTGTCGGTCTTTGTTGATGGGGGAGCTTCTTCCCCTCAGGCTCGGAGGGGGGGTGGGGCCGGGCGCTCGGCGCCCTCGCCGCGGCCTGCCTCCCCCCTGCTCTTTGGCGCCATCGCGGAGACCAGCCACTGGCTGGGAGCCACGTCTTCTAGTTCTGAGGGAGGGGGCGGGGCCAGGCGCGGCGCGCGATCCGCGCTGGCCTGTCCTTCTCCCTTTCTCCTGGTGGCCTTGCTGCTGGGTGGACGCTATTGCTGCGCTCCGTGAGTGTCCTGTGGGCTCTTTCTTTTAGTCTTGGTTTAATTGTTAGTTTGCGCTGCGTTTGGCCATTCCTGCGCTTGGGACAGCTTCCCAGGCCTTTTATTTATTATTGCTGTATATATATATATATATATATATATATATATATATATATATATATATATATAATATAATTTTTATTATGACATTATGTATGTTGATTGTGTGTTGACTGCATCTTATGGGCCCTTTCAAATTGTGTTTTACAGGAGGTCTCCCTAGCAAGTGTTAAAAAGGGGGGTTCTCCCGGTCCTAGGGTCCCTTGGTGTTTAAATTGGGGTATCACTTAAATCCTCCCACTTGGGACTTAAAGGGGCATCCCGGGTTGCTTAAACAGCGTAATTCCCTCTGGTCATTGGGACTACCATAAAATCACCATATGGAGGCTTCCCAGGATACCGGGCTTGGGCTCCCTTCGGGGCAATTCCGGCAGTGTGTGGGGTATCCCTTACGCGGGATAATGCACTGATTTGCATACCATGTACTCAGCAGGCCATAACGTGGCAGTCGGGGTCCCAGGCGGCTGGGTCAGTGCCGCCGGCCTCTTCACCTACTCCACCCCGCCTGATCCGTACCCCGGGTGACAGTCATTAGCGGGGAGTCGCAATCTGATGTATGTGCTAGGCTGGCCAACATCGAGAGAATGATTTCTAGCTCTGCGGCCAGAAAGGCCCCGGCTAAGAGAAGGCACATTTCTCTGGCTGCGCCGGTTCTTAATTTTGATAACTATGATACCCTTGACTGGTCTGATTATTCCCCGCTTGAAGGGGGGGAATTGTTTGAGGAATCAGACGGTTCTGAGGATCAGCAGTTTGTTGGTGTTGATGCTGATCATAGGCAGGGGGATGCCGTGGATACCCCCAAGGTCCTGGCCCACTTATTTGAGGTTCTGGCTATTTCTCCTCCAGCGGAGTCCCCTCCACAGAAGGGGGAATTCTTTGGGACCTCTAAGCCTCGCTTGGAATTCCCAAATCAGAAGCATTTTGACAGTATTATTCTTAAAGAATGGGAGAGACCTAGCCGGCTTCCCGGTGTTCCTCAGGGATGGGATAGGAAGTATCCTTTTCCGGTGGACGCGGTGAAGCGCTGGTCGTCTCCTCCTGAGGTCGATGCACCCATGTTGGGATTGTCCAATACTTCGGTTGTACATTCTCCTGATGCCACCACTCTCAAAGATGGTGAGGACAAGCAATTGGATCAAATGGCTTGCCATGCCTTTGCTAGTGTGGGTTCAGCCTTGCGGCCTGTTTGTGCTTCTGCGCTCATGGCTGTGGCTACCAGGTCTGTTGTTGGGGACCTGTTGGGTGTTTCCCAGCTTGACCCGTCTAGTGATGAATTCACAGCACTTAAGCGGTGTGAAATTTTCCTGTCTTTTGTTTTGTCCACCTTGGATGACACAATATGTATGTAGTAGAACCTCGGCTTTGCTGGTTGCTATTCACCGGCCGGTCTGGTTGCGGCAGTGGGTGGCTGACATTGCGGCTAAGAAGTCACTTACAGGTCTTCCCTTCCTGGGTTTGCGGCTGTTTGGAGAAAAATTGGATTCGGTAGCAAAAGGAGGAAAGTTACCTCAGCGTAAGAAGCAGCGTCGCTCCTTTCGGGGGGCGGGCTCCTTTACTCCTTCCTTTCGCGATGCCAGAGCAGGCAGGGTTTTGGCCTACTCTAACTTCAGAGGTAATTCCTGGAACAGAGGCAGAGGACATGCACGTCCAGGACACAGCTGGGGTTCCAAGCCCAAGCCTGCTGCCAAGCCAGCTCAGCAATGAGGGGGCGCCCTCACCCTTGCGGGTGGGGGGACGGCTGCGGCGCTTCTTCCAGGTCTGGGACCAGGAGGTCACAGACAGATGGATCTTGGAAGTGGTGTCTTTCGGTTACAAGATGGAGTTAGAGTTTCGGCCTCCCAGATTCTTCAGATCTCGGGTGCCTTCAGATCCCCGAGCTGCGCAGGGGCTCCTGTTGGCAGTAAAGAATCTTCTGGACATGGAAGTCATTTGCCCGGTGCCTCTCTCGGAGAGAGACCTGGGCTACTATTCCAACCTTTTCACAGTTCCCAAGACCCTGGGCTACTATTCCAACCTTTTCACGGCTCCATAAGACCCATTCTGGATCTGAAGCTTCTCAACAGGTTCATCAGAACCAAGAAGTTCCGCATGGAGACTCTGCGCTCAGCCATCAATTCGCTTTGTCAGGGGTACTTCATGACGTCCATAGACATCAAGGATACTTACCTGCATGTTCCAATCTTCCTGGCACACCAGAGATTTCTCAGGTTCGTGGTGGAAAATCAGCATTTCCAGTTTGTGGCCTTTCCGTTCGGGCTTACCTCGGCACCAAGGGTGTTCACCAATGTGCTGGCGGGTATAATGGCCCTTCTCAGAGCCCAGGGCATTCGCATTGTGCCGTATCTGGACGACCTCTCATCACGGCATCCTCTCTCAGCCAAGCGGAGCTAGACACCAGAACTGTGGTGACCACACTGGAGAGGTTCGGCTGGGTGATCAACTATCCCAAGTCTTCTCTCTCCCCGTCAAGGGAGGTTTCCTTTCTGGACATGACTCTGGATACCATTCAGACCAGGGTGTTCCTACCTCAGTCCAAGGTACAGATGGTTCAGGATCTTATTCGGCTTCTCCTATCCAACCCGCGCCCGTCTATCCGGCTGGGGATGAGACTGGTGGGATTGATGGTGGCTTCCTTCGAGGCAGTCCCCTTTGCTCAGTTTCACATGAGGACGCTTCAGCTCCATCTTTTGGCGACCTGGGACAGGTGCCCACTGTCTTTGGATCAGTCATTTCTGATGTCCCCCCGGGTTCGGTCTCTTCGGTGGTGGCTGGAACCAAGCAATCTGATCAGGGGCAGATCTTTTCTGACCCCTTGTTGGGAAACGGTCACGAATGCCAGCCTGTCGGGCTGGGGGGGGGGGTTTCTCGAGGGAACATCAGTTCCAGGGGCTGTGGGGGCCTCAGGAGGCCCACTCCCCCATCAATGTCTTGGAGCTAAGGGCCATTCGGTTGGTTCTGTCGGACAATCGGACGGCCGTCGCTTACATCAATCACCAAGGAGTGCCCTCAGGGAAGTGTCTCTGATTCTTGGCTGGGCGGAGAGCAATGTCCCATGCATCTCAGCCATTTACATTCCGGGAGTGGAGAACACGGAGGCGGACTCCCTGAGCAGGAGATCCTCTCGCCGAGGGGAATGGTCTCTCAACCACAAGGTATTCCGGTCCCTTTGCCACAAGTGGGGGACTCCGGAGGTGGATCTTTTTGCCTCTCGTCACAATCACAAGCTTCCTGCCTTTGTGGCTCTGTCTCAGGATCCTCTGGCCCTGGCAGTGGACGCCATGTCTCTGGCCTGGAGGGATCTGGGGTTCCTGTACCTGTTTCCCCTCTTCTCCATGGTAGGCAAGGTGGTGCGCAAGCTGGCTCAAGAAGGTGCGCCAGTAATCCTGGTGGCTCCAAGGTGGCCAAGACAGGTTTGGTTCGCAGACGTCGTACAGCTGGCAGTAGATAGGTACAGGCTGCCCCTGTTTCCGGATCTAATCACTCAAGGTCAACTACGCTACCCCAATTTACAAATGCTGGCTTTGACGTCGTGGCTGCTGAAACCTCCATTTTGAAGGAGGAAGGTCTGTCTGATGCTGTGATTCAGACTCTTGTTAGGGCTAGGAAGAGGTCTTCCTCTAACATCTACTACAGGACTTGGAGGTCCTATTTTGGCTGGTGTGAGGCTAGGGCCTTGCCTTGCAGGGTGTTTTCGATTCCTAGGATTTTGGAGTTTCTGCAACGTGGTCTGGACCTGGGGTTCCAGCTTAGTACCTTGAAAGGGCAGGCCTGTGCCCTGTCTTCTTTCAAAGGTCTTTTGCTCTGCATCCTCTGGTTAAAACTTTTTTTTCCAGGGGGTTACTCATGTGCGGCCCCCTAGAAAGCCTTTGCTGCTCGTTTGGGATTTGAATTTGGTTCTGTCGGCTTCCTTTTGAGCCGGTGCAGGATGTTGCACTTTCTGTGTTCACTCAAAAGGTTGCCTTTTTGGTGGCTATCACCTCTGTTCGACGTGTCTCTGAGTTGGCGGCTCTGTCCATTCAGGCCCCTTACTTTGAGAGACACCAGGACAAGGTGGTTTTTTGCTTTAAGCCAGATTTCCTTCCTAAGGTGGTTTCTGCCTTCCATCTCAATCAGGATGTTGTTCTTCCTTCCTTGTGTCCTAAGCCTAGCAATGACAAGGAGAGGGTCTTGCACTCCTTGGATGTGGTTCGCTGTGTGAAGTACTATTTGGTGGCTACTTCTCCTTTTCGTAAGACGGACGCCTTTTTCCTGGTGCCCCCTGGGCCCAGGAAAGGTTTGGCGCCCGCCAAGTCCTCCATTAGTAAATGGATACGACAGGCTATTGTTGGGGCCTATTCCACCAAGGGGAAGTTTCCCCCCTTTCGTGTTACTGCTCATTCTACTCGTGCTGTTGGGGCTTCCTGGGCCTTCCAGCACCAGGCTTCTGTTGAACAAGTTTGTAAGGCTGCTACTTGGTCTTCCGTTCATACTTTTTCCAAGTTTTATAAGGTTGATGTGCGGGCCTCAGCGGATGCTGTTTTTGGCCACAAGGTTCTGCAAGCTGCAGTGGTTTAAGTTTGTGCATTGTTGCCTTGTTTGGATCCCCACCCTGGTTGGACACTGCTATTGGATGTCCCAGATGTCATGAATATTGGAAGCGGGGTGTGTGACATACTTGGAATAATACCATTTTGTGATTACTCACCTGTAAAATGGGTATTAGAAGTATGTCACACACCCCGCTTCATCCCGCCCTTATTGGTATTCTGGATCCTTTATATGGTGCACCTTTTACTGTTTCTATTGTTATAATTGGCTCTTCCTGGTCCCCTTACTGCTATCCTATACTGGGGAATGTGTGGGAGGTCCCAGGTATTTATGGACCGGGAGGGGCTTCTTTTTTCCTGTCATCTCTGCAAAGATCGCCCTCTACAGGTAATTACCCAGATGTCATGAATATTGGAAGCGGGGTGTGTGACATACTTATAATACCCATTTTACAGGTGAGTAATCACAAAATGGCATTTTTATTCTCTCCTCCACTGGGCTTCAACTCTGTTCAGGACTCTAGGATACGGGCTTCTTGCCTCGGAAGCATCACATATTGAGTAGAGGAAAAGGGTGAAAAGCACAGGGGGCGGGTTATAGCTGCGCTTTGCTCAGACAGAGCAGAGCTGGGGTCAGTAAAAGGACAGCAATCCCAGAATGCAGAGTGGCATAGTCAGAAGACACTTCCTGTCTGCAGCCAGCCTGAGACTCTATGGGCTGCCATCGTGGATGTTAAAAGCCTCAGAAAATGCAATAGGTGCAGGTAGGATGATTTTTAATGTGGGCAATCTGTATATACGGGGTGGGGGGGACATACAAGATCTTATTCAGAGTGAAGGTCCGGTTTAAAGGTAACTTAGGAACTACAGGGTTTTTTTGAAAACTGATTGAAGTTTAGGACAGTGTAACATATAGCCGAGACAATTGGACAACAATCGGGTTTGGCTTTAGTATGACTTTAAGAAAAATATTTGAAATTAAGTACACACACATCTACATATTTACATATTCAAATTAGTGCTTTGTAACAAAAAATGTTTTTGATGTCCGGTGGCCTTTAAGTTATATGTATGTTTAATAAATTTGCACTACGTAGGTAACTACAGAGCATAATCCAAAGTAACTGCTGTGAGATGTGGAGGACGTTAGAGAAGTTGAAATAATAACCAAACCTTTTCTTCTACACTGGATTTAAAATACAACTGTAAATAAAGTGTTCCTAACCAAATTGTGTGCTTTGTGTTCATGTTTGTTTTCCAGATTGGATTTGAGGGCAACAATGGCAACCAGTTACATTTTTATGTCTGATGCACTGCCTTAGGTTTTAGGCTGTAAGCTTTTAAGGCATTAGTCTTCCCAAAATGGCTGCAAAAACTAATAGAGGCCTTATAAACCGTTTTAACTTGTAGTGACACAATGGCCTCGATTAAATAAAGGTAGAAAAAAAAAATTCTCATGGTAGTAAAAAATTCAATTCATGAGAAAAAAGCCTGAGAATGTCACTGTTACTGAATCGCCAGATTTTTCTACCTTTTTTGAATCGAGGCCAATGTATTAGAAAAAGTGGAGCTTGTTAGTTATGTATTTTGTAGACATGAAGGGGTGGACTTATTCCCCAGCAGCCTTAATCCTGAAACCATTCTTTCCTTTCCAAGCCTGGGAACTACTCTCCATTACTCCATGCCCTGGCCAGGGTCTTACAAACACATTGTAGTATAAAGGGATTGTGCATACGTCCTTATCCCATAATTATACCATAATTTAGGAAAACATGAATGTAAATAGTTGACATTAAAATAAATTACGGTAGATCAATCAGTCAATGCAGTGCATGCATACAAGCCTTTAGAGACCGTATCAAACCAACACTTCTCATTACATATCTAGTTTTGACTATCCTGGGTTTTGGTCCACTTCGGTGGGGCACCCCGATAGGAGGTGCCCCGCTGTGTGAAACCCCCAGAAAGCCCCGAAAACTCACCTCATCCCGCTCCCACGTGACAGCTGCGACGTACAAGCAGGAGGCAGCGACGGACAGAGCGCATCCGCCGCCGCCTCCCGCGCGGCCTTCTTACAGGGAGCGCACCCGCGCTGGCCATTCACAAATGGCTAGCGCGGGAGCGCGCCCTGCTAGAGGGACGCGTGGGAGGCGGTGGCGCATGTGCCGCTGGAACAGGGGGAAGGTAGGACTGAGGGCTTCCTGGGGGGTTTCACCCCGCGGGACATCCCGATTTCGGTGCTGCAGTTCAACTATGCTAAACGAATGGAGTGGATGCCAGTAGGACACCTCTTTCTCATCCAGTTGTATGGCAGCCAGTCATGTGACCATGGGGAACTGTTCAGCTTTGATGTGCAAGCCCACTTGGCAAACCAAATTGGCCCTGGCAATCTTGTGATTGGCAGCCGTGCAATAAATGAGGAAGTTGTAAGCACTGGCTGACTTGACTTTAGTTCTGCTTTATAGAGGAATTACAGTTAAAAGAAAAAAAACTTTACAAGCCCTCACCCCTGCAGCATGGATAGAATCACTCAGAGCTGGCTGTCAGTCTGCCTGCACCTCATGACTGCTGTTACCCAACCAGGTTAACGGGCAATCATAAATGGTTGGCATACAAGAGCGTAGGGAGTAGTAACTATAGGCTGATGAAATGAGGCATCCCAACTCCAGATGTCTTCTTACTGCAGAGGTGAGGGGAAGTGAAGTCTTTTTGAACTTCTTTTTGTAGTTGGAATAGAGCTTCACATCAAGCACCTAACTCCTGTTAACACCCTGTTTACCTGTTTGTCAAAAATCGAGCCCTGCTTACTTCGATGCAAACTATAAAGATCTGAATAAAATAAGGGGTTAAAAAAAGCTGAGGTTTATGCTTAAACTGGACCAAAAGTCTAAAAAGACTATTGGCTTGCAAGGCTCCTAGTGGGTATCCCAATTTGACTCTTGGGCCCCTTTCACACCTATCCTTCTGCATTGCTTCGCGCTTGCAGTCCTGCATGTTGCGTTTCCAGCGCATTATACTGCAGCTCCATAAGTCTATTGAAACACAGCTCAAACGCAAGTGCAATGCAAATGTGGGTAAAACACTGCGGTGTGAAATGAGCCTTATGTATTCTAAGCATACAGTACGTCCTGCTCCATATATAATACTTACACGTGGGTAATCCTCCGCCAGATGGCGCTGTGCACTGCAGACATGCAAAAACAGGCTCCTCCTGGCCCTTCATATACCCAGGGACCTCCCACAAATCCCCAAATTTCTCTGCAGTGCTGACTGCGAAGACATGAAGTATCACTCTCTCGCAGGTGAGCGGGGCTATTACAGCCTGCGGCCCTGTTGGACTATTCCCGTCCTCCTTGTGATGTGCCTCCCAGCCTGGGCTGCGCTGGTCGGGTGAAGGTAGGCAGCACCATGCGTGCTTAACGGAGCTATGCTCCACCGCAGTCCCCCACCATAGGGTAGGCGGTTAGGCTGATGGTGAGCCTCATAGTGGATGTCTCTCCCGCATTATTGCCCCATGCCCCATGTAGAGGTGGACCCTGTTTAGAGGGTCGCCATCCTCCCTCGCTTTCCCCCGTATTCAGGGGAAAAGAAAGGCCCCTTTATTGCAGCTCCTGCTTACAGTACCCTTTGGGACGCCGAGAACCGGCGCATGGATAAGCTGGCTTCGCACGCCTTTTCCTGTGCAGGAACGGCGTTGCGCCCGGTCTGTGCCGCGGCCATCACGGCAGGGGCTGCCAAAACCCTCATCGGACAGATGCTTGAGCATCACGTTAACGATCTCTCCTGGGAGGTGTTTAATGCGCTCTCCAGTTGTGATGTGTTTGTGAGATTTATCCTTTTAGCTATGGATGACACCATTAGAATGTGTGCGAGAACTTCCGCGCTTGTGGTGGCTATGCATCGCATGGTCTGGCTGCGGGAGTGGGGTGCTGACTACGCTGCTAAAAGGACTCTTACCAGGTTCCCCTTTTAAAGGGCATCGCCTGTTTGAGGCCCGTCTGGACCGGTCTGGAAAGAAGGGCAAGTCACCCCGGCGCAGGCGCCAGTCTCGGCCCCCTCGGGACAGGGACACCCCTCCATACCATAGCGTTAAACAAGAACCGGGGGTGTCCTCCCGGAGTCTTAGTGCAGACCCCTGCCCCACGAGCAACAGCCAACGCTCTGGGCCCTCCGGCAGGGTGAAACTTAGATCTTCCACCAAATCCCCTCAAGCATGGGGGGATGGAGGGGATGGCTGCAGCACCTTGCTCCTATCAGGAGGCATTTTGCCTCTTTCTGGTGGATACAGGAGGTAGTTTCCTCCGGATGCAGGATGAAGTTTGCTGCTGCGGCCTCCCCCATGATAGTCAGGGTACTCTTGGTCCCTACCTCTGTTCGGGTCCTGGGGCAGGCCATACACGGCCCGCGGGGTTGGAATTCACTTGCAGTTTGCCCTTATCAGGCAGAGGCTGGTGCCGCTACACCAACCCCTTCACATTCTCCCAACAGAATGAGTCTGTCTGCCCTTCTGATTTCTCAAGTTATTGGCAATTTCTACTAGTCAGGCAGTTGCTGTGTAAAAAATTCTGGGATGGGTCCCTGCCTTCTGGGGAAGATGAAGGATGCTTATGCTCACTTCCTCGTATCTTCTAGACGCCTAGGCTCTTCTGGTTGTGTGGATGCCCAACACCGCTAGTCTGTGGCCTTGTTATCTGGCCTCTCTTCTGCTCCCATGGTGTTCACCAGGAGTACTTATGGATGCTATGTATCTGATGAGACCAAGGGGAGTCCGTGAGAGGCCTGCCAGGTGGTCCTTCTCGCTTCTCAAACCCTATGTCAGGTCGAGTTAGCTACTGGACTGATGCCGTCCTTTGGGAGTCTTTTGGATGGGTGTATATTCACCTCTTGTCCTCCTTGTCCTCTTGACTGGTATCTCCATTCCTAGGGAGGAGTCTAGTCTCGGTCAGGCGAGAATCTCCCTCCCTCTACAATAAGCCGGACAATCTGGTTGCGTGGGTTCAGTCCCTACCTGCTGTTTCAGTCTCTTCACCAGGCAGAAATGCAGCTGGTGGCCCCGTTGGTGACTGGCTTAGATGAAGTCCCTTATATTCCTCTTCCGGGGGTTTTTTCTTCTGCAACTTCTTTTCTTAATACTGGACGGGGACCCAGCATCCCTGGAGCGGGATCATGTGTGCCTTTCCCCTTTGGTTAGGAGTCCCTCTTGGAGTGGATTTATTCTAGGGACCTGTCTGGGGACAGTTCCTTCTTGCCCCTTCCACAGATGTTCACCATGGATGCCAACCTATCAGGTGATGGGGAGGTTTTTTCTTCTGTAGCCCCATGCGAGGGTGGGGAAGGTGGGGCCTTCTAAGAGGTCCTTGTGCCTATCAGTACAATGAGTTTTCAGGCTGACGCTATCTCGCCTGTCTTCTCCTCTGCCAGGCTTGCCTGTTGGGCGGTGTTCGGTCTGTCTGACGACTGTGGCCTACCTTAATCATCTGTGTGGGACCTAGTACAGGGGGGGTTCCCCAGGAAGGTATATGTTCCTGTTCTGGGTAGAGGATAATGTTGCTTGCTTATCATTTGTATTCGCTCCTGTGGAGGTTCCTCTGTAACAGGAGGTGTTGATTCTTGGTTCACTATGAGTTCAACCAGTGTGGCTTGGTTGGTGCACCGTCACTTTCTCAAGCTCTTGCCACTTGTTTTCCTGTCCCTGGCTTCCATGGCCGTGGTCATGGGGATTTGTATTTTTATGACAGGACCTTCTGGCCTATATGCCTTGCCTCCCTTCCCCCTGCTAGGCGGTTTTCTGTGCAGAATCGCTTTGGCAGGGGGACCATTGATACTGGTGGCCTAGTGGAGTGTGGATTCACGGACGTTATACCTTAGGGTAGTAGTTCGGTGCCTTCTGCTAGGGGCGTCACCCTGTTTCGCTCAGGGCCTCCGTTACATCACTCCAATTCCACAGTCTCTGGCCTAGCCGGTCTGACTGCTGTTCTTCCGTCCTTATGGAGACGGGTTTCTCTCCTCTGGGTTCATGGCTAATGGAAGTCTGAGAGCAGCGCTCTTCTTCTTCTTCGTCTTCCATTCTTATGAGGTATGGCTTACCCATATGGATTGGTGTTAGTCTAGGTCTACCCCCTGTTGGGCATTCTCTGTCACCAGGGCTTGGAGCTTATTACAGCATGACTTGGGGTTGGCTCCCCATTTCGGTTCTCTGAAGGGTCAGGTTCTTCCCTGTCCGCCTTCCGGCAGAAGTCTTTTGCTTATTTCCCTCGGCTATGCCTTCTTTCGGGGGTTGCTCACTGCGCACCCCATTTAATTCTACGGTCCCTGTTGGGATTTAAAATTTTTATTCCACTGGCCTTGTGGGACGTTCCTTTTTGGACCAATTCAGGAGCTGTGTGGCTGTATTACCTTCATCGTTGTTCCTTGGGTCTGTTGGCTCAGACGTGTGTCTGAGCGGGTGGCTCTGTTTCGCTAGCCCTCGTTCTTTGTTATGCACCAGGATAAGGTGGTGTTCTGCATCACGGACCTTCTATCTCTGGTGATGGCTTAGGCTCATGTATTAGGACATCGCCTTCTGTTGGGCCTTGTTCCTAGTAACTCTGAGACAAGGGGATTTATTTTCCCTTTTCAGGTGTTAAAAATTTTTCCTGGATTGTTCTGGTTCCTTAGGGGGACTGATGCCCCTTGGGGTTTTGTGGGCACCTACCTCTGTATGTGCCTGATCTCGTCTGCTTCCAGGGGCTAAGCGGCCCTTGGCCTAGCCTTTACTTGGATAGTTTCTTCTTCGGGTCTGAGGGAAGTTTGGTTTCTTCCTGGACTATTGCTAGCTTTTGGTCTTGTTAGGCTGTTACTCAGGCCTATTCCTTTGAAGTGATGAGTTCTCTCACTTTCTTCTGATTCTACTGGTGATTCGGTACCCTTTGCCTTTCACCACCAGGTTTTGTTGTATAAGTTTGCTAACCGCTACTTGGTTTTTGGTTCATACCCTCTCAAGGGTTTTTATGATGTTGGCGTTGGAGCCTTTGCTCATGTCGCCTTCTGTGGCAAGGTTACAGGTGACAGTGTCTCGACTGTCTGCTGTGCCTTTTTTGTTGGGGATCCCGCCCTACTTTATGGACACTGCTATTGGATGTCCTACGTGTAAGTATTATATATGGAGCAGGACTGTATGCTTAGAATAATACAATTCTGTGAGATACTCACCTGTAGAATTGGTATTATACGCATACAGTACGTCCTGCTCCACCCCACCCTGGTTTTACATTATTCTGGATCCCCTGTATGGTTATTGTTATCATGGTTATTATTACCAGTTTTTGGTGGTTGGTTTCTCCCGGCTTCTTTTGCTCACTGCTTTTCAATGCTGTGGATTTGTGGGAGGTCCCTGGGTATATGAAGGGCCGGGAGGAGCCTGTTTTTGCATGTCTGCAGTGCACAGCACTGGGGATTACCCACGTGTAAGTATTATATATGGAGCAGGACGTACTGTATGCGTATAATACCAATTCTACAGGTGAGTATCTCACAGAATTGTATTTTTCACTTGCTCGGAGGTAGTAAGATCAGTGATAAAATCACCATTATGTCCAGCTGAATGTGCATGCAAGCAACTGGAGTCTTGAAACTGCCAGCTTTTACAGAGTCTTATATCGGACTGTAACCAATCACCCTTAAGTGTGAGGTCTGTAACCAAGCAGGATTCTCCTTACTTAATGACAGTAACTCTACACAGGCGCTGTAAGTGATGCTGTCCTCTGAGATGAGGTTTCGCTTGCAGGGTGTTCCAGGTGTAATTAATATTCCATCTTCACATTCCAGTACCTGCAGAGAGGACACAAGGCCGCTCTATGCTCCTGAGACTATGACTTCAGAGGCTGGCAGGTAAGAGATGTTCACAGGGATGGCTATCCAGCTTAAGTGGAACTAGGTGCTGTTGCTAAGGGACAGGTTTTCCCCCCCTTGTACCTATCCTCCTTGCCAACAAGACAATGATTCTTCCCTATTGGGTACTATCACACAGGATTCAGGAAATTGTTGGGCTCATTGCAACAGAAAGCACCCTTTATGGTGTCTGCATTCTGGTCCCCAATAATTTCTGTATTGCAGGGTTTGGGGGGGGAGGGGTTATAGCAGACCTACATCACCCTGCAAAAAATCATGAAGAGTGTAGGACCACCTAAAGAGTGTGACTGAACATTGTTGTAGGAGCAGGAAGATGAGACAGGTGACAGAAAAGGGGGGGGGGGAGAAAGAGAAGAAGTGGTTATAAAGGCACAAGTGATCGTATAAATAATAAAGTGGGGTTTAGATTTTTACCTGTTCTCTAGATGAATTGCTGTAAGTTTCGTATTGCTTATAGTGCCATTAATTATTTTCTTCATTTTGCAATGGAGACCATCTACAAGCAATAGTCTGCTTTACAGCAATCAATATAAATACAAGTGAGCTGCTTTCCAGCACAAGCAGTTCTTTTTGGGAACAAGTAATATTATATTTATTATAATTTATAATATAATGTACAAAAAGGTTGATTAAATGACATACTCTGATCAGATTAGCAGGACCATCAATTATGTGTTTACACTGGAGTTCACAAGGCTGGACAAAAAGGGATGTATTTGCCAATTCTAGGTAGGCAATCTGTATGTACAGAGTGGGGGGAACAATGTAATATATGCTGTAATTTAGGGTGAAGGTCTGGTTTAATTCAGGTTTACTGCCTTTTGCTATAAATATTAGGCTTTTTCAACATCTTTGAGCCATCAGGATGATAGAGATGTTTTCACCTACAAAATTCACAAAGCATCTTTCTTTTCCTTTTCTCTTTCCATCTTCCTCTCCTTTCTTTCTTACTCTCTTTTTCTTTAAGCTTTTCTTTCTTCTTCACTATAGTGCTTCATTGGTAATTAGTTATCTTAGTTCTGAATGGTGGGCGGGTGACACAAACAGATGAGATGGGTTCCTCCTCTTCAGTGTGATAATGCTTTATGTATGTGGAGGGATGAAAGCATGGACTAATGGCACGCTTCCACAGATCGATTATGGAAACAATTTAGCGATAATCGATCTGTGTAAACGGCTGCCGCGACAATGAGAATTGGATAATCGGTCGGCCATTGTGTCCTTTCGGCTAACCAAAGATTTCTTCATTAACTTGCCTGCGGCCATGTTCCCTCCTGCTGGGGCTCCTCTTGACCGGGGTTGGCCTCTGTTCCCTTCCTCTCCGGGCTCTTAAGTGGCGATCCCCCCCGGGGCTCTTAAGTGGCGCGGAGAATCCCCAAAAGGAGGTAAAAGGTCTCTGTGTTTTTTTTTTTTACACTTACAAGCCCTGCATAGCTAGTCCCTGGGCTGGTTATGCTTAAAATTACCCTATGTCATTTTTTTTTTGGGGGGGGGGGGGGGTTAAAAATGTTTTTTTGAATTTAACCCCGTATAGTGTGGATAGTAGTTGGGCTTTATTTGTAAATGTGCACTTTTCAGTTTGGGGATCTGTGCAAGAATGGGGGGAGGGGGGGCTAATGGTACATATGTGGTACCGTTGTAAACAAGAGAAAAAGGGCTTTCACGTGTAATTTGGTTTTTATTTTACCTTTTTCACTCAAAAATATTTTAAAAAACAAAAAAATTACATATGGAAAAATTACAAACAAGACATTTTTCATGTTAAAGCCTAAACTCTGCCTCTGCCGGAAAAAATATATACAATTGTCCTGGAAATTCCTGTAAGGATCACAGTTAACATGCACAATGGTGAAAAATGACCTATCAACAGAGGGTGACAAAATGTCAAGAAGGCAAGCAGTTAAAAGTAGCGATGCATGTTGGGTATTGTTCTGCTCGGTGGATTGCTTTCAGGTTTAGCTTGTTTTTTATATTGTGAATATTGATATTTTAGAAACATTTGTTTTTATTCTGCCTTTTTATACATTTTCTTAGGTAAACCCTGTGCAACCAAAGAATTTTTTACTTCCATAAAGATTAGCCCACTACAACAAGCTGGGTACACCTAGAAAGCTTAATGTGTGAACTTTCAGGGAACATATGTTTTTGTTGGGTATTCTAAATGTAAAGGGATGTTTTGGTTGGAAAAGCGCAAGGTGCGCACTTTGTCTGCAGAGATGAAATTTTCAAGTAAAATTATCGTTACACACATGCTTTACTTTGGGGTGTTTGGCAACTCTTCCCTTGACAGTACCTATGCATGTTGGGTGTTGGGACCTTGCTTTTTAAGATTTAACTTGTTATTTCTTGTTTGCATATTGTTTTTTTAGGAAAATTCTGCTTTTTAGGGAAACCTTGTGCAACCAAAGAATTCATTGAGGGATTACTTCCAGAAAACTGTGCCCATGTCAACAAACCTGGTATGCCTGGAAAGCTTAAACTTCCAGAGAATATATAGATTGTGGAGGGTATTTCAAATGTAAAGATTTGTTCTTCCTGAATAACTGCAACGTACGCCTAGCAGTTGTATTTTGTCTGAAAATCTGAAAGTGTTGTTTCAGATTGGGGGAGTCTCATGTACAGGCACAGGTAACCATGAAGATATGCTTTTGATGCCCCCCCTCACCCTTCAGATAGACAAGCTCAAGGAGGAAGATAATCAGTTGTTTAGAGTCCAGGAGAAAGGCCTTGGTTGTTTGTGTGATTCGTGTACAAAACATAATTAGAACATAATAGGCAGCATAAAAGCGAGTAATATTTTTCCGTCCCCAAGGGAACCTTAGAGCCCTGTATCATTTTTTTTGTTTTGTTTTAGAACACTTTTCATTGGGGGTTATGCTAAAGGTTTGGTAAATTGAGTTTACCTCTGGGAGCACTTTTGAGCGTGAACTGGAACTTGCATCCGAGTGAGCTTTTTGATTTTGATGCACAAAAGGTGCAATAAAAATGTTTGCTTTAAGTGGTGGTGATTTAAGGATTTTTTGAGAATGTTTGGAAACAGCACCTTTTGGGATAAGCAAATAAAATAGAATTTTTTTAGCATAAGCCCATAGGGTGCTGTTGTTTCTTAACATTCAAGAAATGTTCCATACCTTATAGAAAAAAATTATTTGCCTCACATGAAAAAAGGCCTCATAGCAGGGCAAGTGATTTTTTTTTTGTAAAACATGGCACAAATATTTTTTTTTTGCAAAGTAGTTTTTATTAACAGGAAAAACAACATTACATACAACACACACAATTTTTGTATATTATGATCCTTAACTGTAGTATCCAACTTCCACTATACAAAGGTGGTATGAGAAGTACAAATGCAAATATCGGTAAACATTCTTCAACCAAATCTAGAATCTAGCCCATAACTGCATTCTGCAAAATGACCCAATCCCCGGGCGATGCCCGGAGACCGACTAGCAGAGTATACACCGACAGTACGAGCTTGCTATTTATAACCCATAACGTAAGGTATGGGAGGAAAGTTAAGAGAGCGATAAAGCGAAAGAGGGGAAAAGAAAGCCAGAAAGAAAGAGAAAAGGTGGGTTCCAAATAACCTACACATGTATTGGTAAACTCATTAGATTGTCAAAAGCGTCCGGCACAAATATTTTTTATTGCAATTTTTTGTGTGTTAACAGAATAAAAAGTTTACCGAGATGTGAGTTTGAGTTCACAGCCAAAAGTGCACCCATAGTTCCCAAAATACATAGCAGGACAACATTGCTTCACAAATTGCTTCTAGAAAGTGTGGTTTAATGTTATATAGCAATAATTTATGAAAACTCTTAAGGGGCGTAAATGCTTCTTATAGGCAACGTAATATTCATTGGTAGCTAAAGAGATCATCAATTATTTACAAATGTGTGCATCCAAGATTTGTTATTGGAAACAATTAGACCACAACCAAAAACCCAGTTATATTACTAGTTATCCAAATGTTTGATGTATCTATGGCTGCAATAGTCTGCATTGCAAAAGGGGGAATTTTAGAAGAACTTGGATCTCAGCTCCACCCTAAATGTGTATTTTGACTAGAATAGATAAGGATTAGTGACATTTTAGTTTGCCAGTAAGTGAGGAACGTAATAGTGGCATGTAGAACTATTATGATTAAACCACCACTGTGTACAGCACAAAATATCAACCAGATATATACTAATGTAAGGGTCTGAAAGAGAGGGTCTGCTTATAATAGGTAGACTGGAATAGGATTAGCCATATGATGTGTCCCTTAGATAATAACATACTAATTATATAGTATTCACACAGAACTCTTAATAACAAAAAACAGAATACAAAATAAAAGAAAGTTAAGGTAGTGCGGTTTTAAGTCCCCAGTGAAAAATTATATAACCTGGCATTCATGTTCAAATTGTAATGCCACTTTGAAATGGTAAACCACTTTGATTTGGATCTGCAGGGATCAGCAGCCTTTCTCTTATATCTAAAACTGCTATTCAAAAAGATCTATGAGCTCAGTACCTTTGAGAAATTCAGGAAAATTTAGTTCCACTGGCAGGACTTTACCTGTTCTATGGAGTACATCCAACTCTATTTTGATGTGTCACACCTGAACTCCTAGATGCTGCCAGACATTAAATGATTGGCTATATTCCACCCCCATCCCCCTTTCCTTTTGGTTGGTTGTGTGAATAGTTGAATGGGTATAGGAATGTGAATTGGAAGTTGAAAAAATGTTGAGTGCAAGAAGGGCATCCTGGAGAGAATGCCTAGAGTTGCTACTATTAAAGTGGACCAACACTCTGAATTTTGACTCGCCTCACCCCGCTCCTACGGCACGTGTGGCCGCTCGTCCAATCTCGCTCGGAGCTGCTGTGGTATGCGCGTCAAAGCGCCGTCAAACCCCAGCCGAGCCGAGCACACTGAGGCCGCATCTCGCACTTTCCTCTAACAGGGAGCGTGCCCGTGCCGGCCATTCACAAATGGCCAGCGTGGGCATGCGCCCTGCTAGAGTGAAGCGCAGGATGTGGCCTGTGCATGTGCCGTTGGACCGGGAGTAAGGTAAGGTTAGCGGGCGTCCTGGGGGGTTTCACACGGCGGGGCATCCCGATTTTGGATGCCCGGTGGGGAGGGATCGGCCTGGGAATCTTATAGATTCCCGGGCCGATCCAAGAGGGTGTTGGTCCACTTTAAAGCGAAATAACCACCAACTTAGAGATCGGAGGCTCTTAGGTGAGTTTGGTGGGTTAAATGTGATCAAGATTCATAAACTTAGAGGGCCGTCCTTACTGGATACAAACATTAGGTTTAACTGGCCCATTAAAGTCTGCATTCAAAC
This sequence comes from Gastrophryne carolinensis, assembly GCA_027917425.1. Lineage (NCBI taxonomy): Eukaryota > Metazoa > Chordata > Amphibia > Anura > Microhylidae > Gastrophryne > Gastrophryne carolinensis. The sequence continues at coordinate 440,614,251 of CM051235.1, forward strand.
AGGCTTACTGTTTGACTTAAGCACCTTAGGCCTACTAGTGATTCTTGTGATTCTACTCTAGCTAAAACAGACTATTCAGTTTTTTTTCTTATATAATGCAACAAACAGTTAATCAGAAACCGTGTTAAAGTGGACCAACACCCAGGATTTTGACTATCCTGGGTCTTGGTCCACTTCGGTGGGGCACCCCCGATCGGGGTGCCCCGCTGTGTGAAACCCCCCCTAACCCCCCGAATAACTCACCTCACCCCGCTCCCAGCGCCAACGTACAAGGAACGTCTAAGCGGCGGCCGCCGCCGCCGCCTCCCTCGCGTCACTTTGAACGCGCGCGCCCCCGCGCCGGCCATTCGCAGACGGCCGGCGCGGAGGCGCGCACGCCTACAGGGGCGCGAGGGAGGCGGCGGCGGCCGGCCGCCGCCGAAGATAAGGTAGGTGAGTTGGGGTGTTTGGGGGGGGTTTCACCCCGCGGGACATCCCGATCTCGGATGTCCCGCGGGGTGGGGGGTGATCGGCCCGGGAATCTTATAGATTCCCGGGCCGATCACCCGTGGGTGTTGGTCCACTTTAAAGGGATTTAGCAGGCAAAAAACTAAAGTAATAGAATACTTACTTTTGTCCCAGCCACAGATTGGTGCTAACAGATTGTTTCTCTTTTGCACTCTTACTTTGTTCACACTAATAAATTGTGGGTGCAGAAGTCCAAATGTCTATGAAGAACCAGCACTCGTTTGCACTCTTACTTTGTTCACACTAATAAATTGTGGGTGCAGTAGTCCAAATGTCTATGAAGAACCAGCACTCCACCAGATGATCAAAGCATCCAAATGTATTCACAGAAAAAAATCAAAGTCATAGGTCATCTGTTGACGTTTCGGGGTCCAAAAGATGTGTTTTCCAACAGGTGCGGTTTGGCGATCATCTGATCGCTGGATCAGGGCCTGCGATCCTGTGCTGCCTGGTCGCCAACCATGGGGTTAAGATTGGCTGCGTGCTGGGTTTATGACTAACTAATTAGTCACAGGCAAGTGGACATGTCCTCTCCATTTATTGCAATGGAGGTAGTGGGCCAAGACCTGACAGCCTCCCATCTCTACTGTAGTAAATGGGGAGGGCGTGGTGAATTGATTTTTAGGCCCCAGGTGGCACAAGATCAGGGGCTGTGGGCTCCGATCCCACGATCAGATGAGTTGCTGATGGCCAGGCTAGCACTGATTAGCAGTGGAGGACAAAAGGTAAGTATTATTTTTGGGAGCTGCCTTTTGTTAACTCCAATTAGAATGGCTTCAAATTATAATGGCCCATGGTGGAGGAGACTAAGAAATAATATGGTGTTTTAAAATATCAGATAAAACTGTATATGGTCTATTATTAGAACTAATAAATACATTTTTTTTTTTTTTTTGGAGATCACCCTCTGAAGAAAGCTCTCCTGACTCTGCCAAGTGGCCTTTGGGAAGGTCCTACATGTCATCTTATGAAGTAAGTCGTTACGTGCTCAAGTGCCAGAAAGAAAGGGACGATGCTCTCCGCAGGGAGGAGTCAGCTAGGGACAAGCTGAAGCGCCTTGAGGTCTCTTCTCGCAGCCAGCTCCAAGAACTGAAAACCAAAGTGAAGGACCTGGCCAGCGAGAACAAGAGCCTGCACAGAACTGTAAAGAAACTGCGGACAGAAGTAGGCCTAGAAGAAAACCCTAAATTCAAGGGCAAGATGACCAAGGATATCATCAAGGATTTGAATGCATTAGATGTTGAATGTGCTAAGTTAAAAGTGGAAAACCATCTCCTGTCTGTCCAGATTCGGGAAATGGTCCCCATCATTTCACAGTCCCAGAAGCAGAAAGCAGAGCTGCAGACCCAGCTTCAGGACATGGATATGAAAATTAAGGATCTCTCAAAAGAAAATGCTCATTTATCTATGCTTCTGCAGGAGACTCGTGATGCAAAAGAGGACTTAGAAATGGCTCACCTAAGTTTAAAAAAATCCATAGAGGAGGCCAAGAAGCATATACACCGTTCAGTACAAACCAACACCTCTATCCCTGTTAATTTACAGCCAATAGTCAAAAAAGTATCCCAAGAATCTTCTAGTGCCCACGTATCACATATTAGTCTGGAGAGGAAAAAGACCACTTTAGAAACATGACCTTCTCCTTCGTATACTCTATACAATAGTCCTATGCACAACCTCTTGAGAAATCGCCCCTCTAAATGAGCATTGCTTAATTAACCAGGATATTATTTGTGATTAATAAAATGCTTTCTCTGATTTGTTTGATTTATGCCCTTGCTTTTGATTCACACCTTTACTTGGAATATAAGAAATGCTATAGGCCTTTGCATCCTAACTTAATAAGGGGAGAGCACCAAACGGTTGTTTCGGATCAGTGGTGAATTAAGCTATGCAGGTGAGTCTTTATGCTCATTTGGGGCATAACGATACCAACCCACCTGCAAACCGGAACTGCCAGCTAGGGGTCCTGTTTAAAGCAGCCATGGACATAACACGCCTTCCCCTTCCTCTGTCCCTGCTCCCATACCTGTCCCCTCTGCCTGGCCATCAACTAGATGATGGGAGGTTAACAAAAAACTTCTGCCTTTTGCCTGCTCCCTGCTGGTATTTTAGCACTTTAGAAGTAGTCTCTGGTCTGTGATCACAGTGACTGAAGTGCAGCCTTTTATGCCTCTTCTATGATTTTGTTTTAAATTGTACTGATTTAAAAGGGTTCTACAGTTAATCTATGACCCCCTCCGCCCTGCCATCCTACCCTGGTGTTGAGACAAGATGGGGGCGGTTACAAAGAAAAAAAACCCTTACTTTCTCCACGGGTCAGCGCCGCTCCTCCAGTGCTCCGAAACCTGGACGCTGCATCTATAGCACAAGGTTGAATCCCCTGGCTCAGTGCGCATTCAAGTTAATGGGCAGACGGGAGCACACACGGAGCTGGGAGATGCTGATTTGTGTCATTTTTAGTGCCAGGTTAGGGTAGCAGTACAGCGTTTATAGGCTGACTGTAGTTCCGATTTAACATGGACTAAATAGACATTGGTCCACATAGAATTGTCCCTAGAGGCTAACCTGTATAAGTGAATGGAGCTGAGCTTACGGATTCTGCAGTAGCTGGCTCATGTAAGTGTACAGTGGCTTCCTTCTGCCACTGATTTGACCCTGGCAGGTAGGGGGCCCATGCATTTGCATGGTATGTGTGGTGGTTAACCATGCCACTGGCTGTTAGTCCTAAGTCATTTGCAGAGCATAGAGCACAGGAGCAGATGTAAGGGGGTGCAGACAGCAATGCTACAGGGATGGGTGGGGTGTAGAGCTGTCAATCAGCGGCCGCTCACTGCACATAAGCCACCAAGTACAGCCGCTGGCAGCCCAACGCAGGGAACCATTTTCTGCAGCTGGGTGACTACACCCCCCCCCCCCCACAATGACAAAGCAGGAGTTTCCGAGCAGCACGCACAAGGGTGGCACAGGGGACTCGATCTGACATTCAAGTAAGTGGGCGGGTGCCAGGCAACCTCCAATCAGTTACTTGAATGGACTACTAAAAAAAATACAGTAACTGGGGCCTCCACCACAAGTAATACGACCCTGTTCTGGATAGATAGGAGATGGGAGAGTTTAGTGAGGGGAAGATTGGTTAGTAATGAGTTACAGTAATCCAGACAAGAAAGGATCAGCGCAACAATGAGGGTTTTTGTTGTTTATACCATAAGAAAGAGGTTTTTTCAGGTGCAGATGGGATGAGCGGGTAAGCAGGGTGGATATAAAATCAATGTTTTTTTTAAAAAAAACAAAAAAATCGGATTTTTTTTATTTAAATCGGATTTTTTTTTTCAATAAACTGCTTTTTGAGGAAAATATTTTACCATCCAAAGGTTCTTCCATCATGAGATAAAGCTGAGTTGTTTAACTCAGTAGAATAAAGGCTGTATATGTGTAACATTCACAATGCCATGCTCTTCCAGAGGTTTCTGTAGGATTAGTGGGCAGTTTCTCTCCTATATTATCACAGACGCTCGCTTTACTTACGCAGTTCTCAAAACTGAATTTGACTCCGCAGAGGTCCCAGCCTCTTCTTCACAGCAAAAATGTTACAACATGAACAGAGTTGAGAAAAAGACCTTAATCCTATTGTTCTACAAACCTATGACTAGTGAGCTACAGAGGACAGCAGGGACAGTAGTATTTACGTTTTTCATGTGTCGGCTGGGCTGACGGTCTAAGTTTCTTAAAATATATATATATTTTGTTTAGCCAAATTAGTTAACAAAACATGGATGTTTGTTTAAAGCGGACCTTCACTCTGAATAAGAGTCTATCTTATATGTTTCCCCCACACTGTACATACAGATTGCTCACATTAAAAATCATCCTACCTGCATCTACTGCATGTTATGAGCCTTTAAACATCCAAGATGGCGGCTTATGGAAGCCGCCATTTTATTAGGCAGCCTGCAAACAGGAAGTGCCTGCAAACAGGAAGTGACTGTGCTGCTCTGCATTCTGGGACTGCTGACCTTTCCCTGACCCCAGCTCTGCTCTGTCTGAGCAAAGCACAGCTATAACCTGCCCCCCTGTACCTTATCCCACTCTCCTCTCCTCAGTAAGTGTGATGCTTCTAAGTCAAGATGGCGGCGCCCGTATCCTAAATTCCTGAACAGAGTTGCAGCTCAGTGGGGGAAAGAATAATAAGTTAGTGACTAAAAATGTTAAATATATTAATTTTAGATGCTGGGGAATCGTTTTCTAAGAGTTTGGGCTTTTCATTAAATCATGGTGAAGGTCCGGTTTAAGCAAATAACTTATGCTGTAATGTTGTTATTGTTTCAGTTGAATAAATCTATTTAAATTGTTATTAAGGTCAGGATTATTTTTCTCCTTCCTAAGTACAACAGAACAGTGGTGTCCAAATATGAATGATTAACCCATTAAACTGGGGAGAAAAAAGTAATATAAAAAGTGATTCTAAAAATCTTCAGCTACTTGCATGTTAAAATAGCAAGAACTAGTTTAGGTAGAAACTTTGATTTAAATCACTGATTTAAATCAAGCCTTACTGACTAGTGATTTAAATCGTGATTTAAATCAGTTAGATTTAAATCAAATCCACCCTGCGGGAAAGTGACTGAATATAGGAGGTGAATGACAACAGCAGCCATGCTGCCTTGGCATTATGATAGTACCACACACTGAAAGGAAAATGTCAGCTTTAGGTAGGTTAGTAGATGTATAAAAAAGCAATTCTGTAAGTACTCACCTATAGAATTGTTTTTGTTCTTGCATGGCACGGCCCGCTTCGGTATTCATAACAGTTGGGTTATTCCGCCACAAGGTGGTGCAGTGGTACTGCAGAAAGCTGTGGCATCTCACGGCTCCCTATAAAAACGGGATTAACCATAGAGTTCCCAGCGTAGACAAGCAGTGAAACGAAGCCGGGAGAGAATAAAGGTAAAAAATGTGAAAAAGGTAAAAAAAAAAAAAAAAAAACCCCAATTAACCATAAAGAGGCAACCAAGAATAACAATAACAAGGGTGGGGCGAAGCGGGCCGTGCCATGCAAGAACAAAAACAATTCTACGGGTGAGTACTCACAGAATTGACATCCAAAAGCAGTGTCCAAAGTAGGGTGGGATCCTCGAAGAGTAATGGCCAGTAGTTCAAGTCACTACCGCCTGAAGCACCTTGCGGCCAAAGTTTTACATCAACTTTGTAAAACTTTGAAAAAGTAAGAACAGAAGACCAAGTAGCGGCCTTGCAAACTTGTTCAACAGAAGCTTGGTGCTGAAAAGCCCAAGAGGCACCAATAGCACGAGTGGAATGAACAGTAATACTAAAGGGAGGTTCCTTTCCCTTAGCAGAATAGGCTTGAACCACCGCCTGACGGATCCACTTGCTGATAGTGGATTTAGCCGGAGGCAAACCCTTTCTAGGTCCAGAAGTGAGAAAAAAAAAAGAGCATCAGACTTCCTGAAAGTCTCAGTAGCGATCAAATAAAACTTCAGAGCCCTGACCACATCCAGAGAATGCAGAGGATTAGGACACAATGAAGGCAAGACAATGTCCTGATTGAGATGAAAGGCAGACACAACCTTTGGCAAGAAATCCGGCTTAAGCTGAAACACCACCTTATCCTGATGCTGCTCAAAATAAGGAGGTTTGATGGAAAGCACCGCTAGCTCAGAAACTCGCCTTACAGAAGTGATAGCCACCAGAAAGGCTACCTTAAGAGTCAAAATAGACAAGGCAGCCTCAGGGATAGGCTCAAAGGGAGGCCCTTGCAGAGCAGACAACACCAGATTCAAATCCCAGACTGGTAGCAAAGGCTTACGGGGTGGACGCACATGAGAAACACCCTGGAAAAAGGTTTTAACCAACCGGTGATTGGCAAAAGATCTTTGGAAAAAATTGCCAGAGCTGAAACATGGCCTTTTAGGGTACTAAGTTGAAGGCCCAGATCCAAACCATGTTGTAAGAATTCCAGAATCCTGGGAGCAGAAAACACCCGACAGAGAAGAGACTTGGACTCACACCAGGCAATGTAAGCATGCCAGACCCTGTAATAGATAAAGGACGAGGACTTCTTCCTAGCCCGAATCATGCTGTCAACAACAGAGGCAGGCAACCCCTTTTCCATCAAGATGGAGGTTTCAGCAGCCAAGCCGTTAAAGCCAGCGTTTCTAAATTGGGATGGCGTAACTGCCCCTAAGTGAGAAGATCTAGATCCTTGGGCAAGACGTACCAGTCTACTGCCAACTGCACGACGTCTGCGAACCAAACTCTTCTTGGCCAACAAGGGGCCACCAGGATGGCTGGTACCGCTCCTGGGCTATCTTGCACATGACCCTGCCCAGGAGAGGAAACGGAGGGAACACATAGAGAAGCTGAAACTCCGTCCAAGGTATTGCCAGGGCATCCGTGGCGAAGGCCAGAGGATCCTGAGACAGAGAGACAAATCTGGGAAGTTTGTGATTGTGACGGGACGCAAACAGGTCCACATCCGGCTGACCCCAGCGGTGACAGAGGGAGAGAAGCACCCGGTTGTTGAGAGACGCATCTCCTGGGCGCATGACCCTGCCCAGCAGAGGAAACAGAGGGAACACATAGAGAAGCTGAAACTCCGTCCAAGGTATTGCCAGGGCATCCATGGCGAAGGCCAGAGGATCCTGAGACAGAGAGACAAATCTGGGAAATTTGTGATTGTGACGGGACGCAAACAGGTCCACATCCGGCTGACCCCAGCGGTGACAGAGGGAGAGAAACACCCGGTTGTTGAGAGACCACTCCCCCAGAAGAGACATCCCCCTGCTCAGGGAGTCCGCCACCTGGTTCTCCACCCCTGGGATGTAGACCGCTGAGATGCAGGGAACATGCTGTTCCGTCCAAGACAGAATCGGGGACACTTCCTTGAAGGCTCGCTTGCTCCGAGTCCCTCCCTGATGATTGATATAGGCCACCGCCGTTTGGTTGTCTGAGCGGATCTGAACAGCCCAACCCCGAAGGTGAGTGGATAGGCGAGAAAGAACCAACCACAATCGCCCTCAGTTCCAGGATGTTGATGGAAGCATGGGCCTCTTTTGGGCCCCACCGACCCTAGAACCTCAGGGACTTCCAAAAGCCTTCCCAGCCAGTCAGACTGGCATCTGTGGTGACCGTTTCCCAGCACGGGGGCAGGAAGGTCCTGCCCCCCAGAAGGTTCCTTGAGCCCAGCCACCACGAAGAGACTGTCTGGCCAGGGAAGACAGAACAAATTCCTGATCCAGTGGCACAGGGCCCCGATCCCAAATTGACAAGAGGTGCAACTGAAGAGGTCTCATGTGAAAATGAGCAAAGGGGACCACCTCGAAGCAGGACACCATCAGGCCCACCAACTGCATCCCCTGACGGATGGAGGGATGAGGACACAACAGCAGAGCCCGAGCCTGCAGCTGAAGACCCTCCAACTTCTGCTGAGGAAGGAACACCTTGACCTGAGAGGTATCCAGAGTCATGCCCAGAAAGGACCTCAACAAGGACGGAGACAGAGAAGACTTGGGATAGTTGATCACCCAGCCCAAAGACTCTAGAGTGGATGTCACCATTTGAGTGTCCCGCTCGGCCTGAGGAAAAGACTCACAATCAGGATGTCATCCAGGTAAGGAATAATGCGGATGCCCTGGTTCCTTAGCAGAGCCATCACTCCCGCCAGCACCTTGGTGAACACCCGAGGTGCCGAAGTGATACCGAAGGGTAGAGCCACAAACTGGTAATGCTGATCCTGCAGCTCGAACCTTAGAAATCTCTTATGACCTGGGAAGATAGGCACATGAAGATAAGCATCCTTGATGTCCACAGTGGTCATGCAGTCGCCCGGGTGAAGGGTACTGACAGTAGAGCGCAGCGTCTCCATGCAAAAATGCTTGAATCTGACAAATTTGTTGAGGCCCTTCAGATCCAGATTGGGCCTCAGAGAGGGGATACCCCACACATAGAACACAGCCGGGCTTGCCCCGAAGGGCCCCCAAGCACGCTATCCCCAGAAGCCTCCATATGGTGATTAACACAGGCGCAACAGGCCAGCGGTGGGTACAGGCTTAAGACAGAAGCCACCCGGGATGCCCTCCCACAGGATGCCCCCAGAAGTCAATAAAGGGGGAATGAGGGGGAGGAAGGAGTGGAGCCGGGAGAAACCACAACCCAATGGTATCCCGCCTGACATAAGACATAAGTAAAAACACACATGAGCATCTCGCAGCAAATACACTCCAATTCAATAAAAAAAACCCCAAGAGGGACTCACGGACCAAAGACACCGCGGGGTCACACAGGCACAGACCGCTGGATAAGGAGACCCACTGGAGGAAGCAGCGCTGCAGCCAGGAAGGGAAAAATCCAGACGCCCAGCTTGTCCAAAATGGCGCTGGCAGAGGTACCTCAAGGGGCGGGCCGCAGGGGGAATGACCCCCCGAAGATCGCGAAAACTGGCGCTCACGTGACCCGGCCGGCGCCATGACAAAGCAAAATCACCTCAGGTTATAGCGCCCACAGCCGCGGAGAGCAGTACAAAGCGGCGAGGCAGCTAAAAGCACCACAAAATACACAAAAAACTTCAAAACACCACAGATATCACCACTCGCCGCTACCCCCCCCAACGAAGTCAGAGACGGGGGGGGGGGGGGGAGAGAGAGAGACGAGAAGGCAGCGGCGAGCAGCCATGGCCAGGGAGGGGGGGAACCCAAAAAGGAAAATAAGGGGACACAGTCCCCAAACTACTCACCCCCTCAGAAGCCAGGACAGGAACTCCGCATCCCTAATAGGCTCACCATAAAGCCTATGGCCAGCTACCCTTTGTGTTACAGGGTCTGCGGCTTGGAGCTGCGCTCCAGGAGCACTTGACCTTAATGCTCCTCTACCTTCACCCGATCTGTCAGCTGAGGCTGGGAGGCAGTGAGGGTCCAGAAACGGATGGAAATAGACATGCAGGGCCGCAGGCTTGGTTGCCCCACTCACCTGCGCAAGAGAGAGAGACATCTTCCAACTTTGCAGTATCACTGCAGAGAAAACACTGGGAACTCTATGGTTAATCCCATTTTTATAGGGAGCCGGGAGATGCCACAGCTGTCTGCAGTACCACTGCGCCACCTTGTGGCGGAATAAAATACCAAAGCGGGCTGTGCCATACAATAAAGAAAAGACTCTATGACCGTCCGAGTCCCACTTCCTAGGTCATTCCCAATTAGCATGCCCTGCTGTGTGAAACCACCCAGACCCACTTACCCTTTCCTGGAGCCCTTGCGGCAGCTGCATCTTTGCTCACTTCTGGCTGTGTGCACACTCATGCCAGGCTTTGTGTATGGGCATCTCTGGCACGCTGACAGCTAGAACCCAAATTGGGATTCCCTTTCTGATAGGAGTGAGGGAACTTCCTGTGTTGTTCCTCGATTGGAGCCTGTTGAGTAAGAGATGGTGGTCTCAGTATCAAATGTTGCCGAAAGGTTCATGAGAATTTTCTGCCATACTTCAAGGTTTGACTTGTTCAAAACTATTTAAGTTGGAGAGATCTTTGAAGTTGAAACAATTCTTTTCCTCTAACCCCAGGAATATTTGTGAGAGAGCCCAGACCAGGCCCACTGTCTTTAAGCTCAAAAGCCAATTTGTACCCCCTGGACAGTTTGGCACCATTGAGAGCTATATAAAGACTATTAGAGCAGAGACCATACACTCCATGAATAATAAAAAGAACCAGCAAGCGTGAAGGGGTGCACCACTAATAAACTAGAGTAATGTGCTCACTCCTCAAACCATCCAACCTGTTTCTATAGGAGTGGCCATGAAAAAATCACGCCTCCCTCCCCATGAGGAGCACCAAGAATTATATACTGACGACCTATCTATACAAAATTTATTTTATTGACACATATAAATGCTAAAAAATACAAACACACAAAACACAGGACAATTAAAAACAAGTAGCAGGTCCCTGAAATAATTGATAACTCTAAATATATAATATCAAAAAAACCCAATAAATGGGTAATATAAATAATCTGTGATGCAAGCGCTCCCAAAGCAATAAATAAGATAGGGCAAAAATGTGGCTGATACAAAAAAGGAACAGGAGTCTGTCAGCGCAGGGACTAGAAGTCCCTGCACCCACTTACCCCCGTACCTGTGCCGGCACCAAACAGACCAAAAAGTTCTGTATACCACCAAAATTAAATAGTCCTTATAAATAAAAAACACCTACTCCTGAAAACCTATGTGAGAACCCTACAAAAGTGACAAGCTACACACTAAAATACAGTGAAAAATGTGAACACAGCATAAACTCCCCACAGTGAACATCAACAGTTATCATCAATTAATATGTAAAGCCACCCGCGCCCGCCGCCCCCATGCGGCTTCAGAAGGGTGAAAGGTGAAACCTTTCACCCTTCTGAAGCCGCATGGGGGCGGCGGGCGCGGGTGGCCGGGGTTGCGTGCGGTCCCTTGTCTGATGTGATGTGATGCTGGCTGTGTCTCCCGTTCACATGGGCTCTGGTAGTATCTTGTTCTAATTTTGCTGACACCACCTGTTGTTTTTGATCTTTGGTATTTTTAACACCTTGACATATCGGTTCATAAGATTCTGGGGTTCACTGGTGGGGTTGTTAGTTATATTTATCCAGGTACTTATTCAATATACACATATGAGTTTAGTGATTTATGATGTATTTATATGCTACATTGATGTGGTTGTTATTATTATTATGATATTTAATATGCCCATATATTTATAGGGATTTATTATACATTTATTAGTGATAGTTTTTGCTTTACATATTAATTGATGATAACTGTTGATGTTCACTGTGGGGAGTTTATGCTGTGTTCACATTTTTCACTGTATTTTAGTGTGTAGCTTGTCACTTTTTTTCAGGGACCTGCTACTTGTTTTTAATTGTCCTGTGTTTTGTGTGTTTGTATTTTTTAGCATTTATATGTGTCAATAAAATAAATTTTGTATAGATAGGTCGTCAGTATATAATTCTTGGTGCTCCTCATGGGGAGGGAGGCGTGATTTTTTCATGGCCACTCCTATAGAAACTAATAAAAAGAACCACCCGAACCTCTCTAAGGGTGAACATATGGCACGGAGCACTCTAAGGAACCATGATTCTATCATTATCAAGCCCACCGATAAAGGTGGGGCAATTGTGGTCTTGGACTACAGTATGTACCAAAAAAAGGCATACTAGATATGCTTATGGACCCCAACAGTTATGAGAGGATCTCAGGGAACACCATTTGGGGGAAATGGAATACGGTACAACAGTATATCTCTCTGGGCCTAATGGCTGGATTAACGAGGATACTGCCAAGTCCAATCGGACCGCGGTTTGCACAGCGTCACTAGTTGTCAGGCAGGTTTTCAGCGCCCAGCTGCCATTCTCTCCCCTTCTGATCCCCTAACAGGCAGGGATCGCGCAGCTGGCTTCTCCGGCGAGCGGTGTCTGGTGGTTGGGGAGCCCCTGCGGGTGGAGGTAAGTTTATTTATTTGTTGTTTTTATTATTTTTCCACATATTACTTCTTCACATATGTTCATATGAGTGGGAAACCCACTGATGTCACTATGACATCAGGCGGAATTTTGAACTGCTTTCTGCCATAACTATTTAAAGGGGCTTACTACTCTGAACTGTTTGGGGGATACTATACCCCTGAAACGTTGGATCTATAACAGACTACCTATTCAACTTTGTAATCGCTGGCATGTGCCTCATGCACCACTGCTTTAATACAATTTTGCCTCATCACTTTCAACTGGAGTGCTGGTTCTTCCTGTTATTATTGAGAATGAGCAGTGAGTAGTCACCATTGCATTTGGATGTAAGGAGGTAATTCTCACTTTGTTGAGGGCAGTGGAGTGTTGAGCATGGAATCCAGTTTGCAATGGATCAAGGATAGTGTTGACAGAATGTTAGTGGATCAGCTGAGAATAGACCAGCTGTTTAGAGATGGGAACGTACCATTCCCCAGTCCGACGGCGCATGTGCAGGTTCTTGTCCAATCACCACCATATGCCGTGCATACTATTGCCATGCAAACGCCCACGTCGCCTGAACAAACTCACCTCTTCCCGGACCTACGACACATGCGTGGCCGCTCCTCCAATCAGCACGCTCGGATCCGCTTAAGCCCCCGCTGGAGCACTGGCAGCCACATCCCCCGCTACCCTCTAACAGGAAGCCTGCCTGTGCCGGCCATTCACAAATGCCTAGCACGGGCACACGCCCTTCTAAAGGGATAGCATCCGCAGCTCGAGTTTCTGGGCGACCAGGGGGTTTCATACAGCGGGGCATCCTGATTCTGGATGCCCCGGGGGGAGAAAATCCAGCGGTCCTGGAATCTTATAGATTTCAGGGCCGATGGGGCATGGGGTTTGGTCCTCTTTAAGACTTCAGGGCTGGCTACTTAGGGTTTTGTCCCACTTTAAAGTGGACCAGTCAGTGGCACAGCCAGCCCTGGAGGCTAAGAGCCTAGGGATGGCCCACTGTGTTCCCCAGATTGCTGGCAAACCCCTTACATTTCCACTGGTCCTGCATCCCCAGTATCCCTGCAGCTCATATTTTCTCCATGCCTAGCCATTTAGATAGGTTGGGTGTGGGAGAGCACTCCACAGGGAAACAGGTTGTCCCCGCTCCCTACGCTGACGCTTTCAAAACAATGGCTTTATGCCGTATTTTAGTATGTACGGCATAAATCGCTGATTGGATGAGCACCCGCACATGTGCCGTGGGAACGGCGGAGAGTGGGGGGATCCATTCACCAGGATAGTCAAAATTCTGGTGATTGGTCCACTTTGAAATGAACGTGAAGAAGTTATTACACAGATAGTAATTACAAAGTCACCACTAGAGGGCAGCAAAGCATAACTAAGGCATAATGATTATACCAAGTTTCCCTGAAAATTATAATTGTAATTCTTGTTTTTTGTTCCAAAATATGCACCATGTCTTATTTATCTAATGACAATCTACATTTGTTCTTCATTTTTTTTCCAAAACTGTGAAATGGCAGGCCAACCCCCCCATGTTCCTGGTGGGTGCCACTCTGTAAATAATATTAATATTTGCTATGGTGCTGCTGCACCCGTCGTGGGCTTGGGTGACAGACAGGTGGCACTGCAGAGTGTGCAGCGCACTGTACAAGTCCTGGCTCCTGCATGTGGTTCCCCGGTATCTGCACAGCTCCACAATATAGCACAGGCTGTCAAGTGTCATATTGACGTGAAGGGGTTCCAACACGCAGGGTTATCTGGCGCCCTGCACCTACTGCATTTTCTGAGCCTTTAAACATCCAAGATGGCGGCCCATGGAGTCTCAGGCAGCCTGCAGACAGGAAGTGTTTTCTGACTGTGCCGCTCTGCATTCTGGGATTGCTGTCCTTTTCCTGACCTAAGCACAGCTATAAACCCGCCCCCGTGCTTTTAAACCCTCTCCTTTCTTCAGTATGTGATGTTTCTGAGACAAGATGGTGGCGTCCGTATCCTAGAGTCCTGAACACAGTTGCAGCCCAGTGGGGAAAAGAATAATAAGTGACTAAAAATTTAAAATATTTTAATTTTAGATTTTGGTAAATTGTTTTTTAAAGGTTTGGGCTTTTCAATTAAATGATGCTGAAGGTCCGGTTTAAAGTCCAGTCAAAATCAACCCTCTGCCTTGCCACCCTTTTCTGGCACGGAGGCAGGATGGGGGGTTACCCCTGTGGTCCAGTGCCGCTCTCCCATTTCTGTGTGGCCCACCGCACAAAAATTCACAAAGCAGCTGCACAGAAACAAAGGAGTGGCACTGGACTGTGGGCGAGGTAAGGTAAATATTAGACTTTATGCCTGGACAGGGACTTTAAAGTGGACCAAAGCCTAGGAATTTGTCCATCCCGATTTGGGATGCCCCACTGTGTGAAACCCCCCTGGGATCGCCGAATACTCACCTTGCCAGCGATCCCAAGGCACATGCCTGGACTCTATACCATTGTGCATATTGATGAACAGCATAGAAAACTGTTTGTCAACAAAAAGAGAGTAGGGAGTGCCATCCTATATTAAACCGGACCTTCAGTGTGATTTAATGAAAAGCCCAAACTCTTAAAAAACGGTTCCCCAGCATCTAAAATGAATATATTTTACGTTTTTAGTCACTAACTTATTATTCTTTCCCCCACTGGGCTGCATAGGGGCGCCGCCATCTTGACTCAGAAGCATCACACTTACTGAGGATAGGAGAGTGGGATAAGGTACAGGGGGGCGGGTTATAGCTGTGCTTTGCTCAGACAGAGCAGAGCTGGGGTCAGGTAAAGGTCAGCAGTCCCAGAATGCAGAGCAGCACAGTCAGGAGGCACTTCCTGTTTGCAGGCTGCCTGATAAGATGGCGGCTTCCATAAGCCGCCATCTTGGATGTTTAAAGGCTCATAACATGCAGTAGATGCAGGTAGGATGATTTTCAATGTGCACAATCTGTATGTACAGTGTGTGGGAAACATATAAGATAGACTCTTATTCAGGGTGAAGGTCCGCTTTAATTGCCAAAAGTGATCTCCCAGGACTTTCACACAGGGGATAGGTTGGCCAAAATGGGTTTTGGGCCTCTTGAAAGTGGTCCTATACTTATCTATTCTTGAGTCCATGCATGCGCCGTGGGAGCGTTCCCCAGGGTTTCACACACAAGGGCATCCCAAATCAGCATGCCAATGTAGAGGACAAAATCCAGGTTAGTAAAAAAAAAAAAAAAAAAAAAGGGTTTTAGCCTACTTTCAGACTAAGAGCTTAGACTCATTACCTGTGGTAAATGCTGGACAAGAGAAAAATCACATCAATCAAATGCATTAGGTTGACGTCTATTAAAATTAGGGGATTGTATTGGCATTTCGAAGTAACTTTTCCAGCTATAGAACATTGGTCAGGTTCTAAACACAAACTCTGAGCCTTATTCCAGCAGAACAAGGACCGGCATACCTCGCGCCCACTTCCTGCTGCCAGCCTTCAGTCCAATCAGAAAGTCAGTGATTGAAGCAAAAGCTGCAGGCACTGCGCAGGACAGCCCGCTGGGGCAAAGTTGCAGACAGGCAGCACAGAAAGCGGCCTCGCGAGGGTCCTTCACCTGCCATGCCGCGCTGATGGTTTGAATGGTGAAAGCGGCAGCGACATGACTGAGGCGACCGAGAGACAGGTAGCGGCCGGGCTGTGTTACTGTACCGCACACTGTCATAGGCATGCTGGGAGTTGTAGTCCTGCTGGAGCGCGTCCCTCACACGGGAATAGCCTCTGTGAGCTGAGGGAAAGGAGGACCCCATAAAGTGTATGGGTGTCCCTGTGGCTTCTGATTGGTCAGAAATCTGCTCTTATAGACCCCTGTGGAGAGTTCCATTTTTCTTCTCAATAGCAAGGGTCTCTATCCCCCGCTCCACTGTTCAGCAATTACACTTTTCTCCTCAGTCCTCTGGAGAAATCAAGCACTCTGATTGGCTGGCAACCACATGACTGCGGTGGCCAATTTTCGGATAATCGGTGGTGTTCAGTTCAGATGGGATGTGGGAGGATTGCTGCATAACAAATAGTGCACCATCCTTGGTTTTGTCCCTTGCTGTGGGGGCATCCCAATTTGGGATGCCCCACTATGAACACCCAAATTCGCCTATAGAAACTCGCCTTTCCCCAGTCTCACGGCACATTAAAGTGGACCAAAACCCAGCGCGATCGCCTGGAAATCTATAAGATTCCTGGGCTGATCCACTCCCTCCCTCTGGAGCATCCAAAATTGGGATGCCCTGCTGTGTGAAATCCCCCAGATCGCCCCATACACTTACCTTGCTTCCTGGGCCAACAGCGCATGCGCGAGCCACAGCCACGTCCCTGCTATCCCTCTAGCAGGGCGCGTGCCCACGCCTTGCATTTGTGAATGGCCGGTGTGGGCACGCTCCCTGCCAGAGGGATGCGGCCGCCAGGCTCGCTTCAGACGGCGTGGCGTCAGTGGCTCCAAGTTCGCTTATTGGACGAGCGGCCGTGCATGTGCTGTAGGACCCGGAAGCAGTGAGTTGCGCTCGGCGATCCAGGGGGTTTCACACAGTGGGGTGCCCCGGGGCAAAGGAACGAAACCCAGGATAGTCAAAATCCTGGGTTTTGGGCCGCTTTAATGATCGGCATAAGGCTCTGTTTAGACCAGAGCTTGGCAATAAGGAGCGTCTGCATCCCCAGTTCACTTTAGGCTTTGAAGGGTTACTAAACCCAGAGCCTTCACTCCCGCACAGCTCTCCTGGTCTGCTCTGATGCCTCACGGTTTCTGAGAATGGCGTTCCTGGTGCCTCACGTCCTGTCAGTCAAATGGCATCATCCGTTGCAATGAATGAATGGCTCGTGCGATCCCCCGGAAGCTGTGGGTCGCTGATTTTTTTTTTATTTTTTTTTTTTTCTTGGGTTTAGTAACTCTTTAGGAAGTGTTGGCACTAAATACTTTTCGTCCTCTTCTCCCTGGAGCATGCTCTGTTGGATTGGTGGCGAGGTGCTTATAATAGGCAATTCGGGGGATATTGTTGATGCCCCAGGGATTGTTCTCTCTCTGATTTGTCAGCGCAGTCACGTGGTTGCAGGTCAGCTGAGTATCCGGCTGAGTCCCGCCAGCCTTGTGACTGTGCTGGCCAACCTGAGAACTGGATTTATTTAGGGTACCAAGACGAAAGATGAGATTTGTCCTGTTCTGTGACGTTAAAGTGGACCAACACCCAAGATTTTGACTATCCTGGGTTTTGGTCCACTTCGGTGGGGCATCGCGATCGGGGGTGCCTCGCTGTGTGAAACCCCCCCCCAGAAAGCCCCAAAAACTCACCTGTCCCCGCTCCTATGTGACTGCTGCAGCCGAGGTCCGTCGACGGACAAGCGGACAAACGACCTGCTAGAGGGATGCGCGAGGGGCGGCTCGCGAATGCGCCGCTGGATCGAGGAGCAGGTAGGGATTTCGGGGCGAATGCGGGGCCGATCGGGGTGCCCCGCAGGCCCGATGCTGATCGGCCTGGGAATCTTATAGATTCCCGGGCCGATCGGCATCGGGTGTTGGTCCACTTTAATGTGCATCGGGGCATCCCTATACATCCCAGATGTATAGGTATGCGCCTACCATTTCCTGCAAGAAGTAGTGATTCATGTGCACACAGGACTGTGTGTATTGCTTTCTTCTTCTTGATCTTGGTGTGCAGTTGCCAATAGCAACCACTTTGCTGGTAGTAAAAACTGCTTCGATAAAAAATAAATAAATTGCTAATATACAAAAAAAAATGAAAAAATACCAGATAATCTCGGCACATATGCCTTTTGGCATACAAAAATATACACTGGCAATTCCTATCAAAAGTGGATTTACCTTTAAAGGATAGCGAATCACTTGCAGGGGTATGCTGGATTTTGTATTTCCTGACCTTTTAGCATCCAATGTCAGGGGGTGGCTCTACAACCCCTTTTCCCAGCATTTCCCAGGATCTCTTACAGCAGCCTCTCCCTGCCTTGGGTCCCCAAGGACCAAAGTTTGAAGGGGTTGTAGTCCATGAAGCTGGGGGTCTAGTGGGAGTCTTGGTAAGTTTGATAATTTCTCTTGTGTGTTTATATATTTCTTTTCTTGTAGGTACTAAAATGGCGTGTAGCAAGCAGTTTGGCCTGGTCCATTATTTTGCTTCCTTTGAGTTGCCTGGCCTTCATAGTCCTGAGCAGGTTCAATGTCTTTCATCCTATACAGTGGCTGACGGGTAAGTGTACAGGGGAGTAACCTGTAGTTAGGTTTGTGTTTGTCTATACAAAAAGACCTTTCTGTAGTTCTGGGGTTGTTGCATAAGCTATGCTATTTACCTGCCGTGGTGGTAGGCATGATCGTTGCAGAACCTGTATCCACCTGTAAAACATTTTTTTAGTATTTGTCTTCTCTGTTTTCCAGACTCCTTAGGTGACATTGCAAGCAGTTCCACCGTCTTTTGCCTGCTGCTCCTGTCTTTGCTGCAAGTGGTCCAATGTGCCTTGAATATAAAGTTCTACTCGGGTGAGTTTTCCAAAATAAAACCGTTTTAGGCAGGGCTGTAGAGTTGGGTAGTCCTGACTCGGGTTCCTTTATTTTATCAAGACTACATCTACAAAATGGTCACATCAGGCTTTTTCTTCCCATTATTTAAGAAATCAAACATAAAGCATGTTTATTTGAATTCAATTTTGAACAAATTTACATTTAAGTTCCTGTCCAGGCAATAACATAAAGTCTATACTCTCCTTTTGTTCCCTGCAGCTTCTCTGTGCAGCGCTGGCATCTTTATACTTACTAATAAGGGAGATCGAGTGATTCCGTCCTCAATCGACAGCAGATGTGGCGGAATCCCTCAAACTAGCTATAGGTTGCATTAACAGACCTACTTTATGCCCTGAACCCACCTTGACACACCCCCTTCATAGCATTAAATAGATTGGAAGTGTAGGAGGGTAAACAAGGCTCAGCGCTGAAATGTGAATTGCCGTCAGCGGTAAGTATGAAAATGCCAGCGCTGCAGGGGCACTCCAGCCAGGTGTGTTGTGGAAGATTGAATATATATTAAATATAGCAAGCAGATTATACCTTCTTGTCTATTTAGATTCATGTCTTCCTTAGTTGCTCAGCCTGTATGTCTTTTGCACAATGTGTCCTACTTTTTTTTTTTTTTTTTTTTTATATATATTTATTCTAAGTATGTCACACACCCCACTTCATTTATTAATTATTACACTTGGGTTATCCCACCGCTAGGTGGCGCACTTGCAGAGATCTCCAAAAAAGCAGCAAGCCCCTCCCGGTCTATAGACACCTGGTACCTCCCAACAATTCCCCAGTGTTGGTCTCTGCAAGATGGCGACAAGACAGAAGAAAGAAGTCTCCTGCTTGCAGGTAGCCGGGGTATCACCCCGGCCCCCCCCCCCCCATGGTCTATTGCTGCCCGACTCTGTTTTTTTGTATTCCCCCTGTTAACTGGCAGCCTCCCAGCTTAGGCTGTAGGTCGGGCAAGGGTAGCTGGCACCTTAGGTGCCTAGGAGATTAGCTCCTCCGCTCGACCCCATATTGTGGGGCATAGCGGGATTCCGGAGTGGTGATCCGGACGTGGGATGCCCTTACACTTACTCTAGGCAAGGTACATTAGGCACAGAGGCTTTATTTCCCTCCCAATTCAGTATGGCTTTCTTATGCTTGTGTGGTGTGTGAGGGTGTGCTTGGACGGGGGCTGGGCCGCACTGGCCTGCCCGTCTTTGTCTGGCTGATGCTTGCTGTGCGGTGTGCTCGGCTTTGGGTCACTTATGGCGGAGTTGGGCGTGTTCGCCGGCCCGCCGTTTTTGGGTTGCTTAGGGGCTATCTCAGTGGGCGCCCTGTTTTTGGCGCCCGTACTCAGGGGTCCCTGTGAGGCATTGCAGTGGGCGGGGCCGGGCGGCGCGCTGCGCCGGCGGCCCGCCTGGCCGGGAAGCGCCGAGGTTCTCGCGGCGCTCGCGGCGTGTGTTTTACTGGGGGCCTTCCCCCTGCCTTGCCGTATTGTGTGTGTGTGTAGTGCGGTGACCGTTTTGTTCAGGATGGCCGAGCGGTGGGGTACGCGGGCGCCATCATCGCTGGCGCCCGCTGCTCGGCGGCGTAGGAGTGGGCGGGGCCGCGTCCTGCGCGGCCCGCGTCGTGGTTGGCCGGTTGGAGGGAGCGGGGCTGCTGTGGCTCCCGCGTTTCTGTGGGCACGCCCCTCGTCCTTCCCTCTCCTTGGCGGTGCGGTTGTCTGCGTTGCTGGCAGGGGCCGCCATTTTCTCCTCGTCGCGCAAGTCATAAAAGGTAGGCTCCGCGGATTGTTTAGGTCGGGGCCTATTGCTAGTCTGGGGTCACTGTTTGAGCCTCCTTCTCCCGCCCCCAACCCCCACCACCCCCCCCCCCCCATCCTGGCCCGTTCGCCTCCATGTGTTGGGGGCATGGGGTTAAAAGGGGGGGTCGGCTATAGGCGCTGTTTGTAGGTGTGCCTTTATTGGTTGTGTGTTGTTGTGTCCTTGTCAGACCCTGGGACCCCATCCCACAGGGTTCTCCCGGTCTTATATACCGGGCTAGTCGGGGGCTGGTGGCATTTCATTCTTTAATTAGGATATTTTTTCCGGCTAAGATTCCCAGGGTCAGGGTTACATGAATACACATGTGTATATGTATACATATATATATATATATGTATCTATATTTACATATATAGTAGATTAAAGGGCATCCCGGGTCGCTTAATGCGTAAATCCCTGGGTTCTGCGAATACCATAAATTTCACCATATGGAGGCTGTCAAGGATTCCGGATCTGATCCTTCGGGACAATCTAGGCTGTGTGGGGGTTGTGGGACTCCGCTCCCGGGGGATGATGTCATTGTATGCATTCCATGTGCGCAGCGGAACATTGAGCGCCAGTCCAGCACCCCGGTGCCTGGTACGTCATCGTCCGCGCCATCTCCCTCTCCTCCTCGCCTGTTCCGGACCCCGTGTGACGTGGTCACGGGTGGGGATTCGCAATCGGAGGTGTGCGCCCGGTTGGCCACCCCCGAGAAAATGTTTTCCAACATGCCCGCACAGAAGGGTGCGGCCAAGCGAAAATACCTATCTCCGCCTCCGCTGGACTCGGAGGAGGAAGTGATTGAGGTCCTGGATTGGTCGGATGGTCGCCTCGCAGAGGGTGAGCTCGTGGAAGAATTGGATGATTCAGAGGGCCAGCGGGTGCTGGGCGCTGAGGGGGACCAGGTGGATGGTCCCGCCCCTGATACGCCTTCTATGACCCAAATGTTTTGAGGTCTTGGATTTGGACCCTCTCGAGGTTGCTCTTCGGCCTAAGGGCCGGCTCTTTGGGGGCTCCAAGCAGAGTCTGGAGTTCCTCAGTCAACAGCTTTTCGAGGACGTTGTCCTTTAGCAGTGGGAGCATCCTACACGGCTCGTTGGGGTACCGCCTGGCTGGGATAAGAAATATCCCTTTCCGGCGGACTTGCTGAAACGTTGGTCTGTCCCTCCCGAGATGGATGCTACGGTTTTGGGACTGTCTAATACTGCGGCTGTTCATCTTCCTGACACTACTTATCTCTAAGATGGCGAGGATCGCCGGATTGTCCTGTTGGCCCGCCATGGGTTTGTCTGTGCGGGTTCGGTTTTGAGGCCTGTTTGTGCTTTGGCTCTGTTGACCTTGGCGGTTAGGTCTGTGGTCAGGGATTTATGTGTGGATCTTGCTCCCTCTGGTGATGAGTTTCTTGCATAAGCGTTGTGACTTTTTCTTGTCCTTTGTTCTGGCCGCTCAGGATGATGCCATGTTGATGTGTGGCAGAGCTTCTGCTCTGTTGGTGGCTATTTGTCGCTCTGTGTGGTCGAGACAGTGGACGGCTGACCTCAATTCTAATGATCACTCACGGCTCTTCCCTTTCTGGGTTTGAGGCTTTTTGGTGAATAGCTGGATTCTGTTGCCAAGGGAGGCAGGTTGCCTCAGTGCAAAAGGTTTCGCCGTTCCTTTCGGGGAACGGTCTTCTACAATCCGTCCTTTCGGGGAGCCAGAGCCAGCAGAGGTGCGGGCTTTTCGGCTTCCAGGGGCGCCAGCTGGAGTAGGGGTAGAGGCCGTGGCCGTCCCGTGCACGTCTGGGGCGCCAAGCCCAAGCCAGTTTCCAAGCCCGCTCAGCAATGAGGGGGCGCCCTCACCCGTACGGGTGGGGGGACGGTTGCGACTATTCTCCCGGATGTGGGACCTGGAGGTTTCCGACAGGTGGATCCGGGAGGTGGTGTCGGCCGGTTACAAGCTGGAGTTCGAGTCCTGTCCTCCTCCAAGGTTTGTCAGGCCTCGAGTGCCGTCAGATCCTTTAGCCGCACAGGGGCTTCTGGCGGCGGTAAAGAATTTTCTGGAGCTGGCAGTCATTTGCCCGATCCCTCCGTTGGAGGTGGGGCGCGGGTTTTATTCCAATCCCTTCACTGTTCTCTAAAAGGACGAGTCTTCCGCCCGATCCTGGATTTGAAGTTTCTCAACAGGTTCATTCGTCCCCGGAAGTTCCGCATGGAAACCCTGCGGTCTGCGATCGGTTTTCTTCGGCAGGGGGACTTTATGACGTCCATAGACATCAAGGACGCGTATTTTCACATTCCAATCTTTCCGGCACATCAGTGGTTTCTTCGCTTCGTGGTGAAGGATCGGCGTTTTCAGTTTGTAGCTCTCCCATTCGGTCTCACCTCGGCTCCGAGAGTGTTCACCAAGGTGTTGGCAGGGGTGATGGCCCTGCTCAGAGCTCAGGGGATTCGCATTGTTCCTTATCTGGACGATCTTCTCATCGTGGCACCTTCCCTCAGTCAGGTGGAGGGGGACGCCAGTTTGGTGGTGTCTACGCTGGAGAGTTTCGGCTGGGTGATCTACTTTCCCAAGTCTTCTCTGGTTCCGGCCAGGGTGGTGACTTTTCTGGGGATGTCCTTGGACTTTTGTCAGCACAGGGTGTTTCCCCCTTAGGCCAGGGTTCTTTTGATTCAGGAATTGGTTCAGCTTCTTCTCTCCAATTCTCGCCCGTCCATCCGGCCGGGGATGAGACTGGTGGGGTTGATGGTGGCCTCGTTCGAGGCTGTTCCCTTCGCAATGTTCCGCACGAGGACGCTTCAGCTTCATCTTTTGGCGTCTTGGGATCGGCGACCGCTGTCGTTGGATCGGTCCTTCCGGATGTCCCCCCAGGTTCGGCTGTCTCTACTGTGGTGGTTGGTCCCGGACGCTCTCTTGAAGGGCAGGTCTTTCTAACCCTGCTTTGGGAAACTGTCACCACGGACGCCAGTTTGTCAGGATGGTGAGGTTTCTGGAAGGATTTTCAGTTTCAGGGGCAGTGGGACCCTCTGGAAGCCCACTTGCCCATCTATGTTCTGGAGTTGCGAGCCATCAGGTTGGTTTTGTCTCCCTTGACGCATCATTTACAGGGTCTGCTGGTTCGGGTTCGCTCGGACAATCAGACGGCGATTGCTTATATCGATCACCAAGGAGGGACTCGCAGTCTGGGTGCCCTCTGAGATGTGTCTCTGACTCTAGTTGGGCGGAGACTTATGTCCCTTGCATTTCGGCAGTGTTTCATTCCAGGAGTGGTGAACACGGAGGCGGACTTCCTGAGCCGGTGCTCGTCCCGCCGGGGGGAATGGTCTCTCCATCCCCTGGTGTTTTCGGTCGATGTATCTTCGGTGGGGGACGCCGTTGGTGGATCTGTTTTGCCTCTCGTCACAACTACGAGCTTCTGACATTAGTGTCGCTTTCTCGGGACCCTCTGGCTCTGGCAGCGGATGCCATGGGCTGCCCTTGGGTAGGAGGGACCGGGGTTTTTCTTTATCTGTTCCCTCCTATTCCCGTGTTAGGCTGGGTGCTGCGAAAGCTAGTTCAGGTAGGAGTTCCCGCCATTCTCGTGGCTCCAAGGTGACCAAGGCGGGTGTGGTTCGCAGTCATCGTTCGTCTGGCAGTGGTTCGGTTCGATCTGCCTCTTCGGCCAGATCTTATCACTCAGGGTCAACTGTGTTACCCCTGTTTACCGACGCTGGCTTTGACGGCTTGGCGGCTGAAACCTCCATCTTGAGGGAGGAGGGTCTTTTGGATTCGATCTTTCGGACTCTCGTTAGTGTTAGGAAGAGGTCTTCCTCTTCCATCTATTATAGGGTCTGGAGATCTTATATTGATTGGTGTGAGGCTAGATCTTTGCCCTGCCGGGTTTTTGCTATTTCTCGGATTTTGGAGTGTCTTCAATCAGGGCTGGATTCTGGTCTTCAGCTGAGTACATTGAACGGGCAGGTTTCTGCCTTGTCAATTTTTTTCCAGAGGTCTTTTGCAAGCCATTCTTTGGTCAAGACCTTTTTCCTGGGGGTTTCGCTTCTGCGGCCTCCTAGGAAGCCTTTGTTCCCAGTTGGGATTTTAATTTGGTGTCTTCTGCGTTACAGGTTCCTCCTTTGGAGCCGGTGCAGGATATTGCTCTGTCCACTCTGACTCAGAAGGTTGCCTTTTTGGTGGCCATCACTTCGGTTCAGCGTTTTTCAGAGTTGGCGGCTTTATCGATTCAGGCTCCTTGTTTTGAGAAGCATCAGGACAAAGTGATCTTTTGTTTCAGGTCGGATTTTCTCTGCTTTTCATATTTATCAGGACGTTGTTCTTCCTTCTTTGTGTCCTAAGTCTAGGAATGTCAAGGGGAGTGCGTTGCACTGCTTGGACGTTGTGTTAGGTACTATTTGCGTGCTACATCTTCCTTCGTAAGACTGATGCCTTTTTCGTGGTGCCCTGTGGGCCTAGGAAGGGCTTTGCTCCGGCTCAGTCTTCCTTTAGCAAATGGATTCGTCAGGCGATTGTTGGAGCCTATTCTGCCAAGGGGTAGGATCCCCCTTTTCGCGTTACTGCTCATTCTATTCGTGCGGTTGGTGCGTCCTGGGCTTTTCAGCACCAGGCTTCGGTTGACAAATTTGTAAGGCCGCTACCTGGTCTTCTGTTCACACCTTTTCTAAGTTTTACAAGGTGGATGTTCGGGCCTCAGCTGATGCTGTGTTTGGCCGTAAGGTTCTGCAGGCTGCAGTGGTTTGAGTTTTATCTGCGTTATTGCCTGGTTTTGGATACCCGCCCTTTTTATGGACACTGCTGTTGGATGTCCCAAGTGTAATAATTAATAAATGAAGTGGGGTGTGTGACATACTTAGAATAATACCATTTTGTGAATACTCACCTGTAAAATGGGTATTATAAGTATGTCACACACCCCACTTCACCCGCCCTTTTTTGGTATCCGGGTTCCTTTTATGGTGAGGTTTTGTTATTTACAGTTGAGGGTTACAATTGTTTATTCCTGGTACCTTGTCTTACTGCTGTTTTAACACTGGGGAATTGTTGGGAGGTACCAGGTGTCTATAGACCGGGAGGGGCTTGCTGCTTTTTTGGAGATCTCTGCAAGTGCGCCACCTAGCGGTGGGATAACCCAAGTGTAATAATTAATAAATGAAGTGGGGTGTGTGACATACTTATAATACCCATTTTACAGGTGAGTATTCACAAAATGGTATTACTTTCTTGTACATGTGTAGGTAAAAATAAAATATAAAGATTCTATCCGCTCTGTACATAAAATGGTTATAGACAGCAGTTTAATAAAGACAATGAATTAATTTCCACAGTGGTCCCTGCAATCCCTGGCTCCCGGCTTTCACTGATGGGTCAGATCCTGCTGCCCCAACGTCTCCTCCATTCCTCTGTTCATGCCTTGATGGGACTGGTAGTGTTCTGGTGCTGCACTGTCCTCAGCCGTAGTCTGAACCAGAATCTGGCTGTGCCCTGTAATACAGAGCCAAGGTGAGCTAGTCTAGAGCACCTCTTCAGTTGTGTACATTATAAGGATAGGTGTTTGTGACCCGATGATCATTTGTTGGTTCTGGCTCTCTCTATAGTGACAAAGAAGATGAGAAAAAGCAACTGTGCCTAAATGAGCGCTACATGTTTTTGCTATTGACGGGAGCATTCCTGGGCTACAGCTATAGCCTACTGTATTTCTTGCATAACATGAACTGTTTGTCTTTTCCATCTGTTCAGGTAAGAGCTGGCGTGCCCCCCCCCCCCCCCCAAATATACAATCCTGCAAATTAATGCATACGGAGACTTTTTACTGGCCCCAGAAGCCATTAAATCTGACCAGCCAGGCGTAAATATGGGTGTACCTTCTAATCTGGTGGTACAATGTTATAGTGGAAGTCCAGTACCGGTTAGTAAATAGATTTTGGATGTATAAAATCAGTCTTGCCTTTACTGGGGCTGTTGCCCACTTTTTGGCTGACTGACCAGGTGCACTGCTCTCCGTGCGAAGTGGTCTACCACTTTAAACCGGACCTTCAGCGTGATTTAATGTAAAGCCCAAACTCTTAAACGGTTTCCCAGTATCTAAAATTTAATATAGTTTACGTTTTTAGTCACTAACTTATTATTCTTTCTCCCACTGGGCTGCAACTCTGTTCAGGAATTTAGGATACGGGCGCCGCCATCTTGACTCAGAAGCATCACACTTACTGAGGAGAGGAGAGTGGGATAAGGTACAGGGGGGCGGGTTATAGCTGTGCTTTGCTCAGACAGAGCAGAGCTGGGGTCAGGTAACGGTCAGCAGTCCCAGAATGCAGAGCAGCACAGTCAGGAGGCACTTCCTGTTTGCAGGCTGCCTGATGATGGCGGCTTCCATAAGCTGCCATCTTGGATGTTTAAAAGCTCATAACATGCAGTAGATGCAGGTAGGATGATTTTTAATGTGAACAATCTGTATGTGCAGGGTGTGGGAAACATATAAGATAGACTCTTATTCAGAGTGAAGGTCCGCTTTAACTAATAATGTACTCAAAGCCATTGAATAGAGGTTAATAGATTGATGCCCTTTTACTACTTGTGGTGATGTATGGACTGCTCATTTGTGAGATTTGACCTTTAGTATATATTTTATTTGGTGCTACTGATGTATTTGCAGATTGCTCATTTTTTTTCCTTTTCCTGTTTTACAGCAATTCAAGTATCTGCAGTTTCGGAGGTTCCTGCCTTTACTACTGCATCAAAGCTGTGTCCAGTCTCTGTACTTGGTTCGAAATTTTACAGTGATCTACTTTTTTCTGGGTATGTGAGTCCAAGTCAGACGCTTATTGCTACTTCTCACCTAGCTCGCTTGTACAATTCTTGTTGTGCACAAAGACAGTGTATAGCACTGCTGTAATAAAATAGGGAGTATATACATACTCCATAGTCTTAATATTTTGGATACAGGCACCCTCCAATGCTGAGGAGGGGTTGGATCTGGCATCCTCACAGTTTGCCCCCCCCCCCAATAAGTCACAGTGAATATGTATGATCTGTCCATTCATTGCAACAGAGGGGGGTGCTAAGGCCGGTGCCTGGCATGTCCCTTCTATTACAATGAATGCCAGTTTCCCACACGGAGCAGTGAGGCGCTGACTCTCGCCGAGCATTAGTCATGTGCTGGGAAATTCTGGCGCACATGCCCGCAGGGACCATCGTTCTGGGAAACCAGGAGATTCCTGAACGGTGGACCAGCCGGGGGCTGCTGCAGGGGAGATAGAAGGTAAGTGCCAGTTTGCTGTGAGATGTGTGTGTTTTATGTTTACAGTCCCTTTTTTTTTTTTTTTTTTTTTTTTTAACCCATTGCACGTGTTTATTATTGGGTTCTGTGTTTGTCTATTTACATTTTTTTTTTTTTTTTTTTTTTTTTTTTTTTTTAGGCTCTATTCCCCGCTCATGGTTTCAAGCTCTTCTAAATCTGCATTTAGATGAGTAAGTGTTCTCACATTTTTTGTGTTAGTCAGTTTACAAAAATGAAATATATAATTTTTTTTTTTTTTATATATATAATTTTATATATAATTTTTCTTTTCCTCCCTCCCCCCTTGTGCTCTACAGCAGCTTGCCACCACTCAATTCTTTACGTGGACTCCTGGATCCATCATTGTTCTACCAAATCTGGCTTTCTGGTGCTTTTCTTCTCACTACTTGGTACATGGGGTGGTTACTCTTCCAGATCTACACATCTGAGGTTTGTACTAGAATGTTTAATTGTTTTTAAACTTGGGGCCTTATTCATAAAGGTATAGCGGCAGGTATCTGTAGGTAGCGGCAGGTGAACGCCGGACACGGCATGCGATTTCACATTTATAAAGCCGAATCTGGTGAGTGACTGGAACAACGTCATGTAGCATCCAATTTATCATTATCCCAGCCTCGGCGTACAGCCTTGCAGAGCGCCACGTCTTACCTGGTGCTCTCCCATACATTTCAATGGACGATCCTTAAATCCCTTTCCTGATCCCAATTTTTTTTTCTTTTCCTTAAAAAAAACTCACATCTTTCAGACATGTATCCTGGGCAAGAAAAAATGACATTTTTGAAAACTTTTTTGATAATATTTTTATACAGAATTGCCCTTACATGTCTGGTATTCAATTGTTCATGTTACAATGTTATAACAATGTAATTCCATATGTTTTCGCTTTACTAGTGGATACATGTTCAAAAACAGACTAATTACACAGCCTCTGGCACTATGGGCTACAACGACATGATTTTGAGCACCGGCGATGTTTGAGGCTGTTTTTTTGATGAATGTGGTGTGAGTCGGTCGCGATATGTGAGCGACTCACATGTCATATTCATCAATGCCGGACAGCGACTGAGGCGCGAGCACAGCAACTACTAGCGGTCGCTCTGAAATCCGCTCTACAGACGCTCATCTGTTGCTACCTGGCATTAGTAATAAATCAGCCTGCCCGTGTATTTATACATATATTCAAGTGCTTTATATCAAATGTGACAAGTGAGTTTTCAAATTGTTTGTCCAGACCAGAATGTTTCCAGTACAAACGTCATTTGTGGAAGAAGCAGAAATGTGCCTTCCCAATGCATTAAGCTGCGACTCTCCTCTCTTAAAGGTAAGTGATGAGAAAACTATGATGTACCATTTTCTGATTTCTAATTATCTCAAGTACCCGTGGGTGATAAGTATTAGTTGGTAGACGCCTAAAAACCGAAATAGCAATTTATAATACAAGAAAAATATAAATTTCTATAGATTTCTAGAATGAATGTAATTAATGCATAACTTTTTATTGGCCACAAAATGGTATTTCTTATCTAGGGTAGCCATAGCTTCAGAATAGGCTCCTAATGATCTGGATTGTACCATGAAGACATGTTTTATGTAAAATGCACTCTGAAATTAAATGTGTTTGTGTGTTTTTTCTTTTACAGTATCTGGCCTTTCAAGACCTTGTGCTCCTCGCTCAGTATTCTGAAATTCGCAGACAGGAAGTGTTCAGTCTTAGCCAACCAGGTAAGGGTTGAGCACGAAAACAAGACCCTTACATTTATCGAGCTTTTGAAGGATGAGTGCTGAAACCTTTTTTGGCAGGCGGTCATCCTCACAACTGGACTGCAATCTCGAAGGAGTGCCTGAGTGTTCTAAGTAACCTTACCTCCAGACTGGTTGCTCACCAGGAAGCTGTGGCCAGTAATGGACGTGTAAAATTTCCATCCTCCTCCGCAGATGTGAGGAAATCATCCAGTAGCTCAGGTTTGTGTGACACTCTATGGGATGGTGTCCTCTGTACTACTTTTGGATTTTAGTGTTTGGATTTCATATAGTAAAAGTAGTTGTTATATATAAGAAACTTTATACAAATCACTGGAAGCTACGACTCTACTCCACCCTGCTCTGTCACCATAGTCATGAGCGTTGTGTGGGGCATTCTTTTCTGTCACAAAGCGCCTCAAGGCTCCATTTGCAGCTATGTTTGTGCATGTTCTAGTACCCATTTAAAGTGGACCAACACCCAGGATTTTGACTATCCTGGGTCTTGGTCCACTTCGGTGGGGCACCCCCGATCGGGGTGCCCCGCTGTGTGAAACCCCCCCGATCACCCTAAAAACTCACCTCTCCCCGCTCCCAGCGCCGACGGACAAGGGATTTGACAGACGGCGGCGCGGGCGCGCGCACGCCTAGAGGGGAGCGAGGGAGGCTAAGGTAAGGGGGTTTGGGGGTTTTGGGGGGGGTTTCACCCCGCAGGACATCCCGATCTCGGATGTCCCGCGGGGAGGGAGGTGATCGGCCCGGGAATCTTATAGATTCCCGGGCCGATCACCCGAGGGTGATGGTCCACTTTAAGCTTTGTTTACACCTCTGTGCTTCTTCTGCGTCGCTGTGCTGCAACGCAGAGGAAAAATTTGACTTTTTTCTAGATAGTTCACATTACTGCACTGCACTGCGTTGCACAACGCATTAAAAAAAAAAAAACGTTGCAGACACATTTTTCAGCGTTGTTACAGCGCAGGTCAATAGAAGTATATGGTAACGCACGTATAATGCAGTGTACATGCGTTTGCTTTGCCATAGACTTTACCATTTACTTACGCAAAAATGTTTTTCTCTTAAAAGCAATGCAAATGCATTTCTAACGCGTTAAAAGTGCAGTTCTGATACACTGCCCCATTGGCATATTGACAACATGCCTGCTCTAAACGCAACAGAGAGGTAGGTGTGAACAGAGCCTTAAAGTTTCTCTCATTGTAATAAAAATTAACCAAAGTAAGTATAGGTTCTCTGGCCACTACTAGTGGTTAAAGATAACCTCATCCCCACTGCCTCTCTTGTTCCCCCTATTGATTTTGTTTTCTTTGTTAATTATACAATATTTTAATATATCAATAAACTTACATTTATATTTTTTAAAACATCAAAGACCACATTAGATACTGTACAGTAGTCAACTTTCAACTTATCATATAGTGTCATAAATCATGTAATTCAATTATAATTTCACAAATACACAATCTTTGCATTTGGTTTCACTTTCTTTTCTTCCAAATTAAAGGAACTGTCTCATGCCATGCAAATGTGTTTCACGTTCAAGGCACCCCACATAATCCTTGCAAAAATGATCTACAACACATTAATAATTGGCATGTATTAGTTTGATTTTGCTCACCCTTAATATTTGCACATTTCTTAGTTACCCTCTAAACCAAAAAGCATTTACATCTCACAGCAGATTGTATATAGTCCTCTCTCAAGCCGCCTCTAAAAGTGGTTGTGCACCTGTCCTAAGTATAATCAAACATAGGAGAAATTCTCTCAGTATTGCTTCAATATGTTAAACTTGTAGTTATGCTTTTCTACAAGAAAAAGTTGGTATTTTGAGCCAGTATATCTAAAGGTCTCCAAAATCCTGTTTTTGGTGCGACATGGGAGTGTTCTTTTGCAGGTATACAAACCAGGTTTACAAAGATCCTGGCCAATGGGGGGAGGGAGGGTGAGGTCCTATGAGAAGGACCAAAAAATAACATTTAAATGGCCTAATGGCGGGGGAAGGATTCTAGGAAGATAAAATTCAGGAATAATGGGACCCTTCCATACACCCCAATACCAGGGATTTGGGAAACCTTTGTTAGAGTTGCAAACACGATAGAATATATTTGTTCAAAAGATCCGTAAGGTACAGACCAACTATTTAACATATTGAAGCAATGCTGAGGGGATTTCTCCTACCCTGGCAGATTATGACTTGAGAGATGACTATGTACAATTTTCTGTGAGGTGAGGATGCTTTTTGTTTCTATGGTCACTAAGGAATTATGTGCAAATCATATACTGTTTATATGAAGGCTGAGCAGAATCAAATAAATACATACTGATTATCCACGTGTTGTAGATATTTGCAATGATTAAGCGGGGTGCTTTTCCTGTGAAACACGTTTGCTTGCTGTAAGACAGTTATTCAATTTGGGGGAAAAAAGTGGAACCAGTATGTATGAGACAGGAAAGGTTGACACCAATACAGTTATTCCTACTAAGAATTAAACATGTGAGTAACATTACCTCAAGCCATTGTTGTGTTGGATCATAGTTTTACAGCATTATATATAACTGTGGCTGTTGGTTTAAATTTTAGATACTCCATTTTAGCACTAGAGATGGTGCCAGGAACCAAAGATGGAACCACTTAATGAAATCACGTGAACTTATCAGTCTATATAAAAGTTGACTGCTGTACAGTATCTATTGAGATTTTTAATATTAATTAGTATTTTAATAAATTTTTTTGAACTTTTTAAAATATTGTGTAATGAATTAAGAAAACAGGGGGACATGGGCAGTATGGAGGGGGTTATCTTTGACCACTAGTAGTGGCCAGAGAACCTATGCTTCCTTTGTTATATGTTTGGATTAGCCACTCATTACCCCAAAGCATGATGCAAGTGCCTGGGAGTCCATGCGTTCCCTCTAAGGGGGGTAACAGTGGTTGTGTGTAATGGGTAACAAGGAAACTGTGTAGGCGTTGACTAGTGTCCATCTCTTTAATTCTTGATTGATTTATTTATTTTGATTGCATATCAGAATCGATAGTCTGGAAGGTGGCGCCACGTGCTTACTTTTTTTTTTTTTTTCTCCTTGTGTGTTTCTGCTTTGCAGGTACCTCCTTGAATGAGTCGCTTGACCAACCTGGAAGAATTCCCC
Source organism: Gastrophryne carolinensis (assembly GCA_027917425.1). NCBI lineage: Eukaryota > Metazoa > Chordata > Amphibia > Anura > Microhylidae > Gastrophryne > Gastrophryne carolinensis. The sequence goes on from CM051235.1 coordinate 440,646,780, forward strand.
TGGTTCCACGAACACCCTTGGCTTCTCTTAAGACTACAGCTTCTCTTAAGGGACCTTGGGATTCTGGTAGTGCCTTTGCCTCCCCAGCAGTTAATCGTGTCGCTTATGGTGTGGATCCAAATTCGCCATGGCATGGTAGTGTCCAAAGCCCACATCTTATCAGAAGAGGTGCAAAACTTTGGACTTGTAGCACAGGTGAATGGTCTGGTTTAGTGTCTGACTTATGCCCCCTCCTTCACCTATACTGTTAAAAGACCATACATACTTGTTACAGCATCGACTGCTAACTGCTTCAAAAAAGGATTAGATGCTTTTTTTATTTATTTTTTTTGTTTTAGAAGAAATTACATTAAAGTTACTACTATTGGCTGTTATTAGTAAATCACTAGCCTACCCTTGGTTGAACTTGATGGGCATATGTCTTTCTCAACTGTAATAACTATATAGATTTTATATAAGTCATATTTGCATGTTACAATTAACTGTACCGCTGTGTTAAAAATAGACCTGGATTGGTATAAAAAGCAGATATGTGCTTCCAGCCATTTACTTTTTTTCAGTGATACCAGTTTAAAAATGTGTGAATATGGGCAGCCAGGTGCTGATCACAAGCGTTACAATCCTTATTGGGTAAATCCAATATATAAAACCCTACAGCATTAAACTGCTGTGAATTGCCCTACAATGACCTATTTTGGATCTTACACTTATTAACAAAATAGATGTTCCCTGCGCTGGTGGTGCATCCCAATTGCTGGATCCTTCTGCATTGTAGGGGGGAGCTCCCCTGGTTATCTGCACCAGGGGAAGCATTTTAAAAGGTAACCTTTTGTTTTAGCAGGCATTACCCTGGCAATTGTGCCCCCCTCCCCTTCGCACAGGGAACGACACCAGTTTTTACTGGGACGAGGCAATGCATTAGCGATAATTGCTGAGGCGTTTGCCTTTTGTACTAGCGATTTGTGGCAATCTCTCTAAAACATTGTGTGCATGACTTGGGGCTGTGTAAATCCAAATGTGTTGATATTGCACAATTCACAGCAGTTTCATGATGGATTGATGACTTAAAGTGTCTTGATATGTTGGGTTTACCACACCGATTGTGCTTTTAGGGTCCAAATATAAGAATGGAAAAAAAACCTTTCAGGCTGATCCAGATAGCCTTTGTCTAGGGAGCACATACTGTAGCTTTGGATACATTGGAATCAAATCCAGAGTTGCCGTACACTTGTACTAACAGCTCAATAAAGTTGAGGCTGTGCTCATTCCATGCTCTTTGTTTAGAGGTTTGGATGGATGTAGTTACACAATGGTCACCATCACAGTATCTGCTGATGAACTGGTTTCACTCTTAGGTAGACAAACTCTAGATCCGAGAAACCATTCTGGTAAAAGGCCCCCCTGCTGCCACTTTTGTGGTGTCTATGGCTTTGCCAGTGCATCGGTGGCTCATATAGGGTTCCAGCTTCTGCTTGCTAGTGTACACTCTCTATAGCCCCAACCTAGCTTCATACTTGGCAAGACTAAGGTCAGAATTGCAGGAAACCACTTACTGGGCTTTGGGAGATCTGCAGTCTTGCTTGACTGGCTTTGGGGTGCTGTTTTTCTTCTGTCAGCTGATGTGATGGTTTTCATTTTTTAGATGGCGATATCCAGAGAACTGCCTCTGAAGCATCTACTCCCCAGATGAGCCCCAGCCCAATGAGCACCAAAGAAGCGCCCAGCATCCTTTTAATATGGTTCCTGAACAAACAAGAGCAGGTATTTTTGCATAGTTCAGAGATGGCTTTACAAACTGATGCTTCAACCTTAAAGTGGAACAAAACCTTTTTTTTTATTTCTTTCGGCCCTGGGTGTCCTGCTATAGGATGCCCACAGGGGGCCAGGCCACCCTACCCTGCCACTGAGGCAGAACGGGGGGGGGGGGGGGGGACCTTTACATGATCCTCCGGCCAGTGCTGCTCCTCTGACGCTCCGAAACCTGGCAGCTTCCAACTTGCCAGTATAACAGAGCCACATCCCCTCGGCTCCCTGCATGCTCCTGCCTGCTTATTTAAGTGAATGAGTGACGGGAACACGTGCTGACCCTTGGGATGCGGCTCTTTGTAATTTTCAGGGATGTCCGCATAGAGGCTGAGAGAGCGCCACTGGTTTGAGGATAAGGTAAGGGTTCTTCTTTGTGGTCACTTTTGAACTTATTTAGTGTATTCTTCGTGACTACCTTTTCTGGCAGAGTTCCATATTCTCACTGCTCTTACAGAAACGTTCACACAGCAGGGCATCCTGATTTGGGATGCCACAGGTGTAGGCCAGTGGATGGCCCGGTCATTAAAAATTCACTGAATAACTTTCTGCATGCCGCAGTAGTCTTCTCTAGACTTAAAGTGGACCAAAACCCACCAGTGTGCAATACCAAACTATCAATGTCCTTCCCTGAGAGTAGAAAAGCAAGTCGCTATTTTCTGTTGCCCTGACGTATTGAAAACATTTTGGTGTTCCATTCCTGGGCTGCTACACAATCAGATCGGGGTCCTTCCTGGGAGGGTATTTCATTAAAGGGGACCCAGCAACGCAAAACTTGGAACACAGAAATGAAATCCCCTGTGCGGATTTATGATGCAATCTGGCTGGTCATGCTGCCCAAACCCCCAGTAATATGGGGCAATGGCTATTACTGGGAAAGGAGGGAAGACTAGATGTGGCAAAGCCATTCAAAAGGTACTGCATGTGAGGTGAGTCTTCGGGGGATATTCATCAAAAAGATGTATTCTAAGCATACAGCACGTCCTGCTCCAGATGTAGTAATTACATGTGGGTAATCCTCCGGCGCCGTGCACTGCAGACATGTAGAAAACAAGCTCCTCCCGGCCCTACATATACCGAAGGACCTCCCACAAATCCCCAGATTTCTCTGCAGTGCTGGAACTGCGAAGACATGAAGTATCGCGCTCTCGCAGGCGAGCGGGGCTTTACAGCCCAAGGCCCTGCGGGACTATTTCCACCCGTCTTCTTTGTGAAGAATATGCCTCCCAGCCTGGGCTGCATTGGTCGGGTGAAGGTAGGCAGCACCTAGTGTGCTTATGGAGCTAGACTCCACCGCAATCCCCCACCATAGGGTAGGCGGTTAAGGCAAATGGTGAGCCTTCAGTGGATGCCCCTCCCGCATCAGTGCCCCCACGCCCCGTGTAACGGTGAACCCCGATTTTGGGTCACCTTCCTCCCTAGATCCCCCCGTTAGTGGGGGGAAAAAGAGGGGGGGGGTTGTGTGTACGTTGGCCTAACCTTGCCCTAATTACACTTGAGACTTATAGCCTTTTAACGGTTACCGAGTGTCAGAGCTGCGCTTCACACTTATGTTTAAGTTAGCCGCAGCGCCTTATTGTTTTTTACTTGGCGCGGACGGCGGCTCTGTTCGTGGGCGCTACGGCGTTTTTATTCCCGTATTCACCCTGTCAGTTTTCTCTCTGAGGTGATTTTCTAGAGCGGTTGTCAGTTGCATAGCTACTGTCTTTTCTGACTGGCTGCGCGCCGGGGGGGGGGGCGTGGTTTGGCTTGGCGCGCTCCGCGTCATCTCCCGCTCTGGCCCGCCCTTCAAGGTTCGCTTGGCGCCATTTCTTTCTCACGTGCGCGTGGTGAAGACGGTCCTCCCCTCGCTATTCTGGAAGTGCCCTCATGGGCGACTTTTCTTTAGCTTTTGCTTCTCCTCGCTTGGCTCTGACATCCCTGTTCCCCTTGTGTCTTTCAGACCGTGAACCTCGGTGGCTTCTCCCGGCCCGGTGTAGTGCCCGGTCCAGATTTAAAAAAAAAAAAAAAAAAAAAAAGAAAAGATCACTCCCACTTCCCAGGGTATCCAGGGTTGCTTTATAGCGTCAATCCCTACTGGCATATTGTATATAATAATCACCATATGGAGGCATTTCAGGATATTGTGAATGGGGTTCCTTTGGGACAAGCCCGTCTGTGTGTAGCTTGTTGGGTATTGCCTAGCAGCGGTGACAATGCACGGGTCTGTGTCCCTCTTGCTCAGCAGGCGCTAGCCGGTATTCCTACCTCTTCCGAGGCTGGGCCCGCACCTCACCTTGCTTCCCCTACTCCCCCAAGCCTGAGCCTAACCCCCAATACTAGTGGGGATTCTCATACTGATTTGGCCAGTAGACTGGCTAGTGTGGAAAACTTACTTGCTGGCTCCTTGGCGCGCAAGGCCACTGCCAAGAGGCGTCATTTGAATCCTGAATCTACTATACTTCCTATAGAATCTGATGATTTATTGCTTTCCTATGCGCATTCCCCCTCAGAGGAAGGGGAACTGTTCTCTGACTCAGTCATACGACGACGAGTCCAGGGGACAGGAAGAGTCTGGTTCTGATCATTGGTTCTTGGACGACATTGATAGACTGCTGACCCAGATCTTTGATGTGTTATCCCTCTCTCCCCCTGCTGCGGCTCCCCGGCAAAGGGGTGATCTGTTTCACACCGCTAGGGCGCGGTTGGAGTTTCCCGAACAAACTCATTTCACTAGCCTTGTGCTGAAAGAATGGGAACATCCCAGCAAACTACATGGGGTTCCTAAAGCTGTGGATAAGAAATATCCTTTTCCTGCCGACCTGGTCAAGTGTTGGACATCGCCACCCGAGGTCGATGCCCCAATTCTAAGTCTGTCCAACACCTCTATTATGCACTCCCCCGACACTACTACGCTGCGGGATTTGGAAGATCGGCGAGTTGACCAACTGGCATGCCATGCCTTTGCATTTGGGGGAGCGTCGCTCCACCCAGTTTGCGCCTTAGCCATTACGGCGGTGGCGCTCAGGACGGTGGTTAAGACTGCTCTTGAAGGGGTGGATGACTTGCCCTCTGATGCTGCCAATGCTCTGGCCACCTGTGAGACTTTCGTGAACTATATCCTATCGGACGATGCTATTAAGCTGAGCGCTAGATCTTCTGCTCTGGTGGTAGCCATACGCCAAGCGGTCTGGTTGCGCCAGTGGGCCGCTGATAACGTCGCTAAGAAGGCCCTTACGGGGCTTCCATTTAAGGGGATGCGCCTGTTTGGAGAAAGGTTAGATATTTTTGCCAAGGGTGGCAAGTTGCCTCAGCGCAAGCGTCAGATTCGGCCCTTTCGTGGCCCAAGCTCCCACTCGACCCCCTACCGTGGGGCTAAGCAAGGTAGAGGAGTGTCCTTCGCTGGGTCTCGCGCAGAGCCCTGGAACAAGAACAGAGGACGCCGTCCCAGTTCCTCCTGGGGGCCCAAGCCCAAGGCCCCTCCCAAGACTCCCCAGGCATGAAGGGGCGCCCTCGCCCGTCAGGGTGGGGGGACGTCTACAGCACTTCGAGCATGTCTGGAGACGCCACGTCTCAGACCGGTGGATTCAGGAGGTAGTGTCCTCCGGTTACAAGATAGTTTGCTGTACTGCCCCCTACCAGGTTCGTCGGGTCCCGGATCCCACAGGACCCTGCCTCAGCTCGGGTCTTGATGCTGGCTGTGCAGGACCTTCTATATATAGGGGTCATTTTCAAGGTCCCCTTAAGAGACAGGGGCATGGGGTTCTATTCCAACCTTTTCACAGTGCTCAAGAAGGACGGGTCAGTCAGACCCATTCTGGATTTAAAAATCCTAAACAGATTTGTCAGAAACAAAACTCTGTGCTCTGCCATTGCCTCGTTGCGCCCAGGGGACTTCATGACATCTGTGGATATCAAGGACGCTTACCTGCACGTTCCGGTGTTTCCAGGACATCAAAGGTTTCTCAGATTTGCGCTGCTGGATCAGCATTACCAGTTCGTGGCCCTGCCATTCGGCCTTACGTCGGCTCCCAAGGTGTTCACCAAGGTGCTGGCAGGGGTGATGTCACTGTTAAGACTAAGGGGCATACGAGTTTTGCCCTACCTGGACGATATACTCATCACCTCTCGGTCTCTGCGGCAAGCAGAGCTGGACACTCGGTTGGTAGTGTCCACCCTGGAGTCATTCGGCTGGGTGATCAATTACCCAAAGTCCTCTCTGTCCCCCTCCTCAGTGACCCCGTTCCTGGGGATGATTCTGGCTACAGTTCGGTCAAGGATATTCCTTCCTCCGCAGAAGGTGGAAGCTCTGACAACGCAGGCGAGGTCCCTGCTTTCGAGCCCTCATCCCTCCATCCGGCAGGGAATGCAGTTGGTGGGCTCGATGGTGGCAAGCTTCGAGGTGGTGCCCTTTGCCCAGTTCCATTTGCGAACTCTGCAGCTTCACCTTCTGTCAGTCTGGAACAAGGACCCAGCGTCTTTGGATGAGATCTGGGTGCTCCCCCCCTCGGTCAGGCAATCCCTTGCGTGGTGGCTGGACCACAGGAACTTGACAAGGGTCAGATCCTTCCTTGCTCCCTCCTGGGAGATGGTCACAACGGATGCCAGTCTGTCGGGCTGGGGGGGATTCTGGAAGTCCCTACGCTTCCAGGGGAGGTGGGGCCCTCAGGAGGCCCATCTACCCATCAATGTCCTGGAACTCAGGGCGGTCAGATTGGTGCTGGAACAATTGACCCAGCACTTGAAGGGTCTGGCGGTTCAGGTACGCTCAGACAACAGAACGGCGGTTGCCTACATCAATCATCAGGGAGGGACCCGGAGCAAGGGAGCTCTCCAGGAAGTGTCTCTGATTCTAACATGGGCGGAAGCCAATGTCCAATGCATCTCGGCTGTCTAAATTCTGGGCGAGGAGAACCTGCTGGCAGATGCTCTGAGCAGGGGATCGTCTCGTCGGGGGGAATGGTCCCTCTGCAACAGGGTGTTTCAGGCCCTGTGTTTCCGTTGGGGAGTGCCAGACGTGGATCTGTTTGCGTCCGTCACAATCACAAGCTCCCGAGCTTTGTATCTCTGCCTCAGGATCCTCTGGCTCTGGCCACGGATGCCCTGTCAATGTCTTGGAGGGAGTTTCGGCTCCTGTATGTGTTTCCACCAATTCCCCTTCTGGGCAGAGTTCTGCGCAAGATTGCTCTGGAAGGGGTACCCGCGATTCTGGTGGCCCCAAGGTGGCCAAGAAGAGTGTGGTTCGCAGACGTGGTACAAATGGCAGTAGATCAGTACGATCTGCCAAGGTTGCCAGACCTTCTAACTCAGGGGTTTCTACGCCATCCCAATTTACTAACTCTGGCTTTGACGGCTTGGCTATTGAAACCTCCATCCTGAGGGAAAAGGGTTTGTCTGCATCTGTAGTGGCTACGATGGTGCAAGCCAGGAAAAAGACTTCTTCTGCTATCTACTACAGAGTTTGGCGTTCTTACATTGACTGGTGTGAATCCAGGTCTCTTCCCTGCCGGGAATTCTTAGTTTCCAGGGTGCTGGAGTTCTTACAACATGATCTAGACTTAGGTCTTAAACTTAGTACCCTGAAGGGTCAGGTTTCGGCCCTGTCTATCTTCTTTCAGAAAACCTTTGCCCAGCACCCTCTTATCAAGACTTTCAGGGGGTCACTGATGTGCGGCCTCCTCGGAAACCTATGGTTCCTGTTTGGGATTTAAACTTGGTGTTATCGGCCCTGCAGGGTGCTCCTTTTGAGCCTATTCAGGAGGCTGCTCTCGCTGTTCTCACGCTCAAGGTCGTATTCCTGGTTGCTATCACTTCTGTTAGACGTGTATCTGAGTTAGCGGCTCTATCTATTCAGCCTCCCTACTATGAGAGACACCAGGATAAGGTGGTGTTTCGCTTCAAGCCAGACTTTCTGCCTAAGGTTGTGTCTGCATTCCATTTGAATCAAGATATTGTACTTCCTTCCTTGTGCCCTAATCCTAGTAACCCTAAGGAAAGGGTTTTGCATTCCTTAGATGTGGTTAGGTGTGTCAAGTATTACCTGGTTATCACTAAGGCTTTCAGGAAGACGGATGCTCTCTTCGTTGTGCTTCACGGGCCTAGGAAGGGTTTGGCTCCCACCAAGTCTACTATCAGTAAATGGATTCGTCAGGCTGTGGTTCAAGCCTATACTACTAAGGGGAAGTCTCCCCCCTTTCGTCTTACTGCTCATTCTACTCGAGCTGTTGGAGCTTCTTGGGCTTTTCAGCACCAGGCCTCTGTGGAACAAGTTTGCAAGGCCGCTACTTGGTCTTCTGTTCATACCTTTACAAAGTTTTACAAGGTTGATGTTAGGGCCTCAGCTGATGCTGTGTTTGGCTGCAAGGTTTTGCAGGCGGCAGTAGTTTAAACTGCTTGCTGTTGCCTTTTCTGTTGGGTATCCCACCCTATTTTACGGACCCTGCTATTGGATGTCCCATATGTAATTACTACATCTGGAGCAGGACGTGCTGTATGCTTAGAATAATACAATTCTGTGAAATACTCACCTGTAGAATTGGTGTTATACGCATACAGCACGTCCTGCTCCACCCCACCCTGGTTTCACTTTGTTCTGGATCCCCTGTTTGGTGATTGTTATCATTGTTGTTATTGCCATTTTTGGGTGGTTGGTTTCTCCTGGCTTCTCATTCTCACTGCTTTTCAATGCTGGGGATTTGTGGGAGGTCCTTCGGTATATGTAGGGCCGGGAGGAGCTTGTTTTCTACATGTCTGCAGTGCACGGAGGCGGAGGATTACCCACATGTAATTACTACATCTGGAGCAGGACGTGCTGAATGCGTATAATACCAATTCTACAGGTGAGTATTTCACAGAATTGTATTTTTTTGGTTGTGCAAGTGAAATGTGTATTCAAAAATATAATTATCATTTTTTTCCCCTCTAGGTTAAAAACTTCTTGTCAAAGCGAGTGCTGATCATGTATCTGTTCAGTAAGGTGAGATCCTGATCCTTCCTTGGATCTGTTACACACTTACAGTTGTGCTCACTGGCTTTTGGGCACATTAGTTTTTTTCTCCCTTCCTAACTATGCTATGAATTTCCACCTTAGCTGCCTGCTCACTGATGCTGCGACCCTGTAACTATAACATTTGTTTTCCCATAGAACCCCGAGGCCTCTAGCCAGGAAGTATTTGCGGACTCTCAGATTCATATTTGGGCTCTAGAAGGTGAGTTGTGAGCAACTGTAACTTGTTTTACATGTACTTTAAAGTGAGCTCACCACAATTTATGCCAGGCCTGGAGTCCAGGATGGGCTGATCAAATGTCCTTGGGCCACCCCAATACTCACTGTGTGAGCCCCCGTGTTCTCCAGGATTCACTCGCTTTTACAGGGCACACGTCCCCGGCCTCTGAGGCGTGCTTCCGCGGGATGGCAGCACGCCATACACTAGAGAGAGACCGGGATAGCGGTAGCTCACACTCCTTTATGCTGGCACTGTGGCTACACAGGGCTGTATGCTGTGCATTAATATGCATACCATACGGTGCTGGTTGTACAGGAATCTGGGAAAGATGAGTTTCTAGGGTGAACGGGGGGGGGGGAGGGATGGACCAAACCCCGGGATAGTGAAAATCCCAAGTTTTGGTCCACTCTATGCTAAAATACGCAGCCTGGCCTGTTGCACCACTTGGGTGGGTGGCCCTTTCCATGAGGTGATCTTGTTTCTGATTATTAGCCTAGTTCAGTAATGGGAGCAAGCACAACCCCAACAGATAACCTGCCAGACTGAAATGGAGCATTTTCAGGGCCAGCAGCGTAGTGCCTCCTAGGGTCTTGTCCTAGGTCTGCTTTAATGCATTAACTTCTTCTATTTATACTATTTAATCAGCAGGAGCTTATCTCCTGATTTCCGCTAGGTAGCACAGGGTCATCTACATAGCTTAAAGTTTGGATTGTGCTATATTTTATTCTACCAGTGTGAAGGAACGATCCAGCTTAGGTGCGGAAAACCCACAGATACAAGTCTGTTAAGGCTTTAAGTCATCAATATGCATAGGTCCCCCATCTCCCCAGGAAGGGGAATTAACATTTATGGGTTGAACAGCGCAGATCAGACTCCCTGCTGATTCTGTGACACCTCCAGACTGGGAAGGCTCCAGTGGGTCTGTAGGTGGCCGTTAAACAGTCACATCAAAAGATGAGAGCCGCAGACAAGCGGCACCAACACAAATTGGACCATAGCTGTGCCACCATGGTTCCCAGCACCAAGCCAGGTACAAAACCAGAACCGGCTCACAAAACCGCACGCAAAGATGGGTTACTTCAGGCTCTGCAACAAAGGTAATCTAGCGAAATGGAGATCTAAGGTTCTGACCCATTTAGGGACCCCATTTTTGGACTCGTCAGATGCCTGGCATCCAGCCCAATCTTTTGGTGCCGTATCCAAAGCCATACAACCCCCTGCTCAAAGTTATAACTCCTAAAGGGTTTGAGGGGCTAAAGCAAGCTCCCGAACAGTGGGAGGTGACATCTGTCCCACAGAAGGGAGGGGAGTGAAAGGAACCCCAGGCATAAAAGGGATGTCTCTGGGCCAGGCTTGTCACTTCTCTGGATAGGGGTCTCGCAGCAGCATGCTGGGGGTGTCCAACCCATCTGTAAGCTCTTGACATACCCCTTGTGGGAGCACTTCATCACCACTACTCTGCAACTGAAGACTAAGGTAACTGACGATTGTCTCTCTGTGTAACTCACCGTAACCTACTCAGAACAGCATTTGTATTATTTCATATTCCATCATAGCCAAGTGTTTATCACTGCTTAGTGTGCTTATAGCATTAAAACTTATATTTAACTTGAGCGACCTTTTTGCCTTAGCCAAGAATCTGTGTGTCAGCAGGTTTTGGGCCTGGTGTTCCTGATAGGAGGGCTCGGACAGGGTTTTTTGGGAACGCGGTCTGCGTGTCCGGAGATCCCTAGTTGGATCCCGTGACCCGTGGTTCCCTGACAACCAGCATCTGATTAATTGTTGGGATCATAATATTGTCATATTTTTCTTTTCTAGGGTTGTCTCATCTGGTAGCGGCCTCTTTCTCTGAAGACCAAATGGGGGTGGTGCAGACGACTCTCTCAAACATATTGGCCACACTTCTCACTCTGCAAGAGGTGAGATGCCCGGCCTTAGATCGCACACAGTGGTGCTCGTTTTATTGCTGTTTAAAATTACTTACAACTTTTTGGGTTATTTCAGGCTGTAGAGAAACATTTTAAACTTCCACATGCATCCAGCAAACCCTCCAGAATTACGTCTAGTTTAATAGATTCCTCCTACAAGACCTTACGGTTTGCTCTGCGATCAACTCTAAAGACCGCAATCTATAGGATAACCACCACATTTGGAGAGCACTTGCAGTAAGTTGGGGGGTGTGTGTGTGTGTGTGTTTTTGTTTTTTTAATAAAAATTTGTGACCCTCTACTTTAAAGTGGAACATAACTCGGGTTTTGTTTTTGGCAAATCTGGTGCATTGATTTGGGATGCCCCGCTGTGTGAAACTTCCCCATCTACTATGCATACTGGGCCACCTGTCCAATCTGAGCTATTTGCCTACATATTTTTCCAAAAAAGGTGAGTCTTGTGGTGACCCCTTGGGGGGGGGGGGGGGGTTCCACCATACAGTGGAGCATCCCGATTTGGGATAATGCCCCAGGGGAAGGCCAGCGGCCAACCCTGGAATTTTTTGGATTCCAGGGCCAGCCGCAATGGGCTTTGCTCCGATTTAAGCAGTTCTACATTCCAAAACAAAAAAGACCACCTGCACTGCACCTGCATTTCTTTCTCCTGACGTATCTCTACATATGTCACTAACTTTAAGAGGAACTTTGCAGACCCTGGAGTCTAAGACTCCTGGGCTGTTCAAGTTCCACTCATTGGCGTCCCGAATTGCGGGCTGCTCAGCCAATCGGCACACGCTCTGAGTCTGCGCCGTGGGAGCGGAAGGAAGGTGAGTGAAGCGGGTGATCCCAATTCAGGATACTGCGACAGAGGAACAACACACAGGAAAGTCAAATTCATGTGTGGTGTTCCTCTTTAAGGAGGATGTTTCTATAATAAGAAATCTACCATATATTTTTAAGTGGAACACCACCCAACAAATTGACTTCCTTGGGTTTTGTTCCTCTCTGGCTGGGCATCCTGATTTGGGATTTCCAGTTGTGTGTATCCCTTGGTACAGCCCATAAGCTCCCCTTCATTCCAATGGTGCATGCATGGTTCGCGCAGCAGGACTTCCTTTCAGATGCCCTCACTTCATCTCGGCGCCGCTTCATTTGCTCCATTCAGATTACCTTGCCGCACTGGAAATCTGAATGGAGTGAGCACTGCCAGACTCTTCTGCCGTTAGCTGTGGCTGTGCTGGCCATTCAGAAAGGTTTGGTGCAGGTGTGCGCTTAGCTAGAAGCATTCTGGGATGCGTGTGAGCTTAGCTAGAAGTATTCTGGGGATGTGTGTGCGTGCACAGCTGGGCAACCCAATTTGGGATGCCCCATAAAAAGTAAGACCAAGTCTCTTTAAATAAAACCGCGTACAGTAAGATGGCGGCTCGGGAATAGCATCTTGGGGAGCCAGCCGTAAGGTGAGTACTTGATACTGATGAGCATGCAGCAGTGTTTGCATGCTTATTTATTTCCTTTTTTTATTTTCCATATTTAAAAACTTAAATAGCAACTTGACTAAAACTGACTATTCTAAGTATGTCACACACCCCGCTTCAAGATATTCATAACCTGTGGGTAATACTGACCTGTAGAGGGCGAATCTGCAGAGATGATAGGAAAAAGAAGGCCCCTCCCGGTCCATAAATATCTGGGACCTCCCACTCATTACCCAGTCTTCATCTCTGCAGTCGGCGAGCAAGTCAGAAGATGATGTCTCCTCCTTGCACAGGGGGATTTCAGGTAGCCGGGATAACTCCCGGCCCGTTATTTATCTATTTCCGCTCGGACCCTTTTTTTCTTGATTTGACCCTTTTGATATACATGCCTCCCAGTCTTGGCTGCTGGTCCGGGCGAGGGTAAATTAGCAACTCAGGTGCTCAGGAGCAGAGCTCCACCGTGAGACCCTATATAAGAGGGTAGGCGGTTACACCGGGTTGGTGACCCCGGTTTGGGATGCCCTGTCCCCTGGCAGTAAACCCTGGGTGGCCCCTCTACAGTTACCCTTCTACCTAGTGGGGGTCGGGGGTCACTTCTTTAGTGTTAGGTATAAGTATCTATGTATTTCGTTTATTTGTATTGTGTGAGGTGTGTAATTTCACTTTAAGGTTCCTTTTCACTTCACAGCTGGTTTTTACCTCAGGTAAATTGCGGAGGGGAGTTCTCCCCTCACGCACTTCAGTTGGGGGCGGGGCCGGGCCTTGTACTATGCGCCGCTTTGTAGCACGGCTTTGAGCGGGGCGGGTGCTCCGCATGACGCTGCGGCTCGCAACCGCTTCCTTTTTTCTTTCCTTAACCGGCGCCGCGGGACAGCCGCGACACCGGTCTCTGGGGGATAGAACGGAGGGGAGCTTCTCCCCTCACGCGTCTACGTTTGGGGGCGGGGCTGGGCTTTCGGCGCGTCGCCGCGGCCCGCCCCCTCTACTACAAGCATCGCTGAGGAGCTTGCGCTCCTTACTATGGCATTAGGAAGGGGGGCGGAGCAAGACACTTCGCGCGGTCCGCGCTGGCCACGCCCCCTTCTCCTCTCGGTCTGTCTTCTCACCTCACGGATTGTGAGGACGCCAGCACCTTGATACCGACTGACACTGTGAGTGGCCCTGTGGGCCCCCCCTCCCCCTATTTTGCTTTCTAAACTAGTCCTTGCTATGGCACTCATTTAGTCTAATTGTGTCTTTCAGGTGGACCTTCAGCGGTTTTTAGGGGGCTTCTCCCGGTCCTAGGGTCCCTGGTTATTTTAATTGTCTATTTCCAAATCCTCCCACTTGGGACATTAAAAGGGCATCCCGGGTTGCTTATAAGCGTAATTCCCTCGGTCATAGCGACTACCTACAAGTTCACCGTATGGAGGCATCCCCGGATACCGGGCTCCCCTCGGGGCAATCCCGGAAGTGTTGTGGGGTATCCCTAACAGGGGATGATGTATTTCTATGTATACCATGTGCGCAGCAGACTATTACACGGCAGTCCGGACCCCAGGCTTCTGGGTCAGCACCGCCGGCTTCATCCCCTCCCCCTCCCATCGTGCCCCGTGTGACGTTGTCTTGGGTGGGGAGTCGCAATCTGATGTGTGTGCCAGATTGGCCAATCTTGAAAAACGATTTTCTACCGCGGTTGCCAAGAAGGCCCCGGCTAAGAGAAAGCATTTGTCACCGGTCGCACCGGCATTTGAATATGATGATGTGGATTGTCTGGATTGGTCAGATTACTCTCCACTGGAGGAAGGGGAGTTATTTGAGGAATCGGATAATTCAGATGATCAGCAATTTGTTGGCGCTGATTCCGAGCGGGGGTCAGGGAGTTCCTCGGATACTCCTAACGTCCTAGCGTTTGAGGTTCTGGCTATTTCTCCTCCAGAGGTGGCTCCTCAACAACAAGGGGAGTTTTTCGAGGAATCCAAGCCGCGTTAGAATTCTAAGGAATGGGAGAGGCCTGCTCGGCTTCCAGGCATTCCTCAGAGTTGGGATAAAAGATACCCTTTCCCTTCGGATACAGTTAAGCGTTGGGCGTCCCCTCCCGAGGTGGACGCACCAATTCTGGGGCTGTCCAACTCAGCTGTTTTGAATAACCCTGATTGTTCCACTCTCAAAGATGGTGAGCATAAACGCATTGACCAGATGGCTTGTCATGGTTTTGCCAGTGTTGGGTCAGCCATGCGACCTGTTTGTGCCTCGGCGCTGTTGGTGGTGGCTACCAGGTCGGTGGTCAGGGACCTGTTGACTTCTTCCGGTCTGGATCCGGATAGTGATGAATTTCTTGGACTTAAACGATGTGAGTTGTTTTTGTCCTTTGTGCTAGCCACTTTGGATGATTCTTTGATGATGTGTAGCAGAACTTCTGCTCTGCTGGTGACTATTAGGCGTTCGGTTTGGTTGCGCCAGTGGGCGGCTGATTTTGGGTCAAAGAAGTCCCTGACGTCTCTTCCCTTTGTGGGGTTACGGCTTTTTGGAGAAAAATTGGACTCTGTAGCTAAAGGTGGTAAGTTACCTCAACGCAAGAGGCAACGACGTCCCTTTCGGGGGGCGGCTTCCTTCACTCCTTCCTTTCGTGGATCCAGAGCGGGAAGAGGATTTGCCTTCCCATCTACAAGAGGAGATACCTGGAATAGGGGCAGAGGATGTGCCCGTTCAGGATACAGTTGGGGCTCTAAACACAAACCTGCGGCCAAGCCTACTCAGCAATGAGGGGGCGCCCTCACCCGTGCGGGTGGGGGGACGGCTGCGACACTTCTCCCAGGTCTGGATTCGGGAGGTCTCGGACAAATGGATCCGGGAAGTGGTGTCTTCCGGCTACAAGCTGGAGTTCGAGTCCCGCCCCCTCCCTCGATTCTTCAGGTCCCGGGTGCCCCCGGACGCACTGGCCGCGCAGGGGCTCCGGGCGGCGGTATCGAGTCTTCTGGAAATGGCTGTCATTTGTCCAGTGCCCTCCTCAGACCGGAGCCGGGGCTTTTATTCAAATCTGTTCACGGTCCCCAAAAAGGACGGCTCTATTCGCCCCATCCTGGATCTGAAGATTCTCAACAGGTTTGTCCGCCCGCGAAAATTTCGCATGGAAACGCTGCGCTCACCCATCTACTCTCTTCGTCAGGGGGACTTTATGACGTCCATAGACATCAAGGACGCTTACCTCCATGTTCCGATTTTTCCCGCGCACCAGAGATTTCTCAGGTTCGTGGTGGAGGATCTGCATTTTCAGTTTGTGGCTCTTCCTTTTGGCCTCACCTCAGCTCCAAGGGTTTTCACCAAGGTGCTCGCTGGGGTGATGGCTCTCCTCAGAGCACAGGGAATTCGCATTGTGCCATATCTGGACGATCTTCTCATCATGGCATCTTCATTCAGCCAAGCGGAATTGGACACCAGGACGGTGATATGCACTCTGGAGAGGTTCGGCTGGGTGATCAACTACCCCAAGTCCTCCCTTTGCCCGTCCAGGATAGTGTCCTTTCTGGGAATGTCTTTGGATACAGCTCAGGCCCGGGTGTTCCTTCCTCAATTCAAGGTTCTTTTGATTCAGGAGTTGATGCGGTTGCTCCTGTCCATTCCTCGTCCGACCATCCGGCTAGGGATGAGACTGGTGGGATTGATGGTAGCCTCCTTCGAGGCAGTCCCCTTTGCTCAGTTTCACAGAAGGATGCTACAGCTCCATCTATTGGCTGTCTGGGACAGGTCCCCACTGTCGTTGGATCAGTTTTTTCTGATGACTCCCCGGGTTCGCCGCTCACTTCGGTGGTGGCTGAACTCAGTCAATCTGTTGAAGGGCAGATCTTTTCTGGCTGGGAGATGGTCACCACGGATGCCAGTCTATCAGGATGGGGGGGTTTCTGGAAGGATCTTCAGTTTCAGGGCTTGTGGGGTCCTCTGGAGGCCCACGAGCCCATCAGTGTTCTGGAATTGAGAGCCATCAGGATGGTTCTTTTTCGTTTGACTCATCACCTGCAGGGCTTGCCGGTTCAGGTCCGGTCGGACAATTGGACGGCGGTTGCCTACATCAATCACCAGGGAGGGACTCGCAGCAGAAGTGCCCTCAGGGAAGTGTCTCTAATTCTGGACTGGGCGGAGAGCCACGTCCCGTGCATCTCGGCAGTTTACATTCCGGGAGTGGAGAACACGGAGGCGGACTCTCTGAGCAGGTTCTCAGCCCGCAAGGGGGAATGGTCTCTCAGTCCCAAGGTGTTTCACTTGATTTGTCTCAGGTGGGGGTCACCGGTGGTGGACCTCTTTTCCTCCCGTCACAATCACAAACTTCCGGCATTTGTGTCTCTGTCGAAGGATCCACTGGCTCTCGCAGTGGATGCCATGTCTCTGAACTGGAGGGATCTGGGTTTTCTGTACCTGTTCCCTCCGTTTCCCATGGTGGCCAGAGTAGTGCGCAAGCTGGCTCTGGAGGGAGCATCAGCAATTCTGGTGGCTCCAAGGTGGCCAAGACAGGTTTGGTTTGCAGACGTGGTTAGGTTAGCAGAAGATCAGTTCGTTCTGCCCCTGCTGCTGGATCTGCTCACACAGGGTCAAATACGTTACCCCAATTTGGCTTTGACAGCGTGGCTGCTGAAACCTCCATCTTGAAGGAGGAAGGCCTTTCTGATGCTGTGATTTGGACTCTTATTAGCGCTAGGAAGAGGTCTTCTTCCGTTTACTATAGGACTTGGAGGTCTTATATTGATTGGTGTGAGACTAGGGCCTTCCCTTGTAGGGAATTCTCTATTTCTAGAATCCTGTAGTTTCTTCAACATGGTCTGGATCTGGGGCTCCAGCTTAGTACACTGAAGGGGCAGGTTTCTGCCCTGGCGGTGTTCTTTCAAAGGTCTTTTGCTCTTCATCCGTTGCTTAAGACTTTTCTCCAGGGGGTTACGCATGTTCGGCCTCCTAGGAAGCCTTTTATCCCAGTTTGGGATTTGAACTTGGTTCTTTCTGCACTTTAGGGTCCTCCTTTTGAGCCTTTGCATGATATTGCCTTGTCTTCCCTTACGCAGAAGGTGGCCTTTTTGGTAGCTATCACTTCTGTTCGGCGTGTCTCTGAGTTGGCGGCTCTGTCCATTCAAGCCCCGTATTTTGAAAGACATCAGGACAAGGTGGTTTTCCGTTTCAAGCCGGATTTCCTTCCTAAGGTGGTTTCTGCATTTCACCTAAATCAGGATATTATTCTGCCCTCTCTGTGTCCTAATCCCAACAACGACAAGGAGAGGGTCCTGCACTCTTTGGATGTGGTTCGCGTTGTGAAGTATTATTTGGTGGTAACGTCTTCCTTTCGCAAGACTGATGCCTTCTTTGTGGTGCCCTCCGGGCCCAGGAAAGGTTTGGCGCCCGCCAAGTCTTCCATCAGTAAGTGGATTTGTCAGGCCATTGTTGGGGCCTATTCTGCTAAGGGGAGGAGTCCCCCTTTTCGTGTTACTGCTCATTCTACTCGTGCGGTTGGGGCTTCCTGGGCTTTCCAGCACCAGGCCTCTGTTGAGCAAGTTTGTAAGGCCGCTACTTGGTCTTCTGTTCACACTTTTTCCAAGTTTTACAAGGTTGATGTTCGGGCCTCAGAGGGTTTGCTGTTTTTGGCCGCAAAGTTCTGCAGTGTTTTAAGTTGTGCCTTGTTGCCTTGTTTTGGATCCCCGCCCTTTATGGACACTGCTATTGGATGTCCCACAGGTTATGAATATCTTGAAGCGGGGTGTGTGACATACTTAGAATAATACCATTTTGTGAATACTCACCTTGTAAAATGGGTATTATAAGTATGTCACACACCCCGCTTCACCCCGCCCTTTTGTATTCTGGATCCTTCATATTGTGAACTTTGCGTTGTTATGACTTATATTTGGCTCTTCCTGGTCCCTTTCCTTACTGCTTTCTTTATTCTGGGTAATGAGTGGGAGGTCCCGGGTATTTATGGACCGGGAGGGGCCTTCTTTTTCCTATCATCTCATTTCCTGACATACTTATAATACCCATTTTACAGGTGAGTATTCACAAAATGGTATTTTTGGTCACGTGGAGCTATAAATATATACAAAAAATATATTATATATCTTGTACAAGAGAGATCTACTAATAGAGAGTAGTATGTCCTGTTGTGTAACTTTTTTTTTTTTTTTTTCTCTAGTGCGGTTCCAGTATCTGCAGAGCACCGAAAGAAGCTACAGCTGTTTCTTGAATTTAAAGAATGAGCTCTTAACTTTTAGGATTGTAACATGTAGACTAGCCCCTGAACTTATGAGGGTTCTCAGGGGAATCGGTTATGAAAATCAATTGCCTGTGTGAGAAACCTCAGATGGAAGATTTCTTTGCCCTGTGGCTTTTTCTGCGGCAGTTGGCCCAACTTATGCAAATGTACACAGCTAGGTTAGTGGATTTCAGGCTGATGGGAGATTGGCTGTTTCCATTTGAGGGTTCTTACACAGTTACAGTACTTGATGAGGAGTCTCGCCATTGGTTCAAAAAAAGGACTGTCCTTGTTCTGGTCTATTTATTTGTCTACTGTAAGTTTTCTATGTTTAAATGTGAAGCACTTCTGCTCTCTTCTATGGATTCTGTTTTGTGTGAACTTTTTTAAATCCAAGTGCAATTAAGTCTACAATATTAAAGGTAAATTTGTCAGAGCACATTTTTAAATGAAATCTGCCGCAGTAACAAGAATCATTATAGGGTCCTGTATTAAGTGTGAAAGTTAAAGAGTTGCTAAACCCAAAATAATAGAACGCGCGACACTCGCCTTCTCTCCTGCGCAGTGTGACCTACAGTGAGCGCTGGTTGTGGCCCAGAGAATTCTGGGGCTTATGCTTGCTGCGCCAGGAGGTTTCTGAGCCCAGCCAGAAGCTGCTGTAAGGGAGAGAAGGTAAGTGCTGTATGTACATTTATATCGCAGCCTTGCCAGTATTTGTTGTTAAAGACAGTTTGCTGGCGACAGACTATATACAAAAATAAATTCATCTGAATGGATTCCTGTAGTTGAGCTGTAATTTATTTTAATCAGTTTCTTGGGAGTGTTTGGGGGCAGAGGATTTTGAGTAGCACTGCTTGGGAGGGCTAATACCCCCTTAGGAGGCATCTTAATTTGGGATGTCCTGCAGTGAATTTTAAAAAATTGTAAGGGGGCAGCTTGGGATGCACTTATTCTAAGTATGTCACACACCCCGCTTCAAGATATCCATAACATGTGGGTAATACCAACCTGAAGAGGGCGATCTGCAGAGATGATAGGGAAAAGAAAGCCCCTCCCGGTCCATAAATACCTGGGACCTCCCACTCATTACCCAGTCTTTCATCTCTGCAGACGGCGAGCAAGTCAGAAGATGATGCCTCCTCCTTGCACAGGGGGACTTGAGGTAGCCGGGATTATTCCCGGCCCGCTTTTTATTTCTATTTCCGCCCGGATACCCTTATATTTACCACACATGCCTCCCAGCCTTGGCTGAGGTTCGGGCGAGGGTAGAACGGCACATTAGGTGCTCAGGAGCTAAGCTCCACCGTGAGACCCTGTACCAGAGGGTAGGCGGTTATCCGGGCTGGTGACCCCGGTTTGGGATGCCCTGTCCCTCGGCCATTTCACCCCAGGTGGTGTTCCCCTCTCCGGATGCCCTTCTCCTCGGGGGGGGGGGGGGGGGGGGGGGGGGGAGTTGGGGGCCTTTATTCAGGTGGTCTCTGTTAGTGTAGGTGTTTTGCTTACTTGTTAGTGTAGGTGTTTTGTTTTTTTTTTACTGTTAGGAGTCTGCAGCCGCCGCGGTGCCGGCCTCTCATGGTGGCATGGCTGAGGAGAACCCTCTCCTCAGCTTTTGTTAGTAGGGGGCGGGGCCGGGCGTTGGCACGTCGCCGCGGCCCACCTTCCTGCCGTTTCTATTCTCCTTACCGGCGCCGCGGCGCCGGTTCCCTGTCATGGCGACAGTGCGGTGGTAAGGGGAGAGTTCTCCTCACATGCTGAGTACAGGGGGTGGGGACGGGCGTTGGAGCGTCGCCGCGGCCCGCCCCCCTGTCTTGCTGCTTCGTTACCGGCGCCGCAGCCGCCGCTGTCGCTGCGGCGCCGGTCTCTGTTCAGGCTATACGGTTGTGAGGGGAGATCTCCCCTCACGCGTTTGGTACAGGGGGGCGGGGCAGGGCTTTCGGCGGGACGCCGCGGCCCGCCCCCGTACGGCAGGCGCCACTGTGGAGCCTGGTTTCTGACCTGGAAGGGGGGCGGAGCCACGGACATCGCACTCTCCGCGCTGGCCACGCCCCCCTTCTCCTCTCTGCCTCCGTGCTGCTGCTGGCTCTTCGTGAGGTGTGGAAGTCGCAGTGAGTGGCCCTGTGGGCCCCATCTATATTTTCTATCTTTTATGCATTTCTGTTTCCGTTGTGCTTATATTATGTTCTGTTGTGTCTTCCAGGTAGACCTACGTTAGGTTTAGGGGGTTTCTCCCGGTCCTAGGGTCCCTGGGTTAAATTTTACTGATTTCAAAACCTCCCACTTGGGACATTAAAGGGGCATCCCGGATTGCTTATATACGTAATTCCCTTGGCCATAGCGACTACACATAAGTTCACCGTATGGAGGCATCCCCGGATACTGGGCTCGGGCTCCCCTCGGGGCAATCCCGGAAGTGTATGTTGTGTGGGGTATCCCTTACTGGGGACGATGTACTTCTGTGTATACCTTGTGCACAGCAGACTATTACGCGGCAGTCCGGACCCCAGGCGTCTGGGTCAGCACCGCCGGTCGCTTCCTCTCCTCCTCCCAGCTTGATACGCACCTCGTGTGACGTTGTCATGGGTGGGGAGCTGCAATCTGAGATGTGCGCCAGATTGGCCAACCTTGAAAAATTACTCTCCAGCACGGTCGCCCGTAAGGCTCTGGCTAAGAGAGAGCACTTGTCGCCGGCTTCGCCGGTGGATGACCTTGATGATGTTAATAACCTGGATTGGTCTGACTACTCCCCGCTGGAGGAAGGGGAGGTTTATGAGGAATCGGATAATTCAGACGATCAGCAGTTTGTTGGCGCTGATGCTGAACTTGGGGACTTGGGGAGATCCTCGGATACTCCTAACGCTCTGGCTCAGATGTTTGAGGTTTTGGCTATTTCTCCTCCTGAGGAGGTTCCACAGCAAAAGGGGGAGTTTTTCGAGGAATCCAGGCCGCGCTTGGAATTTCCTAATCAAAAACACTTTGACAAAATTATTGCTAAGGAATGGGACAGGCCTGCTCGGCTCCCTGGTATTCCTCAGGGGTGGGATAAAAAATATCCCTTCCCTTCGGATACGGTAAAGCGTTGGGCATCCCCCCCGAGGTGGATGCACCGATTCTGGGGTTGTCCAACACTGCTGTTTTAAATAACCCCGATTGTTCCACTCTCAAAGACGGTGAGGATAAACGCATTGACCAGATGGCTTGTCATGGTTTTGCCAGTGTTGGGTCAGCCATGCGGCCCATTTGTGCTTCGGCGCTGATGGTGGTGGCTACCAGGTCTGTGGTCAGGGACCTGTTGACTTCTTCCGGGCTTCTTGCGGGTAGTGATGAGTTCCTTGGCCTTAAAAGGTGTGAATTGTTTTTGTCGTTTGTACTAGCCGCCTTGGATGACACTCTGATGATGTGTGGCAGGACGTCGGCTCTGCTAGTGACTATTCGGCGGTCGGTTTGGTTGCGCCAGTGGGCGGACGATTTTATGTCAAAAAAGTCGCTGACGGCTCTACCTTTTGTAGGATTATGGCTCTTTGGAGAAAAATTGGATTCCGTCACCAAAGGTGGTAAGTTACCTCAACGCAAGAAACAACGCCGTCCCTTTCGGGGGGCGTTTTCCTTTACCCCTTCCTTTCGTGGGGCCAGAGCTGGCAGGGGATTTGCCTTCCCCTCCTCCAGAGGAGATTCCAGGAACAGGGGCAGAGGACGTGTCCGTCCAGGATACAGTTGGGGCTCTAAGCCCAAACCCGCTGTTAAGCCAGCTCAGCAATGAGGGGGCGCCCTCACCCATGTGGGTGGGGGGACGGCTGCAACACTTCTCCCAGGTCTGGGATCAGGAGGTCCGGGAAGTGGTGACTTCCGTTTACAAGCTGGAGTTCGAGCTCCGGCCCCCTCCCAGATTTTTCAGGTCTCGGGTGCCTTTGGAACCTCTGGCCGCGCAGGGGCTCCTGGTGGCAGTAAAGAGTCTTCTGGATATGGCTGTCATTCGCCCAGTGCCCCCCTCAGACCAGGGCCGGGGCTTTTATTCCAATCTGTTCACGGTACCCAAGAAGGACGGCTCGGTCCGACCCATCTTGGATCTGAAGATTCTCAACAGGTTCATCCGGCCGCGGAAATTCCGCATGGAAACGCTGCATTCTGCTATTCACTCTCTTCGTCAGGGGGACTTTCTGACGTCAATAGACATCAAGGACGCTTACCTGCACGTTCCGATTTTTCCAGCACACCAGAGGTTTCTCAGGTTCGTGGTGGAGGATCGGCATTTTCAGTTTGTGGCACTCCCTTTCGGTCTTACCTCGGCTCCTTGGGTTTTCACCAAGGTGCTGGCGGGGGTGATGGCTCTACTCAGAGCCCAGGGTATCCGCATCGTGCCTTATTTGGACGATCTTCTCATTATGGCATCTTCCTTCAGCTAAGCAGAGTTGGAAACCAGGATGGTGGTATCCACTCTGGAGAGATTCGGTTGGGTGATCAACTACCCCAAGTCATCTCTTTCCCCGTCCAGGGTAGTGACCTTTCTGGGAATGTCTCTGGATACTTCCCAGGCCAAGGTGTTTCTGCCTCAGTCCAAGGTTCTTTTGATTCAGGAGTTGGTTCGGCTTCTCTTGTCCGCCCCTCGTCCGGCCATCCGGCTAGGGATGAGACTGGTGGGATTGATGGTGGCCTCATTCGAGGCAGTTCCCTTTGCGCAGTTTCACACAAGGACGCTCCAGCTCCATCTTTTGGCGGTTTGGGACAAGTCTCCACTATCGTTGGATCAGTCCTTCCTGATGACCCCCCGGGTTCGGCGATCCCTTCACTGGTGGTTGAGTTCCGTCAATCTGTTGGAAGGGCAGATCCTTTCTGGCCCCTTGTTGGGAAACAGTCACCACGGATGCCAGTCTATCAGGTTGGGGGGGTGTCTGGAAGGATCTTCAGTTTCAGGGTCTGTGGGGGCCTCAGGAGGCTCACGAGCCCATCAATGTCCTGGAATTGAGAGCCATCAGGTTGGTTCTGTTTCGCTTGACTCATCAGTTGCAGGGCTTGCCAGTTCAGGTTCGGTCGGACAATTGGACGGCAGTTGCTTACATCAATCACCAGGGAGGGACTCGCAGCAGGAGTGCCCTCAGGGAAGTGTCTTTGATTCTGGACTGGGCGGAGAGCCACGTCCCGTGTATCTCAGCAGTCTACATTCCGGGAGTGGAGAACACGGAGGCGGACGCTCTGAGCAGGTCCTCTTCTCGCCAGGGGGAGTGGTCTCTCAGTCCCCAGGTGTTTCGCTTGATTTGTCTCAAGTGGGGGTTTCCGGCGGTGGACCTCTTTGCCTCTCGTCACAATCACAAACTTCCGGTATTTGTGTCTCTGTCGAAGGATCCACTGGCTCTTGCGGTGGATGCCATGTCCCTGAACTGGAGGGATCTGGGGTTTCTGTACCTGTTCCCTCTGTTTCCAATGGTAGCCAGAGTGGTGCGCAAGCTGGCCCTGGAGGGCGCGTCGGCAATTCTGGTGGCACCAAGGTGGCCAAGACAGGTTTGGTTCGCAGACCTGGTCAGACTGGCAGAGGATCAGTTCGTTCTGCCTCTGCTGCCGGACCTGTTCACCCAGGGTCGGCTACGCTATCCCAATTTACCATCGCTGGCTTTGACGGCGTGGCTGCTGAAACCTCCATCTTGAAGAAGGAAGGTCTTTCTGATGCGGTGATTCAAACTCTTATTAGCGCCAGGAAGCGGTCTTCCTCTACTGTTTACTATAGGACCTGGAGGTCCTATATTGACTGGTGTGAAGGTAGGTCTTTCCCATGTAGGGAACTTTCTATTTCCAGGATTCTGGAGTTTCTTCAACATGGTCTGGATCTGGGGCTCCAGCTTAGTACGCTGAAGGGGCAGGTTTCTGCCCTGGCGGTGTTTTTTCAGAGGTCCTTCGCGCTTCATCCTTTGGTCAAGACTTTTTTCCAAGGGGTTACGCATGTTTGGTCTCCTAGGAAGCCTTTGGTTCCAGTTTGGGATTTGAACTTGGTTCTTTCTGCTCTTCAGGGTCCTCCGTTTGAGCCCTTGAATGATGTTGCCTTGTCTTTACTTACGCAAAAGGTGGCCTTTTTGGTGGCTATCACTTCTGTTAGGCGTGTCTCTGAGTTGGCAGCTTTGTCCATTCAAGCTCCGTACTTCGAAAGGCATCAGGACAAGGTGGTTTTTCGTTTTAAGCCGGATTTTCTTCCTAAGGTGGTTTCTGCTTTTCATCTAAATCAGTACATTGTTCTGCCCTCTCTGTGTCCTAATCCCAGCAACGACAGGGAGAGGGCTCTGCATTCTTTGGATGTGGTTCGCGTTGTGAAATATTATTTGGTGGTAACGTCTTCCTTTCGTAAGACTGATGCTTTATTCTAAGTATGTCACACACCCCACTTCAAACATTAATAATTACACTAGGGTTAACGCACCGCTAGGTGGCAGCATTGCAGAGAACTCTCCAAAAACTTCAACAGGCCCCTCCCGGTCTATACATACCTGGTACCTCCCAAGAACCTCCCAGTGTTGTTCTCTGCAAGGTGGCGACAAGACAGAAGAAAGAAGTCTCCTGCTTGCAGGTAGCCGGGGTAACCCCCCGCCCCCCCCCCCGTGGTCTATTTCTGCCCGGCTTTTGTTTGAAAGTATTCTATTTTATGGCAGCCTCCCAGCTTCGGCTGTAGGCCGGGCAAAAAGGTAGCCGGCACCATTGGTGCCTAGGAGATTAGCTCCTACGCTCGACCCTTCATTGCGGGGCATAGCGGGATTCCCGGAGTGGTGATCCGGATGTGGGATGCCCCATTTTATAGGAGGTTAGCGGTCAGGATGTGCCTAGCCCTGGGATATTGTGTCACTTTCCGGGGTGTGGGGCGCGCTTGGGACGGTGACATGCTGTGCCGCAGACTGAATGGCTTTAAACGGTGACATGCTGTGTGAGTGTGCTGCTGCGCTCTACATTGTGAGTCCTTTTGTGATTTTTACTTTGTCTAACTTCACTGTAAGTTTTGCCTGCCTCTTTCCCCCTGTCTGTGTGTCTTTCTCTCCCCTCAGGAGCCGGTGGGGCGGGGCCTCGCGGCGCCGTACCCGGCGCTTACAGCCTGCTTGTCCGGCTGCTCAGGGGGGAACTGTTATCAGTGTGTGGGTCTGTGTATTGCGCACTGGGAGCCGGCGGGTGGCTCCGCCGGTCCCGTCATTGAGGTCTGAACGCGGTCCCCGCCGGCTGACGCTGCCAGGGGGCGGGGTCGCGCACGGATTGGATGTCCCGGAGGGGCGGGGCCTTCTCGGCTCCCGGAGCTTGTCTCTTCCTCCCTCACTGCGCTGTGTGCGGGCCGCCATCTTCTGCGCTGCCTGGCTGCGCGGTTTTCCTCTCCCTCTCAGGTAGGCATTTTTTGGTTTTTCTGGCGATGGCCCCTCGGATTGTCCTCTCCTCCTCCTTCTCCTTCCTCCTCGCTCCGGCGCATCTTTATGGTGCTGGTTGGCATTAACCATTTCCTGTGCTCTGGTTAATGAGGGGGGGGGGTGGTGTAAGGGGGGTTTTGTTTGTTATGTGGATTTTGGTATATGGTGCTGGATTGACGCCTGTCCCTCTCCCTTTGTGTTTTTCAGATCCTGGGATCCCGTCTGGCAGGGCTCTCCCGGTCATATATACCTGGCTCGTGGGGGGTGTTTTTTCATTGCAATATATATATATATATATAATATATATATATATATATATATATATATAATTTATAGTTATATTTATATATGTTTTTATAAGGGTCTTATGCTATTCCCCTGGGTCAGGATCTTGTGACTATCCTTAGACAAGTGTTAGGTTATTAAGGGGCATCCCGGGTCGCATACCGCATAAATCCCTGGGTTCTACGAATACCATAAATTTCACCACATGGAGGCTGCCACAGATACCGGGAATGGTTCTTCGGGACAATCCAAGGTGTGCAGGGGTTGTGGGACTCCGCTCCAGGGAGATGATGTCATTTTGTGTATCCCTTGTGCACAGCAGAACATTGCACGGCAGTCCAGTACTCCGGTGCCTAGCACTTCTTCGGCCGCGCCATCTCCCTCTCCCCCTCGCTTATTCCGGACCCCGTGTGACGTTGTCCTGGGCGGGGATTCGCAGTCTGATGTATGTGCCCGCTTGACCAGCCTTGAGAAGCGGTTTTCTGCTATAGCCGCTCAGAAGGTTTCTGCTAAGCGGAAGCATCTGTCTCCGCCCCCGCCGGATTCAGATGAGGAAGTGGTGGGAGATCTGGATTGGTCGGATCGTCCCCGTGAAGAAGGTGAGCTCATTGAGGAAGAAGATTCTGATGTTCAGCAGTTGCTGGGTTCTGAGGGGGATCAGGCTGATGGCCTCCCTCTCGATTCCTCTACCATTCTGAGCCAGATGTTTGAGGTTTTGGATTTGGAGCCTCCGGTGGTTGCTCCTAGGCCTAAGGGTCGGCTTTTTGGGGTGTCCAAGCAGCGTCTGGAGTTTCCCAGCCAACAGCATTTTGAAGAAATTGTTTTCAAGCAATGGGAGCAACCTACTCGTCTTGTTGGTGTGCCGTCTAGCTGGGATAGGAAGTATCCCTTTCCGGCGGAATTGTTGAAGCGTTGGTCTGTTCCCCCTGAGGTAGATACTCCGGTCCTGGGACTGTCCAACACGGCGGTCGTGCATTCCCCTGACACGACTTCGCTCAGGGACGGCGAGGATCGCCGGGTTGATCAGCTTGCCCGTCATGGTTTTGTATGTGCGGGTTCCGTGTTAAGGCCTGTTTGTGCCTTGGCTCTTTTGACTTTTGCTGTCAGGTCTATTGTCAGGGACTTGGGGGTGGATCTCGAGCCCACCAGTGATGAGTCCCTTGGGCTTAAGCGCTGCGATGCTTTTTTGTCTTTTATCCTGGCCGCTCAGGAGGATGCCATGTTGATGTGTGGCAGGGCTACTGCCTTGCTGGTGGCTATCCGGCGCTGTGTGTGGTTGAGACAGTGGACGGCCGATTTTAATTCTAAAAGATCGCTCACGGCTCTGCCCTTTTTGGGTTTGAGGCTTTTTGGTGAGAGGCTGGATTCTGTTGCCAAGGGAGGTAAGTTACCTCAGCGCAAGAAATTTCGCCGTTCCTTTCGGGGGATGGTCTCGTTCAATCCGTCCTTTGGGGGAGTCGGAGCCGGTAGAGGTGCGGGCTCCTCGGCCCCCAGGGGCGCCAGTTGGAATAGGGGCAGAGGCCGTGGCCGCCCCACTCGCATCTGGGGTGCCAAGCCCAAGCCGGCTGCCAAGCCCACCCAGCAATGAGGGGGCGCCCTCACCCGTTCGGGTGGGGGGACGGTTGCAACTTTTCTCCTGGGTGTGGGACCAGGAGGTCCCGGACAGATGGATCCGGGAGGTGGTTTCGGCCGGTTACAAGTTGGAGTTCGAGTCCCGTCCTCCTCCAAGGTTCTTCAGGTCTCGGGTGTCTTTGGATCCTTTGGCCGCGCAGGGGCTCCTGGCGGCAGTAAGGAATCTTCTAGATTTAGCTGTCATTTGCCCGGTTCCTCCTTCAGAGGTGGGGCGCGGGTTTTACTCCAATCTCTTCACGGTCCCCAAAAAGGACGGGTCCTTCCGTCCTATTCTGGATTTGAAGTTTCTCAACAGGTTTATTCGTCCTCGGAAGTTTCGCATGGAAACCCTGCGGTCTGCGATCGGTTCGCTTCGGCAGGGGGACTTTATGACGTCCATAGACATCAAGGATGCGTACCTGCACGTGCCGATCTTTCCTGCTCATCAGCGGTTCCTCCGTTTCGTGGTGGGGGATCGGCATTTTCAGTTTGTGGCTCTTCCATTCGGTCTCACCTCTGCTCCGAGAGTGTTCACCAAGGTGTTGGCGGGGGTGATGGCCCTGCTCAGAGCTCAGGGGATTCGCATTGTGCCTTACCTGGACGATCTTCTCATCATGGCTCCTTCCTTCAGTCAAGCAGAGGGGGACACCAGCACGGTGGTGTCTATGTTGGAGAGGTTCGGCTGGGTGATCAATTACCCCAAGTCCTCGCTGGTTCCGGCCAGGGTGGTGACTTTTCTGGGGATGTCGTTGGACTCCTGCCAGCACAGAGTGTTTCTTCCTCAGGCCAAGGTTCTGATGATTCAGGAATTGGTCCAGCTGCTCCTCTCCCATCCTCATCCGTCCGTTCGTCTGGGGATGAGACTGGTGGGGTTGATGGTGGCCTCGTTCGAGGCAGTTCCCTTTGCTCAGTTTCATACGAGGACTCTTCAACTTCATCTTTTGGCGTCTTGGAACCGGTGTCCGGGGTCGTTGGATCGGTCCTTCCGGTTGTCTCCTCGGGTTCGGCAGTCCCTTCTGTGGTGGTTGGTCTCGGACAACCTTCTGAAGGGCAGGTCGTTTCTGACTCCACTTTGGGAAACTGTCACCACGGATGCCAGTTTGTCAGGCTGGGGAGGTTATTGGAAGGATCTTCGGTTTCAGGGGCAGTGGGACCCTCAGGAGGCCCACTTGCCCATCAATGTTCTGGAATTGCGAGCCATCAGGTTGGTTCTGTCTCACTTGACGCATCATTTACAAGGTCTGCCGGTTCAGGTTCGCTCAGACAATCAGACGGCGGTTGCTTACATCAATCACCAAGGAGGGACTCGCAGTCTGGGTGCCCACAGGGAAGTGTCTCTGATTTTGGTCTGGGCGGAGTCTCATGTTCCTTGCATCTCGGCAGTTTACATTCCGGGAGTGGAAAACACAGAGGCGGATTTTCTGAGCCGGTGTGCGTCCCGTCGGGGGGAGTGGTCTCTCCATCCCCAGGTGTTTCGGTCACTTTGTCTCCGGTGGGGGACGCCGGAGGTGGATCTGTTTGCCTCTCGTCACAATCACAAGCTTCCGTCCTTTGTGTCCCTGTCCCGGGACCCTCTGGCTCTGGCGGTGGATGCCATGACCCTGAGCTGGAGGGACCTGGGGTTTCTTTATCTGTTTCCTCCGATTTCCATGCTAGGCAGGGTTCTGCGAAAGTTGGTTCTGGAGGGAGTTCCCACCATTCTCGTGGCTCCAAGGTGGCCAAGGCGGGTGTGGTTCGCGGACATCGTTCGTCTGGCCGTAGATCAGTTCGATCTGCCTCTTCGGCCAGATCTTCTCACTCAAGGTCAACTATGTTACCCCAGTTTACAAACGCTGGCTTTGACGGCTTGGCTGCTGAAACCTCCATCTTAAAGGAGGAGGGTCTTTCGGATGCGGTCATTCAGACTCTTATTAGTGCCAGGAAGAGGTCTTCTTCTTCCATCTATTACAGGTATTGGAGATCTTATATTGATTGGTGTGAGGCTAGGTCTTTGCCCTGCCGGGTCTTTTCTGTGTCTAGGATTTTGGAGTTTCTTCAGTCGGGGCTGGACTCCGGTCTTCAGCTGAGTACCTTGAAGGGGCAGGTTTCTGCTTTGTCTATTTTTTCCAGAAATCTTTTGCTAGTCATTCCTTGGTCAAGACTTTTTTCCAGGGGGTTTCGCATGTGCGGCCTCCCAGGAAGCCTTTGCTCCCAGTGTGGGATTTGAATTTGGTTCTTTCCGCTCTTAAGCCTCCTCCTTTTGAGCCTTTGCGGGATGTCGCTTTGTCCATTCTTACTCAGAAGGTTGCCTTTTTTGGTGGCCATCACTTCGGTTCGGCGTGGTTCAGAGCTGGCAGCTTTGTCTATTCAGGCTCCTTATTTTGAGGATCATCAGGACAAAGTGGTTTTTCGTTACAAGTCAGATTTTCTCCCTAAAGTGGTCTCTGCGTTTCACCTTAACCAGGTGCTTTGCACTGCTTGGATGTTGTACGTTGTGTCAGGTACTATCTACGTGCTACATCTTCTTTTCGTAAGACTGATGCCTTTTTCGTTGTGCCCTGTGGGCCTAGGAAGGGTTTGGCTCCGGCCAAGTCCTCCATTAGCAAATGGATTCGTCAGGCCATTGTTGGTGCTTATTCGGCTAAGGGGAAGGCTCCTCCTTTCCGAGTTACTGCTCATTCTACTCGTGCGGTTGGTGCGTCCTGGGCTTTTCAGCACCAGGCTTCGGTTGAACAAGTGTGTAAGGCTGCAACTTGGTCTTCTGTTCATACTTTTTCTAAGTTCTATAAGGTTGATGTGCGGGCTTCAGCGGATGCTGTTTTTGGCCGCAAGGTTTTGCAGGCTGCAGTGGTCTGAGTTTTTTCTGCGTTATTGCCTGATTCGGATACCCACCCTTTTCTGGACACTGCTGTTGGATGTCCCTAGTGTAATTATTAATGTTTGAAGTGGGGTGTGTGACATACTTAGAATAATACCATTTTGTGAATACTCACCTGTAAAATGGGTATTATAAGTATGTCACACACCCCACTTCACCCGCCCTTTTCGGTATCCTGGCTCTCTATTTGGTGAAGTTTGGTTCTTTACGTTGAGGGTTACATTGTTTGGTTCTGGTACCTTGTCTTACTGCTGTTCTAATACTGGGAGGTTCTTGGGAGGTACCAGGTATGTTTAGACCGGGAGGGGCCTGTTGAAGTTTTTGGAGAGTTCTCTGCAATGCTGCCACCTAGCGGTGCGTTAACCCTAGTGTAATTATTTAATGTTTGAAGTGGGGTGTGTGACATACTTATAATACCCATTTTACAGGTGAGTATTCACAAAATGGTATTTTTTGTGGTGCCCTCTGGGCCTAGGAAGGGGTTGGCACCTGCCAAGTCTTCCATTAGTAAATGGATTCGTCAGGCCATTATTGGGGCCTCTTCTGCTAAGGGTAGGAGTCCCCCTTTTCGTGTTACTGCTCATTCTACTCGTGCGGTTGGAGCGTCCTGGGCCTTCCAGCACCAGGCCTCTGTTGAGCAAGTTTGTAAGGCCGCTACTTGGTCCTCTGTTCACACTTTTTCCAAGTTTTACAAGGTTGATGTTCGGGCCTCAGCGGATGCTGTTTTTGGCCGCAAAGTTCTGCAAGCTGCAGTGGTTTAAGTTGTGCCTTGTTGCCTTGTTTTGGATCCCCGCCCTTTTATGGACACTGCTATTGGATGTCCCACATGTTATGGATATCTTGAAGCGGGGTGTGTGACATACTTAGAATAATACCATTTTGTGAATACTCACCTGTAAAATGGGTATTATAAGTATGTCACACACCCCGCTTCACCCGCCCTTTTCGTATTCCGGATCCTTTATATTGGGAACTTTGCGTTGCTATGACTTATATTTGGCTCTTCCTGGTCCCTTTCCTTACTGCTTTCTTGATACTGGGTAATGAGTGGGAGGTCCCAGGTATTTATGGACCGGGAGGGGCTTTCTTTTCCCTATCATCTCTGCAGATTCGCCCTCTTCAGGTTGGTATTACCCACATGTTATGGATATCTTGAAGCGGGGTGTGTGACATACTTATAATAACCATTTTACAGGTGAGTATTCACAAAATGGTATTTTCTGCTGCGCTGGAAATGCGCTATAAATGCATTTGTCTTCCCTAAACCTGGATATTCTAAGTATGTCACACACCCCGCTTCAGATATTAAATCATTAGACATGGGTTATACTCACCGCTAGGTGGCACTGTTGCAGAGAAGTCCAGAAAACAACAAGCCCCTCCCGGTCTATACATACCTGGTACCTCCCAACAATTCCCCAGTGTTCTTCTCTGCAAGGTGGCGACAAGACAGAAGAAAGAAGTCTCCTGCTTGCAGGTAGCCGGGGTATCACCCTGCCCCCCCCCCCCCCATGGTCTATTTCTGCCCGGCTACTTTTGGTATTATTCCCCGGTTTTAATTGGTAGCCTCCCAGCTTCGGCTGTCGGACGCCAGTTTGTCAGGATGGGGAGGTTTCTGGAAGGATCTTCGGTTCCGGGGGCGGTGGGGTCCTCAGGAAGCCCACTTGCCCATCAATGTTCTGGAGTTGAGAGCCATCAGGTTGGTTCTGTCTCACTTGACGCAGCATTTACAGGGCCTGCCGGTTCAGGTTCGATCGGACAATCGGACGGCGGTTGCTTACATCAATCACCAAGGAGGGACTCGCAGTCTGGGTGCCCTCAGGGAGGTGTCTCTGATCCTAGTTTGGGCAGAGACTCATGTCCCTTGCGTCTCGGCAGTGTACATTCCAGGAGTGGAAAACACGGAGGCGGACTTTCTGAGCCGGTGTTCGTCCCGCCGGGGGTAATGGTCTCTCCACCCCCAGGTGTTTCGGTCACTTTGTCTCCGGTGGGGGACGCCGGAGGTGGATCTGTTTGCCTCTCGTCACAATCACAAGCTTCCGACATTCGTGCCGCTTTCTCAGGATCCTTTGGCTCTGGCGGCGGATGCCATGGCC
Organism: Gastrophryne carolinensis; assembly: GCA_027917425.1. Classification (NCBI taxonomy): domain Eukaryota; kingdom Metazoa; phylum Chordata; class Amphibia; order Anura; family Microhylidae; genus Gastrophryne; species Gastrophryne carolinensis. The sequence goes on from CM051235.1 coordinate 440,679,612, forward strand.
CTGAGCTGGAGGGACCTGGGGTTTCTTTATCTGTTTCCTCCGATCCCCATGCTAGGCAGGGTGCTGCGAAAGTTGGTTCTGGAAGAAGTTCCCGCCATTCTCGTGGCTCCAAGGTGGCCAAGGCGGGTGTGGTTCGCAGACATCGTTCGTCTGGCTGTGGATCAGTTCGATCTGCCTCTTCGGCCGGATCTTCTCACTCAGGGTCAACTGTGTTACCCCAGTTTACCAACGCTGGCTTTGACGGCTTGGCTGCTGAAACCTCCATCTTAAAGGAGGAGGGTCTTTCGGATTCGGTCATTCGGACTCTTATTAGTGCCAGGAAGAGATCCTCCTCTTCCATCTATTATAGGGCTTGGAGATCTTATATTGATTGGTGTGAGGCTAGATCTTTGCCCTGCCGGGTCTTTTCTATTTCTAGGATTTTGGAATTTCTTCAATCAGTGCTGGACTCTGGTCTTCAGCTGAGTACTTTGAAGGGGCAAGTTTCTGCTTTGTCTATCTTTTTTCAGAGGTCATTTGCACTCCATATTTTGGTCAAGACTTTTTTCCAGGGGGTTTTGCATCTGCGGCCTCCTAGGAAGCCTTTGCTCCCTGTTTGGGATTTGAATTTGGTTCTCTCTGCTCTTCCGGCTCCTCCTTTTGAGCCTTTGCAGGGTATTGCTCTGTCTACTCTGACTCAGAAGGTTGCTTTTCTGGTGGCCATCACTTCGGTTCGGCGTGTTTCGGAGTTGGCAGCCTTGTCGATTCAGGCTCCTAATTTTGAGAAACATCAGGACAAAGTGGTTTTTCGCTTCAAACCAGACTTTCTTCCTAAGGTGGTCTCGGCTTTTCATCTTAACCAGGACGTTGTTCTTCTTTCCTTGTGTCCTAAGCCTAGGAATGACAAGGAGCGCGCTTTGCATTGTTTGGATGTGGTACGCTGTGTTAAGTGCTATTTGCGTACTACATCTCCTTTTCGTAAGACTGATGCTTTTTTCGTGGTGCCCTGTGGGCCTAGGAAGGGCTTGGCTCCGGCTAAGTCTTCCATTAGCAAGTGGATTCGTCAGGCGGTTGTTTGGGCCTACTCTGCCAAAGGGAAGGATCCCCCTTTTCGTGTTACTGCTCATTCTACTCGTGCGGTTGGAGCGTCCTGGGCTTTTCAGCACCAGGCTTCTGTTGATCAAGTTTGTAGGGCTGCTACTTGGTCTTCGGTTCACACTTTTTCTAAGTTTTATAAGGTTGATGTGCGGGCCTCAGCGGATGCTGTTTTTGGCCGCAAGGTTCTGCAGGCTGCAGTGGTTTGAGTTTCTGCATTATTGCCTGGCTGGATACCCGCCCTTTTTGGACACTGCTGTTGGATGTGCCATGTCTAATGATTTAATATCTGAAGCGGGGTGTGTGACATACTTAGAATAATACCATTTTGTGAATACTCACCTGTAAAATGGGTATTATAAGTATGTCACACACCCCGCTTCACCCGCCCTTTTTGGTATCCTGGTTCTTTATATGGTGGAGTTTTTTATTTACAGTTGAGGGTTACCATTGTTTTTTTCCTGGTACCTTGTCTTTACTGCTGTTTGAATACTGGGGAATTGTTGGGAGGTACCAGGTATGTATAGACCGGGAGGGGCTTGTTGTTTTCTGGACCTAGCGGTGAGTATAACCCATGTCTAATGATTTAATATCTGAAGCGGGGTGTGTGACATACTTATAATACCCATTTTACAGGTGAGTATTCACAAAATGGTATTTTTAGTCCTTAAGACGACTTTAGGGGATATCTCACTAACTTAGGGACAATAGGGCTTATTTAGCACCATGAGAATATTTTATTTCCTTGCGTTTTTTTTGTTTTCATTTTTTTCATTTGTGCAATTCAGCACCATATTTAGCTGTGCAAACCAGACGAACTTGGCTGTGTGAGTGTGTTTTACTTCATGATGGCTGGTGTGGGGCGGGGCCGGGCGGCGTGTGTTTCTGCCGGCCCGTCCTCTGGCCAGCTTGTTTTGAGGGCTCCATTGATCTCCCCGGACTGGTAGCGGTCTCTGGAGGGCAAGGGGGGGCGGGTCCGGGCGGCGTGGATGCAGTCGGTCCGCCGGTCTGCCCTTGTTTTCTGTCAGTGCGGGCGCCATGTCCTGGCACCCACAATGTCAGATTGCACAGAAGCACTCTTACCTAGCGTTGTAGTGGGTGCTGTGGCCGGCGGTGGCGCCGCAAACACACAAGAAAGACGATCAGCCAGCACTCCAAAAGATATTGTATTCAAATCCAACAGGTCAATATCACAGCAAAGACCAAAAAGATCCAACAAAATCCAACGTTTCGGGGCGTCTAGCGCCCCTTCATCAGGGAGCAAAAACCTGATGAAGGGGCGCTAGACGCCCCGAAACGTTGGATTTTGTTGGATCTTTTTGGTCTTTGCTGTGATATTGACCTGTTGGATTTGAATACAATATCTTTTGGAGTGCTGGCTGATCGTCTTTCTTATGTCCTGGCACCCGCTGCACAGGCGTTTCTCCGGGGGCGGCTGCGGGCGGGCCGGGCGGCGTGTAGGGTGCCGCCGGCCCGCCTGCTTTTGTCACTATGTGCGGGCGCCATGTTTGGCGCCCGCTGTCTTCTCCGGCTCTCAGGAGGAGGAGGGGGGCGGAGCGTCTGCCGTGCTCTGCTGTGCCCTTCTTCTTCTCCCTCTGCCTCCTCGTGCGTGTGGCTGGCCGCCATTTCGGCCGCGGTTTTTAAGGTATGCCGGGGTTTTTTTTGTTTTAAGGTGGTTCTTGGTTGGGGGCGCCTGGGAAAGTTTCGAGACAGATTCCTTTGTTGTGGGTTGTGTCCTGGCTCTTGTCGGCCTGGCATTGTGTAGCATTATTTGCTGGGCCCTTATGCTGGTGCATCCCTAGCCTTCCACATATATATATATATCTATTTCTCTCTCTCTCTCTATATATATATATATATATATATATATATATATATATATATTATTATATTTACATAGCTATGTGCATTGTATGTATTTCTGTATACTGTTCCCTGTGTGGGTTCATGTCTGACATATGGTGTTGTATATGACACGTGCTGATCCATTAGTGCTTGGAGTGACTGTTGTCTTTTCTGTTTCAGATCCTGGGATCCCACGCTGCAGGGCTCTCCCGGTCTTAGCTACCTGGCTAGTGGGATGGTCCATTTCAATTTTATCCCTATATTGGTTATTTTGCAAATTCTCCCACCTTAGGGCCATTTAAAAAAAGAAAAAAAAAATGTAAGGGGCATCCCGGGTCGCTTATTGCATAAATCCCTGGGTCATTGCGAAGACCATAAATTCACCATATGGAGGCTACCAAGGATACCGGAAACGGCCCTTCGGGGCAGTCCAGGCTGTGCGGGGGTTGTGGGGCTCCGCTCCCAGGGGGTGATGTTGTTATATGCATTCCATGTGTGCAGCGGAACATTGAGCGCCAGTCCGGCACCCCGGTGTCTGGCTCTTCACCGCCCGTGCCGTCCCCGTCTCCTCCTCGCCTGTTCCGGACCCCATGTGACGTGGTCATGGGTGGGGATTCGCAATCCGAGGTATGCGCCCGATTGGCTAGCCTCGCGAAGATGTTTTCCGCTGTGGTTGCTCAGAAGGCTCCGGCTAAGCGGAAACACTTGTCCCCGCCTCCGCTGGCCTCAGATGTTGAGGTTGTTGAGGCATTGGATTGGTCAGATTGCCCCCTGGTTGAAGAAGGGGAGCTGATTGAGGATTTGGACGATCCTGAGGTCCAGCAGCTGTTTGGTGCTGAGGGTGACCAGGCCATGGGGACTGTTTCGGACACCCCTTCCATATTGGCTCAAATGTTTGAGGATTTGGATCCTCCTGAGGCAGTTCCTCCGCCTCCGAGTTGTTTGAGGTGACCAAGCCGCGCTTGGAGTTTCCCAGTCAACGACATTTCGAGAATGTCGTCCTTAAGGAATGGGAGCAACCTACGCGTCTCGTTGGTGTTCCGCCTAGTTGGGATAGGAAGTATCCTTTTCTGGCGGACTTGATGAAGCGCTGGTCTGCCCCTCCCGAGGTTGAGGCTCCGGTTTTGGGGCTATCCAATATGGCGGTATTGCTTTCTCCTGACACGACTACTCTTAAGGATGGCGAGGATCGCCGGATTGACCAGCTGGCCTGCCATGGTTTTGTCTGTGCGGGTTCGGTTTTGAGACCTTTTGTTGTTGGCGGTTAGGTCCATTGTCAGGGATTTATGTGCGGATCTTGATCCTACTTCTGATGAATTTCTTGCCCTCAAGCGTTGCGAGTCCTTCGTTTTGTTTGTCCTGGCCGCTCAGGATGATGCCATGTTGATGTGTGGCAGGGCTACAGCTCTGTTGGTAGCTATCCGGCGGTCGGTGTGGTTGCGGCAATGGACTGCTGGTTTTAATTCCAAAAGGTCGCTTACGGCTCTTCCCTTTTTGGGTTTTGTCTGTTTGGTGAGAAATTAGATTTGGTTGCAAGGGAGGTAAGTTACCTCAGCGCAAGAAAAATTCGTCGTTCCTTTCGGGGGGCGACCTCTTTCCATCCTTCCTTTCGGGGAGCCAGAGCTGGCAGAGGCGCGGGCTTCTCGGCCCCCAGGGGTGCTAGCTGGAACAGGGGTAGTGGCCGTCCCGTTCACGCCTGGGGCGCTATATCCAAACCAGCCGCAAAGCCCGCTCAGCAATGAGGGGGCGCCCTCACCCTTGTGGGTGGGGGGGCGGTTGCGACTCTTCTCCCGGGTATGGGACCAGGCGGTCTCGGACAGGTGGATCCGGAGGTGGTGTCGGCCGGTTTACAGGCTGGAGTTCGAGTCCCGACCTCCTCTAAGATTTTTCAGGTCTCGTGTGCTCTCAGATCCCTTGGCCGCGCAGGGGCTCCTGGCGGCGGTGAGGAATCTTCTGGAGATGGTAGTCATCTGCCCGGTCCCTCCTTCGGAGGTGGGCCGCGGGTATTATTCCAATCTCTTCACAGTGCCCAAGTTGGACGGGTTGGTTCGTCCCATCCTGGTTCTGAAGTTCCTCAATGTGTTTATTCTTCCCCGGAGGTTTCGCATGGAACCTCTGCGTTCTGCCATCAATTCCCTGCGGCAGGGGGATTTCATGACGTTCATAGACATCAAGGATGCCTATTTTCATATTCATATATTCCGGCTCACCAAAGGTTTCTTCGCTTCGTGGTGGAAGATCGCCATTTTCAATTTGTGGCTCTTCCGTACGGCCTTACCTCGGCTCCGGGAGTGTTCACCAAGGTGTTGGCGGGCGTGATAGCCCTTCTCAGAGCTCAGGGGATTCGCATGGTCCCCTGTCTGGACGATCTTCTCATCATGGCTTCTTCTTTCAGTCAAGCGGAGGTGGACACCAGGACTGTGGTATCCACTCTGGAGAGGTTCGGCTGGGTGATCAACTACCCCAAGTCCTCTCTCGTTCCGGCCAGGGTGGTGCCCTTTTTGGGGATGACCTTGGATTATTGCCAACACAGAGTTGTTCGGCCTCAGGCCAAAGTTCTCTTGGTTCAGGAATTGGCGCAGCTTCTTCTTCTTTCAATCCTTGCCCGTCCATCCGGCTAGGGATGAGACTGGTGGGGTTGATTGTAGCTTCCTTCGAGGCAGTTCCCTTTGTTCAGTTTCACACGAGGACGCTTCAGTTTCATCTGTCGGCGTCTTGGGACCGGTGACCGCGGTCATTGGATCGGTCTTTCCGGATGTCCTCCCGGGTTCGGCAGTCTCTCCTGTGGTGGATGATTCTCTTGAGGGGCAGGTCCTTTCTGTTGCCTCTTTGGGAAACTGTCACCACGGACGCCAGTTTGTCGGGAGGGGGAGTTTTCTGGAAGGACTTTCGGTTCCGGGGGAGGTGGGGTCCTCTGGAGGCCCACTTGCCCATCAACATTCTGGAGTTGAGAGCCATCAGGTTGGTTCTGTCTCACTTGGCACAGCATTTACAGGGCTTGCCGGTTCAGGTTTGGTTGGACGATCGGTTGACGGTTGCTTACATCAATCGCCTGGGAGGGACTCGCAGTCTGGGTGCCTTCAGAGAGGTGTCTCTGTTTCTAGTCGGGGCGGAGACTCATGTCTCTTGCATCTCAGCAGTGTACATTCCAGGATTGGAATACTCGGGTCTCTCCACCCTCAGGTTTTTCGGTCGCTTTGTCTCCGGTGGGGGACGCTGGAGGTGGATCTGTTTGCTTCTCGTCACAATTACAAGCTTCCGACATTCGTGTCGCTCTCTCAGGATCCTCTGGTTCTGGCGGTAGATGTCATGTCCCTGAGCTGGGGGGACCTGGGTTTCCTTTCTCTGTTTCCTCCGATCCCCATGCTAGACAAGGTGTTGCGAAAGCTGGCCCTGGACGGGGTTCCCGCCATTCTCATGGCTCCAAGGTGGCCAAGGAGGGTGTGGTTCGCAGACATCGTTTGTATGGCGGTATATCAGTTCGATCTGCTTCTTCGGCTGGATCTTTTCACACAGGATCAACTGCGTTGCCCCAATTTACCAATGCTGGCTGTGACGGCCTGGCTGCTGAAACCTCCATCTTAGGGGAGGAAGGTTTTTTCGGATCTGTTATTCAGACTTTTATTAGTGCCGGGAAGAGATCCTCTTCTTTCATCTATTATAGGACTTGGAGATCTTATATTGATTGGTGGGAGGCTAGATCTTTGCCCTGTCGGGTCTTTTCTGTTTCCAGGATTTTGGAATTTCTTCAATCAGGGCTGGACTCTGGTCTTCAGCTGAGTATCTTAAAGGGGCAGGTTGCTGCCTTGTCTGTCTTTTTTAAAAAGTCCTTTGCGTTTCCTCCTTTGGTCAAGACTTTCTTCCAGGGGGTCTCGCATTTGCGGCCTCCTAGGAAGCCTTTGCTCCCTGTTTGGGATTTGATTTTGGTTATCCCTGCTCTTCAGGCTTTTCCTTTGAGCCTTTGCAGGTTATTGCTCTTTCTACTCTGACTCAGGAGGTTGCCTTGTTGGTGGCCATCACTTCGGTTCGGCGTGGCTCGGTGTTGGCAGCCTTGTCGGTTCAGGCTCCTCACTTTGAGAGACATCAGGTCAAAGTGGTTTTCCGCTTCAAACCGGAATTTCTTTCTAAGGTGGTCTCTGCTTTTCATCTTAACCAGGACATTGTTCTTCCTTCCTTGTGTCCTAAGCCTAGGAATGACAAGGAGTGGGTTTGCACTGTTTGGATGTGGTACGCTGGGTGAAGTACTGTTTTGTTTACTACTTCTCCTTTTCGTAAGACTGATGTCTTTTTCGTGGTGCCCTGTTGGGCCTAGGAAGGGTTTGGCTCCCGCTAAGTCTTCCATTAGCAAATGGATTCGTCAGGCTGTTGTTGGGGCCTATTCTACCAAGGGGAAGGTTTCCCCTTTTTCGTATCACTGCTCATTCTACTCATGCTGTTGGAGCGTCTTGGGCTTTTCAGCACCAGGCCTCTGTTGAACAAGTTTGTAAGGCTGCTACTTGGTCTTCTGTTCACACTTTTTCCAAGTTTTTACAAGGTTGATGTGCGGGCTTCAGCGGATGCTGTGTTTGGCCACAAGGTTCTGCAGGCTGCAGTGGTTTGAGTTTTGCATTATGGCCTTGTTGGATACCCGCCCTTTCTGGACACTGCTTTTGGATGTCCCAAGTGTAATAATTAATGTTTGAAGCGGGGTGTGTGACATACTTAGAATAATACCATTTTGTGAATACTCACCTGTAAAATGGGTATTATAAGTATGTCACACACCCCGCTTCACCCGCCCTTTTTGGTATCCTGGATTCTTTATAGGGTGAAGCTTCGTTTACAGTTTGAGGGTTGCCAATGTTTTTTTTCCTGGTACCTTGTCTTTACTTCTGTTTGAAAACTGGGGAATAAGTGGGAGGTCCCAGGTATTATAGATCAGGAGGGGCTCGTTTTTCAAGACTTCTCTGCAATGTCGCCACCTGCTGGGGGAGTAACCCAAGTGTAATAATTAATGTTTGAAGCGGGGTGTGTGACATACTTATAATACCCATTTTACAGGTGAGTATTCACAAAATGGTATTTTTCTCTACATCCAGTCCAGGTCGTCCCAGAGTGATGACATGCGGATGTTCGCCCCCTGGGGGCGCTCGACTGCAAAATCAAAAGATGTAGCTCCTCCCGGCCCCCTATAAAGGCAGGTTTCCCTCTATCATTCCCCAGTTGTTCATCTTGCAGTCTTGGCTGCAGAAGATCGTTGGCACTCTGTCAGATATTGGCAGCAGAGTGGGGCCACCTAGACCCTCGGCCGCTGCGGGCCCTATTTCCACGGATCCCTCCTGACCCATTTCTGCCTCCCAGCTTCTGGCTGCTATTGGATCGTGATGGTAGGGTGAACGCCGGGGTCTGGGCCGCAGACCCTATACTAATGCTCGCAAGCGGGCAGAGGAGTATAAAGAACTCAAGGTCTGCTTGGATTTCATTGGCTTTGTTGCTACGGCCATGGACGATGGGGTCCGGCTCGTGCCAGGATTTCGGCTTTGCTTGTTGCTCTCCGCCGTTGTTCATCTTGCAGTCTTGGCTGCAGAAGATCTTTGGCACTCTGTCAGATATTGGCAGCACAGTGGGGCCACCTAGACCCTCGGCCGCTGCGGGCCCTATTTCCACGGATCCCTCCTGACCCATTTCTGCCTCCCAGCTTCTGGCTGCTATTGGATCGTGATGGTAGGGTGAACGCCGGGGTCTGGGCCGCAGACCCTATACTAATGGGTAGCCGGCCACAGGCTTATGGTGAGCCTGAGGGGGAACCACTATATATTTGTTTTTGATTGTATCCCTCAATGCCCACAAGCTTTATTGGTTTTATTGTGTTGTGTGTGCTGTGACTTGTGATTGATATATTTTTCGCTGGCTCAACATGGCCATTCTGAGGAGCACTCTGCATGCTTACTCGCCTCCGTTGTCGTCGCTTGGGCTGTGGGGCCGCCGCATCACCGCTGGTCCGGCGCTGTCTGTGACGGGGGGGTGGGGGAGAGACTCGACGCTAGGGCATGGTGGGCCTCGGGTCCCACCGCGGCCATTTTAGCAGCCTGGGCAGCGCTGGAAGGGGGTGGGCGCGTCTTCACACTCGCCGACATCATGGCGGCGCCGCACTCCCCTCGAGGATCCTTCCAGAATCTGGCCTGCGCGCTGCTGCTGGGGCCTGCCTGGACGCTGCGGAGCCTGGATTTGTCCTGCTGCTTCTGGGGGATCACGCTTGTCATCGGAGGCTGCGCTGTCCCTCTGTCGGTGTCGTGCGTCCGTTTTTTCTGGCTGTATTTATAGATCAATTGCATTGTGCTTATTCTGATCGTGGCTCTTCTCCCCCTCTCATGTATAGGTTGTGGGCTTGAGGTTGAGGGTTGTGGTTCCTCCTGGTCCCCCTTTTTATTAAGAGGGATCACCTTATAGGTTTGGGCCATTAGTGTCTTGTAACCTTACTGATTTTGACCATTTTTAATCACCATAATGGAGGCATCAGGGGATAGTTAGCTGGGGGCCCCATTTGGGCAGGAAAGACTCTGCCCCTTGTGCAGTAGTAATCCTCTGGGCGGATTCAGCACCATTTGTACCACTTGCGCCAGAGGTATTATTTTGGACCATGAACAGGCGGGCGTCCATGCCCCTAGCCCTGCGCTGCTGGCGGCCTCCCCGGACCCTCCGCTGCTGCACTCAGCCTCCAGCGAGGGGAAAGCCAGCAGCGGATCCCATGCTGACTTGGCGCATGGGCTGGCCAATCTCGAGAGACATATCTCGCGGACGGCTCCTAAAAAAGCCACGAGTAAGAAACGGCACCTCAAGCCCGTTTACTCGGATGCTGACGATCTTTTTGATGATCTGGGCTCTGTGGAGGAAGGTGAGTTGCCAGAGGATTCACACTCCACGGTGGATTATTTGGCTGGCAATGGCAGTATGTCTGGTTCTTCCTCGGACGAGGATGCTTGGCTCCTGGATGATACAGAGAAATTGCTTACCTCAGTCTTTGAGACACTACACATTGTCTCTCCCAGAGCGGTTAAGAGGAAGCAGGGAGATCTGTTTAGGCCCGAAAGGCAAAGGCGGGCCTTCCCGGAGCAGGCCAATTTCTCTAACATGATTTTCAAGGAATGGGAGAGGCCTAACAAGATACCGTCAGTGCCTAAAGGCCTGGACAGGCGGTACCCTTTCCCTGATGAGCTGGTTCGGCTATGGTCTCGCCCTCCCGAAGTGGATCCCCCCCGTGTCGGGGTTGTCCAATACTACTGTTATGCCGTCACCTGACAAGCGCATGGATCAGCTGGTCTGCAATGCGTTCACCTTTGCTGGTGCCCTTTTTCGCCCTGTGTGTGCCTCGGCGATTGTCTCTCTAGCCATCAGAAAGAAGGTGAAACTCCTTGTGGATAGAGCTAATGCTCGCAAGCGGGCAGAGGAGTATAAAGAACTCAAGGTCTGCTTGGATTTCATTGGCTTTGTTGCTACGGCCATGGACGATGGGGTCCGGCTCGTGCCAGGATTTCGGCTTTGCTTGTTGCTCTCCGCCGTTCGCTCTGGCTACGGCAATGGGCTGTTGCGGCTGCCAAGAAGTCACTTACGAGTATCCCTTTTGTGGGGAACAGGCTGTTCGGGGAGCGCCTGGACCTTTTGGTCAAGGATGGTAGACTCCCTCAGACGGAAGCCTGCCCGGTCCTTTCGAAATCCCTCTGCCTATCGTTCCTTTCGTGGAGGAAGAGGTAGGTGCCACTGCTGACCCAACCCCTCAGGCATGAGGGGGCGCCCTCACCCATCCGGGTGGGGGGACGGCTTCTGCGGTTTGCTCAAATCTGGAGGCGGCACGTCTCGGACTGGTGGATTCAGGAGGTAGTGTCCTCCGGTTACAAGATAGAGCTGGCAGCCAGGCCGCCCACAAAATTCCTCCGTTCACGGATATCCCGAAACCCGCTAAAGGCCCAGGCCTTGAGACCGGCTGTGCAACATCTCCTGCGGTTAGGTGTGATTTGCCCTGTACCTCGGCAGGAACAGAGTCTGGGTTTTTACTCCAACCTGTTCACGGTTCCCAAGAAGGATGGAACGTTAAGACCAAACCAATGAAGGGTCTCAACAGGTTTGTAAGAATCAGACATTTCCGCATGGAGACCTTACGGTCGGCAGTGAGATTGCTTCGGCCCGTTTTTCCAGGGGCATCAGAAGGTTCTAAGGTTTGCTCTGGAGGATCAGCATTACCAGTTTGTGGCACTTCCATTCGGGATATCCTCAGCCCCTCGTGTCTTCACCAAGGTGCTGGCGGGCATTATGGCTATCCTGAGGAACCAGGGCATGTGTGCTGCCCTACCTGGACGACTTGCTGATTGCGGCCCAGTCCCTTCAGCAGGCCGAGAGCGATACTCGGACGGTGTTGTCAACCCTGGAGGCCTTCGGCTGGGTAATCAATTACCCAAAGTCATTTATCACTCCCTCAACGGTGAGATCCTTCCTGGGAATGACAGACACCACTCAGTTTAAGGTTTTTCTGCCACAGCAGAAGGTTTTGGGTCTCCAGATGCAAGTGCAGGCCTTGCTGTCTTGTCAGCGGCCGTCAATATGTCTGGGGATGAGATTGGTGGACCTAATGGTGCCCGTCGCCCAATTTCACATGGGACCTCTACAATTGAACCTGCTGACCGACTGGAATCGGATGCAGGAATCTCTGGAACAAGAATTTTCGCTGTCCCTCCTGTGGTGGTTGCACTTCCAGAACCTGCTGGTGGGCAAGTCCTTTTTGACTCCCCATTGGGATATAGTTACCACCGATGCCAGTCTGACAGGCTAGGGAGGCGTTTGACAGACTTAGAAGATCCAGAGTCAGTGGGGTCTGCAGGAGAACCGCTTGCCCATAAATCTCTTGGAGCTGAGAGTGATCCGGTTGGTGCTTCTGCCCTTGACTCCCCATTTAAGGGGTCGTGCGATCCAGGTTCGCTCAGACAATCAGGCAGCTGTCGCCTACAACAATCACCAGGGCGGGACTCGGAGCAAGAGAGCCCTCAAGGAGGTAACCCAGATTCTGACTTGGGCAGAGGAGAATGTTCCCTGCATCTCGGCGGTCTACATTCCCGGGGTAGAAAACCTGGACTCCTTGAGCAGGAGCGCCTTGCACCTGGGGGAATGGTCTCTCAGCAGCAAGACCTTTCACGCTCTGTGTCTCCGCTGGGGTCAGCCGAACGTGGACCTGTTTGCATCCAGACGCAATCACAAGCTTCCAAGGTTTGTCTCCCTCTCGAGATCCTCTGGCCATTGCCACAGACGCTCTGGCGATTCCTTGGATGGAGTTCAAGTTTCTGTATGCATTCCCTCCGTTTCCACTCCTGGGCAGAGTGCTGTGCAAGATAGCTCAGGAAGGGGTACCAACCATCCTGGTGGCTCCTCGCTGGCCGAGGAGGAGTTGGCTATTGAAACCACAATCCTGACGGAAAAGGGTTTGTTGGCCACGGTTGTGCAGACAATGATTCAGGCACGGAAGAAATCTTCTACCATGATATACTACAGAGTTTGGCACGCCTATATTGCTTGGTGTGAGACCAAGAGTCTCCCTTGCCGCATATTTTCTATTTCTAGGATTCTGGAGTTTTTACAACACGGCTTAGACTTGGGTCTTCAGCTGAGCACCCTCAAGGGTCAGGTCTCGGCCTTCTTTTTCCAGAGATCCATTGCCAACCATAGGTTGATCAAGACTTTTTTTCCAGGGAGTCACCCATGTCCGGCCACCGCGTAAGTCAGTATTACCGGTGTGGGACTTGAATTTAGTACTTTCTGCTCTTCAGGGTCCTCCCTTTGAGAGTCAAAATAGACAATGCAGCATCGCACAATGGTTCACCTTGGTACGTCGTGTATCAGAGTTGGCCGCGCTTTGTATGAAACCTCCCTATTTTGAGCGGCATAGGTAAAAGGTGGTTTTTCGCTTTAAACCTGATTTTTTTTTTACCTGAGGTTGTTTCTCCCTTTCGCTTTGAGGAAGTCGTCTTACCTTCCTTGTGTCCAGCACCGGCTAATTCCAAGGAACGGAGCCTCCATGCCTTGGATGTGGTCAGGGCCATAAAGTATTACCTGGCTGCGACTGAATCCTTCAGGAAATCGGATTTGCTCTTTGTCCTAACAAGGCTCTAGGAAAGGTTTGCCACCAGCCAAGTCCATTCTCAGTAAGTGGATCAGACAGGCGGTGGTGCAGGCTTATTCTGCTAAAGGGAAGGAACCCCCTTGTCGGATCACAGCTCACTCTACCAGAGCTATTGGTGCTTCTTGGGCTTTTCAGCACCAGGCATCGGTGGAACAAGTTTGTAAGGCCGCCACTTGGTCTTCAGTTCATACTTTTACAAAGGTTTACAAGGTGGATGTTAGGGCCTCAGCTGACGCTGTTTTTGGCCGAAAGGTGCTTCAGGCGGTAGTGAAATGAACTACATGCTGTTCCGCACTGGGGATCCCGCCCAAATGGACACTGCTTTTGGATGTCCCACATGTCATCACTCTGGGACGACCTGGACTGGATGTAGGGAAAAATACAATTCTGTGAAACTCCCCTGTAGAATTGTTTTTGGTTACATCCAGTCCAGATTGTCCCACCCCGCCCTTGTTGTTTCATTGTTTCCTGTTTGCCTGTTATGGTGATCACCATTTTTATTCATTGGACATTGTTTTCATAAATCTTGTTAGAGAGAGTACTAGCTGAAGCTATGTGAAGTAACATGGTTTCTTGGGCCTCCCGGCCTGTCCTCTTTTTGTCTACTGCTTTTTAACCACTGGAGAATGATAGGACACCTGCCTTTATAGGGGGCCGGGAGGAGCTACATCTTTGATCCTGTTAATATATTTTATTTATTTCTCTATAACAAGCAACTAGGGATTAAAGGAGGGCAAACAAGAAAAAAATTACCCCATACCAGGCACCGTACAGAATCCCCTCTCCATTATAGGCAGTGCGAACAGTGGCTGCACACTGAAGAAGCCACCGTTTGTCCTCGGCAGGGCCCCGCCACTGCTGCTTGTTCTCAGTATGCCTCCACATAAGCATTCGCTCTGGTCTGGGCAGCGTGTGAGCTGTGGTTGTACGTCGCTTGGACGCGCATACCACACGGACACTGAGCGCGCTGATTGGACGAGCGACCGCGCATGCGCCGTAGGAGTTTGGTGAGGTGAGTTTTTTCAGGTGTTCTGGGGGGTTTCATGCAGCCCGATCGGGGTGCCCCGCGGAAGTGGACCAAAACCCAGGATAGTGAAAATCCTGGGTGTTGGTCCACTTTAATCTCAATGGGAGCTCACTATTCTGAGGCCACCAGGTGCATCTGTTTCTCATACTGTTGCGAGTGAGAGTAGTGTGGTGTCTCGTGTCTGAGGGCAACGCTGATTTGAGGTCTGCGGGCTCCAATGGAATGACTCTTTTTGTCAGGTTTTTGGTGTTCTGCCTTATTTTTCTTTTCTGGAATTTAAAATAAACCTTTATGTATATATAGGATTGTGATCGTATGGTAATGCTTATAGGTAGAAAGCATGTCCCACAGAGGCCAAGGGAAGACCCCACAGGTGCATGGCGCTAGATGAAGATGTTGGAAGGGTGAATAGTTTAATATTAGATCTTTAAAAGACTTTTGTATTTTTACTTTTTGTGAGTGTGAACTGGCAAGGGGGCCAATGGACCCCTATACTAGTGTAATGGGTAGGGGGTTGGCAAGTTACCAAACAGCCAGGAGGGTTATGGAAAAGCTTGATTCCCATCGGGGGCCAATGGACCCCTATACTAGTATAATGGGTAGGGGGTTGGCAAGTTACCAAACAGCCAGGAGGGTTATGGAAAAGCTTGATTCCCATCGTCATGGGACCCGTGCCGAATATCTCATGCCCTGCTATCGCTGATCTTGTTGACTTGTGCTGTTTTCTTGGGTCCCACCACTGAACCCACCCTTGCTGGTGCTGGCCCGGCAACCACCAGTGTGCCACTGAATGGTGCCCAGGGCAGGATAACGTAACCCTCTGGTTGGCCAGTCTGATGTAGATGGTGAGTATATGCTGGACAGTTGTACATATTATGTTGTATAACCAGCCTGTAAGATAATCTGTAATGGTGATTCTACCCACTTGCCTTACTATCAGATTGGAGGATTAGCAACATGAGATTATCCACTGCCTAGCCTCCAATCTGATTGTAAGGTAATTTGGTGCAATCACCATTTTACTTTACAATTAAAATGTGTCAGTTGGGAGATCACATTCTGATTGTATAATTTAGTTTTGCCCACTCACATTACAATCTGACTTAACAAAGATCAGCGGCCTTCTTGGAGTTTAAAAGACTCCAGGGAGGTTGATCCTCACATCCCAATTTGTGATTCATACATTGGTCATTCAGGAAAGTTTAACCCTTTTTAAAGAGGAACTAAATGACTTCAGGTCTAGCTAATTCCCTGTCCCTGGTGCAACCTAATTTGGAAAATCCCCCTGTGTGTAATTCCTGGTTTACTCGACTTGCCAGCACTCCTATGCACATGTTTGGGCCACGGTGGCATCCCTGGATTCCCTCCAACTGATGCATGCACCCCCACCAGTCACTTCTGAATGGCTGATGCAGGTCCTCAGCGCTGGAGGGGAGAAGTCAGCGTCTATATTACCAGTCAGGATCCCTAGCTGTTCATATGGATAAGCGGCTAACTTACCTAATTTGCTGGTGGTCTGCATGTGTGCTACTGGATGGTGAGGTGATTAAACGAGGCAATCTGGGGATTTCACACAGTGGAGCATATAAAATTGGGATGCCCAAGGGAAGGGGAACAAAATCCCAGGCTTTGTTCCTATTTAATATCATTGGCAGCATTTGTTTGAAAGAGGAACACTACCCAGGAGCTTTACTGTTCTGCAGGGCATCCTGATTTGGGATGTACCGGTGTGGTCCTTCTGACCTGACCTCAGATTGACTAGAATTTCTGAATAGAGTGTGCATGCTATTGGTTACATTCACTTGTTTCAGAGCCAGCCATTTAGAAATGCCTGGCGTGGGTAAGCACCTCCGAGGCATAGCAGGGATGAGGCTGCACATGCGCTGTGGGGTCGCTGGCTATGTAAGTATACCAGGGGATCTCGGGGGTTTCAGAGCTTTGCTAGACACTACAAATGTTCCCTTGCATTACATAGCCAGTATTTAACACCAAGTATGCCTCTATATTGTTCATAATAATTATTGCAAATCTCTTTCGTGGCTAAAAATACTCCTTCAAGAGGCTGAAAGAAATATTTTTACTCTTCTGGAAAAAAAATGTGCAACCTCTGGGTGTGATTCTTTTACTGTTAGGCCCTATTGGCTTCAGAAAAAGAGGAGCAAAATATACCATTAATAAGATACCGAACAAGGTTCAGTGGGGATCAAACCAATGGTAATATAAAGGGTATGGCTGGGTACCACATAAAGGTTGCCAGCTATCGGGGGGCCTGTGCAAGGTATCCAGGTGGTGCTCTAAGCGCTCCATTCCTATCATATATCCATCCCAAATATGGACGGGTCATATGCCACCATGGATAGGCACCAGGAAAGGAGAATTACTGATAGGTAAGTATACAATTTTCCATTTTATTGGTGTCTCCATGGCAGCAGACTATGGGATATAACAAGCTAAGGTAATGGTAATGTTTCAGAAAGTTATGTGAAGATGACCAGGATGTAGCTTTACAAATGTTTTCTAATGAAATTATTCCCTGCAAGGCCTAACTATCCATGAAGCCAAGGTTTTTGTAGTTGGAACATGACCTCTCCTGTTGCCGTGGGGAACTACAAAAATTTGTTTGACTTTCTAAAGTCCTTAGAGAGCTTCAGATGTCTAGACATCCAATGTCTAATGGATGTTAATTCAAAGAGCCTTCCTCCATAAATGTAGGCAAATGGTTTCCTCTATTAAGATGACACCACCAGAATTGGTTTTTACTGGATTGTTCATGGAAAAAACAGCAGATTGGGTTCTTGAGAACCTAGTGCTGACACTCTAGAGGCTGAAGCAATGGCTATCAAGAACTCAATTTTAAAGCACAGTTCAAGAGAGAACAATCTTCCATTGGTATGAAAATCTTGTTAGATAAGACATCCCATTATGGCACGGCAGGCCTCTTAGGAGGTCTTGTTTTGAGGACTACCTTATGAACTTTTGATTCAAAGGTTCATCAGCCCATCTCTTTCCTTTCACTTCTGAGTTTTGCAGAAATCTGAGTCTGACAGTTCTATGACTAAGGCCCTTGTCCAGACCCACATCCAAAGAGTCCAGTATTCAAACTAGTGTTGGTCTGAAGATTAAGATTCTTGAGAGGTGAATCTCAGAACGTGCTTGCAGGAATACCGTATATACTCAAGTATAGGTCGACCCGAATATAAGCCGAGGCACCCAAATTTACCACAAAAAAACTGGAAAAGTTATTGACTCGAGTATAAGCCTAGGGTGGGAAATGCAGGTTGTGGGGGGCTGCGGGTGCAGGAGCTTGGTCTGTGCCTCTGGGAGCGTATGCATATTGAGATAGAGCTTGCAGTGTCCAATGCCTCTGGGCTACTGCAGAGTCATGTGCAGGAGCAGGATGCTGTGGGGTGTTGCATGCAAAGCCTTGCTACAGATATGAGATCAAGGGCAGTGTATGGGGAAACCAAGAAGTTTCACATTGCTGCATACGTCTAGGAGAAGGATGCCTAAACTTTTGAAGAGTGCAGGCCACTTAAAGAGGAACCGCAAGCTTTCCTGATCATCGCAATCCTCCCCAATTCTGGCAGGGGGCTAGACTCTGAATGGCAAACATAGACCTGAGAGACAATTAAGCTTGAGTGAATGACTATTACACTGCTGCACAGAATTGGGTGACAGACCTGCCAATCTGTGCATTCTCTCCAAGATGGCTGCACCCAGGACCAGAGATGCTGGTGTAACATCGCTAGATCCCGGGCAAAGTAAGGCATTTATTTTTCTCCCCACTATGTCCTTCAGGATGGCCACGGAGAGGGAGGAAACACAAACTGGGACAAGTTTAAAAGCCTCCCCCTTTCCCCTCTCCTCAATTATACATGTCACCTTTAGAGCCGCTGTCTAATCTTGTATCATTGTGCTTTTCCAGCCATCTAAAAGGCTATAATGAATAAAGCAAATGATAAGTAAGGGTGAGGGCTCCCTTTATACACCGCCTGGGGCCCGGGCTGCGCCGACATGACAGAGCGGTGCGCGTGCGCCGCCATCTTCATACACCCACCTCTGCCTGGGTGTAGGACGCTGCCTTCAGGGCTCCGATGCTGCTGCCGCGGCTCCTCTGCAGCATCCGCCGCCGGGCTCATGACAGGGGTCCCTCTGCCCCTCCGCTCATCCTCAGCCACGACATGCGACAACCTGGCAAGACGGAGATCCTCTGCAGTGCTCTCCTCCTCGCTCTCCCGCATGGGCGCCATCTTGCCAGTCACCTCCTCCTCGCTTCTCATCCAGCTCGGCTAACTGCTTCCACTCCGCATCACGGTCAGGACACGCCCCCCCTGCCCCTTTTTCTCCTCCATTTCGGCCACTGACTCGAGTATAAGCCGAGGCGGCTTTTTTCAGCCCAAAAAGTGGGCTGAAAAACTCGGCTTATACTCGAGTATATACGGTAACCTGAAATGGATAGTAAGAATCTGTGAGATCCACCCCAAGCATCCAGCCTCCTGAATGAGCAGTGTTAATTATAGAGTTCCCTTAACCTTCTGAACTTTGGGATCAGGATAAGGATATTTTTGGTTAACGGTTTCCAAACTGGTGTCAATTGTCTGATCTCTTGCAAATCAAGAAAACAGAGTAGAAACCCTGGAACTTCCGCCAATTCCAATTTACTCAGAGTCAGAAAAAGAAGGACCTGACAATACTGATCTGCAGAATACGAGCTTTGTCATTTGACCAATAATGAGTTGTCTTAAATGAATCTTCACCCAGGCTTTTTTAGAGCTAGGGTTTGATATCCAGGAATTCAGCCCCAAGCTCTTATGGCTAAGAGGTAGTCATTCACAAAAGAACTCAAGGCTTCAATTTCATTTATGAAACGTCCACCAGTTTCATTTTGCAGACTTATAACAATAGAATAGATAGAACAATAGAATCAAAGTCAGATAAACAGCTGTTATATTGTTCACAACCAAGTCAATGCAAAGGATGAGAAGAATGCACCACCTGGAAGTGTAACCGTTAAAGCTTGTATGCCTGTATCTCTGACTAAAATAGAAATTGTATCCTTCAATGTGAATGTCTGCTGAGCCTTGATATCCAGGCTGCCACATATAGTGGAGTACTGCATAGACTGCCAACCTGACCCTTTCATGCAGGGTGATTGTTCTCCAGAGCTGCACTTCCCGATGTCCATTTACCTCAACACACCTGTGCTCAGCCAATTAACTGGGCTGAATAAGAGTTCTAATTAGTTATAAGTGCTGGACTGGAGAAAAACCACCATGGAGGAATGGGTCAGCTTGACATCCTTGGTACTACTGTGTGTGTCTCACCAAGAGAGAAGGCCAGCTAGGCCTATTGATGGAAGGGCGCAGGATGTTGCCTGAAACGCATAATATGTGACTTATTCTTGGAATGTAAATCATGTAACTTTTAGCTTGACCAATAAACGGAGAAATTTTAAGGAACACTTGAGTGCTGGGCAATGGAATTTTTTCAGGCCTATTGATGGTTGACTGTTCAACAGCCTAGGCTTTAAGTCATTTTTAACCTTTAAAAACCCTTAATTTGGATATTTTAGGAAAACATGTTTTTTTTGCTTTTATTCTGCTATTTTATCATTTTTTTTAGGGAAACCATGTGCAGAGGGATTAGACCTTCCTTCCAGAAAGGTGAGCCCACTACAACAAGCTGGGTATGCTTTACTTTGGGGTGTTTGCCAACTCTTCGCTTGGCAGTACCTATGCATGTTGGGTATTGTTCTGTTCGGGGGACCTTGCTTTTTCAGATGTAACTTGTTTTTTCTTGTTTGCATTTTGTTTTTTAGGAAAATGTGATCTTTGATTCTGATATTTTATTCTTTTTTTTTTTTTTTTTTTAGGGAAACCATGTACAACCAAAGAATTTATCAAGGGATTACTTCCAGAAAACGGTGCCCATGTCAACAACCCTGGTACGCCTAGAAAGCTTGAGATATGTACTTCCAGAGAATATATAGTTTGTGGGGGGTATTTCAAATATAAAGGGTTGTTTTTATTGAAAAACCGAAAGGTGCGCATAGCATAGTTGTATTTTATCTGAAAACCTACTAAATCACAGTTTCAGTTTGGGGGAGTCTCCTGGGCAGGAAAGGGTGTCTACCAACACATATGTGGTACCATTGTAACTGAGAGAAATGGAGATTTCACATGCAATAAGATTTTATTGACAAACTTAATTTTTTTTTTTATAACAAAAAAAAACACTACAATTTGTAAAAAAATAGATTAAATATACCGGTAATTTTTTTGCACATATTTCACCCAAATAATCAGAAATATTGAGAATACACTTAAACACTGAAAACAAGACATGTCATGTTAAAGCCCAGAATCAAAATCATCATGTGAGCCCAGACTGAAAAAAACAGTATATAATTTTCTTGGGAATTTACCCTTCCAAAATCACAGTTAAACATGTGTAGCGCAAAATAGTGAAAATCATCAATAACGAGGAGGATCACATATTTACTCCCAGTAAATACGGATTACATAAGCCATAGTGACAGCCAGCTCATAAGGCATTACCGTGATAATTCATAAAACATAAAAGTGCTTGTTATAACCCCATTATTTGCTACCTGTATTTGCAAGAATCAGGAGAATCACAATTACACCCAGCACACGGACTCTGAAAGGCAGCCATACACTTGCAATGTGCCTGTTATCAGAATAGCATAGGAAGCATAGTGTATGAAACATAAAGGCTGAAGCCTGCCCCCCTTTGCAACATTCCTAAGCATTCCCACCCTATCTTAGCTTGCTATATCCTATAGTATGATGCCATGGATAGGTGCCAGGAAAGGAGGGAAAGGAAAATTATTGGTAGGTAAGTATACAATTCTACACCATATATTGGCGCCTGCAATGCACCTTCAGTGGTCTTCTGCCAACGACGTACAGATTCCTTTTTATTGCAGGCTCATTGCACTGCACAAATTAGCTGTTTAGGGGGAGCTGTACGCCCGCTGCCATCTTCCTTAAATCCTGGCTGGCCCACACGAATGGGTGGGCGGGAGCATGTGCAATGCGGATTCGGGGTGAAGGTGAGTGTCTTTTTTTTTCCTTTTATTACATGAGCATAATCACTGTTTACAGGGGGAAGGGCAGAGGTTATGTTTATTTTGAAGGAAGGGGCTGAAGTGGCCCTTTAACTATCATCCCAGTGATCTTAACAGGGATGAGGGCAGCAAAGGAATGGAGTGCTTAGGGCGGAGTCACAATTTATAGATAGGGTTGTCCTGTCAGGGTTATTGGGGCAGATATTAACCCATACAGGGCCGGCTCCAGGCTTATGTGGGCCCTTGGACGGCATGGTGTCAGTGGGCTCCTTTGTGGTGAAGAGTCGCGTCACATCACAGAGGGACGTCCCAAATCTGGATGCTCCCTAAGGCTCATACTATTTTGACCAAAACTCTAGTTTTGGTCTACTTTGAAGAGCACCGAACCCCTTTAAAACTTGACCTCGGAGTCTAAACGAATCTAGATTCTCCTGTTTTTGATGCCCTGTGTGTGACACCCCTCCCTTTGTTCATTACTTTTGTAGAACTGGTGAATGCACTGTGGCATTGAGTTAACGGCCAAATCAGGGGGGTTCTTTCACAAATTCCCTGTAAAGCAGACCAAAACTCAGGGGTGAAATTGCTTGCATAGTGGGTATGCCAGCGATCCCAGGGGGTTTCACACAGTAGGGTATCACAGATTGGGATTCTCCAGGGATAGGAAATCAGCTGGGGTGGGCAGAACAAAATCCAGCGCTTCCTCCCCTGGAATCTAAATCGAAATGGCACATTGTGTGGAACCCTGCCATTTGAGGAGATGTTTGGAGTACCAGCTGTCGTGGTGCCCTCCTAGTCCGCCGCCAGTCAAGCGCCATTGCAAAAAAAGGTTGGCCCTGTCAGAGGGCCCCCCAGACGTCGGCCCTGAACTCATAGTATGACATCATGGAGGCACCGGGAGAAAGAGAACGGATAATGTAGAGTAAGTTGAAAAAGGTAGAGGGAAGGATAGAATGTAAGAAAAGGAAGGAAAGATGCAGGGAAGGTGAAATGAGAAGGAGATGAAAAGGAGAGAGGATGCAGTAATGGATAGGAAGGAAGGAAAGATGCAGAGAAGGTGAAATGAGAGGGAGATGAAAAGGAGAGAGGAGGGGAGGCAGTAATGTATGGGATGGAAGGAAAGATGCAGAGAAGGTGAAATGAGAGGGAGATGAAAAGGCAGTAATGGATAGGAAGGAAGGAATGAAAGATGCAGAGAAGATGAAAAGGAGAGAGGAGGCAGTAATGGATAGGAAGGAAGTAAGGAAGGAAAGATGCAGAGAAGGTGAAATGAGAGGGAGATGAAAAGGAGAGATGAGGCAGTAATGGATAGAAAGGAAGGAAAGATGCAGAGAAGGTGAAATGAGAGGGTAGGCAGTAATGGATAGGAAGGAAGGAAAGATGCAGAGAAGGTGAAATGAGAGGGAGATGAAGAGGAGAGAGGAGGCAGTAATGGATAGGAAGGAAGTAAGGAAGGAAAGATGCAGAGAAGGTGAAATGAGAGGGAGATGAAAAGGAGAGAAGAGGCAGTAATGGATAGGAAGGAAGGAAAGATGCAGAAAAGGTGAAATGAGAGGGAGATGAAAAGGAGAGAGGAGGCAGTAATGGATAGGAAGGAAGGAAGGAAAGATGCAGAAAAGGTGAAATGAGAGGGAGATGAAGAGGAGAGAGGAGGCAGTAATGGATAGGAAGGAAGGAAAGATGCAGAGAAGGTGAAATGAGAGGGAGATGAAACGGAGAGAGGAGGCAGTAATGGATAGGAAGGAAGGAAAGATGCAGAGAAGGTGAAATGAGAGGGAGATGAAAAGGAGAGAGGAGGCAGTAATGGATAGGAAGGAAGGAAGGAAAGATGCAGAAAAGGTGAAATGAGAGGGAGATGAAGAGGAGAGAGGAGGCAGTAATGGATAGGAAGGAAGGAAAGATGCAGAGAAGGTGAAATGAGAGGGAGATGAAGAGGAGAGAGGAGGCAGTAATGGATAGGAAGGAAGGAAAGATGCAGAGAAGGTGAAATGAGAGGGAGATGAAGAGGAGAGAAGAGGCAGTAATGGATAGGAAGGAAGGAAGGAAGGAAAGATGCAGAAAAGGTGAAATGAGAGGGAGATGAAACAGAGAGAGGAGGCAGTAATGGATAGGAAGGAAGGAAGGAAAGATGCAGAGAAGGTGAAATGAGAGGGAGATGAAAAGGAGAGAGGAGGCAGTAATGGATAGGAAGGAAGGAAAGATGCAGAGAAGGTGAAATGAGAGGGAGATGAAACGGAGAGAGGAGGTAGTAATGGATAGGAAGGAAGGAAAGATGCAGAGAAGGTGAAATGAGAAGGAGGGAGAGAGGAGGCAGTGATGGATAGGATTGGATGGAAAGTAATGTGTGATAGTGAAGGAGAAAAAGAATTGCAGATGTTAAAAAAAGAGAGATGTGGAAAATTTGTAAAAGAAAGGCAAACTCTCCAGGTGCTGGCTTACAGAGAGGCTAGAAATGCCACCTGTGCCATGGCAAAAGTTGCACAGCTCCAAAGGCAGGCCATGCCAGCAATATAGAGTTAGCTCTGATTCACCAGGAGCCATATGGCAGAAGAAAAAGTGAGATATTAAAAGTCAAAAGTGAATTCACTGTCAATTGCTTGGTTTATTTTCTCTACATCCAGTCCAGGCCATCCCAACATCCTCACGATTGGGGTGTTCGCCTCTAGAGGGCGCTTGCCTGCAAGATCAAAGATGTAGCTCCTCCCGGCCCGCTATAAAGGCAGCTGTCCCTCTATCATTCCCCAGTTGTTCATCTTGTAGTTTGGCTGCATCAGATCGTTGGCACTCTCTCTCAGGTATTGGTAGCAGAGCGGGGCCACCTAGCCCGCCGGCCGCTGCGGACTCTATTTCATATATATCCTCTATATCCATGGATCTCCTCTGACCCATTCCTGCCTCCCAGCCTTTGGCTGCTACAGGATCCGTGACGGTAGGGTGAACGCCGGGGTCTGTGGCATTCGGCAGAGCACATGCTCTGGGCCACAGACCTTATTCTAAAAGGTAGCCGGCCACAGGCTTATGGTGAGCCTGAGGGGGAACCACTATGTATATTTTTTGTATATGTCTTATTATTATTATATATGCCTTATTATTGTGTGTGTGTGCTGCTGTTTGGTGTGACTTTACTTGTGCTCCTCACTGACAGGCAGTGAAGAGCGGTCTCTGGCTTCCTACTTACCTCCCTGCGTTCCCCTGTCGGGGCCTCCTCCGCACCCCATGCGGCGCTTCTGAGTGATAGACGGGGGGCGGGGGGTGCGTGACCACGCCTGTACCGTGCGGCGGACCTCGCTGACAGGGGCCGCCGCCATTACAGTGCTGAAGGAGGCGGCGTTCTTCTCATGACGCGCCGCGGGGGGCGCTGCTGCCCCCCCCCCCCGAGGATCCTTCCAGAAGGCGGCTGGGCAGGACACGCTGCTCTGCTGTTGCTGCTCTGCTGCTGTGCTGGGGACCAGGCTCAGGCCTTCCTGCTGCGGACGCTGCGGTGATCCCTTCTGTCAGTGTCGTGAGTCCCTCTTTTGATCGCGGTTGCATTCTGTCATTTGTATTTATGCTAAGGCTGACCAGGGGTTCTCTCTCGTTTGGTTTAGATCATGGGCTAAGTTTGAGGGTTGTGGTTCCTCCCGGTCCCTCTTTTTAATAAGAGGGATCGTTTATAGGTTTAGGCCATTAGAGTCTAGTAGCCTTTTTGAATTTTAATATTCTTAATCACCATAATGGAGGCATCAGGGGATAGTGAGCTGGGGGCCCCATTTGGGCAGGACAGGCTCCGCCCCTTGGGCAGGAGGAATCATCTGGGCGGACTCAGCACTATTTGTCCCACTTGCGCCAGAGACATTGTTTTGAACCATGAGCGGGCGGTCGCCCCTGACCCTAGCCCTTTATTACATTCGGCCTTTCCGGACCCTCCGCTGCTGCATTCAGCCCCTAGTGAAGGGAGAGCCAGCCAGGGGTCTCATACTGACTTTGCGCACAGGCTGGCTAGTCTTGAGAAGCAGATCTCGTTGATGGCCCCTAAGAAGACCTCGAGTAAGAAGCGGCATCTAGAGCCGATTTACTCAGATGATGATCTTTTTGATTGCTTGGGCTCTGTGGAGGAAGGTGAGTTGCCAGATGATTCTCGCTCATCTTGTCTCCCGGATGATACAGAGAATCTGCTCTCCTCTGTGTTTGATACCCTACACCAGCAGCAAAGAGGAAGCAGGGTGATTTATTTCGGCCTGAGAGGCAAAGACGGGTCTTCCCGGAGCAGCCTCACTTTTCTAACATGATCCTTAAGGAATGGGAAAGGCCCAACAAGTTACTGTCAGTCCCTAAGGGCCTGGATAGGTGGTATCCCTTCCCTGCTGAATTGGTTCGGTTATGGTGTCACCCTCCCAATGTGGATCCTCCCATGTCAGGCTTGTCCAATACCACTGTTATGCTGTCACCTGACACTGCTTCCTTACGTGACCCTGCAGACAAGCGCATGGAACAGCTGGTCTGCCATGCGTTCACCTTTGCTAGTGCCCTTTTTCGCCCGGCGTACGCCTCAGCAATTGTCTCACTAGCCAACAGGAGAAAGGTGAGACATCTTGTGGCTAGAGCTATGGCTCGCAAGAGGGCTGAGGAGTATAGGCTTGCTTGGACTTCATTGGCTTTGTTGTTACTCCCATGGATGATGTGGTCAGGCTTGGTGCCAGGATTTCGGCCTTGCTTGTTGCTCTGTGCCGTTCACTCTGGCTGAAGCAGTGGTCGGCTGATGCGGCTGCCAAGAAGTCCCTCACAAGTCTACCTTTTGTGGGAAGCCGCCTGTTTGGGGAGCGCCAGGACCTTTTGGTCAAGAATGGTAGACTCCTTCAGAGAAGGAAACCTGCTCGGTCCTTTCGGAACCCCTCTTCCTATCGTTCCTTTCGAGGAGGAAGAGGCTCTTCATTTCCTGGTGCCCGCAGAGATACCTAGGGCAGAGGTAGGTCCAGCGGCCTACCCAACCCCTCATGGGGAGCTAAGTTCAAGCCCCCTGCCAAGCCCTGTCAGGCATGAGGGGCGCACTCACCCATCCGGGTGGGGGGACGGCTTCTGCTGTTTGCTCAGATCTGGAGACGTCACGTCTTGGATCGGTGGATTCAGGAAGTAGTGTCCTCCGGCTACAAGGTAGAGCTGGCAGCCGGGCCACCTATAAAATTCCTCCGTTCAAGGATATCCCGAAACCTGCTAAAGGCTCAAGCTTTGAGAATGGCTGTGCAACACCTCCTGCGGATAGGTGTGATTTGCCCTCGCAGGAACAGGGTCAGGGATTCTATTCCAATCTGTTCACGGTTCCCAAGAAGGACGGGACGCTAAGGCCGATCCTGGACCTGAAGGGTCTCAACAGGTTTGTGAGAAGTCAGACATTTCCGCATGGAAACATTGCGGTCGGCGGTGAGATCGCTTAGGCTTGGCGACTTCATGACCATGGCGGACATCAGGGATGCTTATCTGCATATCCCGATTTTCCAGGGACATCAGAATTTCCTGAGGTTTGCTCTGGAGGACCAACATTACCAGTTTGTAGCTCTTCCATTCGGGATATCCTCAACCCCTCCGTGTGTTCACCAAGGTGCTGGCGGGCATCATGGCTATCCTGAGGAGCCAGGGCATTTGTGTGTTACCCTATCTGAACGATTTGCTGATTTCGGCCCTGTCCCTTCAGCAGGCCGAGAGCGATACTTGGACGGTGTTGTCAACCCTGGAGTTCTTTCTCACTCCCTCAACAGTGAGATCCTTCCTGGTAATGACGATAGACACCGCTCAGGTTTTTCTGCCACAGCAGAAGGTTTTGGGGCTCCAGACGCAAGTGCAGGCCTTGATGTCTTGTCAGCAGCCGTCGGTACGTCTGGGGATGAGATTGGTGGGCCTAATGGTTTCATGCTTCGAGGCAGTACCCTTCGCCTATTTTCACATGAGACCTCTACAATTGAACCTACTGACCGGCTGGAATCGGATGCAGGATTTCCTGGAGCAAGGCTTTTCGCTGTCCCCCGTGGCCAGGCAGTCCCTCTTGTGGTGGTTGGACTCCCGGAACCTTAGTTACCACGGATGCCAGTCTGACAGGCTGGGAGGTGTTTGGCAGACCCAGAAGATCCAGGGTCAGTGGGGTCCGCAGGAGAACCGTTTGCTCTCAGCTCCAAGAGATTTATAGGTAATCTGTTTGGTTCTTCTACGCTTGACTCCCCATTTAAGAGGCCGTGTGATCCAGGTTCGCTCGGACAATCAAACTGCTGTGGCCTACATCATCCACCAGGGCGGGACTCAGAGCAAGAGATCCCTCAAGGAGGTAACCCAGATTCTGTCTTGGGCAGAGGAGAATGTTCCCTGCATCTCGGCGGCCTACATCCCCGGGGTGGAAAACCGGGAGGCAGACTCCCTGAGCAGCAGTTACTTGCGCCTGGGGGAATGGTCCCTCAGGCTCTGTGTCTCTGCTGGGGTCAGCCGGACGTGGATCTGATTGCGTCCAGACATAATCACAAGCTTCTGAGGTTCGTCCCCCTCTCAAGAGATCCTCTGGCTATTGCAACAGACGCTCTGGCGATTCCTTGGACGGAGTTCAAATCTCTGTATGCATTCCCTCCGTTTCCGCTCCTGGGCAGAGTGCTGCGCAAGATAGCTCAGGAGGGGGTACCAGCCATCCTGGTGGCTCCTCGCTGACCGAGAAGGAGATGGTTTGCAGACATAGTCCAGATGTCAGTAGATCACTACATCATGCCCGATGACCCAGGGCTTCTCACACAGGGGTCGCTGCGGCACCCCAATTTACGGATGCTGGCTTTTACGGCCTGGCTATTAAAATCTCAATCCTGACGGAGAAAGGGTTATCGGCCATGGTTGTGCAGACAATGATTCAGGCACAGAAGAAATCTTCTTCCATGATATGCTACAGAATTTGGCGGGCCTATATCGCTTGGTGCGAGGCCAAGAGCCTTCCTTGCCGAAAGTTTGCTTTTTCTAGGATTCTGGAGTTTTTACAACATGGCTTAGACTTGGGTCTCCAGCTGAGCACCCTCAAGGGTCAGATCTCGGCTTTAGCTATTTTTTTACAGAGATCCATTGCCAATCATAGGTTGATCAAGACTTTTGTCCAGGGAGTTACCCATGTCCGGGCACCGCGTCAGTATTACCGGTGTGGGACTTGAATTTAGTATCTGCTCTTCAGGGTCCTCCCTTCGAGCCATTGAGCGAGCGATGTTGCATTGCCTTTGTTGACTCTCAAAGTGGTCTTTCTGGTAACGATCACCTCTTCGTGTATCAGAGCTGGCTGCGCTTTGTTTGAAACCACCCTATTTTGAGTTACACAGAGATAGGTGGTTTTTCGCTTTAAACCTGATTTTTTGCCTAAGGTCGTTCTCCCTTTCACCTTAATGAGGAAGTTGTCTTACCTTCCTTGTGTCCAGCACCGGCTAATTCCAAAGAACGGACCCTCGATGCTTTGGATGTGGTCAGAGCCATAAAGTATTACCTGGCTGCAACTGAATCCTTCAGGAAATCGGATTTGCTCTTTGTCCTAACAGAGGGTTCTAGGAAAGGATTTCCACCAGCCAAGTCCACTCTCAGTAAGTGGATCAGACAGGCGGTGGTACAGGCATATTCTGCTAGGGGGAAGGAACCCCCTTTTCGGATCACAGCTAATTCTACTAGGGCTATTGGTGCCTCTTGGGCTTTTCAGCACCAGGCATCGGTGGAACAAGTTTGTAAGGCCGCAACTTGGTCTTTTGTTTAATACCTTTTACAAAGTTTTACAAGGTGGATGTCAGGGCCTCAGCTGACGCTGTATTTGGCCGAAAGGTGCTTCAGGCGGCAGTGAAATGAACCACATGCTGTTCCGCACTGGGGATCCTGCCCATATGGACACTGCTTCTGGATGTCCCAATCGTGAGGATATTGGGACGGCCTGGACTGGATGTACGGAAAAATACAATTCTGTGAAACTCACCTGTAGTATTGTTTTTGTATACATTCAGTCCAGGCCGTCCCAACCCGCCCTTGTGTTCATTATGTCCTGTATGCCTGTTATGGTGATCAACCATTTTTTGTTCATAGGACACGGTTTTTTCTAGTTTTTGCTTAGAGAGAGTACAAGCTGAAGCTATGTGAAATAACATGGTTTCTTAGGCCTCCCGGCCTGCACTCTTTTGTTGAGTACTTCTTTTAAACCACTGGGGAATGATGGAGGGGCAGCTGCATTTATAGGGGGCCGAGAGGAGCTACATCTTTGATCTTGCAGTCAAGCACCCTCTAAAGGCGAACACCCCAATCGTGAGGATATTGGGACCACCTGGACTGGATGTATACAAAAACAATTCTACAGGTGAGTTTCACAGAATTGTTTTTTCAATCTGTTAGACACGTACCCCGCGGGTTCATGGCAGTGTTCAGCGGCACACCAACAAGGAATGTTTGACTGGTCTGGTATGTTTTAACAGTAAAACATTATCCCTTCTTGCTTTAAAAGGACTACTAACCCGGACTTAGCCCCCTAATGAGACATTCACTTGCAGTATGGGACTCGGTCAGGTACTCCGCCTCCCTGCTGTCCCCCCATACCCCCCTGGCTCATTTGTGGGACAACCCAAGCTTCCCTCCAGGTGAACAGAACAAACTGGCCTTTAAGTGGTGGCAGGATCGGGGTATATACAAAATATCTGACCTACTCATAGGGGAGGGCCTTGGGTCCTTCAGCGCCTTGCAGGAGAAATATGGTGTCCCCCACAAGGAATATTTCCGTTATATTCAATTAAGGCACTGGATTTTGCCCCTTACAAAATTGTGTCCTTCCTTCCGGGTGATGACCCCCTTTGAGGATCTATGTGCTAATAACCCCTTTCAAAGGGAATAATCTCCCTAATTTATTCAGTGCTAAACGTAACTAAGCCAGAGTCCCATGCATACGTGAGTAGCTGGGAAAGGGATCTAGGTCCACCTGTGGGAGACAGGGGGTGGACAGATATATGGTCTTGCATCTCAAAATGCTCCATCAATGTCCTGACAGTCGAAACAGCATATAAGGTAATGCTACGCTGGTACCTGGTGCCGAGCCGACTGAGTAGGATGTTTCCGGGTCAGGCTAGGACATGCTTTAGGGGCTGCAGTGCAGATGGGGACTTTATGCATACTTGGTGGACCTGCCCTATGCTGGCTCGCTTTTGGAGCCAGGTGTTCAGGATGGCCAATGAAATTTTCGGATCTAGCATGAAAAAGGATCCCTGGGTGGATCTCCTGCACTGTAAGCCCCGGAAGCTGTCTAGCAAGCAACACAGACTTTTTGTCTCCTGGCGGCCAAACAGGCCATAGCTAGGGCCTGGAAGAAGCAGTTTACCCCAATCTCAGAGGTGTTGGCCAGGATGAACGGATTTCTCATCAATGAGAGGTTGTCTAGTATCCTGACCGACTCCCATGACAAATTCCTCTCTATATGGGAACCCTGGATAAGATTTGCCTGGCCTGGCGAACCTATGCGGGCACTATAATAATCATATGTGGTATCTGGTGGAGCGCGGGAGCAACAACCCCCCCCCCCCTTTTCTTTCCCTCCCCTCTTTGCTCTCTGCCCATCGTTTTGGGCCACTTTTCTTTCCCTTCCGCAATACAATGGTAATAAGCACATGTCTCATGCCTCACCATATTTGCAATCATACTGTAGATTGTTAAACACTAGTTTGGTTAACTTGCAATGCTATGAAAACGTATGACGCTAGTTTTTTTTCTCTTTCTTTATACCTCCCCTGTGAGGGATGGCTGTATGATGCTGTATGCTATGCAAAACTGTATCGTTGAAAATTTTCAATAAAAATATTGAAACATAAAAGGACTACTAAGCCTGTGGCCAACCTATTTTGGTGCTATTTATAATTGATCACCCACTTGGGGGTACTTGGTGTAAAAAGGTTAAGAATCACTATGTTAGATCAATGAATTTGTATGCCTTTATCTGGTTCAGCATTCAATACAGCAATGTGGCCACTAGATGGCAGCGATAGGCTCTTTAGTCAGTACAGAGAATGGGATGAACTTGGAGATAAGCGCACAGCATAGTTCAGCAAGCGCAGAGGGAAGATGTGTCACCCCCTGGGCAATAAGTTGAGAGAACAAGAGGGCATCTGCTGACCCCTTGCCCCTCACTCCACCATTGCTCTGTCACAGGTAAGCCTGCATTGCATGCCTTCTGCACCACTGACTGACTGAAATGAGATTTTGGGGGCTGCAAATACTACATGGTAGAGAGAGATTATCTATAGAATATATATCGGATGCTCCTAAAAGAATGAATCTGTTTGACAATCATAGTTTTAGAACATGCAGTTTTGTTCACGTCAGTTTAAGAGATGTTGTTATGATTATTATAGATTAATATTAGTAATAGAATACAATGTGTAGTAGAATGATCTTTGTAGAAAATGTCCCTTCGCAGCAAGAACTGTCAAACTTTAGCTTTACTTAAGAAAAAGATGTCCATGAACTGACCATAGACAGGGTGGTTTTTCTTTTAATTCAGCAAAGATGTAGGCAACAATCTCTCAAAGTTTGTGTTTCTTTGTAACTTGTCATCATGGTGCTATTCCCAGCCAGTTGGTCAATCACTGTCATGGCTTTTGTTAGCAGGCAAATATTCATCATCATCATCAATGCCATGATGGCAATCATTCATTATCAATTTTTTATTAGAGACCAGTGGGAAGAATCGTCCCCCTTTATGACCAGCTTAATGTATTGGATAACATTGGAACAATCTCTTTTATTGAGCGTCCTGTCGCTAAAGAGAGCTGAAAATAGTTGCAAATACACTATACATTTCTGGTGATTTTGTATTTAATATTCTTTTAAATCAAATTCGCTCTCCGTAAGTAAGTAAATTGTGATCTAATATCTGATCAACCTGTGTTCCTGAACTGGTTAAAAAAAAATGAAAATAGAAGCAGGTTCAAAGACAATGAGAACTGGATATCTTATTAAACGGTAAGCAAATCATAGCTCCATTTTGACATTCCATTAACAGATTTAATATATTTTTTTTAAATAAGTTTGAGTTTTTGAGCAGTTGTTTGTGACCCTTCTAATGTTCATGCTCACTGATTTGGAAACATTACTACAATGCAAATTGTCTGCAGACATGTTCTTATTTCAAATGAAAATGAATGTTGTTCACATATATCGAATTGGAAATATAGAATATTGGCCAAAATGAAATTCCATAAAATTCCATTCATTTGTATTTTTTTCCATGTCCAGAAAGTGTTGGATAGAAAAATGTTCATGCTATCTGATCATTTTTTTTATCCTCTCAGAAAAATTGATAACTGATCAAGAAAATCAGTACCCACTTCATTTGGCAAGTTTGGAAAATAATGCATTTTACAGTGCGGATTTTATTTGCAAATCAAATCGAATCTAAATGCTGGCCACACACTTTACAATCGGATCTATACAATTGATATATGTTGTTTTAGTATTTTGTCAGGGAGAAAGGTGGCCCACTGGACTCCCGTCACGCTGAATCACTCCAAAATCAGTCAATACATTGTGCAATCATTCCAATTAGATACTTTATTATTTCATCTTAAGCATAGAAACATCTACCTTTACACTGATATGATCAATAATATCATAAACTATATTTTGATGTGATCCCATCTGTGAGGAAGAACTTATTAGATTATTAAGATGATTACGTCTACTGCCACCAAGCTATCTCTGGGCTTCTTTGAATGATATTTGATGTTCCTATAGCAGTAGACCCGTGGTATGTTACAAATTAATACTTCCACGGAGGATATTGTTTCATCCAAGGAAATCTTGTGTTAATTTGTCTAAATTATGTACTGTACCTGGGCTGTCCAAAGCTTTCCCTCCTATGGGAAGGACCTTCTTCTGTGTCTGGTAGAGGTGCTTTCTCCTGGTATTTGGTGGTGCTCCCCTGGCCAGCAGTCAAACTCCCAGCTTTTGGTGGACATACTTTCTTGTCCCATGGGATGGAATTATAAATAATTTTTTATAAGAATAACTAGATATAACACAAGGGGGGTTATTTAAGAAGGGATAGCGCAGGTAGTGCCTCGTAGCGTCAGGCAGCGTATGGTGAACGCCGGGCGCTGTACGCAATACCACATTTATGAAGCTGATTCTGGTGAGGGCGAATCTGGCGAGCGCCGTGTAGCGTTCGATGTATTATTACAGGCGGCTCAGCGTATAGCGCCCTCGCTCTAGCTTCCAGAGCACCAGGTATTACTTTTCGCTCACTGTCGCTCTCCCGTACATTTCAATGGCCGCTCATTTGCTTGTGTTTAAACAGCGTGTTTGACATTTTGTTTTGTTATTTTTGCTCATATCATTGTGTGACCTCTCCTGGCTGCAAACAAACACTTTTCGAAACTTTTTTGCCTTTTTATATTTTTATGCAGAATTGTCATTACAGGTCTGGCACTAAAGTGTTATTGTCACAGTGTTATACAATGTCATTCCATGTGTTTTTGCTTTGTTACTGGTGGATATGTGTTCAATATATATATATATATATATATATATATATATATATATTTGTATATACCGACGCTGTGTGTGTGTACTTTTTTGATAAGTATCGTGTGGAGTGCCGAAAGTTGGTCGCACTGAGCTGGCGCTACCTTTCGCTCCCTGCAGCGCTGTACTGGTGTTACAACGCCCAACACACATCACATTTATCAATGCTAGCCAGGATACTACAGGGACTGAGGCGCTCTCTTATGGCGCCCGATACCCGCTTACAGCGTCTATTAGCGGTCACTCTATTTCCCTATTCTTCATGATTTGTGACATACAATGAGTTTTCTTCAGTAAAAACATACAATTTCCCATAAAGAATCCCATAGATAACTAGGTCAGTAGCTGATAACTAATAATAATCTAATATCTTAACATTTTCCCACCACATTAAGATTTAGGATTACGTTAGTTTGAGAAACTATAAGGTGACTATGGGGTCGATTCAGAGCCAGGAAATATAATAACCCTTTAGGTACTTAACAGGAATTAACACTTTGGGGGAAGTTCCATTTAATTATGATGTAATAGTACATTATATGTCAGGAAGGAGTCCTTCCTCACCGAGGGATTGCGTCCAAATTCCATTCATGATGTTACTAAAATACCAAACCAAGAATTACCGCTACCATTGTATTCAAGATTAGCCACATCTTAAAATGACAAAACCCTTCTTGGGTCCCCCAGCGCACCCCACCCATCCTCTCTGCCCAGATGATACAGTTGGCTCAGCAGTGGGGGCCGGTTTGGCTGATTTCAAGAATGCTGACTACTGATTGGCTGAGAGCAGGAGAGTGTCTCAGCTATAGGGCAGATCGGGCTGTGTCCACCACTAAAGGTGAGTTTACTGGTAACTCCGGGGGGTTTCACAGCGGGGCATCACGATTTTGGATTTGTGAAGAAATACAGTGAAGTTAGTTAATGTAAGGGGTACATATATTGTTTTAACCTGTAGTAGAAGAGGTCTAACAAGTTACATAGCTTTAAAACACTGTATTTCTACAACAAACGTTTTATAACATGTTGCTGAGATTTAACAAATCTGAGTGTAAGACGTATGCGGTCGGCATAATGAAGCTTTGATTCTTTAAAGTGGACCAAAAGCCCTGGAGTCTGTGAGCCTGATTTTCTATCCCTGGGCCACAACGAATTGGGATGCCCCATTGCTAGAGACCCCCTGAGTCACCCAATATACCTGACAAACAAGTCCATGGTGCGTACGCGGCTTCTTGGCTCCTTTTTCGGCTGTGAATGGCCACGCCCGTTGTAACGGAATGACTGTGTGTGGCCGCACACAGCCGAAGGATGCAAGTGATTCCGTGATTCGATCGTGTGTGTGGCTAGGATTTCATTTAGCTCCTTGGAGGAGAGCCACACCTGCACCATAAGGTAAGAAAAGCGGGGCATCCCAATTCGGGGTGCCCCAGGGGAAGAACCAAAACTGGAATAGTGATAATCCTTGGTTTTGGGCCACTTTAAAGTACCGTATTTTTCGCCCTATAAGACGCACCTAGGATTTGGGGGAAGAAAATAAGAAAAAATATATTTTAAACCAAAAACGCACCATTACAGACAGTGTGGCATTCCCCTATCCCATTCCCATAGGCCGTGTGGGATGCCCCCATTCCATAGACAGTGTAGCATGCCCCCATCCCATTCCCCGTATATCCATTGGCTGTGTGGCATCCCCCTCTCCCCCCATTAGTATAGGCTGTGTGGCATCCCTCTTCCCCCATTCCCATAGGCTGTGTGGCATCCACCTCTCCCCCCATTCCCATTGGCTGTGTGGCATCCCCCCTCCCCCCATTAGTATAGGCTGTGTGGCATCCCTCTCTCCCCATTGCCATAGGCTGTGTGGCATCCCCCTCCCCCCATTAGTATAGGCTGTGTGGCATCCCTCTCCCCCCATTCCCATAGGCTGCGTGGCATCCCTCTCTCACCATTGCCATAGGCTGTGTGGCATCCCCCTCCCCCCATTAGTATAGGCTGTGTGGCATCCCTCTCCCCCCATTCCCATAGGCTGCGTGGCATCCCTCTCTCACCATTGCCATAGGCTGTGTGGCATCCCCCTCCCCCCATTAGTATAGGCTGTGTGGCATCCCCTTCCCCCCATTAGTATAGGCTGTGTGGCATCCCTCTCTCCCCATTTCCATAGGCAGTGTGGCATCCCCCTCCCCCCATTAGCATAGGCTGTGTGGCATCCCCCTCCCCCCATTAGTATAGGCTGTGTGGCATCCCCCTCTCCCCCCATTAGTATAGGCTGTGT
This sequence comes from Gastrophryne carolinensis, assembly GCA_027917425.1. Lineage (NCBI taxonomy): Eukaryota > Metazoa > Chordata > Amphibia > Anura > Microhylidae > Gastrophryne > Gastrophryne carolinensis. The sequence goes on from CM051235.1 coordinate 440,715,580, forward strand.
GGCATCCCTCTTCCCCCATTCCCATAGGCTGTGTGGCATCCACCTCTCCCCCCATTCCCATTGGCTGTGTGGCATCCCCCCTCCCCCCATTAGTATAGGCTGTGTGGCATCCCTCTCTCCCCATTGCCATAGGCTGTGTGGCATCCCCCTCCCCCCATTAGAATAGGCTGTGTGGCATCCCTCTCCCCCCATTCCCATAGGCTGCGTGGCATCCCTCTCTCCCCATTGCCATAGGCTGTGTGGCATCCCCCTCCCCCCATTAGTATAGGCTGTGTGGCATCCCCCTCCCACCATTAGTATAGGCTGTGTGGCATCCCCCTCCCCCCATTAGTATAGGCTGTGTGGCATCCCCCTCCCCCCATTAGTATAGGCTGTGTGGCATCCCCCTCCCCCCATTAGTATAGGCTGTGTGGCATCCCCCTCCCCCCATTAGTATAGGCTGTGTGGCATCCCACTCCCCCCATTAGTATAGGCTGTGTGGCATCCCCCTCCCCCCATTAGTATAGGCTGTGTGGCATCCCCTTCCCCCCATTAGTATAGGCTGTGTGGCATCCCCCTCCCCCCATTAGTATAGGCTGTGTGGCATCCCCCTCCCCCCATTAGTATAGGCTGTGTGGCATCCCCTTCCCCCCATTAGTATAGGCTGTGTGGCATCCCCCTCCCCCCATTCCCATAGGCAGTGTGGCATCCCCCTCCCCCCATTAGTATAGGCAGTGTGGCCCCTCGCCCCCCATTCCCACCCCCCTCCCCCATTAGTATAGGCAGGCGCCATGTAAAAAAAAAAAAAAAAAGTTAAACTCACCTGTCCGCTGACACCGCTGCGCTGAGCGGCCGGCTCCGTGAATGGGGTGGGCGTGGCCTGCACCGCAGCGTTTCACGAGCTGGCTCTGTCCCGGCCCCGCCGCTGCGATCGCTGTCTTTTCAGGCAGCGATGACAGCGGCGGGGCCAGAGGCAGAGCCCCTGCCGCTCCTCCATCTGCTTCCTGTGCACATGCGAGCACGAAGGTCCGGGCAGCGGGTGGGCGTGGCCTGCGCCGGTGCAGGCCACGCCCACCCGCTGCCCGGACCTTCGTGCTCGCATTTTCTGAGCCCGGAAGAGGCAGCAGATGGAGGAGCGGCAGGGGCTCTGTCTCTGGCCCCGCTGCTGTCATCGCTGCCTGAAAAGACAGTGGAACCGGGACAGAGCCCCCGCCGCTCCTCTGGCCTCTCGCAGTGTGGCAGACAACGCGGGAGCGCCGGGGACGGGTTTTTTTATTTTTTTTTACATTCGCCTGATAAGGCGCACGGACATTTTTCCCCCACTTTTGGGGAAAAATAAGTGCGTCTTATAGGGCGAAAAATACGGTAAATGGATTCTTACTGCATGTAATAGAAATGGTAGACCAGGTAGACCTTTTATCATTAGCTTTTGTTAATTTTCTATACAATCAAAATACATGCAAAATGTCACTCAAAAAGTCACTCAGACAAGCTGTACAAGACTGATCGAAAGATTAGTAAATGAAAAATAAATATGTCTATGGGAAATAGAATACTTTGTATTATACTTTAACTATTTTATATATATATATATATATACATCATAATTGTTTATCTATCATATCTAATTTATTTAACTGAAATTCCACCCCCAATACCACACCTAAGGTATCTCCTAGACTAGAAGGGTATATCATTCTCATACTTAGGCCCTTATTTAAGAAGGGATAGCGACAGGTAGCGACTGGTTAATGAGAGGTAGCGACTGGTGAACGCCGGACATGGCACGCTATTACACATTTATCAAGCAGAATCTGTTTAGCGACTGGGATAGCGCCATGTAGCGTCTGATTCATCATTATCACAGCCTCAGCGAACAGCGCCGGCGTTCAGCCTTGCACAGCGCCAGGTTTTTTTTTGTTTTTTAAATCACAAATAATTCTGTGACCTCTTCTGGCATTATATAAGCAGTTTTTTCATAATTTTTTCATTTTTTATATATTTCTTCAGAAATGACATTACAGGTCTGGCATTAAAGTGTTCATGTTACAATGTTGTTACAATGTAATTCCATATGTTTTTGCTTTGTTACTAGCTGATAGATGCTTGAAAACAGACTTTAAACACACCGCCTCCTGCGCTCTGGGCTACAAACAAGCATTTTTCAGCGCCAGAGATTTGGGAGGCTGTTTTTTTCCAGAATATGTTGTGAGTCGGTCGCTATGAGCAGTCGCTAGCATGCGCTCCTATACAGCGCTGTACTGGTCAAATAGCGACTCCTCACAATGTATTCAACATTACTGAACAGCGACTGAGTCGCTATGAAGTAGCGACTCACGGCCGAGCACTGCGACTACTAGCGGGCGCTCTGAAAATGCTGCTACAGACGCTCATCTGTCGCTACCTGGCGTTAGTGATGAATCAGCCTGCCCGACAACAGCCTTGTAAAGCTCATCCCATTTGTCCCCAGCAGTGAAGTGGAGGCTGATTCACTACTAAAGATGAGCGTAATAACCTGGCCGGCATTGATGAAAATGATGTATGTTGGGCGCTCTAACAACAGTACAGCGCTGCACCGAGCGATAGGTAACGCCAGCTCAGTGTGTCCAGCACTCAGCGCTCCACGCCATATTTAACAAAACACCAGACACACACAGTGTCGGCGCTCTAAATCTGGGCGCTGTGTCATAGAGCGCCAGACGCTGTGTGATTAAAGTCTGTTTTTGAACACATATCCACCAGTAACAAAGCGAAAACACATTGAATGACATTGTTTTAACACTGTGACATTAACACTTTAGTGCCAGACCTGTAATGACAATTCTGCATAAAAATATAAAAAGGCAAAAAAGTTTCTAAAAGTGTTTGTTTGCAGCCAGGAGAGGTCACACAATGATTTCACCTCCCCAAAAAATGTAAGTTGCCAAACGCGCTATTTATACACAACTTATGAAACTATTGAAATGTATGGGAGAGCACTACAGAGCGACAGGTATTACATGGCGCTCCTGAGCCTAGAGCGCCGGCGCTATACGCTGAGGCGCCTCTGGTAATACATGTGACTCTACATGGCGCTGTTAGAGGCGCTCACCAGATTTGCTTGCTTAAATGTGGTTTTGCCTACAGCGCCCAGCGTTCACCAGACGCTGCTGCGGCTACGAGGCACTACCTGCCACTATCCCTTCTTAAATAACCCCCTTAGTTAGCATTTGGCGCTGTTTCCACAGCGCCAGAAAAGACTAAAATGCCGGCGCTCCAAAACTGGCGCTATAGCCTCCAGAAAGATGCTTAAAAAAATAGAATAATTTTACAGATAATGAAAATATGTATTGAATTAAATAAGAAAAATTTAATAATGCAGTCCATAAGTCAGAGTTTTTTTTTTAATTCCTGGATTCATTTAAAATTCTGATCTATTTAGAAAAACCCAAAATACATTTGAGGCCTAGAAAATGAATGTCTTCCATTAAGACATTAAAAGATTTTTTCTAAAAAAGAAATAGGTGTATGTACTGTATGACCACCCATAATTGTCCAATTAGTAATTTATCCCAGAAACATGAACATTGTACAACTGTAAGCAGGTTTATTGTTTTTTTAGATGGTTAGTTATTAAAATGTGGAAACCAATTCAGACTTGTAAGCAGGTTAATTACTAATTGGTAGAATATTTCTCTATCTCTTCTGATTTTTCCCTGGTGAACATCCCTATCTCAAGCCCATTTGATTGTGTGTTCAGGTGAGTAGGAAAGATCTCCCATTTTACTAAATACTATGGGGGTTATTCATGAAGGGATAGCGCCAGGTAGTGCCTTGTAGCGGCAGGCAGCGTCACATTTATGCAATATCACATTTATGAAAGCGAATCTGGTGAGCGACTCTAACAGCGCCATGTAGCACCACACGTATTATTACAGGGGGCTCAGCGTATAGTGCCGGCGCTCTAGCCTCCAGAGCACCAGGTATTACCTGTCGCTCTCCCATACATTTCAATGGATGTTCCTTTTCTTCTGTTTAATCAGGGTTTTTTTTTTTTTTTTTTAAAAACGTTTTTGATTTTTTATATTTTTATGCAGAATTGTCATTACAGGTCTGGCACTAAAGTTTTAGGGCCTTATTTATCAAGGGCTAGCGCCAGGTACCGCCAGCTAACGGCGGCTACCGACTCAAGTACGCCCGGCGGCGGTCACAATGACGCATTTATCACGCTAAATGAGGCTAGCGCCGGCGAGAGCGTCAGCTAGCGCGGGATTCATCATGTAGCCGACTGCAACGAACAGCGCCGCTACTAATCCCATCACAGCGACAGGTATGACCTGTCGCTCCCTGGCGCTCTCCAATGCATTTCAATGGAGCAATCTTTAAATATTCATAATTAATTGATTTTATGTTTTTTTTTTTTTAACTATCAATCTGTGACCACTACGGCAATGTTAGATATTTTTTTTAAGGTAAAAAAATAAAAAAATAAAAAATATGTGCAGAATTGATATTACAGGTCTGATATTAAATTGGACCAACACCCAGGGGTGATCGGCCCGGAAATCTATAAGATTCCAGGGCCGATCACCTCCCTCACCGCGGGACATCCGAGATCGGGATGTCCCGCGGGGTGAAACCCCCCAGAAACCCCAAAAAGATCTTACCTGATCCGCCGCCGCTTCCGCCGCCCGCGCCGGCCCTCTGTGAATGGCCGGCGGGGGCGCGCGCGCGCCGAGAGTGACGCGCAGGAGGCGGCGGAAGCGGCTTGGACGTTCCTGTCCCCCGCCTGGACGTTGGCGGGGATTGGCTGCGGCATTCACGTGGGAGCGGGGAGAGGTGAGTTTTTTGGGGTTTCTGGGGGGTTTCACACAGCGGGGCACCCCCGATCGGGGTGCTCCGCCGAAGTGGACCAAAACCCAGGATAGTCAAAATCCTGGGTGTTGGTCCACTTTAACGTATTCATATTACAAAATGTTTAGAAAAACTTGTATAATTTTTACATTAAAAAAAAATGGTTGTTTGGGGGTTAAAAACTACTTCACACACATTGCCGCCAGCGCTCTGGGGTTTAAACAAGGAATTCACAGCGCGAGAAATTTTTGAGCGTGATTTGTTAATGAATTTGCAGCAAGCCGTTCGCTCTGGCCATTCGCTGTCAGGCGCACCCATACAACGCGGAACCTGTGAAACAGCGACCCCTAACCCCGTATTCAACATTACCGCACACCGACTGAGTCGCTGTCAACAAGCAAACCCCGGCCAAGCACAGCGAATACTAGCTGGCGCTGTGAAAATCACGCTACTGGCGCTCATCTGTCGCTACATGGCGCTATTAATGAATCGGCCTCCCCATGTCACTGTGTTAAAACAATGTAATTCCATGTGTTTTCGCTTTGTTACTGGTGGATATGTGTTCAAAAACAGACTTTAATCACACAGCATCTGGCGCTCTATGCTATAGCAACCAGATTTAGAGCGCCAACGCTGTGTGTGTGTGTCCTTTTTTGATAAGTTTGGTGTGGAGCGCCGAGAGCCGGTCGCACTGAGCTGGCGCTACCACTCTCTCCCTGCAACATTGTACTGGTGTTACAGCGCCCAGCATACATCACATTCATCAATGCGGGCCAAGTTACTACAGCGACTGAGGCGCTATGGTACAGCTTACAGCATCTACTAGCGGTCACTCTAAGCGCCGCTATACAGACGCTCATCTACCGATACCTGGCAGTAGTAATAAATCAGCCTCCACGCCAACATTGTCAGACACCCTAATAATAGTAACTTTGGCTTGAAAAAGCAAAGGTGCGAGGGTCAGACTTTGTGGTTTTGTTATAAAGCATACCTTAATCCAGAGACTGCTCCCTTCACCTCATAAATTAAAAACCCCTTACAGTTATTCCTGTGTTTACAGCAGTCAGCCATGATGCCTGCTGGCAACCTGTGGGATACAACATACCAGTCATGTGAACAGGTGTCTCATTCCATTGGCTGCTGGCAGGTCACATGGCCAGCCATTGGGGACGAACTTGGTGAAAGGGAGAACCTAAAAAAGGCTTTTAGGGCTTCTATGTGTTACACTGCAGACACAGTAAGATAGTGCAAGAGGGTTTGGTGCGATGATGAGAAAACGCACTCCCATGACATCGTAATAGCGCTACTGTTGCGTCATACTGCTGTGATAATGCCTGCTCTTGCTCCTCACCTGACTTGCCCAAAAGGGGTCGAATAACGCAATGGTGCTCAAGGTTATCCAAGGGCTTTGTGAAGAGGATTAACAATCAAACTTAGGCACTGCCTGCTTTGTCTCCAGGTTATCACTGCGGTTAGGTCCCAAACACATCAAGTATTTATTTCTCTGCTATATAGGAGCAGATGTATTCTGGATACTTCATTTAGAAAATGAACTCCCCGGCATTAGTAGAAATAACAAGATTAATGTGGTCTGAAACTCCAGGACAGGCATACTCGCTCCCCCTGTGGCATCCAGATTTGGGATTCCCTGCTGTGTGAAACCCCCAGGTCGCCTGAAAATGGTGCATGCGTGAGCAGCGGCCACATCTCCGCTATCCCTTTAGCAGGGCACATGCTCACTCCAGGCATTTGTGAATGGCCGACACAGGCACAATCCCTGTTAAAGGGCAGCGGGGGATGCGTCCGCCAGTGCGCTCACCTTAGATAAGCTCTTGGATGAAGGAGCTGGAGTGTATTCGAGCGCGCTGACTGGACAAGAGGCTGCGCATGCGCCGTAGGACCATGGAAGGGTGAGTGAGATTGGGCGACCTGGGTGGGTTCACACAGCGGGGCAACCCCAATTGGGGTGCCCTGGGGGCAAAGACCAAAACCCTGGATAGTCAAAATCCTGAGTTTGGTCCACTTTAATGCTCTCTGACTTTATCCCATCATCCAGGATGGGTACTTTAAGCTCCTCTTTATAGATTACATCCTCTGGATGCTGGCAGTGGACTGTCAGGGGTTCAAATCAGGACCCCAATTTCCAACTCTTAAAGTGGACCAAAACGTAGGATTTTGGGTTTTAGTCTTTGCCTCTTGGGCACACCGATCCGGAATGCCCCGCTGTCAGGGGCAGACTAGCCATAGGATGACCAGGGACAATGCCAGGTGGGCCGCACTGCTTTGGGGCCAGTTGGGCTGCTGCTTATAACACCCACATTCAATCCCCACCCTTTAGTCTTCCTATCAGTCCCCTGTACCCAGCCCCACTGTACCCACAAGCCAAGAAATCCCAGCCTCAATGCTATAGCCTCAGCATCATGGTGAGGGGCCACAGCAGGGATGTCTCAGGCAGGCCAGGGGCAGGTAAATCCAGGGCTGATTTCGGGCCCCAGTCTGGTGCTGCCCATTGTGTAAAACTCCCCTGGTCGCCCAGTCGCTCTTGTCCAATCAGCGTGCTCGGATCTGCTCACATCCACTCATCTAGGCTCGTCTAAGACGCGTCGGGCACCCGGTGGGCACATCACGGCTACCCTCTACCAGGGAGCATGTCTGCGCCGGCCATTCACAAAGGTACATTGTAGGGATGCGAAAACATACTTCCCAGCCCTCACCTCTCCACATGCGTGGGCACTCAGCCAATCAGAGCTGTTTGCTATGTTTACATCTTTTGTCAAACAGCTCTCATTGACTATAAGGGACCCGCACATGTGCCGCTGGACAGGGGAAAGGTGAGTGTGGGCACCCTGGGGGTAAAGCCTGTTCCATGTGTCTCCACTCCAATTTATGCAGCACATTGTAGATTCTTATGCAGATCTCCCCAATTATATCCCTTTTTCCCTTTCCATTACTCCACAATCATGCTCCAAATGTCACCCCGGTCCCTTGGTGCTCCCAGCATGAGTGAAACGCCAAACGCAACCACTGTGGCTGGCCAGGCTCACTTATGCTTGGAGCATTGAGGGACAGGGGTAGCCGTGCAACCACATTTGGAACATGGTCTGGGGCCAAGGAAATAAAAGAAGGGGTAAACTTTGAAGACCTGCTACAGCATCTATAGTCCGCTGCAGGAAATGGAGGAGAGGACAAGCATCAGGTGAGCTCCTTACTGTCTTATTATTGCCATTGTCTGGAATAACCCTTTAAGTAACCCATTTGCCACTATGCTTAGTACATACCACCAGGGGAATACATAGCCCTGTTGGGGCCCAAGATCAGCAGACGGTAAAGGAGGCGTGCGTAGAGTGCATGGCAAGGTGGGAGACATGGGGGAACAGCAATGATGGAGGCGCGGTGCACATGGCACAGGCACAGCAATGAGGGGGGCGCACGAGCGGCGAGCAAATCGCTGCTACGTGGAGAAACCAGTAGCATGGCTGGATAGGTAAGCATAAAGCTGGGGGTGTACATTCAGTAGTGGTGGTGCAGGTAGCTTGCACCAGGCCCCCTGGTTCCACGGGCCCGGGGGCATGTGTCTGCACAGCCCATATGGTATGTACGCCCCTATATATTGTACTATTGAATCAGGGCCCTCATGCCTGTTGTACTGTGAATCAATCAATATGTATTTGCTGCATCTCTGTCACATAAGACCGATAACACCCTGTGTATTGTAAGTATATTATTTGCTTTTGACTGTCTGTAATTTCTTTGTACGCCCTGATGATCGCGCTGTAAACAAATTATAATATATATAAGCATATATATAAGTATATGCATGATACCTAGTAGGAAGAGTGATGCTTCATTTTTTTCACTTTTTGCCCAGACTGGCACCTGGCACAAAGTTCTGAAGACATGAAAAGTGTCTGACTATAAGACAAGATTCAACCTGGAGAAAAAGGACAAGTAATGAGCTGATAATCCTTACTGCAGCAGCATGAAAGGTAAGTCACCTGGTGCCCGTTTTTATCATGTGTTAAAATGACCGATTGTCTCCTTTTACTGTACAGAAATCTAAGCCATCATCCTCATTCTGGTCTGGGGAAGACATGGTGTGTGCAAGCTTTAACAGGTTAGATAATAATATGCAAAATGGTATGGGTGGAAGGAAAAGTGACCTTAGAGGGGCAAGTATTGGCACAGAACAGTATGGGTGGATAGCAGTGAGGTATGGAGGTCCATGTCCAGACACACCCTAAATTTCTACCCCCTTATCCCCATTGGAAACGGTGTCAAATACAACTTCTTGAAGTCTTCTTCACGTTTCTCAAAATCACAAATTATACGTAGTTTATGTATTCTAAGTGATGCTTGCCTCAATTCCATTCTGGATTATGGCTGAATTGAAAAGTATATGTTATGGTGCAGTTTTATAAGTCTTGAACACGCTCTGCTGTGGTCAGAGGCAGCTGTGGGCCCACTGTGGCTTGCCATGCTCGTTCATGCTGAGACCGAGGAACATAATTGCTGTTAGACCACTTTTATTGTGTGGTCATGTAGAAACAAAATTGAAAGGCGGTCAGCTTTGAAGCCCTGTAATGGCTTCTACCCCGCCCTGCAAGAAACAGAGGAGAGACACTTGGGACAGGCATCAGGTGAGGTGCTTGCTGTCTTATTGCCATTAAATGTTCAGTCCCTTTAACGATAAGGTGCCCCGATACTATGGATCACATGGATGTATAAGGGGACCCTTAGACACTACAGGTCTCAAGGCTTCATTTGGAGGAGTCAAAGAAATATATAGAGTAGTATTAAGGTGATAAGCATTTTCTGGTAGCAAAGTTGACAATGTATTAAAAGATGACTAGACGAGAATAGAGAATGATATTATAAATGAATGGTGGTTAGAGTAGATACTAGTATTAGATATAAATGGGTCAAAGGAAAGAAATGATAATCAAAGGTAAATAGGTGGTAACAGCCTTGTGAGTGGGGCTATTTAAGATGGCTACACTTCGACACAGTCAATGTGTATGATATTACTAGAGTTAGGTACATCTCCCCATATATATCTGTACTGCCCTGCACAATAACCTCTATGCCAGCAAAAGGGCAGAAGCTGCTCAGGTGCCCAGGAACCTACAGCTGCCACCACTTTCTTCCGCATATGGTACTGTATATATACCATACTATGAAGGGGAGCAGAGTCAGTATGAATGTAAATGCAGTGCCTGCAATCCACAGGAAATAACCTTACTAGCCTTACTAGCCACTTCTGGGGAGAAAAAGTTGTCAAGGTAAGGACGAAAAAGATTTTAAGGAAGCCTAATGCTCAGGCAATAAAAAAAAAAAAAAAATATTAAAATACCGCGCTAAAAAACAGATCAGATTTTAAATCACTACTATAACACATTAATTAGAGAAAACAGCACAAATCTTAAAAGGAAGGCTCAACGTGTGTAACCCTTTGTCCACAGAGTTCAATCAATCATGTAAAAATAAACACAGAGCTTCCTTAGTTACCAGTCGGTTATCCCAAAGTCCATGTGCAAGCGCTTCCTTCACAAATCAGCTTAAATGCACTCTTCTTTCCATCCGTGGTTAATTTCTCCAAAAGAGACTTGCAAGCGTATCTACTCCACCTTTCTATGAAAACCCCTCAACGTAGGTCCCAAAAGGAGGATATCACGCCCAGGAGTGCAGCATGAAAACAAAAAACACTCATATAGTGTAATTCAGTATGACACACGTTATTTAATGGAGAAAGGTAATGCACTCACATAGAAGAAAAACTTTAAAAGCATGTAAAATCAGAGGATGGTTCTCACCAGCTCCCCACACACAATCAGATCTGGCCAGATCAATCAGTCAATCGAATATATATGCCGCCTGCCACAGCCGCCGACGCTTTTCGTTGCCCACGGCAACTTTAACAAGGCTAGTGGCACTGCGGCATGCTAATCAAATAAATACCTTTAGTGTAATCCCACATGAGGGCGAGGTAGGCTGGAAACGAGAGGCGCACTTCCGGGATGCGCTCCGTGATGTGCGCATAGCTGTAAGGCAGTGCGCCTCTCGTTTCCAGTCTACCTCGCCCTCATGTGGGATTACACTAAAGGTATTTATTTGATTAGCATGCCGCAGTGCCACTAGCCTTGTTAAAGTTGCCGTGGGCAACGAAACGCGTCGGCGGCGGTGGCAGGCGGCATATATATTCGATTGACTGATTGATCTGGCCAGATCTGATTGTGTGTGGGGAGCTGGTGAGAACCATCCTCTGATTTTACATGCTTTTAAAGTTTTTCTTCTATGTGAGTGCATTACCTTTCTCCATTAAATAACGTGTGTCATACTGAATTACACTATATGAGTGTTTTTTGTTTTCATGCTGCACTCCTGGGCGTGATATCCTCCTTTTGGGACCTACGTTGAGGGGTTTTCATAGAAAGGTGGAGTAGATACGCTTGCAAGTCTCTTTTGGAGAAATTAACCACGGATGGAAAGAAGAGTGCATTTAAGCTGATTTGTGAAGGAAGCGCTTGCACATGGACTTTGGGATAACCGACTGGTAACTAAGGAAGCTCTGTGTTTATTTTTACACTAATGCTCAGGCAGCCATTTAATGTGTGACCTTAGACTTGTCCAGACAACTGCAGTTATTTTCAAACTAATCAACTTTAAGTACAGAAATTTGGATCATGGTCCGAAGTAGACCTGCAATATATGAGTCACTGGCATTGCTTAGGGTCAGGGCTGTGGGGAGTGAGTACAAGTGTTTTTTGGGGGGCCAAATATGCCTCTGTCTTCTTTTTAAAAATCTTGCCTTGCTTTTTCTTTGCAGTGACCAAACGAGATGCCACTGGCACAGTAGCTCTATATTTTGTGCTTGTTGCCATGTTTCTATATCAATGACACCAATAGATTTTCAAGTCGATTCAGAATCAGATGAGAATTTTCACTACTTTTTTAGGAAAACTGTCATTGACTTTCATTGTCTACCTTGGAGCTGATTTTTACACCCGGTAGACTATGAAATTCAATGGCAGTTTTCTATCCTTAAAAAAGGAGTGAGAATTCTCACCTGGCTCTGAATGGACCCCTTGGTGTTTTCAAACCAAACAGGGAACAAAGCTACATTTCCACGCTTGCCCCGCTCATTTAAAAACGTATTGTATGTTGTGTTTGATGTTTATATAATATATAGTTAGCAGATCTAGGAATGGGAATGTGTTACAGCCGCAGCGCCATTCCTGCCAGTTGTGCCTGATCCATGTTAGCATGATGCAACATGAGGTGGAGGGGGTTGGTTGTTTTAATATGAAATCTGTTTATTTACACTATGAGGTCATTAATTCCGTAAGTCTCATGAGAGCGACTAAAGCCAGCATGCTCGTTGCGTCGTCCGTCGTGTTTGCCTTCTTTGTTAGACCAACTGTCACCAGAGCTCTGGCGGCAGGAGGAACAGTCCTTTGGGAAAGCTATTTTTTTTCTTTTAGGGCCCTCTGAAAATACAAGCATTTCAAAATGCTATGCTCTTTCCTCATACTGTCATTTAAAATCCCTGTGTTTTATTTACAGGTAGACTGGTTAAATACTGATAGCCAGAAGGCAGAACCATAATTAACTTTGAGCGCATTTACGCATAGAATAAGTGTTTTAATGCTTTATGAAAGCCCATTGTAGAGACTGAGTCTCGCCTTTCATTGACATATTCTACTGACTCTGCCTTCTGATTACTTGTCTGATTTGGGTATAAATCAAGTCAAAGCTTTGAAGGTCCAAGGTGGCATTTCAATATAACCTCTTGATCTGCAGCCAAATTGTTGAACTATACTGCCTTCACAAACCGTTAACTGATTTGAGTATAGATCAAGTCAAAGAGCCTGCAAAGGTGCAAGATGAGAAGAGCTAGGGGCCTCCTAATCTGTAAGATTGGGTTAAAGAGCTATACCTCCTTCCACAAATGGTTAACAAATTTGAGTATCGATCAAGTCAAAGTTTCTGAAGGTCCAAAGGGACACTCGGATTTGATGTAGGGGCCTCTTGACTGAAATGTCAGTCAAAGCTTTTGTAGGTCCAAGGAGGCAACCAATTTTTAACTAAGAACCTTTTAATATGCAGTCAAACTGGGCTATATCCTCTCCCACAAACAGTTAAGAGATTTAAGTCTGGATCAAGTCAAAGCTTCTTAAAGTCCAGTGGGGTAACAATATCTGAAGTATGGACCTCTTGATCTGCAGTCAAATTGAGTTGCTGAGCGATATCCCCTTCCAATAACAGTTAACGGATTTGAATATGGGTCAAGCCAAAGCTTCTGAAGGTGGCTTCTCAAGGGGGCACACAGATTAAAAATAGGGGTCTTTTGATCTGAACCGTTATTTTGTCACCCAATGCTGGGTAGCCCCATAACTGGAATGCTGGCAACTAGTCATGTGACCTGAGCCCAGGAGGAGATATGACCATATAGAGTGCTAACTCCCTTGTATGGGCATATGGTCATGTTGCTGGCTGCCATTGGGCAGATTGCCCTCTTTCAGGGGTGTCAAATTCATTTTCACTGAGGGCCACATCAGCATTCTGGTGGCCTAAAAACAAATGCAAAAGAAAATGCAAACACAACCATTAAAATGTATGGTTACAGACACAGAATTACTTTCCCAGAACAAATGCAGCCGCTGGATTATTTTGCCCACAATAGCCATCACCTTGCAGAACCACATACACACACACACAAACACACACACACACGTTGGTCCAGCTGTTGCCACCTGGCAGCTATCAGGGGGCCACTTAATAAGGCTTGGAGGGCCTTAAGTTTGACACCTGTGCTCTATCTGATAAAGTGGCAATCATTGAAGCATTTAAAATGCACCAGTCACCAGAATGTTCACTATACTGGTGATTGGTCCATTTTTGGGGGGCATCCCAAATTGTGATACCATGATATGTGAAACCACTGAGATCACCCTCAAAACTCAGTGGTTTTGAATCAGTGCTGTATATCGTTCATACTGATTCAGGGAACACAGTACGGTTTACACACAGAGACTGGTATAGAGAAAAGGGAATGGACACATCCCTGCAATCTGCACCCACGGTCTGAGAATCATTTCATTTTTTATGGGTGTTTAATAACATTTGTCTATTAGGGAAATAGGGAGTAGCATTTTCCTGCCTCTATTCAAGCTTGGCTCTATTTTAGAGTCTCATAGCGGATCATGGAATAAATTGGAAAAATGTAGCTTGAATAGAGGTGGAGGTGTGCAACGTCATATGCTTGCCACATACAAAGTTGCTTAACATGTCTCCCATTGCAGTTTAAAAACGCACTGTGTTTACACCCCGGTAGATTTCTCTCAAAAATGAAATGAACTGGTGACTGATGAGGTTTGTTGGGCAGGCATGCACACATGTGAGTGGCACTCCACATGTCCAGTCCGGTGAATTCCATTACCTATATTGTTCCTAGGCCCAGGCAGTGGCCAAAGGGATCAGTTTAAACTAGGGGAGGCCCTTAGCATACCTGCCCAATTTTGTGCTTCCTACATGAATATTGGGCTGTCCGAGGGGGAGGGTGCAGTTGTCTAAGGAACAAGTGGGTAGTTAGGATGGGGCAGATCTACACTTGTTTTTTTGTTAATCCTAATAATCCTAATATGTATTGAAAAAGTGTTCACATACTGCCTCCAAATGTGCCTTGAAAATCTGCTGGTAGCTTCATGTCCTGGCGGAATCCATCAGTCTGGTACAGATTTATTCCATTTATTGAGTACATACTGTTTTATTGAAACTCTTCGTAAGAGATCGTTGTTAAACCTGAATCCGTACTCGGAAGAAAGGATTCTTCTGCTCATTTCTGTTTGTTGTTCTATAAAATTGAGATCAGACTCTATTTACATTTTGCTGGGATTGTGCTAATCCAGCAGATATACTTTTTTTCCCTCGACATTAAAATAATATTGTCAGATTTATGCTTTAAATTAAACTCAACAAAAGTCTCATTTGTTTGCAGTCGAGAATAATGGTTTGTTTAAACTGTCTGATTTGCCTTCAGATTTTTCCCCTTTCATAATAATAATGGTCAGGAAATAAGGGAGATTTTCTTGTATGACTCAGGACTCTTTATCATAAAATGCCTCTTGTGGAGGGGGGATGTTGTAATGACATCGAGATTAGTTGTTTTATTCCTTTTCCAAAATCATAACTTGTGTAAAGTGTGTCTAATGCATCATGCCAGTTCACAGTGAACGCTGCCATTCTGCTGACTAGGGCCCTTTGACCGGTAAAATCCTTTATATACAATAATAAACTAACCTGATCAGAGTTTTACTCTACAAGCTGAGCACTACCAGGTTCTACCAGCCCCTGATCAGCCCACAACTTTCCCCATAATGTTTTCCTCCATCAACAAATATTGCTGCTCTCCTGGGTATTGTGCCAATATGGAATGCCCCACTGTTTGTAAAAACTCACCTCTCTGATAATCCCATAATACATGTATGGACCTCCAGATCAGTGGTCTATGCTCCAATATTCTTTGCTAAGCCACTTGACGTCTGACTGGCATCATAGAGATAAACTGGATGCTCCCCTGTGTACCCACGCCAACCATCATGAAAAGCCCGGTGTGGGCATGCACCTCAGTCAAGGGAAGCCAAAGATGCAGACACACACCACGCATGCACTGTGGGGTTGCGGCTTTGTGAGTTTACTCGGTGATATCCAGGGATACACAAAGCACAGTATCCCAATTTGGGATTTTGAAATAGGAAAATTGGCTTCCCTGGAGACTTTTAGAGTTCAGGGGAACTGATGTTCCTCTTTTAATCAGTGACACTGAAGCTTTAGTACCGTAGGGGAGTATAATGTCCCCAACATTTATGATGCTGAGTCTATAGCATTTGGAGCAGATCACAGGCTAAAGTTTCTTGTCTTGGGGGGTGGGGGTGTTCGAAGCAGCAGCTGCCCAACCAACCCTAAAGCAGTGCAGCCTATTGGAAATTCTCCTATGGTCTCTGGCTATAGTCTGTTCTATCAGTAGATGGGACAACAAATTATCTTTTTTCAAATAATAGGTGATTAGCATATATACATTATACTAGCATATATGGCCTGATGTAGAGCCTCCCCTGAACTGACCTTAAAACCTTCCGATTGTCCGGGGGTCCCGTTTGAATCGTGGCTCAAATGTGATGCAGAGCCTCCGTCGGAATGGCTCCCTAACTGATCCGTCAATTTGTCTTCACTCGGGAAGTTTTTTTTGCTCTCTCGGGTGCCTTCAATTTGATCGGGGCTTCTGTTCCCGTTCACACGGGCGGCCCGTTTTTCCCTGCTTTTTCCTTGGTTTTTGAACGTACCTGCTTGGTTTCCGTCGTATTTGACCTTCCATTTTGGTGTTTTTTTCAAGTATACTTACATCTCCATGGCTCTTCAGTTGCCAATCTGGCTACACGCAAGCGCACATCCCTAAACCTCCATTGGAATTTACATATGGCACCAACTGCCAATTTGACACATATATATATTGTCAAATATAATTTTTGGTGTTCCTTCTTCCTTGCCATTAATGCATACCTTAATCTCTTTGGTGTTCCTTCTTCCTTGCCATTAATGCATACCTTAATCTCTTTGGTGTTCCTTCTTCCTTGCCTTTAATGCTTACCGTAATTGTTTGATAGTTTTTCTGATTTATAGTCCCATATCTAAACCTTTTGTGTCATGTAAATGTGTGATGATGTTGTGTGATTGTACATTTGCAGGAAAGACAACACACCAAATCTTTTTATGTTTTTTTTATTCAAACGTTGGTTAATTTTTTTTTTTGGTTTTGTTTTATCATATTAAAATGTTTGTTTTTCTTAAAAAATAAACTTTTACAATTATCATGCAAAATCCCAAACAATTAGGCCTCGGGGTCTTGAGCATGTCGTTTTCTTGTATCTGTGAATGAAAAACAACATTAGTTTAGCATTGTTTTTATGGTTTTGTTTGGCGTGTTTTTTTTGGTGCCCTTTTTAATCCGGACCTTCAGCGTGATTTAATGAAAAGCCCAAACTCTTAAAAAACGATTCGGCAGCATCTAAAATTAATATATTTTAAGTTTTTAGTCACTAACTTATTATTCTTTCCCCCACTGGGCTGCAACTCTGTTCAGGAATTTAGGATACGGACGCCGCCATCTTGACTCAGAAGCATCACACTTACAGAGGAGAGGAGAGTGGGATAAGGTACAGGGGGTGGGATATAGCTGTGCTTTGCTCAGACAGAGCAGAGCTGTGCTCTGGAAAAGGTCAGCAATCCCAGAATGCAGAGCAGCACTGTTAGAAGGCACTTCCTGTTTGCAGGCTGCCTGATAAGATGGCGGCTTCCATAATCCGCCATCTTGGATGTTTAAAGGCTCATAACATGCACTAGGTGCAGGTAGGATGAATTTTAATGTGGGCAATCTGTATGTACAGGGTGTGGGAAACATATAAGATAGTCTCTTATTCAGAGTGAAGGTCCGCTTTAAGGCCTTTTGTTCCATTTTTTTTTTTGTTTTTTTTATTATAAGGAATGTGTGCGCGCACATAAACGCACGCTCGCATACTCACATCCATGATGATGTCGTCTTGCTCCGGGGTAAAGATGGCGGGCGACATCTTTTCTTGGTTTGCAAGGTATAGCTCTGACGCTCTAGGTGAGCGGGGTAGGGTGGGAGGGAAGGACATTTCTAATGAGACTACATGCACATCCAACCTGTACACTCATTTAAAAAGTCTGGGGAATACTACTTACATAAGAGGGCAAGAACATGACGCAATAGGGTACAATCACTTAACCCATTTAATTTGTAGCTCACTAATTAGGCTCAAAATATACTACGAAAATAGTTACAAAATAGTGTGTTAAGGGAAAAAACACAGTCAGACAGGGTGGGCAACCAATACAAGTTTCATACACATATCCAGTAGCCAGCCACCAAAAAGATCGCCAGATTTGAATCGCTCATCTAGGCAGGAATTCCTCAAGATGTGCGCATCATGCGTCGAGCATGGAAAGCCAGCAAAACAACTCCCAAAAACCAATTATAACAAATACTCATGCAATCGATGTCCAAAGGCGTGCGGTGCAGCCTGGTTTCTGCCATACTCAGCAGGACAAGACCGCGGAGCTGGCGCCGCTGATGTGCTCCAACAGGGGACTGCATATTATTGCCCGAGTGCAAATACGGCTGCTCTGACTGGCCGTAAGTGAAGGCTCGGCGGCCCCGTTTGATTAGGCTGATTCCCATCGGAAAGCAAGGCTCTGCATCACTGTAAAAAACGGAACAATGAACGAGGCGTCGGTTTTCCCGGGAAAAAGCCTCGTGCGAGCCGACAATCAGAAAGGCGGCTGAGCGCACACCTGAGCGCATAAACGCACACTAAAATCAACGTAGCACCCTTTCCCGACCCGATCAAAGCCCAAAACCAACGGGAAAATGCACAGGATAGCTGAACGGGGAGGCTCTGCATCAAGCCAATAATGCATATGTCTCAGCACTGAACTTTCCCACAATGTTGTATTTTCCTCATGAGGCTAGCTGACCACATGTAAATCTGAGATAGGGGCCTACATCTTGCAGCAACCCTTTGGGATCAGGTTTCAAAAGTCATATTCATCTACTTGGTTCACCCTAGAAATGCCCAAAATTAAGTTGATCGCTCACCCCTTGACCAGACAGCCTGATGGATCACATGGCCAGCAGTCATGCCATCGAAAGATAAGTAAAGAAGCATCTTATTGTGGGCTCCAGGTTCATCATTTTAATTCAGGCTGTGAACCCCAAGGAGTAGGGGAATCTGTGGTTGTGGTGGTCTTACAACAAAAGGACTAGTGACCTAGAGTAGATCCTGCAACAATGTTCCAGATAGTTTATGCCACTGTTCTGACTTTGGGTTAAAGGGTTATTTCTATCACTAAAGTGGGTTTAGTCTTCACTTAGATGAACCTCCTATTAAAGAATCGCGCAGAAGCTAACCTACAGTTCTTCATGTTCCCTGCCATGATAGTAGGTAGCACTGGGAAAGCTCAAGTACCACTGGTTGGGAAATTCTTTCCTAGGCTGCTTCCAATCCATTTTGAGTTTTTAAATCTTTTCTTTACAAATGAAACATGTAGGATCAAAACAAAACCACCACAGAGCTTTTTGATATGGACCTCATTTTTGGTTAACTTAGGAAAACCAGCCTTCAGTCTAAAAAGTGGAACTCCTAAGCCATTGAGTGTTCTTTACTTACAATCCAGGACATCTGTAGGAGATTTGGGATCCTGTTTAGACCATTTTTCAGCCTTTAACATGTTCTACACATATGATCAGAACTGTAAAATCCCCTATAAAAGTTAAATGGTATGCATCCAGCTTACATTCAGTGACTGTATGTACCGGTAATACTTCTTCATGGATTTGAGTCATCCTCCAAAAGCTTCCATTGCCATCACTGTGAACTTCTAATGGATCTGCCCTACACATTTTTATAATGTCACAGACCTCTTTAACGTCGACCTCTTGGATGACTAAGTGGAGTTTGATAGACGCAAGGCTAACATAGGGACTTCATGGGCCACTGGGCGGATACTGGTTGTATTTTAGTTTTCTACATATAGAACAAATTCCCAAAGTGTATACCTCCAGCTCTTATATTCTATTGACTATGTTAAGTTGGCCAAATTTAGTAGTATAAGGTGTTAAAATAAAGTTCGTTAACTGAGTAAAGAGCCATATGCTTTTCTGAAGACACCATGGTCAAGATCCAAGAAGAGGGGTGTGTGTTTCTTATTACCAAAGATGTCAAAATGTTGAATTAATTGTGCAGCAACAAAGGCGCATTGTACTGCAGGCAACAGAAATGTTACATTTCATAGAATGGTGTTATATAAAATTTATAAAATTCTTGAGCAAATCGAGTTGCGTTACATCCTTCAGGGAATTCTGAATTCTCTGTCCAATCTGATAGATTGTTCAAACTTTCTTCATAATCGTTAGGCCTATTATAACTTGCAAATGTTTGCCCTGACATAGAATGGTCAGTGATTTTCTCCCTGAAGCTCTGCGGCTTTCACAGGGAAACGAATGGCTTTCCATGCCTAATTCCTTTGTATGGTTTTAGATATGGAATTTCAAGCTGTTTTACACCAAGTACCCCCTAGCAACAAAAAACTCCAGCCAAGAACCCCCTAGCAACAAGAAACTGCAACAAAGCACCCTCAGGGAGGGAATAACTTATAAATGTTACCAAAATGAGTAGGTAATCAGACTTGTAACACTTTTGAAGTAAGAAGAAATAACGTATTACTGTTAAAATAATATACCAAGTCCATCAGAACCACCATGCTGGTGCACCCCTGAACATCTGTGCATACTCACCACTCACCACAAGCTGTGGCACCTACCCCCTGAGGTTGAGAAACAGTGCGGAAGATGTTTTACAAACCACAACAGATACAATTTCTTCTCTGTAACAACAAAACTCTAGGAACTATTACAAGTGAGATAGGTATTATCTGATTGTATTCAGACTGAAAGCACCCCCCCCCCCCCGGCTCCTATCTGCATGACCCTTTGCCCAGTCTAAAGGGATTCTTCTTCACTGATTGGACAGGACGATGCACCCTCTGATCTCTGACCAGCCACCTTTTTTGTGTTTAGCTCTTTTAGAGTTAACCAATGAACCAATGGCAGCCTGGTATAAACAAGCAGTAAATGACTTTTACTTACAGAGACTGTAAACCCAATAGCAATAATAAGATAGCAATCTGCTCACATGATGCCAGTCCTATGTACCCCTCCTTAAAGTGGAACTTCACTCATCTAATGCAACCCCCCCACCCTGCCACCCTACTCTGGCGTTGAGGCAGAATGGGTGGGGTTACAAATAAAGAAGCCCGTATCTTAGGCAGGAGGAGTGGCGCTGCCTTTTTTTAAAATTTGTAACCCCCCCCCCATTCTGCCTCAGAGGTAGGGTAGCAGGGTGAGGAAGAGGGTGATTAAATGGATGTTCTGCTTTATTTGCCTGCAACCCTGCAAAGAAGCTGTAGCAGGGCTCCAAAGTTTCCCTTTCCTTCAAATTGATTTCTCCTGGATAAAGCAAAAAAGTGGTCTAATGGCCACTCTGTCTCTTGGAGTTCTCAGCGTGAACATGCATGGAAAGCCACAATTTTCCTGCAGCTGTTTCTGACCACAGCAGAGCATGCTCATGACTCATTAAACTGAGCCATGATATGTCTTTCCCAGCTCAGCTATGATCCAGAAAGATAATCAAAAAATGCAGCTTTGCTTAGAATACATAGAATATTTAGAAAGATTTTTTTAGATGCTTTGAAATGGCTCGTTTTACACTGTCCCCATGGGGAATAGGGTGGGAGGTACTTAGTGTGTGCCTGCATAGGGACTTTAAAGTGATTGTCTAGACACACTCAAAAGTATTCCCATTGTGCAGGGCTACACAGGATAATGTTCTCATTTTTTTCCTTTTTGGTGGGAGGGCTCTGGCCTAGTACTGAGGTTGTGTTTTTGTTGTTTTTCCTCCCTGCCATAGCCACGCCCAGCTGACAGATTTGAGATCAACAATTGGCTAATCTTAAATGTGTCATTTGATGTGACCGGCCCACTGACTGCATCCCCAGCTTTCCGGTCTGAAGTGTGCTCCCTCCCCCTGCCTGTCTGAAAAGCTAAAGGGAAGCCGGGGATGTGGTCGCAGACCACACACTTGGAGTGGGAGCCCCTGCAAAGGTGAGCTTTTGGGAGTATTACCTGGGCAGCCAAGTGGCCAACCCAGCCATCGTGGGTTTGAATCTGCTTTAAAGTGATGCTGTAGTTAAAGCAAACCAAAACCGACATTTTTAACTAGCATCCCCTGAATTGTTCCTTCCACGAATAGTAACGTTTGCCTATTTTTACTGCTCCTACTTCACTCTAATCTTAGATAATGGTCCCTGTTTTAGTTGTAAAGCTCCACCTCCTCCATTGATTGCCACTGTTGTGTGTGGCAATGATGTCATTGCCACATCTATGCAATGACTAGTTACCTGCCATACCTACAAAGAGGGACAGCAAAAAAACAGTGTTCTAGGGCGATTGTATAAGTGAAAATATCCATTTCTAGTTCTATGCCTTAAGGCCGGGGCTTTGGCCAAAAGTATTTCACACGTTCAGTGGGCTTTGGTCCACTTTAAGTCAGACAACTTCCTCATTTACAGTATGGCTGCCAGTTACGTGACTGCAACAATTTGGTTTGCTGAGTGGGCTTGCACATAAAACCTGAATGGTTGCTGGTGCTCGTATGATTGGCTGCCATTTGCTAAAATACAAGTGAATCAGGAAGTATTGACTTGACCATTTAATACTGGCCTCTGGCATGTAAGAGCATCTTAGATCTACACTGTTGCTTTGGGGATGTCTGTCAGTCATGCCCCCGGGCATCCCAGTTTAGGAGGCCAATACAGGTTCGTTACAAAGCTAGTCGGCTATGATGCTCTGTATGACATTGTATTGAAGCATGTTTCCTATTGGAGGATGTATGACTGCAGCACGTTTCCTGTCCCCACATCAGATGGATCCCCGCTACTAAAATTGTATTATCTCTTAGGGATTATCTCTCATCTTGCAGGGCTCCGTAATGACACAGTGGGTTAGTTTACTTATCCTGAGCACTATGGGGGTTATTCATCAATGAACAGTGCCAAGTAGTGCCTCGTAGCGCCAGCGTCTGGTGAACACTGGGTGCTGTACACAATACCACATTTATGAAAGCAAATCTGGTGAGCGACTCTAACAGCGCCAGGTAGCATCCAATTCATCATTACAGGTTGCTCCACGTATAGCACCAGCGCTCTGGCTTCCAGAGCGACAGGTATTACCTATTGCTACCTGTCGCTCTCCCATACATTTCAATGGACATTACTTTGCTTCTGTTTGAACAGGGTTTTTTTTTTATTATTTATTTTTTTTTTGTAATAATAATTGTGTCACCTCTCCTGGCCTGGATAAAGTCATTTTTAAAAACTTTTTAGATTTTTTTGTTTTTTATGCAGAATTGTATTTACAGGTCTGGCACTCAAGTGTTAATTTCACAATGTTACAGTGTCATTCCATATGTTTTCGCTTTGTTACTGGTGGATATGTGTTCATAAACAGACTTTAATCACACCGCGTCTGGCGCTCTATGCTATAGCGCCCAGATCCAGAGCGCATACGATGTGTGTCCTTTTTTAATATAAGTATGGTGTAGAGTGGTGAGAGTCGGTCGCACTGAGCTGGCGCTACCTCTAGCTCACTGCAGCGCTGTATTGGTGTTACAGCGCCCAACATATATCACATTTATTAATGTCGGCCCGTTTACTACAGCAACTGAGGCGCTCTGTTACAGTGCCTGATACCCGCTTACAGCGTCTACTAGCGGTCACTCTAAAGGCTCGATTCAGAGAGACAGAAAAAAACTTCTGTTTTAGTGCCGATCTGTTTTTTTTGTGAAATGTTTCCGTTCTCGTATGAGTGTACGAGCGATTCTATGCATGCATTGAAAACCTTCTGTAAAGTTTCCGTCCGTTCATATGGCAGATTACGAATACGAGGATGTCATTTTCCATCGTGACTTTTCCGTTTCATTTTCACGTTACAACGTAGGCTTTTGTTTTGGCCCTTTTCCCATCGTATCCTCCAACGAAGCCTTTACGTTTCCCGTTCGATTCTTTTTCCCTTTTTCAATAAATATTCGTCGGAATAGACGGAAATCCTTATGATCTTTCGCCTGCACGCTACAAACTTAACTCATTAAAGTGCTCGCCTACATATTTGCCACCCTCACTTCTACTACAATGTTTAGCTAAATCACTTAGCCCTATCCTCCATCTTCCCTTTGGACCCTTAAAGCTCACCCAAATCACTTAGCACTATCCTCCATCTTCCCTTTTGAACCCTTAAAGCTCACCCAAACCACTTTGCGGTTAGGTTCTTCTTCCATTTTAGCCCCCTAAAACTTACCCAAATCACTTCTCAGTCATGTGAATATTCATCTTTAAATATTCCTGGGCCCATTAGTTTTGTGTTAATGTATTTTGTAAATGAAATGACACTGTAACATTTTTTTTTTAATTCCATCATAAAATATAAAATTATATATATAAATTATATAAAAAACAAAATACATAGCAATGGCAGGCCACATAACATGATTCTTCATCTGTGGTCCCCAACGAGTTGCGCAGCTCCTGCATCTCGCCCACCAACTGAAGGACACTCAGTTGTGCCACTCTGGCACGTGTGGTCCCTGTTAAAAAACGTAAATTAAAATATTGGTATAACCTTGTTGGGGTCATACTGCAGTGCCCCCCCCCCCCCCCCCTGTATGGTCCAAACACCTAAATCTGGACTTCAAAAGCCAGAGGGCTCTCGCCACCATGGGCCGGGTTTTGCATAGTGCCCGATTAGAGAACCCCTGGCCCACATTCTGCAGGCAAAAAAGGGCATCAGGAGCAAGGGTGGATATCCAGAATCCCCTGAAAGAATTTAAAAATAATAACATAAAATACACATTCTAAGCTACAATATTGTTTAACATGTCATCAAGGGCTAAAAACAGCAATAGGTTAAGTCATGAGTCATCAACTATATTCATTGCCATACAGTGAAAATGGATTGATGGAATGTGAGCAAACTTACCCAGGAGCCATCCACCAGATAATTCTCCTGATGAAATAAGCCGGAGCTCTGCAATATATAGGCATCATGGGACCCTGGATGCCCTGCAAGAACACTGAGGAATCGCATAGCTGGACCAAACACTGCTTGTATGTTGTGTGAGTGGCACATCTTGCGGTTCCTGCAACCAAATATAAAATAATTACACAAAGCAAAGGTAACCGACTAAAACAATAACTCCTACAACAAATTAAGATTCAAGTTCAACAATCCAAATATAATTCACAAAGGACATAAGTCTAAAAAAAATAGCAATTATATGGCTGTGTGGGAAAATAAATGTTTACGTGCTAAGGAATAATTAAGGTCAGCATTAAAATGCTTCTATAAGGCATACATGAAATGTATTGATTCAGGTATGCATTGCTATACAATTTATGGCCTCCGCCATGCTGATACATGCAGTGCCTTGGTGCTAAAGGCGCGCAGACTCCTCCACATAGCCGCAAAACATGTTCAACAATAGCAATCCGAGCCCTCAAAGGTCCCGTAAGTGGATCGGAAATGAAACGGATTTATAGGGTGGTGGTCCGTCAGAAATCAGCTCTCTGAATCAGACGTAAGCCCGTCCCAACAACGTAAGTTATCTGAACGAACGAAAAATTTCCGATTTTGTTTGGAAAATGATCCGAACTAACGGAAATGTTCCGATTTGCTTCCGTTCATCGAAAACGCATATACACATTTTCCCGAATGTTCGTAGGAATGAAAAATGAAGGAAAAAAAGCAAAAAAATGACACCCACCCAAACTTTCACAGACAGCTATGGAAGTCCGGACGAATGTGTCTTTGAATCGAGGCTTAAGTGCCGATATACAGACGCTCATCTACCGATACCTGTCGTTAGTAATGAATCAGCCTCAAAGTAGTCAGGGGGGGTTCAGGCCAGTTTATGAGGGTCACATGCTGCATTAGACAGCACTGCCTTTGTGCCATTAGATTTGCAGGAGTTGCTTGCATGGGACGGGCTAATTTCTTGCATTGGGGTCCTACAATCACTATCAATGGCTAGAATCCTCTGCGGGCACATGGTATACATAGGGCCATATGATTGACAGAGAGAACATATCCTGTTAATATATGGCAGATGAATGGAATGGATATTCTGTATGTAATTCTGGTTATCAGGATTTCATCTTAAAACCAAATTCAAAATGTCTTACCCTGAATCACACATGAGGATCAACATTTGCCAGATCTACGAGCTCCGTTCTAATAATGATACTTAGCGCCTGCCTGACCCCTGTACCCCGTTTGCTAGAGGTGCCCCCCTTTCATGAAGCCAGGAGCAGCAGGCTTTTATTAGCAGGTGCCTTGCAGGCTCTGCCGCCGTTTGATCATGGCATACAAATCAGTGGCCCGTACAGTAAAATTGCTTTTCTATGCAATTAATTATGAGCATTTGAAGGCTTTCGGAATGCAAAAGATAATACCTGGAGTCCCCTTTTTTGAGGCTGTATCGGTCAGAGGCCACACGTGGTTTGACTTTCCCCGTGAAAGATATAATGTTTTCAAGGCTCATTCATGACACAGTGCCTGCCGATCGGCCTGTAGCCGTGAGCTTGAGCCTAATATGCTTTGACAGGCGATATTCATAAGCCATGTGTTCCTGATTAAATCATTTGGGACATTAAAAACTGATAAAAGGGCACATTTTACAAAGAAGGAATGGATCAAATACAATGCAGAGAAACCCAAGCAATTTGTAGAGCGAAGGGAAAACACTGCAGATCCTGACCACAGTTTCTGTGCCAATGGAAGTTGAGCGCTAGGGTTGTCTGACTCCATTTTTGCCCTGGCTGATCTTGTGACACCGCTTGTCTAAATCTGAGCTCTTCAATGTCCTGCCAAATTTGGGGTAGTAGCAGCATAATATTCAGAACAGGGAATGAGGTTTTCCAGCATTTCCAGCATTTTTTTCATTACAGCAAAATCCACTCTAATAAGTGGAGGTAAGTTGAAATTCTATATATGTCAAAGCAACGCTGTGCCATGTCCTGGCTCACATGGAAACAAAACTAACCTCATCTAACCAGAATGCCATGTCTGATTTTAGGCTTCATATGGATTTTTAATTAGAGAAGAATCTCAAACCGGGACACCCTGGATTGATTGGTAAAAGAAACCTAAGGCTTTGTCCTATATGTTATATGTTTCCCCCACCCTCTACCTTATATGTTATATGTTTCCCCCACCCTGTACATACAGATTGCCCACATTAAAAATCATCCTACCTGCATCTACTGCATGTTATGAGCCTTTAAACATCCAAGATGGTGGCTCATGGAGTCACAGTGTATTCTGAGTGTGGTGCTCTGCATTCTGGGATTGCTGTCCTTTCCCTGACCCCAGCTCTGTTCTGTCTGAGCAAAGCACAGCTATAACCTGCCTTTTTGCCCCCTCTCCTCTCCTCAGTATGTAATTCTTCTGAGGCAAGATGGTGGCACCCATATCCTAGAGTCCTGAACAGAGTTGCAGCCCAGTGGGAGAAAGAATAATAAGTAAGTGATTAAAGTCATAAAATATATTCATTTTAGATGCTGGGGAATAGTTTTTTTAAGGGTTTGGGCTTTTCATGAAATGATGGTGAAGGTCCGGTTTAACCCTTTCGCTGCCAGCCTACCTGCAGCATTTGCCACTCCCTGTTGCCAGACGATGTTTCACCATTTTGCGCTACACATATTCAACTGTCATTTTTGAAGGGATTTCCAGGGATTTCCCAGGAAAATTATATATTGTTTTTTTCAACAGAGTCTGGGCTTTAACATGAAATGTCTTGTTTGTATTTTTTAGGTGTATTCTCAATTTTTTTGGGTGAAATGTGTGAAAAAAAACAAAAAAAAAACATTTTTTTACAATTTGTAGAGTTTTTTTGTAATAAAAAATGTAAGTTTGTCAATAAAATCTTATTGCGTGAGAAACCCCAATTTCTCCCGGTTACAGCGATACCACATATGTATAGGTAGACACCCTTTCCTGCCCAGAAGCCTTTTATAGCTGCTGGATGACAAATGGTTAATTAAAAAAAAAAATGACATAGGGTCCCCCTTCCCGGGGAGGGGGACCCCATTTTTTTTTGGATTTTGAAGGGTTAAAAACCCTTCAAAATCCAAAAAAAAAAATGACGTGGGGTCCCCCTTACCCAAAGTAACCAGCCCGGGACCAGCTATGGGGGCTTGTAGGCACAGAGTGGGGGGGCCAGCTTTGGTGGCCCCCCCACCCTGCAGCCTACGAGCCCACATAGCCTATGTGGGCCCGGGCTCTTCTGCCCCCCCCTGGCCTTTGGGGAGGCAGGTAATGGGGGTGCGGGGGTTAATGGCAAGCCACCCGCTAGGGCAGGTGACTTGCCACCCCCCCAGCCTTGTGAACTGGTATAAGGGGTCTCATGGACCCCTTACCAGCTCACAAAGGGTTAATGTGAAAAAAAAACACCACACAATAATAAAAAGTATTTTATTAGAAAAAAAAAAAATTTTTTTTTACTGTACTTACCTTCGATTGCAAGCTCTTGTCCCTCGCCGCTCAGCTGACAGATGCCGGTGATCGGCATCCAGAGAAGGAGAAGGCAGGAGATCAGAGGATCTCCTGTCACCTCCTTCCCCTGTGCCGATCACCGGCATCTGAGAAGCTGACAAGGCTGAAGCCTGAGATCGGGGCCGGGATGACTTCATAAGCCCCGCCCCCAAGGGGGCGGGGCTTAGAGGCATGATGGCGGCCGCCATCGTGCAGAAGAGAGGAGAGAGCCTCCCAGGCTCTCTCCTGAAGATCGGTAAGTCCTGGGGGGGGATCGGAGGCCCCCCAGGTGAAGAGGAGGGACAGCGGGAGCCAGCGCACACACAGGTAAGTGAATGTCATTTTTATTTTTTTTTTTTTTTACAGTTAAAAGCTGCTGCTGCAGAAGCGGGGGGGGGGGCGGCCTATTCCGGGGGCTCTCCTGGAGCCATCCGACCCCCCACGGGGGATCGGATGGCACCAAATTAAAGAGGAGACCCGGCCGGATCCAACAAGGGGTCAGGTGAGTATTTGTTGTTTTTACTTTTTAAACTACAAGCGAGGAAAGTCAAGCACGTAACACCTACGTGCTTGGCACTTAAGGCCCAGCCAAGCCAGCACGTAGGTGTTACGTGCTTGGCAACAAAAGGGTTAAGGTTTGTTTTAAGTACCTCTATTGTATTACTGTCCTTTCATTTCTGACAGTATTTTGAAAGCTCACATTGATTGCTATGGGGCCTCACTGCTTCAAAGTGAATTGAAATGAAGTGTAAGCTGTTCACGCCAGCGGCAGCCTGAGACCAAGAGTCAGACCATGATTTTATTGGCTTTGAAGCAAACCTTAACCAGCCTATGACATCTCCCCTACTCCCCACCTCCAAGGTGCTTTCAAGCTGTTAACTTCCCACGCCGGGGTGATTATGGCTACAACAGGATCGAGTATGGTTGGAGGGGCTGGGGAGAGATTTGGGGGGCAGGAAGTGGGGGAGAGTGTTAGAACCAGCAGCTCACCAACAGGAGACAGTGAATTTTGGAACAAGCACTTGGTAGATGGGCTGCGTACTGGCCCCATAGCAGTGCATCCTGTCACTGCTTCCTATGGCCTGTCCACCCCTGGTTCCTGTAGCTCTAATCACCTACTGCTGACATGATTAAGTTGCTGCTATAGTTGTTTGAGGCTGTAGTTTCTTCCCTGACCTCTGGTCATTGGAGCTACTATCACCAATAGTAGGAGGGAAGGAAAGGTTGGAATTAACCTTCCAATCAGACACCAAGGGATCTGCTTGTTACAGAGTAAAGGTGATGATATGTCTTTATACATTTTATTCTTGAAATTTTTTTTAGTACCCGTATCTAATTTCTACTCTAGCAATTTAGAACGTATTCTCTACCAAGAGAGTGTTACGATACTGGTGAATACTGCTGGAGTCCAATGGCAGAGACTAGGCCAAAGCGCAGAAGGTCAAAGTCCAATCCGGGTCAGCAGCAGGGAAGCAGATCAATGCGGAGTCAAAGTCCAATCCGGGTCAGCAGGTAGCAAGGATTTGCAGGGTAAACCGCAAGAGGAGGAACAAACCGGAGAGTAAGTTCCAGGCTAGAGAACTGCACAAGCAGGAAGTCAAACACAATACTCAAGCACTGAGCAACAGGCCTGAGAGGTTTATATATATGACAGGAAGTAAGATGGCACCCAGCTGAGACACAATCCGCCATCTTAACTAAGGGAAAACTTAAGGTAAACAGTCCAACTAGACAGACGTAACAAGGCTATTCCTGACACAAGGTGCTAAATGATTAGCTATATTATTAATCTTCTTAACTTATCTAATCAGATAAACTTATCTACCAAAGTTGTATTACTCTCCAGTGCTCATCCAATGTCCTGAACTTTCCTTTTCTCCTCCACCCTGACTGCAGGTATAATTACCATCATAGTAGGCGGATTCATTACTAACGCCAGGTATCGGTAGATGAGTATCTGTATAGCGGCACTTAGAGCAACCGCTAGTAGACGCTGTAACATAGCGCCTCAGTTGCTGTAGTAACCTGGCCAGCATTGATGAATGTGATGTATTTTGGGCGCTCTAACACCATGTGCTGCAGGGAGCGAAAGGTAGCGTCAGCTCAGTGCGACCAACTCTTGACGCTCCACACCATACTTATCAAAAAAGTACACACACACAGCGCCGGCGCTCTAAATCTGGTCGCTTTAGCATAGAGCGTCAGGCGCTGTGTGATTAAAGTCTGTTTATGAACGCATATCCACCTGTAACAAAGCGAAAACACATGGAATGACATTGTTTTATCACTGTGACATTAACACTTTAGTGCCAGACCTGTAATGACAATTCTGCATAAAAATATAAAAAGTCAAAAAAGTGTTAGTTTGCAGCCAGGAGAGGTCACACAATGATTTGAGCAAAAAGAAAAAAAGGTCAAACACTCTGTTTAAACACAAGCAAATGAACGGCCATTGAAATGTATGGGAGAGCGTCACTGAGCAATAGGTAATACCTGGCACTCTGGAAGCTAGAGCGCCGGCGCTATACGCGGAGCCGCCTGTAATAATACATTGGACGCTACATGCGCTGTTAGAGTCACTCACCAGATTCGCTTTTATAAATGTGGTTTTGCGTACAGCGCCCAGCGTTCACCAGACGCTTCCTGCCGCTTCGAGGCACTACCTGGCGCTATCCTTTCTTAAATAACCCCCTTTGTGGCTACAAAGGGAGCGTCAAACCTGCATTTAAACTTGTAAAGTGGTCATTTGGAATGCTTTTGTGTGCGCTTTGGGAGCCCAAACTTTGTTACAGAGCAGAGGTCTGCCCACAGTGGTTCTTTAGTTGTTGACTTTAGGGCCAGTTAGCCTACAAGACAGTGAACCGACCTGGTCATATGATCCCAAAAGGATTTCTTCCCTCGTGGAGCTATGGTTTTCAGAAATTGCTTTAAATAATGAAGGAGAATGTCATTTATTAAAAATGCATTTAAAAGTGCCAATTAGGAGAGCTGCATGCGTCTTACAATGGAAGCTGTCGACATAGCAGGGGATACACTCCTTATTGAAAACATTCACCTAGGTAATTAAAAGTTGCTTATTTCTCTTGCCAGCTACTTTGTTATTTCAGATTTTATGGACTTTTTCACAAAAGCAAGGTAAAACATTTGGTTAATCTTCCTTTAATGGTATGTACTGTTATTCCAATATTTCATTTCTTTCAAATTAGGTATACATTGTTTTTAGCAACTGTCAATTAAACTGCCATTTCTTGAATAAAACTAATGCTATCTAAGGATAATTAGCAATGTTTAAAATTTGATATCTACACTATCCGTGTATTTGTTTGAGTTGTAAGGATGATCGTTCGTTGATCTCAATAAAGCATAAAGGTTAATTAGAAGATTTACAACCGTTACAGCTCAGCACTGTAAAATATTAGCAGATGTGTGTACACATTGAATAGGGACACATACATTCTGGGATAAACCCTGGACAACATAAGAACACCAAAACTACACTGAGAGACACCATATAAAGACTAAAGACTAATGGTGGGTTTTTTAAATGATTGCGTTCAGATGCAGAAGACTTGCTGGTTAATCAGTTGCTAGAGTGATCGCTAATGTCGTTCCTGCTCATAGATAGTTTCCACATTCCAACCATCAAGCAATGAATGAGAAATTTTTGGTCAGCCAAAACTATACGAGCGGCGACCAGTGAACCAATTCTCGTTCTTTGTTTGATCGCAGCAGCCATTTCCATGGAGCATTAACTGCGATCACTTTAGCGATTTCTTGCTAGAAAATCAATTCATGTAAAGGGGGCATAAATCAAGACTGGGAGATACTAGGCACTAAGAATTAAAATGATCTAGATACTAAAAATAGGCTGAGAATACTTAATTCACATGCTAGGAGACACTGGGCCCAGGCTAAAACAAGATTTGAAGGCACCTACCCCAAATACAGCATAACTTGAAGATAATAGACCCAGACTAGAACAAGTCTGAAAACCACTAGACCCAGAAAGAAATCTAGATGAAGACTAGAGAATTTAGAATAGACTCTAGACCCAGACTATAGTACTTGAAGATACTAGTCCAATTCATATGACTCCCTTCTGAACAGATGACATTTTCAGAAAAGTTTCAGTTGTTTCGAAAAGTACCCTCTAGGCAACTTCGATGGTCTCTAGGCAACTTCGATGGTCTCTAGGCAAGTTACATGTCATCCCCACAATAGTTCACATTTTTAGGGTAGTCCAGTACTGTCAGGACATACTCTAGTTGTTTTCCAAAGACAGTTATAGAATTAGGGAAGCTAAGGCAGTGCAGTGGTAAAGGATGATTTGAACAAGAATAAAGTAATATTAGGTATGCCCAGGGTCTCCAATAGAAGTACCATAGTAATAAATGCTCTAAGATGTGTATGAGCATCTCATAATAATCAAGTGCACTCTGTGTAACTTAAAAATGGAACAATACCCACCAGCAGCTGCCGCTCGGGCATCCCAAATCGCCCTACTTTGTGAAAGCTCCAGGGCGCCTGTAATCCATTACCTTTCCATGTTTCAGTGGTTCATGTCTGGGCTCTGCTGGCTTTCCCCCGGAGCATTCCGAAGCGTCCTGCTTTGTGAAAGCCCCCAGGGCGCCATTACCTTTCCCTCTTCCAACGGCGAATGTGCAGGCTCTTGTCCAATCAGTGCTGTTTGCCTTTAGGCAAACATTTGCAGATCCCAATGACCTGACGTAAATGGGATGAAAGTGCTTGGCCCAATACCCAGTATATACAGGCACCGCCAACCCTAAAGGTTCGACTGATGCGTGTTTCTGCATGCGTGCCTCGACGCGTGATTAATGGCACTGTGTGCACGATTGGGCGCATCGCACAAAAATGGCATGCGAAAACTGCGAGAGCAAGTCTCCGTCTCATGTGCAAACTTGCGCATTCCACATAAAATTCAGGTCTTTTTATGCGCAAATTGCCCAGCTCCATGTGCATTTTGCTGGTTAAACCATTCGCTTTTCCCCACGGCCCCCATGTTTCTCCCCCTCACTTTTTAGCACCCTCTGTTTAGCACTGGCGAATTTGTCTCTCTAGCTACTGTGTTTGAGATGAATCTCTATAATTCCTAGGAATGAAATAAGCATGTCAGTTAGTGAAGTCGGCAGTTTCCTCCTGCTTTTTGCTAGAGAAAACTGCCGCATGAAATAAACACATCTGTGCACTTTTAAGCCTTCAAAAGAAACCAAAATCGGCGCACAAAAAATGTATCATTAATCGGGAGAAAAAACGT
The DNA here is from genome assembly GCA_027917425.1 of Gastrophryne carolinensis. Classification (NCBI taxonomy): domain Eukaryota; kingdom Metazoa; phylum Chordata; class Amphibia; order Anura; family Microhylidae; genus Gastrophryne; species Gastrophryne carolinensis. The sequence continues at coordinate 440,748,882 of CM051235.1, forward strand.
GAATAAACCATTTTTGCGTATGATAAGTGTGCGCAAATACTTTGCATCGACTCTTATGAAAGTGATAACTGTCAGAAGTAGTAATTATAAAGTAACAATATTTTTATTCTGAGCTCTTATAAGAAGATGAGTGTGTGTGTTTTCTCTATGGGGGTTATTCAAGAAGGGATAGCGCCAGGTAGCGCCTCATAGTGGCAGGCAACGTCTGGTGAACGCCGGGAGCTGTACACAATACCACATTTATAAAAGCGAATCTGGTAAGCGACTCTAACAGCGCCATGTAGCGTCCGATGTATTATTATAGGCGGCTCAGTGTATAGCGCCTGCACTCTAGCTTTCAGAGCGCCAGGTATTACCTTTCGCTCACTGTCGCTCTCCTATACATTTCAATGGGCTTGTGTTTAAACAGCGTGTTTGACATTTTAATTTTTTTTTTTTTTGCTCAAATCATTGTGTGACCTCTCCTGGCTGCAAACAAACATTTTTAGAATCTTTTTTGACTTTTTAGATTTTTATACAGAATTGTCATTACAGGTCTGGCACTAAAGTGTTAATGTCACAGTGTTAAAACAATGTCATTCCATGTGTTTTCGCTTTGTTACATGTGGATATGACTTCAAAAACAGACTTTAATCACACAGCGTCTGGTGCTCTATGCTATAGCGACCAGATTTAGAGCGCTCACTCTGTGTGTGTGTCCTTTTTTGATAAGTATGGTGTGGAGCGCCGAGAGTCGGTCGTACTGAGCTAGCGATACCTTTCGCTCGCTGCAGCGCTGTACTGGTATTAGAGCGCCCAACATACATCACATTCATCAACGCCGGCCAGGTTACTACAGTGACTGAGGCGCTCTGTTACAGCGCCCGATACCCGCTTACAGTGTCTACTAGCGGTCACTCTAAGCGCTGCTATACAGATGCTCATCTGCCGATACCTGGCGTTAGTAATGAATCAGCCACCATGTATCTGTCTAAGGTTGAGCTTTAAGGCAGGAATATTTGAAGACAATCTGTCAGTTTTATGACTTAGTTTATGCTTTTGGCTGAGTTGGACATTGCAATATCCTACATCCACAATTATCCATCTTTTGATAAATTCTTATGGACCCTGCTCTGGATAAGTTAGGAGAAATCATTGTGAAACACACTCATCCTCTTTGTCAGGATAAACTGTTCTCCTTGTTGGGCTAAGTTACAAAAACTGAAACAATTGAAAAGCTTCTCAAAAATTCCACCCAGGTTCATTGATTAATATTCCTTGGAAAAGATTAAACGTTTTGTTCCATGATCATTTATTATGACAAAGCTTCTTCCTTTCTCAACCTCTAATCTTTAGTTTTTGATACAGTTGGGTTTCGGGTGGGTGATTTTTCTGGATGCTGGTGGCTGGTCTTATCTGTAGGAATAAATCAAGGCAACCAAACCTGCTGTTTTAAGCATTTTGACAGTCATCCGACTGGCTTTCTAAATTAAGAATGACTTGTATGGGAATCTAGCAGCAATTAATGATAACTCCAATCCTCATCATCTGTCTACCATAAACAGATGGGGGTTAGGTGTTGATTGCATTAGCACAACTAGAGCTTCAGTATCTAAATGGTGAACTTTTTGGGAGATACAATACTTTGCAACATCTTTTGCTTGTCTTCGAATGTGATTTGGGTTTTTTTGCCAGATTGACTACAGTTCACAGTTATGACACGTTATGACAGTAGATGTTACCTTAGCAGGGCTTCATTCCCGAGGGTCCAGGAAGAGGTAAGAATTGCGGGCGTTCTTGGAGGTTATGAGTGTGGGCTCCAGCATTCTGAATGTCCTCCCTCAGCCTGTTTGAATGCGTTGGGACCCGGACCAACACCTGCGTAGAAACAGATGTTGGTCCTCTTTAAGGACTACCTTGCATCTTCCTTTGTCAGAGAGATGGATGGTGATATTTGGGTCTCTTATGAGGGATGTAATCTCTTTACTTTCTTGTGTAGTGAGGTTTGATGTACTAGCTAGGTCGGCATACACCTTAAAGCCTCGTTGCTCAGCCTTATTCTGTGGATATTTTTTGGTATGAATTGAAGCTTCTTTTGCTGGGATCATTTCCACCACTGGGGTAGTTTTAAGTGCAATCGCAAAGTTCAAGCCTTTGGCTAGGATCTCCATCTCTAGCTGGGCAAGTATACTGTCAGACAGATTCTTTACCCACTTCTCTTCCTAGGCAGTGTTGTAGTCTCCTCCCTTCATCTTCAGGTAGATTCCCTATTAGTATGGTGCCCAGTCCAATATAACAGAATGGTGAATTTTTTCTGTTGTCTCTTCTTTCCCTTGATGTGCTGGGTTCAGTAAATGCTGCCATTCCTTTCCAGATGTCAGTGGGTAGTCATGAAACCAGCTCTTTTCCAGTTAATTGATGTGATATCTCATGGCGTCAAATGTAGTTCTGTCTCACATGTTCATTGAGTTTTTTTGTAAAATCAGCCTTAATTTGTGCTGCAGGGTGTCATCCCCTGTTATGTTCAGAAGAGTTTAAAGTGCTGGTGGTTTCTAAATTCTGCTATTTTTAAGTAATTTTCTCATATTTCCAAACAAGGTAAAAGTGGCTATAAGCTGCTAGGTCCTGTTAAATACCCAAACCTGGCGCGCAGTGCCATTGATAGATGCACTGGATGCCAATTGTGATCACATGCATCTCAAATCAGGATGCCCAAAGGGGTAAGGACCAATCCCAAGGTTAGTGAAATGTGTAGATTTTGGTCCACTTTAAGGTTCTAATTCTAAAGTGAGTTGCAATTCCTGGTGGATATGTGTTGAATAACAGACTTTAATCATACAGCACCTGGCGCTCTATTCTATAGCGACCAGATTTAGAGCACGGTGGTATGGTGTGGAGCGCTGAGAATCGGTCGCACTGAGCTGGTGCTCATCTGCCGATACCTGCCATTAGTAATGAATCAGCCTCTTAGTTTGCATGCAAATGCACACATGAAACTAAACTTAGACCAAAAGCTACCAAGCCCAGACTTTAGAACAAAGAAAGGTCTCTCATCATGCTGCTTATTAATCAACGAACCAGCCATGCTAGCTAAACAAATGGGTTATCCTATATACAGTGCAATTTTTCGATTGTATAAGATTTTTGCTATTTCTTTGGAAACGAGATATATAAAAATATCATATTGTTACAGGATCTCTGCACTGTGGGGATTGCAGGCAGCAGGGGGATGGGTTAGGTTGATTTAACAGCATGCCAGCAACCTCACTGGAGCCAGACAGGATATAGGTCCAGTTTAAGGGGAGATTCCGCACTAAGAAAGGCTGCCCACCTGCCTACTCATTTTTTCTACTAACTGCACAGTAAGTATATCCCAGATATTTTCTATTTATTTAATGACAAAGTAGTAAATCAAAGAGATTTGCACTTTTTTCTAATACACGATTCACATGATTAATCTTTACTGTTTAGTCATAAATGAACCATAACCTATTTGTAGCAGCTTCTATAACAAGAATGCCACCATACGATGTATCTACGACACTATTGGCCTGTAATATGTTCTTGCCATTAAATGAACTTGCTTACTTGTTTGTTTTGGTGAAAAAAAAGTCCAATATGTTTTGAACTGAAAACTAATAATTAAGATGGCTGGTAAACAACTTGGAGCCTTTGGCACTTCTGTGGCCCCGGGTGATTCATCCACACGGCACTGAATTCATCATCAAAATAATATTCTGCAGTGCAAAGTGCTCTGCCCAGAAGCTTGGCCAGCCTATTTTTCTGCCTCTCGTAAATTTTACTATGCGATTGTGTAATAGAGTTCGCTGGAGCAGTCCTTTTTAATAATTTACTATTTGAAATATATTTTCTTTTTCAATTTTAGTTTATCACCATAGGGAATTGAGAAGGCAACTTTATGTTTTCAGAGGGGATGAAAAAAAAAAAAGATCGCATAGAGGAATTCTTTGAAACCCAGAAGTATTGAAAGTCTCTGTAATCCAACACAAACAGAGAAGACGAGCTTTCAGTGGTAATAGCCGTAAATGATCTCCACATGCCGCGATCCAGGAGAACGCTACGCACACATGGTGCTGTTTCATGAATCAGAGCCTTCCGAGATTGGGAGATGGGGAGGGTTCTGGACGTTACTAGGAAGGGTGCTGCCAGAATGATCTGTACTTGTATAATGGTAGGAGAGTAAGCCCAAAGTGATCACTCATGGCCATTTACTTGTCAAACATGACAATTGCGGTGCACTAATGATCACGAGTGAACATTTCTGGAGTTTACACAGCTAGTTCGCTACCCGACATTGTATCATGAGTTTCCATAAAAGTAAATGACCTCAATGGATTACAGCAAATTTTAGTTATAGCTGAGTAGTATTTAAAGCGGACCAAAACCCACCAGCGGCTGGCCTGTAATATAAAAGATTCCAGGTCCGGCTGCTCGCTTTTCCCCAGGGCATCCAAAAATGGGATGCCCCACTTTGTAAAACCTCCCAGGGTGCCCGTAAAAACCTACCTTTCCATGCTACAACAGCGCATGCGTGGGCTCTCGTCCAATGAGAGCTGCCTGCAGTGACTACATCATTCAGCTCTCATTGCTTTGAATGGGGAGCATGTGCTGCCACATCCCCTGCATCCACAGCGGTGTGTGTGCTCCTGCCACAACCATTCAGATGGGCTGGGGCGGGAGAGTGCACGAGGCGGGGGATGCGACAGCACACCCTTATAGAAGTCAATGAGAGCAGTTTGCCAAAGGAGGAAAAACAAGGCAACGGCTCTGGGGGCTTTCACACAGTGGGGCATCCCAATTCAGATGGGCAACGCTTAGCCATTCTGTGTAAGTTATTGGTTTCTTGATGTCTTGCTTCCATTTTTTTTCATATGAATCTGGTCAGATCCCACATTAAACCGAATTAACAACCTTGCAACGCTGAGTTTGTGCCCGAAACGCGTTGGCATTCAAGTTGCTCCCTTATGCTTTATCTTGACCTGTATTCATGGATGGAATTCTTTTAAAAGATTTTTGTATGGAATAAACCTTTTAAAAGCGGATTGAGGCTGGCATGCTTATTGATCTATATATGGATGTGAGTTGAGCGCTCATGGCCGGGCCGTTTCTCGTGGCTTGCTCTTGATGCTGGCAGGTGTGGCTGATCATTATCGTTTTTCTTTGTGTGGCTGTGTTTAGACTATGGAGATTTGGTGGTCAATCGGTCGTTACAGTGATTGCTCGTGTCGATCATTTTCATAGCAAAACAGATTCTTTTGAGAGCGACCCCTGTTTACACACTCCAACCATCAAGCAATGAACCAGAAATCTTTGGTCAGCCAAAACGGTACAATGGCCGTCCAATGAACCAATTCTCCTTCATTGTTTGATCCCAGCGGCCATTTCCAAGGAGCAATTATCGCTAAATTGAGGTCACGATTTCCTGCTTGATAACCTTGATAACCTCATCTAAACAGGCCATAAGGCTCCAAAGTTTGCCCTCTTTTTTAATGTGATTCCTTCAGGACCACACAAAAGATCCTTGTTAGCTTTGTTGCTAAAGTATTATCAGGACGGCTACAGAGCAAATGGCTCCTCCCACCTGAAAAGGATACACAAACTAAACTGGGACATATTTAAAATCCCCAGACCTCAATATATACATTGGAAACTAAAGAAAGAGGCATCTAGATCCAAGGGGAGGTACTAAGGGCTGTCCTGGTAGATTTGTTTAAAAAACGATTACTGGTACTTCGAACAGGGGTTTTTTTCCCTTCGTACTTTAAGGTGGCCACAGAGAGATTGGTAAGTTTCATGAATATAATACCTTAATAGTGGGTAACAGCTTGTAGGAATTTTTTTCTGAAGGTTTGATATCTGGTAGATAGTAGATCCAGTCTATGATATTTTAGGTGTGGGGCAGCTTTGCAGATCTTTTATATTGAAGCTCCTGTTCTATCTGCTCAGGTAATGAAAATGGCCATGTGGAATGAGCACAAACAGAAGGCAGAGTAGCATAGTATAGGATACAAAAAGATATTCTAACATACTCCATGATCTTGATTTTTTGAAGTTGAAGATTAGAACCCCCCCCCCCCCCCCCCCCAACATCTATGAACTGAGAGTTGTCCTGATCTAGGTTTTGGTCAAGCAGAAAGGAGGGTAGATGTGTCTTAGGATCCTTGTAATATAGATGAGATCTTCAGAAGTAGATCTTAGCTCAACCTCTGCAAAAATGGTACTGTAAGGTTCCTTAATGAAAATGCAGGAAGTACTGTCAGTTATGTCAGTTGGGAGAGGATACTTCAAAATGGCCACTATCTTTCTTTTTCACCTGTGCTAGACTGTTGGTCCAGTTTAAGTGAAAGTTTCTGTGATGCATCTTCCATTGGTTAAAAGGGGAATTTAGCTAATCACTTTAAGACTAAACACAGGTCCCAAATGGTGAAATGTTTCAACTTTACCTGCCACAAAAATATGGTTGATCAAAAGGTTTATTCATATTCTCTGGTCTAGAAAGACTGATAAAGGAGAAGCCATCACCTTGAGAATACTAGCAGCCAGTCCTTCATAGCCTTCTTGTAGAAATTCAAGGTTTGATGGCACCAATTATTTTCTCTAGACTGTTATTCTCACAGAAACTAAAAAAGCATTTCCAGGTAAATCTTTCTGCTTTGGCGGAGGGGTTGAATCAACCTTGGGGAGAGACCCTTGTTACTTGGGATTATCTCTTCACGATCCAGGCTGCTAACCTCAAATTTTCTAGGGTCTAATGTCAGCAGGTCCGTGAATTTTAGTAATTCCAAAGGTTCTTTGATTGCAAGGCTTTTTGCTGTTTCAATCCAGCTTCTTCTTAGCCACAGTGGTGCTATTTTTATCTTGTATCTTCTTAAGTATTTGTTATTAGGACCTGAGGTTGCAGTCATAAGGGAGGGGAAAAGTAAGCTTAGGTTGCACTTCTAAGGTTGCACTAGGGTGTCAACCCCCAGTGCCCTATCCTCCCTGGCCAGGGAGAAGTTTCAGATTTTTTTTTTCTTCAGTGATTTCAGACTGCCATGCTTGAGATGGCTTAGTTTGGCAATCACAGGGGCTGGATATGCCTGACCTTGAAAAAAAAAATTAATAAAAATGATGACAAATATGTCCCAGCAGTTTCCTGGTGAGGAAACACAAACTGAGCACTGGAGGGAAGAGTTGGGGCTTTTATCTCTGTCCCAGTTTGTGTTTCTTCTTTCGGTGGTAGGAGCCACCCATCCTAAAGAACAAAAGGAGACTAGTGATCTAACTTGTCCTTTGCAGTGCAGCGACAACCCAAAAATAGAAAGGTAGAAAGTGGCTTCGCTTAGAATATATAAAGCATTTACATAGTAATATGAAATTTTAGATGCTTTGAAATTGCTCATTTTACACTATTACCACTGGGGATAAGGTGGGAGGATCTTTAATGCGTGCCAGGACAGGGACTTTAAAGAATGAAAGAAGCTGTTAACTATAGGCACAAGAAGAGTTAACATAAGGAATCCATATTAACTGAGTTCCAGCTCATATTTGTCTGGGTAAAGTTATTTAAAAGACAAAAATTATCACCAGCAGACCTGGTCATTTTCCAGATTGGAGGAAGCAGAAATTCCCTGACCATAAGTCGATTTTCTCTGCTTAGGTTATCAAATCAGGGTGCCCCCCTAGGAAATTAGCAAAATGGTCCCTTTGAGATCCTGATTATGGGGTTGGGAGATGATGCTTGGCAATCACACTGCAGAAAACATCAAAAATGCAGCTAAGCCAAGTTTTTTGCACATTTCACCCTACGCCCCTCTCATTCATTAGCCATCTATGTCTATCTGAGAGCACAAGTCTGCATCAACAACACACAAGACAAGTTGATTGCCACACAAGAAATGTATTGTTTTTGTTGACCTCCTGGGAATGTTGGCTCTTTCACCTTTTCGTTAAAATTTCTTCGAGCTTTACAATGGGATTTGGCCAGCTTGAAGGCAGATGGTCATAAAACTTGCAGATCCAGCCATAAACAGCCAGATATATGTTGACATCCCATAAATTGTGTGGAAATGTAGTGACTGCAAAAAGCTAATGGCTGTACAGAAATGAAATCTAAATGACAGCAAGGAGAACAAGGATGAGAAAGTGAACTTGCTTGTCGTAGATCATAGGCCAAAACTAGAGACAGAAAAAGATGGGGTTCAGATGGGAAAAAACTTCAGGATATGCTTGTCCAAGCAATCTTTCCAAGGTGCAGGAGATTGATAGTTTCATCAGTTGCAGGATACAGAATTAGTTTAGGGGCTGAGATCAGAATGATCTATCTGTACCAGGTAAAGCACTTGAGGTCCTGATCCGGGAAGTAGATAGCAGGCCCAGTTGGGGTATATAAACTTTGGTTACCACCTGATATGGGAGTGATCTGACTGAACCAAGAAAGCTACCTGCACAACAAGCAATACAAGATGGTACAGGGAGGTGTATAGTGGGGCCAGTGGGGATACAAAGAATAAGGTTAAGGATTGAGATGGCTCTTAGATCAAAAACAGAAGAAAAATATATCTCTGTAACAGAATCTGCCTGCCCAGCCATTTGGAGTCCTGATCCATGAAGCCAGTCAGAATACACAAAATATGGTTCCAACCTGAGATGGCAGTGACCTTCCTGAACCAAGAGCTTCCTGCCCAGTCAGTTATATCAAGGTGCCACTTGGAGGAGTCCTGGTCTAGAGCGGTGTATAGTAGAGCCAGGTGAGCTACAAATCAAGGGTTAAGTTCATTTTTAATGAAGTGCCTTCATTAAAAATATTTAAATAAATAAAAGATATTATCCCGTGCAGCTGATCGGTCCAACTCCTGTGGTGAGACACTTTCCTGATCTGTGAGGTCAATTCCAAAGAATTTTAGACCAGATGGGTTACAGTTGTAAGCATCTGTAACTTACTATTTTTGTTTTTATTGATTAAAATAAAAACAAAAATAGTAATAATAATGTAATGAGTGTAAGACTTTTTTTAGGTGTAAAATAAAAATGTTTGGGTTGCAAATGAAGTAATGGTGATTATACAAAGCCCTCCATGAAGATAAAATCAAATGTTAATAATAAATTAATAAATTATTTCAATTATTAAAAGTGTTACATGTAAGATGAACAATGTTGTATGTATGATCCACTGTCTATGTCGGAAGCAATATACTACCTTTTTACTGGTTCATGTGTGAGAACATATTTATAATATTAAAAGCGGCTATGAGCAACATATTTTATCTGCCCATTCTAAAGAGGCTCAAAATTGTAACCCCATTGGTATAAAATTCTTTAGAACTGATCGCCTAGAGCCATATTGAAAGGGTACAAATGTGGTAAAGAGCTTTACCAGATCAAAGAGGATTTTCAAAATGAATACTTTAGCCAAAGGGTTTGAACACTGATTTCGATCTCCATTCTGGTTCATGCTAAAAATCTGATGAAGCAATTTTACCTTTGGGTGTGCTTTTTTGTATGAACTGAAGCTTACATCAGAGTGAGCTTTTTAACTTTCATTTTTGTTTTTCCCAAAAAATCACCTGCCCAGGCATCGGACATTTTTACAAGTGAGGCACATAATTTTTCCAATGGTGTAAGGAAAAAACAGCACCCTATGGGCTATGCTTAACAATTTGCTAAACCGTTCTGCATAGTCCCATAGGTTGCTGTTGTTTGCAAAAAAATGTCCTGTTTTTCATTGGAAAAATGAATCGCCTCACCTGTTAAAATGCCTCATCACATTGGTAGGTGATTTTTTGGGATTAGAGCAGAAATGTTTTATAGAATTTTTTTGTGTTCAAATAAAAAAAAGTTTATTCATATTTCAAATTCAGTTCACACCCGAAACCAAACCCAAATGTAATCTTGCTTCACCAGATCATTAGCATGATCCTGATTGTTTTATAGATAATAGTTTTAAGTGAATTATTAATATGTTTTAAATAATGATAATGCATAATAAAAACAACGTTATTGCTAGGGAGAAAAATAATACGAAAAAGTGGGTTTGTAACGTTATTATAATTTGTTGATTTATAGTTTGGAAATGTAATAAAATTGTTAAAGGACACTGAGATTTTAAGTTTAATGTGTGATCTTTTTTAAAAGTGTTTTCATTGTATTTGTATTTTATTGTAATGCATATGTACATACAGAAAATTAGAACATAATATAAGGTAATATAAGGGGTCAACTCTACTTAAACTTTCTTAGCATTACGCTAGTTAGATCTGTAAGCTGCCTGGTTGAAGTCCTATTAGGACGAAACGCATCGAGTAAAGCTACTAGTGTGTGCGGGTTGATGTCATCAATTGTGGGTGGATTGCCGATACTCGTGGTCCTAGTATTGCTTGTCCGGAAACTGTGCATTTAACCTTCGTTGCCTGATTGAGGGAGATCATTGCCCAATTGATGCTTCACCATTGCCTGAGGGGGGGGGGGGGATATAGATAGATAGTGTGGCGCTTCCCCCTCCCGCCGGGGGCAAGTTTGAATTAGCCTATCTACAGCTTGATCCTGGGGACGGACCCAGGGACTGGTCGGCCTGTCTGGCCTGGGCCGTCCAGATCCTGGGACCGCTCCCGTTTTAGTACCTTGCACCAATCATTATCTTTCCCTCCAAATGCCCCCTTCCTTAGTGGCCAGCATTCCTATAAATTATGACTCCTTCATTATCCCAGTGCCCGTTATAGCCTCTGGGTTCTGGGAGCGTTACAGATTGTCTTTATCCATATTATTCGGCTTTGAACTTTGACCACTCTCGCTTGCTGCCTGCCCTGACCTTTTGCCTACCTGACCACGATTCTGCCTGACCCCTCTGATACTTCGCCCCGTGACCTTCTGGATTTGACCTCGGCTTGTTTGACTTCTCTTCGTTACCTCCATTGGATACCTCGCCCCGTGACTTCCCGGCTCTGACCTCGGCTTGTTAATCGGACTTCCGCCTTCCGGCATCCTCACTTGGGACTCCCTGCCGTTCATCAGTCTCCACCTTAAGCTGGTAATCTTTGCGCCCTATAAGTCCTGGGGGTAACCGAGTTAGGAGAGGCATAACCCGTGTCTCCTACAAGCGGGGACTTGTCTATAGGCAGAAGAGGCGGTGGAGATTGGGGATTATCAGCTCAAGACAGACTGGTGTCCGGTACAGTCATTACACCCCACCCACCTTGCAGCCATGGCGTACCCGCCCCAGGGAGTGAAACTCAGATGGCCGTGGAGTCTAAAAGATGTTCCTCTTTAAGCCTTGATATTTTTATGAAGATTGAGAACTCTCTATTGCTTACAAGAAGACAGCTCATCACTGAAAGCTGTGAATCCTCCTATTCCATTGCAGGGCCCAGGCCTTCATTCTGATGAATTAAGGGCTGTTTCTCTGGCTCTTTGGTACATTAATAGTACATTCTGTTGGGTTGTTGTATGTTTCTTATTAATGTAGTTATTGTTTCAGCAGAGTCGAGCCAGCTTGTTGGGCACAGATTCCCACTGTTTGATGTTGTGTGGCTTCAGCCAGTTCCACTTTATTAAAAACATATTTTTTTAATCAGCTTTTATTTAACTTGAAACATTAAATTCTCTGAGCTTGTTGTAGAGTGGGAAGAAATTGAGTAGTGGGCAAAATCACACAAACACAAACTAGTGTAGATGTGTGCCTTGAAAAAGCTCATCATACTTGCCAACTTTAAACTGGTTCTCTTTTTGTTCACCTGAGGATTCTGCATGTCTGATCTGGTGATCTCCATCATTGTCCTTCATAGAACTATTTACATCTATTCATCTTAAAAGACTAGAACCCAGACAAGACCAAAACCAATTTCATACTGGATTATCTTGGACTCACCAGAGGAAATCAGTCTTGGGACCCACCCAAGAACATTAGATGCCACAAAGTGGTCTGCCTAAAACACAAGGGCACTCTTCACCTATCCTTTCCCCTCTTCCCCAGACCAGTAATTTGTTAAAGTCAGATGAGTAACACACTGCTGCAGGGCCCCTTATGTGAGTATGGTCCTGTATTAGCCTTCTCGGGGCCTTTGTTGGATCATTCTGCACACAACGAAATAAGGGACATAGGTAGATGTGCAACGAGGTGCAAAGGTGGCCAGTTGGAATATTTAACAGGACGTGATGTCTCTTCTACAATGAAATGTTAGAGATACTGAACTCTGGTACAGGAATACCTTCCCTAATCTCTCCCAACCCTAGCCTTACCCATTTTCCTTGAAAGTTACTACACCAAGGAGTGCCTTGGAATGGCAGCCTGGATAGCGAGGGACCCCACCTCAGTTGTTTAGGTCCACCTACCCTACTCAGTAAAATGACCCCTGCCAGGTAAATTTACCCCTACCTTATGTACTTACAATTTACCCAATTCTACATATACACCTTCATGCCAAAGTAAATTTTACAGTATGTATGTATTGTACACAATTGCTAAACATCAAATCTAAATAAGTTTAGAAGAAGAAGCCTTACTGGGGATATTGCCACTATGATCGATTCAACAAAGTTTGTAGCAGGAAATGAGTCTGTTTCTTGAGAAAAAAAATTACTAATGCTTCAGCTTTTTCAAATTCTTGTGATTCAACAAAGAAAAAAAACATGTTTCATTTTCTACACTAATTTCTTTCACTTGTCTTTTCTCATGAAGTGAAAAAAAATTGTCTAAGGTGAAAAAAAATGCAACTGAGATTTACAATTGTAAAAAATGAGTGTGATTCAGCAATGTTTTGATTTGTTTAGTTTTTACTACTGTTTTGTACTAATTATTTACAGCTGTACCAAGCAGGTGTAAAAAATTCTCAGCACATTTCTTTATGGTTATTTTACCCAAAAAAAGCCAGGTAAGCAACTGGCAGCATGTTTTTTTTACCAGTGTAAAAGACATGCGGAAGTAACTTTATATTTTTTTATGACTGTTTTAATTTAAAACTGCCGACACCCCAGGCAGAGCACCAAAGGCTTAAGGGGGCTAGTGAGTTGCCAGGACCAGACTGGTGCACTAGCCTGGTAATCTGGAGGGGTGGCAAGATGATTGTTTTCATTTTTATTGAAACAGTACAAATAAATAAAAAGTTAACTTAACATACATGGGATGAATAACAAAACATGTGGAGCAAGATAAAACATGAAGTCTGCTTGCCTTGATCTATTACTCAATACATCTCTTTATTAATTTTATATTTTTTAATTACTGTTTTAATAATATATTAAAGATGACACCCAATCAAAAGTGCTAAACCTTGGCCAAAGCCTCTGGGGCTGGAAAGTTGCCAGGGCCAGGGGAAGTTGATTCAGATTTTTGACCCTGGCCTTACTATGCCTGGTGCACCAGTCTCATAGTCTAAAGGAAGGACCATTATTATTCCTTTATTTTATCTGAAACGGTTACAAAATAAATAAATAAAGTTAACTCCAGCATATCTGTAGGAATATATATATATGCAACTGTAATAGTATTTTGTTTTACTTCAACACATTTCACAAGTCAACCAGCTGCCTTTCCTAATAATGGGATGAAGAACAAAACATGTGAAGCATGTTCAGTTGCCTTGATCTATTACTAAATACATATCTAGCATTACATAGATGCTAGATGACTAGTGACTAGTTGCACTAGTGCATTAAGAAACGAAATATAATACATGGGGACGTCATCTGATCATTCTGAAGCTGTGTGAAATGTAGAAAACAAATGCACCATTTGGGGTAAAGACTCAAATTTTCCAACCAAAAATTTTTTTTCTGTTGAATCAAGCCCAATGTCTACACCCAGCTGGCTGCCAATCCAAACCCCCACCCCAAAAAATGCTGACACAATGAAACAAATAAATGTAGTTTCATTAGTCCTTACACCACAGCATACCTTGCCTATTGCTTTAATGTAGCCCTAATATTAACCATGTAAATATAGGTAAACAGGCAAATAAAAAAGTTGGAAAATGAATGCATGCAAAAATAACCTATGAAAAGGATAGAAATAACATGCAACAGTCAGAAAATACACAGTTAAGAATGCTCACGGGAAAATTCAAGCACATTCTCCAATAGTTCTCGCTTGCTACAGCCTTTTTACGAGCGCTTCAAAAATTATACGATAGCATTTTCGCACACATGCACGTATTTAATTCAACCTCTTTGCTGAATCGCATGAAAAAGTTAAAAATTCACGCATGCGATCCAATTTTGTGAGTGAAGCTAATTTTTTTCAACCTTTGTTGAATCAAGCCCTATGTGTTAAGATGGGTGGGGAAGGGGAGTGGGGCTAAGTCTTTGGGTTAATTACTGTATTAGTGATAACAACTGGGGGTGGAGAGTAAGGTCAATTTGCCTTCTGTATGCCTACCGATGCCTTTTACTCTTGTATTGTAGACATGTTATATCATGTGTACATGATATATTATGGTGGGGTTTGCATGGATAGTTCTAGATCCAGATCTAGTTTGTGTTAGTAGCACACTGGTACTTTAACCATTTACACACAGTGCCAATAATAACTGCAAAATCTATCACAAATTACCTGCGCTTAGCTCAAAGCAAGCACAAGGGATAAGCCTTATAACCCTGCAAACACAAACTATATCTGACCCCAGACATATCATTACAAACCAGTTTTATAAGTACTAAAATAGATCAGACAATATTATACCAAATGTATAAGACACCTTAAAAATCCTATTACACAATGCTGTGCAGCTACTGTTATCTAAACTCATTAATATAGAGTACAGTGCCTAGTGCCAGTACCAATAAATATGCAAGAAGTGTCTAACCCTGGGTATACAGCCATTCAATTAATCCAGACTACACCCTTTATCAGCATTAGGCTTCCCGTATTAGGGTTAGTAGCAATCCTGCTCTCATTGGTTTCATGACCATTGGTCACTTCCTTGGGGAGAAAATCCTATAACTCTAATGAGTGAGAGATTACGTACCCACCTGGAAACTAGATTTTGGGAGCCCACACTAGAGTTTAATTCAAATACTACCTGTTCAATATTAAGGCTCATGCACATGGCCATATGCCAAATTGTATTGTGTGAGCAGATAACCTGTGCTCTACTGACACGGAACAGCTAAATCCAACATTACTTATTACTCGTCATAGAAAAATGTTGCCCCCTCCTCGTCTATCCTGTTTTGCTGCTGTCCCAAACAGGTATGTGCCATGTGGTGCATCTACCATAGCAACCAGCAGTGCCCCCTTCCCATGACTGAGCCCAATATGGGGGGTTGAGGGGCCTGCCTAATGGCCTGCACCACCAACAGTGGCCCTGATTCATCTTCAGAAAACTGGATTGCCCCTAATGGCCTTGGCTCCTAATCACTCTGCTCGCCCTGACCTAGAAACAGCCCTGTGATAAGATTGTACTACTGTATAATATTGTTTAGTGTGGAGTCATAATATTCTTCTGTCCAATTATACTTTTATAAAATAAATAAATGAGAGTCATCCTAAATATGAAATCCATCGAATCAGTGGCTCTTGCCATTACGATGCCTTTAGCTTAGGTTCATGCAGTGTAAAGCTGTGGCAGTCCAAGGATTATAATCTCTTAATAAATGCTTATTCTGCCTGGCACATATTTAGCCCAGTGCTGACAGATGGAAAGCAGGGACGCGGCATGACATATACGTCATGGATTGGGGGCACATACAAATTGCTACCAAGTATGAAAAGCTGGACGCTGCATGGAAATTCTGAGCTCATCTGGCACTATCCTCCGCTACTGACTGAGAAAAAGGGATTTCATTAGAAAACTGCAAATAGTCCTTCTTGTACCGTGTCTTTGTTTTTGGGGAAGAATGACACAATGTCTTGGTGTTATACTGAACACCTTTATCTCTTCCATACTTAATTTTCAGTAATGAGCCACCTCCTGTTGTTTTCCAACTCAGAAACATCTTCCTCATCCATCCCTTCCTTCTCTGACACCACTAAAGTTCTAGTGCATGCCATGATTATTTTCCGACTAGACTACTGCAACACTCCTCTCTACCACACTAGCACCCTCCACTTTACTTTGCTGCATGCGTCACCCACCTCTCCTTTTGCTTCTCCAGTGTTGCTGCCCGTTGTCAGTCCATCCATTGGTTGTCAATATTTGAGAGAGAAAATAAGCTCTCTGCAGCCTTCTTATGTTTCTTCACTTAGCCAAAAAAAGCCAAGACAAAGACAAGACCAAACCTGCTTAGGACCTCCTCCTGTCTTTTTCCTTGATCACTTCCTCCAACTCTTGTCTTCATTCCTTTGAAATGCTCTCCCATATACAACACGCCACTCCCGAACCCTTCAAGAGTGTCCTCAAAACTCACCTATTTAGACGAGCCTGTCATCTAGCCTAAGCAATCCTCTTCACAGACTATTTGTGACCTACCTTTTATATATTGTTTTATAGTATATTATTTGTTTTACCCTGTCTGTAATGTCTACCTTGTACAGCACCACTGAAGATGTTACTATATAAATAAACAATAATCATTCATTGACCTCCCCTCCCGTTTTTATATGGCATAGCTACTGACAGGGACGGATTATGAGGGGGCGCAAGTGGTGCCCCGGGGCCTCCACCACTTGCCCTGCAAAGGGGGCTTCCACCAACCTTTGGGTTATGGTCTGGTCCAAGAGGCTTTTCATTCTTTAGTCTGACAGGCCACGGGGCCAGCAACAAATCTACCCGGCAGTGCCTGGGCAAGCCTTTTTTGCTTTTTGCCAACCTGCAGCCAAAGCCACCATAGGGCAGGACAGAGACTCTAGAGCAGCAAAGCTGCCGTCAGCAACGCTACAGTGATGGGTGCGTGCAGAGCTGTCACTGCACATAAGCCACCAAGCACAGCCGCTGGCAGCTCAATGCAGGGAACTCATCTGCTGGACCAGCTGGGCGACTACACTACCCCCCCGCCCAGAATGGCAAAGCAGGAGTTCCCGAGCAGCACGCACTCGCACAAGGCTGGCACAAGGTACTCAATCTGACATTCCAGTAAGTAGGCGGGTGCCAAAAAACTACCAATCAGTTGCTTGGCTGGACTATTATTTTAAAGGAAAAAAAAACTACTGTATTTGGTGCCTCCACCAGATTTTGTGCCCAGGGGCCTCCACCACACTTAATCCGGCCCTGGCTACAGGGGGTGCAGCAGTACCCACCACACAAGGCCCTCAGGGGCCCCTCTATTAAATGCTCTGCCTCCCTTAAAGATCTGTATGTCCAGCATGCATTCATCAAGTCTGATCTGGGGTTGCACATCCCCTCTGGAGATCTAGTTATTGCCGGTAATAATCTTTTACATGGCACTTGTTTGTAGACACTCCCTCTTGAGGAGAGGGTATGTGAAGATGCCGTACACGGAGTGGTTTATTTGGATTATGGCGTTCCTGAGGTGTTCCATCATATTTCCACATAAATGGGGAGCGCCACTGTCACCCACCACCCTGCCAACATGGCTTTTCTATGAAGCTCTCTGGCTTCCCCTAAAAAGAAAACGCTCCTTCACAAGCCGAGAAATGTTCAAGCCATGGAATCACCTTTGGCAGTGTTGAGAATGTAAAAGAAAAAGCCTCTAATTTATGACCCTCCGCTCTTGCCCCCGATGGCCAGTAAATCCGAATAGCAGCATTTGAGGGAGTTTATGAGCACAAATGCTACTATACATTATTTCTGCAGTGCCATGACTTCTAGTGTGGCTGCTTATATTAGAAGTACCAGAGCTCCGGGATATTCCATGTTCATAAAAATGACAGAGAATATAATTGCCTGGATGGCTTTTAAAAATAGTAAAATTAGAGAAACACAGACCTCACACAGACAGGAAACCTCCCGTTTAATAGTCTGTAAAATGTATATTTTTCTAGCTGTGACATCAAAAACAGAATATATATATATATATATATATATATATATATATATATATATATATAATATTTTCTGCTTAAAGACACACCAAAGATGTAACCAGTGTAACAAACATCATTGAAGAGAAAATGACTCTCCAAAGCAACCACATATGTTCAGACTTTGGGACCTTACCTCCGCCCCCACCATGTTCGCGACAGCAATAGACCTAGTGTGATTTTTTTAAATAGGCATAGTTTAAAGCAAAGCGAAATCCATTTTGGGGGCTCCGCTTAATATGCTGGCCCACCCGAGCAGCGGGCCAATGCTGGCAACTCGGCTGTTGCCCGGTTTTTCACCGCCGGGCCATGTCTGGGTGATGCGCTCCAGCCAGCTGGCCGCATCCCCGGCATTTTTGCTGGGTGCTCCCACACCCAGCCATTCAGATAGGCTTGGCGTGCAAGGCACTGGCAATCACAGTCACAAGAGCCATCTGGTAAAGAAGAGTTGGCCAGCGAACAGTGGGGCATAGGATGCCCCGGGGGGTAGGCTACCAGCCGGCCTTTTATATTCCAGGCCCGAACTGCATAGGTTTTGAACAGTTTTAACCCTTTAACTGCCAATCCACCTAGAGATTTTGTCACCCTCTGTTGCCAGACCATTTTGTCACTATTTTGCACTATACATCATTTTTGTCTTGCTTGTTATTTGTTTAGTGTATTCTCAATATTTTTGGGTGAAATATGAGCAAAACAATCTATTTTTTACAATTTGCAGTGTTTTTTTGTAATAAAAAATGTACGTTTTTCAATGAAATCATATTGTGTGTAAAAGCCCCATTTCTCCCGGTTACAACCACCTATACCACATATGTATTGGTAGATAGGATGCTCCCCCAAGCTGGAACAGTGCTTTAGGAGATTTTCTGATAAAATACAACTGCTATGTGTACCTTGCAGTTTTTCAAGAGTAACAACTCTTTACATTTGAAACCCCGGGTTTTGCGGAGGCAGGGTTAATGGCAAGTCACCCGCTTGCTGGGGAAGAGTCCCCAGCAAACCCAGCCTGGGCACCAGGGCTTGTAGACCAGGGTGCGGAGGCCAGCCTTGGTAGCCTCCAGCCCTGGAGGCTACAAGCCCATACAGCCTTTGCAAGTCGCTGGCTCTTTTGCTCCTGGGCTTTGGGGAGACAGGAAATTGGGGGGGGGGTGTTAGACCCTCAGCCCCCAGCCTTGTGAACAGGTATAGGAATCTCATGGATCCGTAACTGTAAAACACACACAAAGTCATTTATTCTTTACTCACCTTGATCCTGTGCCCCGTGCTGCTCTATGTCCATTGTCAATCACTAATGGCAGTGATGGCTGGAGAGGGGGCAGGGTACCTGTGATTGATGGTGAGTTGTGATCCCAACCCACTATAATACCCGTCTACATGGTCAGGCAGGGAATGCAGCGGCTGTGGTGCAGGCTCAGATCTAGCAATCAGTTACTGCTCGTCAGACTGGCACCGGTCAGCTGTACAAATATAACGTCCCTAGGCATCCATGGATCTGCACCACTCACCGACAGGTATAGTCACTCACCAGTCAACAGCTCCCCGTACCCAGCATCAGTCATGGTGACTGGCCACTCTCATTTGATTTATTTCCATGGCCCTGGAACTAAACCCAGCATTTGGAAAGCCACATTCCTGGGTTTTGTTCCACTTTAAAGCTCACCTCACCAAGATAAACAATATCTGCAGACTCTGCGGACCATGGTGTGATGGTTGTTTAGTCTCTTGATCTACACATCTCTACAATAGACATGTTGTTTTTTTTGTGCATGAGCCAGTTGTTGCCTCACTGTATTCTGGGTATTTCATGTAATGGGGTTGTCCAGGCATAAACAAAGTCTATACTCACCCTTTGTCCTCTGCAGATCCTCCATGCAGGTCCTGTGTTCTGCTGCAGCTCCTCCTTCTAGTGCCAACCTTTTCATACTTACCAAGGGTGGGGAGCCAGTGATTCTATCTTCCAGTGAGGCTGTCTGGCATGGAAGCATCCATGGTACCTTGTTTCCACCCCTTATTCACTCCATTCATTACAATTGACGGAGCACACCAATGTGGGATTTGGCACCAATGAATGTAGTTGGTGTGTAAAGACAGCTTGAAGCCATCTTGAGTGATGGTACCATGTCTGCCCAGCGCTGGATTATGGAATCGGTCGTTCTCCCTCATGGGTATGTATGAAGATGCTGGAGCTGCACAGAGGATCTCCGGGGAACAAAGATGAGTATAGACTTTATTTCAATGTCTGGATAGAAGCATTAAACGGTTTCCATAAATCACAGCTTGATATGGGACAGCGATATTCTTTGTCACGCTTCTAACCGCAGCTGGTAGGCTTGGTGTACTTTCTCAAAGAGGACCTAGAGCACAAAAGTACAATATGTCAATAAAGACATTATACAAAACAAGAATTGTTCAAGAATAAACAGAGAGAGAACACCAAAATATACACATGAAGACCAGAAGGATTATGCCTCTTTTGTTTAATAAATCATTTGTGATCATTTGTTTGTTTGGAATCCAGCCAGCCTGGAAGTTCGCCAGCTTCATATACCATATTCTGTGCTAGTCAGTGAAATGTCTTCTGGGTCCTGGAGTTATTTTCCTTAGATAATGATCCTCTGTGTGATGGTAAGTGTAATGCCGGGGGCGGCAAAGGTAGCGACAGAATTGGTAACAATGAAATGGCGTCCACATTATTGCTCTTCCTCTTAATTTATCAGATTTTTGCTTGCAGGTGTCTTGTCCAGAAAGGGAGTGACATGTATGTGTAAAGTTGTCTCATTGTAGCCAATTTGGCTTCAGATTTGTGTCTTTGGGGTTGTAAGTGTCAGGAAAGGGTTACTATAAGCTGTGCTAAAACCCCATTTAATTCCTGCAGCCAGACGGATCACATTTAGTTAAGCCTGTAGGTTTTAACAACTCCCTGCTTTTGATCCAGTGGGTGGTGATCTACAGTATTTGAGTTCTTTATTGGAAGACCTTGATATTTGTCATCAGATCATCAGAAGGAGTATGATGACATGGAACCAGGAGACTACTCATACAACAATAGATATAATGGTTATTATGTTACTGGACACATTCTCATACATTCAAGGATTTTGTACAAGCTAAGTGTAAAATCAAAATAATTATTTCCTTGCCAACCATAGAGCTGATTCATCCTGGTATGTTGCTTCTAGTCCTTTTCTATAGCCAAACCCCCAGTTCGTTTTTCATCTCCTCTCTTTTATAGACTAAAAGTGTACATTTCCTGTTTGTAGGGGGCCCACCGTGTCTGCTTGTCTTGATTCTTCCTTTTTTCTTAGTTCACTGCAGTAAAGGGACAACAAAAAGAGCCCCTCACCACAGGCCTGTAGCCCCAGTCCCAGTATCTGATTCACAGGAAAATCTGCAGGCATGGCTGTAGAGAATGGGAAAGCAAATTTCTGATACTGGAAAAAAACACGTGTCTGGGAGGTAAGGTGCCTATGCTTTGATTTACACTCTGCCTTTAGAGGTTTAACACCACTGCAGGGCTATACTTTGCTTGTGACTCTGTCAATTAACAATATTACTATTGCTACTACTTTAACTATTCCTCCTCTACTGATATATAACTGTAATATCTACACTCCTTCATATGTGAGTTTGGGGCTTATTTAAGAAGTGCTAAGGCCACATGAACGTCAGGGGAATGTCAGTCCCAGTGCAAAAGGTGTATTTATGAAGTAAAAAATCCAGAGCGCCTGTGATAGTCCCAGGTAGTGACCCATCGATCATTAGTGCTGGCGAGTGCCAGAGTTCCCTACAGCACCAGATAAGACTCACCCTGCACTGTGTGGCCTTATCCCAAACATTTCAGCTCGGTTGGTTCTAATTTTTATGGCTGGTGCATGTGCCATGGGATCTCTTGGCTGTTGGGTTGCGCCGCAAGCTTGTGCAAAACCCGTGTCATGTCTTTCAAGTATCCCCTATGTTATTTCTGGTGTTTAAAAAAGTTTAATGTGCTGCCATCACCCCTCAAAATAAAAAACGGATATTGCAACAGGCGCTGTATGCCTGTAATCTCCTTTTAACAGCACTCATGCGGGCGCTTTGTATTTTCATATTAAATGCTGTTGTTTTCCAGCACCCCCAGTCAGCACTAGGGGTCGCTAGCGCATTGGCTTTTACTATCCCTGCGAAAGTGCCCAGCGGCTGGCCAAGAGCGAGCGGACACAGAACGCCATCCGTCTCCTGACGGCTCTGCAAGAGTGCCCCCCCCCCCACAGATGATACAGGTGATTTTATGGGAAGAAACTGAAGCAAACATTTTTATTGCATTTTCTTGTGTGTTAAAATGTTCACTGAGGTGCAGGTTGCAGTTCACACTCCAACCGGGTTGTAGGTTTTGCTTTTCTTTGGTCCATGGCTGTAACTGGTAAGACGGTTTTATTTGGCAGGCCTCTGTACAGTACTCAAGGCTAAGGCTTAAGTGTTAATAGTGGCTTCCCTATGACTAATTGCATAGAACCATTTGCCTATAAAATGGACTTTCCCAAAAAACTGACACAGGACTTGTGGCACTTCAAGCATAAACATCATGTTTGTTCACTTTGTATTCAACTCATTAATCCAGCTAGTAGCTGCTAGGTTTTGGCTGAGGTTTTGGCCAGCCCACCATGCTGTCTTTTGTAGTTTAATGTGTTGTTATATACTTATTTATGCTTATTGAGTGCTACATTTCACTTCTAATTCAATGAGTGGCAGCTCATAACAATAAAAAAGTTTCCCCCTCTGAAGCATGTTATGTGTTCATGAATTTGAGAGCTGGAAAATGGCAAACGACACTTAGAACATCTTCATTTCTTCCACTGGAAAGAAAATATTCACATTAGGAAAACTCGATTTAAATAGTAAAACCTTGACACACCCAACTTTTAGGTTCGGCTGATGGAAGAAGTGATGTGAATATTGGGCCTTTTCTGCTGTGCTGTAGACTAGCTAGAGATGATAACATTTGGAAGTAGGTGCTAGTAGATCCAACTTATGGTTGGTATGAACCCTTTTGCTGCCAGGGCCCTGTTCATATTTTGTACTCCTGAGGGCCAAGCCTGTTTTCATATTTTTAGACCTAGGCCAATAAATACACTTTACACAGAATCTTTTAAAGCAGAGCTATAATCAGATAACCCGAGTAGTCTTTATTTAGAACGACATCTGCTATCCAAAAAGACTGGAGGATTGGACTACCAATGCCCTGTATGGCATACCTCTGCTGGCAGCCCAAACACCCACCCCAAATTTACCGACTTACTTGTTCCTTTGCAGCAGTGGTGTGCCTCCACCCACCCGATGAACCCCACAGGTTGCCAGCTGTCCTACAGGGTCATAATAACAAGGGATTGCAAAAAGAAAGTAAGTAAGGGTTTGGGCTGCCAGCCCGTCTCTGGATGCTCCTCCACTGTCTATTTCAGAGATCCTCCGGTGTTATTTGACTGGAAACCCTTGAAAGTGCCAGAAATACAGTATGGACAGAAACTCGCCCACTTCAAGCGCCTGTATTGCTTCAGCTCCAGTGGTCGACATTACCACAGATGGTCAATGGGGTTCTCGGGAAAGCTATGCAGAGCAAAACCCTATGAATCACCCTTGGTCACAAGGGCCACACAAAGGGGAGGCAGCATTTCTTGTCTTATTTCTGGGGGGGGGGGGGTTCCAGCGGATATTTGATCAGATAGGTGATCTACAATCTGTAGCTTCTTCATGGCTGCTGCATCCCTTGCTCTGTTGCCCAAAGTCCCTTTTGCTGTGTGCCAACTGTTTTACCTGCCAGTATCAAAGAGGGTAAATAGTTAGATGTGCGTAGAAGCTATATGGCAGGCTCATTAACCCTATTAATAGTCTGAATCAGCCTCATATCCAGCTTAGTTATGCAGCAGAACAGACAGGCATCCCAGTTGGGAAGCTTAGGTGGCTAGCAAATAAGGCTGCTGTTTGGCCACTCTCTGGTATATCTTGCACCAAAACCAGTGCCACCCGGTCCTGGAGTCTAAAAGACAACAGGGCCTGTCGAAAGCCTGCCCCAGGGGCATCTGAAGTGGGGATAACCTGTTGTGTGAAACCCCTGGGGTTGCCGGTAAACTTACCTTTCCCAGTGGGCCCCATAGCTTCCCAGAGACACACTCCCACAGATAGATAGACTAGACTGGGGACAGGAGCTCTTCCCGTGGATGCAGCAAGTGGGCAGGTCACGTCAGCCAGCATTTTTGAGATCAGTCAATCGGTGGTCTCAAAAATTTTAGGTGGGCTTGGCCTTGGCAATGGAAAACCCCCTTTTTTTTAAACCAGGCCACCATTGAGCAGGCCTCATTTACCCAAGGATCTCAGGTGGGGAACGTTGTTCTGTGCTGCTTTAAAGTGACAGTCCAGACAATTCCTTTAATAACACTGTAAATGCTTTAGCCGCCCTGCTTTGGGGCTGGTTTGGCTGCTGCTTGTTACACCTCTATCAAATTCTTTCCTCCATAGTTTCCTTTTCAGCCTCCCTGTACCGGCCCTACTTTACCCTCCAAGAAACCTCAGCCAAGAAACCCTGATTTAATTCTAATGCTGCAGGTTCAGATTCATGGATGTTGGGAGACCATACCCACTGATATTTGGCCCCAGTCGGCCACTGCTTTAGTGGGTCTTCATGCTCCATATGTGACCTCAGTGCTCCTAGTGTGACAAAGCCTGGCAAGCCACAGGGGATCACGAAGCTTTGAAATATAGGGTTGTTCTGTGACAATATTTGGTCACGGAAAAATAAAAAAGAAAGGAGGGGCAAAGTTTGGAGACCTTCTAAAGTATCCACAACTTGTTGCAGGAAAAACGAAGGAGAGGCACCTGGGACAGACTTCAGGTAAACTCCTCATTATTGCCATTGTACGTGTACTTTAGCAAAGTACTCTTGAAAAATGACTCCCCTACCCAATAATGATATACATTCAAAGTAACCATACATAATGTATTACTGTATAAAATCCCAGATTTCATTCTTTATGTATTTAAAAAACATTATAAAAGTATTCCCTATCCAGGGCTCAAAAATGATCCTTAGAATTACATATGTTTGTATTCCATATTCTTGTCCTAATAACAGGTAAAGCATTATGACGGAGGCAGTGTCCCTAATATTTTGCCTTTGCTGGATATTAAAACGTTGGGGACACACCTTCCTCCACAAAATATATATGAATGACATGGAATGATTTAATATCTAGTCATTATACAGAGAAAAACTTCTGTGATATTTCTAGTTTGTTTAACGTACATGATTGCTTACTACCAGAGACCATCTGGATGAGGAAAAAGGAAATTTAGTCCAGTATACCAAAAGAAATGTTTACCAATGCATCTGCAAATTGAGATGAGGTCTAATTAATATGTGGGCAGAAGCTTCCTCACTATGTTTTAATAGAAAATAGGGAGAGAAATATTGATTTAATCCAGAGATGCACAACCTGCATGCAGCCCGCAGTGCCCTCAGTTGCGGCCCCTGCCCCCCTTAGTTCTTTTAAAGAGTTGTAAAGCTGAGATAACCTTGCCTGTAGTGCAGACAGCTGGCCACTAGAGGCAGTGCAGTGCTAATTCCTAAAACAGGGCCCACCCCACCTCACCTCTGCTTATCTCTTCCCACCCCACCTCACCTCTGCTTATCTCTTCCCACCTCACCTCACCTCTGCTTATCTCTTCCCACCTCACCTCACCTCTGCTTATCTCTTCCCACCTCACCTCACCTCTGTCTGTCACACATCTGGCCACAAGACCTCAGCTCCCAGCTCCTTTGCCTACCACCACCTATCTCTTCCCCTCCTCACTTAGGCCTACCTCATCTCTTCTAATCTCTGCTCACCTCACTTTTACTCTTCTCACCTCTGCCCTACTTCTTTCCACCTCACTTATGCCTGCTCAGCTCTGAATATACATAAAAGCATATATAATATTTTAAACTGGACCTTCACCTAGAATAAGAGCCTATCTTATATGTTCCCCCTATTCTGTACATACAATTGCCCACATTACATTCATCCTAGTTTTTTTAACATCCAAGATGGTGGCCCGTGGAGTCTCAGGCTGCCGGCAGAAAGGAAGTGTCTTCTGACTATACCGTTCTGCATTCTGGGATTGCTGTCCTTTTCCTGACCCCAGCACAGCTCTGCAGAGCACAACTGTATCCCACCCCCCCTGCACCTGTCCCCTTCTCCTTAGCGCGTGATGCTGGGAAGCAACAGGGAGTAGCTTCTCAGACAAGATGGCGGCAGCCGTATCCTATAGTCCTGAACTGTATTGCAGACCAGAGGAGAGAAAGAATAATTAGTAACTGACTAAAAATATATTAACTGTATATTCTGGGGAATAGTTTTAGGGTTTGGGCCTTTCATTAAAGTAGAACAAAACTGGGGAATTCAACTTTCCTGAATTTTGTTCCGTGTCCCAGGAAGCCTAGTAAAACTCACCTCTCCTTGCTCTAACTACATATGTATGGGCTCTCGTCCAATCAGAGCCCTTTGCCTTGACTATGTCATTCGACAAAGAGCTCTGATTGAAATGAATGGGGAACACGTGCTGCCACATCCCCTGTATCTCTGGTCTCGTACACATTGCTGCCCCAGCCTATACAAAAGGCACTCCACGGGGGATGCGGCAGCATGTGACCCCCATTGTAAACAATCCATAGCCGTTTGCCTCACTGCAGATGGCTCTGATTGGATGAGAGCCCGCACATGCACCATTGGAACATTGCCAGTTTTAATAGGCGCCATGGGGGTTTCATGCAGCGTGGCATCCCGAACAACGAAAAGCCAGTGTTCGGCCCTGGAATGATTTAGATTCCAGACCGGCCGCTGGTGGGTTTATTTCTCACTTTAAATGATGCTGACGGTCCAGTTTAGGTTACAGCTTTCTTGCAGTAAACTGTTTGCCTTTTTCCTGCTGCCATTTTATTGTGGTTCCTTGATGGGGAAACCGTAAGACAATGCGACCCCTAGACCACAAAAGGTTGTGCACCCCTGCTTTAATCCCCCCTTAAATGCAAAATTTCTAATGTGATGAAATGTTGATGGTAAGGAAATTTTTGTTTAATGACTTAAAGTGATACTACAGGCAAAGGTAATTAGAACACTATTGCGCTGGGCTACGTTTTGCATTGTCCTAAATTGTTTTCCATCTTTAAATTGACTCAGAAATGGCCAAGATATCGAGGGTTTACACGTTTAGCCAATCACATTCTCTTTTTCATCCCTTCCCCCAATCAGCTCAGCAGAACAGGACAAGATTGGTGGTCCCTCTGCCTCCTTCTCCAGATTCACATTGCACAGCTGTGGGAATCTTACAGACCCTACCCATTATGCTGATTATTATGCAGAATCAAGATCCAAGGGTCACGCCCACTTTTTCATAAGATAAATTATAATGTTAACCTTTAAACCACGATATCTCGCTCATTTCTTCTTCAATACAAAAACAGAAAAGTCTTAAAAATATCTGGCAAATGAGGCTGTTATGCAAGATCAGATGCTGGTTTCTTAGTATCCTCAAGATGGCCGGGTGAGCGATATAGGGTTGGTATCACTTCTAGTCTTTCTGGAACTGCACAACATGGATGGAAGGGGTAGAGTAGTACTATTTTACCCCCTTAGCGAGTCGCATTCATGGGAAAGGCAGACGTCCGGTATTTGCATTGCCACCCACCTATCCCCATCCGAATTGGCAATCTTGAGTCGTCAGCCGACGTTGCACATCCAAGCCTGGAACACACCATGCAGACTGCGCCGTGCCCTCCAAGACAGGCGCTGTGGAGTTCCCTCCCTGTGCTAGTCCAATCATAGATTAGGATCAGAGGATCATGCACACTATAGGCGCTGTTCGGAAGGGGCCTCTTTGCCCCACATAGAGGCAACATCCAGCCCCCCACCACACCCCGCCCAGAAAGAGAGACAATTAAGGTTCTCTTGGGCGCCATCTCCCTAGTTTAGGCAGATGAGATTTCCATAGAAGCCCCAATTCTACTTTTGAAGAAAAAACAGATTGATGAATTCAAAAGGAACAAGTAATTTAAATTATTTAATAGTGTCCACAAGCTTATTTATACCATGTGTGTTTTAATAATAGTTAATTTAATTATGAAAACAATTTAAAATTGACACAAACTCATATGTTTAAAGATATCAATGAGCATGTTCACACTATGAATTTTAATGATAAATAATTTAATTTAGGTACCGGTAATTTAATACATCATAATAAAAATTAGTAATAAAAAAGGGAACAAATAATTGCAATACATTAATATGTACTAATTACTTTTTTAATTAATTTATTCTTGCTAAGATAAGATACAATTATACATATATTATTATTTATATATTATTAGACATGCTGGAAACCCCAAAATAATATTGTTTACATTATATGTGAATATGAGGGTTGCCATATCTCAGTTTGGTGCTCCACCCCTTATGAGAGGTGGTGGCCTCCAAAAGAGTCGGCTCCCTACTTTTTTCTTCATATGTTACCATGGTGCCTCAATAAGGGGTGAAAAATCATATTTTTTCTTATTAACTACTATTCTAAAACTTTACAAATGTTCATTCAACCCCAGACTCTGATATGCCTTGAGTTTAAAAATCCATCCCTGCTCCTCTCTTAGAGTTAGTTGGTTGGTGTACCCCGACCCCAATGTATGCACGTAACCTTGTTAGGGCATTTTAGAGAATTTTATGCTTTCTTTAATACACTCTTAACACAGAAAGCATGTTTACCAAGAGGTGACTTAAGGGTTCTTCTAAGGACATCATATATATGCTCATATATGCGCAAGTTAAATCTTCTGTTGGTTTTACTTACATACTATGCACCACAGATACAGGTAATTAAATACACAATGTTGAGTCTTTAGCGGTTTGCCATTGGGTAATTGTATGATTTCTCCTTGCAGGATGTATGTGCATTGATTGCATGGCTGCCATGCATAAGTGCCTTTGTTTGTTCAACATGGTTTTATGGACGACTCATAGTGGCTTGACATTACTTGGTCCTGTATCGACCTGGATTTTCGATACACAATAGTTGGTCTTAACCCAGGATTTTTTTGATATTCGGGTCTGCACATAGGATATGCCAATGGTTGTTCATTATTTGTTGTATGTGTGCAAATAGGCACGATTATGTCATATTACACAGTGGTTTTGTGGTTCTCCTTTTTATTTTTAATTGTCTTATTGCTGGTTCCCAACAGGGGTTCTCTATTTGTTTCCAGGGCTCTTTTGTATGCCCTTTTAAATCCTTATTACTATAACCTCTTTGTTGGAGACTCTTTCTGAAATATTGCCTGCATCAATGTTGAACAGTTCCTGCTTACTCTCTGCTCTTAAGATTCCATTGAATGATGTTGGCTTTTTGTATAGTATGGTATTATTGCCATTCCCTGGACTGTCCCTTAAAGTATTACATTTCCATATTTAGTAAGTTGTAAAGGAGAACTGATTTCCAAGCTCCTCTGTCTTAATAACTACTAGTTACTGTATTTTTCACCTCATTAGACACACTTTTATTCCCCCAAAAATGGGGGTACATGTGCATGCGTCTTATGGGGCGCTCATAACCGGCGCTCTCACGCTTCTAGCCGGGCTGCCATAGCCACTAGGAGGCTGATTGTAGAGCCGTGGATGGGCAGGGAGGGGGCAGGTTAACTGATCCCTGCCACTGTCCAATGGAGATGCAGCAGCAGTGGCAAGGACAGTGGTCAGTTACTTTGCCCACCTGCCACTCCTCCACCTTCTGGCCTCCCAGTGGCTGTGGCAACCGGCCAGCGCAGGAGCACTGTATATGTGAGTTTACTTTTTTTTGTGTTTTTTCTTCAGCCTATGGGGATTGGGGGGATGCCACACTTCCTATGGAGAATGGGAGGGGGGATGCCACACTTCCTATGGAGAATGGGAGGGGGGATGCCACACTGCCTATAGGAAATGGGAGGGGGGATGCCATACTGCCTATAGGGAATGGGATGCGGAAATGCCACACTGCCTGTGGGGAATAGGAGGGGGAAATGCCACACTGCCTATGGGGAATGGGAGGGGGTGCCACACTGCCTATGGAAAATGGGGGTGGAATGCCACACTGCCTATGGAGAATGGGAGGGGGGATGCCACACTGCCTATAGGAAATGGGAGGGGGGATGCCATACTGCCTATAGGGAATGGGATGCGGAAATGCCACACTGCCTGTGGGGAATAGGAGGGGGAAATGCCACACTGCCTATGGGGAATGGGAGGGGGTGCCACACTGCCTATGGAAAATGGGGGTGGAATGCCACACTGCCTATGGAGAATGGATGGGGGCATGCCCCATTGCCTATGTGGAAAGGGAGGGGGGGGGGGGGAATGGCACACTGCCTATGGGGAATCCAATCTGTACAAATGACCAGCACTCCGTTATATAATTCCACCAAGTGTATCATAGAAAGACAAATGTGGTATGAAACATCCATCACAAAGTGTCCAAAGTCCATATTAGGTCAAATGGTAAGCAGTGTCCTGAATTCCAACGTTTCGGGGGAGCAGCCCCCTTCATCAGGGACAGACAAACAGACATGTGCCAAGAGGGAGGTCCTTATAAACATTGTAATCAGGAATTCCCGCCTGACATCATAGTGACGTCAGCGGGAGTTAATAAAGCTGATTAGAAAAAAAAAAAAAAAATTTTCAAAATGAGCATCATCATGATCAAAATAACAATGTGGAGAAGTAACACCTTGCCTGCACCCGTAAGGGTCCCTGAACAGCGGGAACCCCTCCACTGCCAACCACCGCTCGCTGCATGAGCGAGCACCAATGTCCCTGCCTGTCAGCGGGCCAGGGAGAGAGAGCAGCCGGGTGACAAAGTCTGCCCGGCAACCCGTGACTTAACGGCCGCCGTGCTCCCATTGGGCAGCGGCGGCCGCATTCACAGGGTACATTGTGACAGGCGGCGCTGATCACAGCGGTCACAGGCTCCAGTACAGGGCCTGCGGGTACGCTGGACTGTGCCCCAAATGTTGCGGGCTCTCCCCGGAGGCAGTGGGAGCAAAGCTCATGGGCGCATATACATAAGCAATACATTTAAAAAGTAGAAGGCGAACAGTGTATACCAGGAGGGAAACTAGGTGGGGAGATGAGGGGGGTGCCAGGCAGAAATAACAGGGGGACCGCCATTTAGGACAGGGGGATGCAGGGAAGACATTAGGGGGCAAGGGGGGACCAAAGATCCCGAGGGAAGGAAGAGAGGGATCACAGGAGAGGAGTCCAGGGGAAATGGTATTCAGATGGCAGGTAAGCACAGGAGAGGAGAGAAGGAGAGCACAGAAGAAGAGAGAAGGGGAGTAACCGGAGGGGGGAAAGGGAGAATGGAGAAGAGTGGGAAAGAGGAAAGGAAAGGGGGAAGAAAAGGGGGGACAAAGCAAAAGAGGAGGGGGAAGGGGGGATCTAGGTGGTACAGGGAAACGGGGACAGATGGAGGGTATTCAGCGGATGGTAGTGCCGTTCCCTGGACATGGTATGGAAATAATTCAAAAAGAGGGACAGCATTTGACAACAGGTAGGAACATTCAAAAGAGGGACAACTTTTAACGTTCAGGTAGGAAGCACGTAAAGCCAAAGGAGGTGTTCAGACCCCTCGGGTGAACCGTATCCAATTTATGTATCCAAAAAGTCTCTCTTTGGAGCAGTATCCGATGGCGGTCACCACCCCGCCGTGGTCTCTCGATGTGGTCGATGACCATACCCCTTAGTTCATGTATTTGATGGTTATGCTGTACAAAGTGAATGGCCACCGGTTTCTCATAGTCTAAGTTCTCACCGTTCATGTGTTTATTGATACTGACCCGGATATCACTCCGGTGTTGCTGGAAACGTTTTTTAAACGGTCCAATCGTTTTGCCAACATAGACAAGGCCGCACGGGCATTTAAGTAAGTAAACACAGTACTCAGTAAGGCATGAAAACACGCCTCGGATTTTGAAACGTTGGCCAGTGTGGGGGTGAGTGAATTCAGGGCCAAGAATTAAAGAATTGCACACATTGCAGCTGTTGCATCTAAAACAGCCCGTGCGGGTGGTAAGTTGAACAGGTTTCTTCTCTAACCACCCGCACGGGCTGTTTTAGATGCAACACTGTTCGCCTTCTACTTTTTAAATGTATTGCTTATGTATATGCGCCCATGAGCTTTGCTCCCACTGCCTCCGGGGAGCGCCCGCAACATTTGGGGCACAGTCCGGCGTACCCGCAGGTCCTGTACTGGAGCCTGTGACCGCCGTGATCAGCGCCGCCTGTCACAATGTACCCTGTGAATGCGGCCGCCGCTGCCCAATGGGAGCACGGCGGCCGTTACGTCACGGGTTGCCGGGCAGATTTTGCTGCCGGGCTGCTCTCTCTCCCTGGCCCGCTGACAGGCAGGGACATTGGTGCTCGCTCATGCAGCGAGCGGTGGTTGGCAGTGGAGGGGTTCCCGCTGTTCAGGGACCCTTACTGGTGCAGGCAAGGTGTTACTTCTTCAGCATTGTTATTTTGATCATGATGATGCTCATTTTGAATTTTTTTTTTTTTTCTAATGAGCTTTATTAACTCCCGCTGACGTCACTATGATGTCAGGCGGGACTTCCTGATTACAATGTTTATAAGGGCCTCCCTCTTGGCACATGTCTGTTTGTCTGTCCCTGATGAAGGGGGCTGCTCCCCCGAAACGTTGGAATTCAGGACACTGCTTACCATTTGACCTAATATGGACTTTGGACACTTTGTGATGGATGTTTCATACCACATTTGTCTTTCTATGATACACTTGGTGGAATTATATAACGGAGTGCTAGTCATTTGTACAGATTGGATTCACCGCTGACCTGGCACCCACGCAAAACTAGTAAGTGTGCACCAGCAACTTGGTTTAGGCCCTTATTTATGAAGGATTAGCGACAGGTAGCAACTGGTGAGCGGCCGGTAATGACGGGCCCCGCCACGAGAACGCCGGCTCCCCACCACAATCACACATTTATCAAGCCAATCCTGCTTAGCGACTGAGATAGCGCCAGATAGCCACTCATTCATCATTATTCCAGCCTCAGCCCACAGCGCCAGCGTCCGACCTTGAACAGCGACAGGTATAACCTCTCGCTACCTGGCGCTCTCCAATGCATTTCAATGGAACAATCTTTAAATATTAATAATTAATTGTTATTTTTTTTTTTTTTTTTTTTAAATGTGAAAAATTCTGTGACCACTTCTGCCATTCTAGATAATTTTTTTAAGGGAAAAAAAATAAAAAAAATTGTACAGAATTGATATTACAGGTCTGATATTAATGTATTCATATTACTAAATTATTTAAAAAAACTTGTTTTTTTTTGGTTTGCAAAAATATGGTTGTTTGGGGGTTAAA
This sequence comes from Gastrophryne carolinensis, assembly GCA_027917425.1. NCBI lineage: Eukaryota > Metazoa > Chordata > Amphibia > Anura > Microhylidae > Gastrophryne > Gastrophryne carolinensis. Next base: position 440,782,183 of record CM051235.1, read on the forward strand.
AAACTACTTTTAACCCATCGCCTCCAGCGCTCTGGGGTTTAAACATGCATTTTACAGCGCTTTTTTGAGCGTGATTTGTTAATGAATATGGTGGGAGCCGGTCGCTAGGGCCAGTCGCTATCATGCGCTCCCATACAGCGCGGAACCTGTCAAATAGCGACTCCTCACCCAATATTCAACATTACGGCAAACCGACTGAGTCGCTATCAACTACCGAACAACGGCCAAGCACAGCGACTACTAGCGGGCGCTCTGAAAATGCCGCTACAGTCGCTCAACTGTCGCTACCTGCCGCTATTAATGAATCGGCCTCCCCTTCTGCCTATGGGGAATGGGATGGGGGGGATGCCACACTCTCTGTAATTGGGGGATTCTGCCTTTAATTTGGTTCTTGGGAGGACTGTGTTTCAGCACATTTGGTTTAGAATATTTTTTCTTATTTTCCTCCACCAAATCCTAGGTGCGTCTTATGACATGAGGCTCTGTGTCACCCATGTTTCCAAATACTGTACATAATTCCACATTATTCTGCTTGTTTTACAGTCATTGAACTACAGATCCCAGCATGGTTTTCCTGAACATGGTTCACCAGTAATAGGAAAGCCGCCCATTTTTTTGGGCATAAAAGGCTGGAAAAGTAAACCAAGTTGTTCTTTTCTCTTCTGCGTGTCTGATACTGTCAAAGGGGATTTTAAACTTCATTTGTCTTGTGGTTTGGCAGCGTTGCCAGGCCGTACTCAGCTGTTTGACATGTAATTTAACAATGTTATATTTTGGAAGGAAATCTTGCTGCGGAACCATCACACTGGCACATCTGCTTTCTATTTCATGTGTTCTGTGACGTGAACAAGCTCTTACAGCTTCACTAGGTAGAGAAAAAGATATAATTACAGAGGACTAGGTAGTCTTTCTCTAATGCAATAAGGCTGCAGTCATCTGATGCCTGTTTTGTAGCTGGGTTTGTGATTGGCCAGCATATTGATTAGTCTTTGCTTGGGATACCCTTTATGTACATACAGTATCTCACAAAAGTGAGCACACCCCTCACATGTTTGTAAGTATGTTGTTATATCTTTTCATGGGACAACACTGAAGATATGGCACAATATAAAGTAATCAGTGTACAGCTTGTATAACAGTGTAACTTTGGTGTGCCCTCAAAATAGCTCAATGCACAGCCATTAATATCTAAACCCTGGGCAACAATAGTGAGTACGTCCTTAAGTGAAAATGGCCAAATTGTGCGCAACTAGCCATTTTCCCTCCCTGGTGTCATGTGACTCGTTAGTATTACAAAATAGGGAGCAGGTGTGTTAAATTTGATGTTATCGTGCTCTCACGCTCTTACTTACTGGTCACTGGAAGTTCAGCATGGCACCTCATAGAAAAGAACTCTCTGATGATCTGAAAAAAAAATGTTGCTCTACATAAAGATGGCCTAAGCTATAGGAATAAGCTGCAGCATGGTGGCCAAGATCATTAATCGGTTTATCAACACAGGGTCCATTCAGTACAGGCCTGGCCATGGTCGACCAAAGAAGTTGAGTGCAAATGTCGGGCATCATATCCAGAAGTTGTTTTTTTCAAAATAGACATGAGTACTCAGGGCCAGATTATGAGGGGGTGCAGAGAGCGCGCACCCTGGGGCCTCCACTACTTGCCCTGCAAAGAAGGCATCCACCAACCTTTGGGTTATGGTCTGGTCCAGGAGGCTTTTCAGTCTTTGGTCTGATGAGCTTCAGGGCCAACAACTAAGCTATCAGTGACAGTAGCCCCCCCCTCCCCCCCGTGTCTGGGCAAGCCCATCTCTGCTGGGGCCCACCGGAGAATTGGAGGATTCACAGGTGGATTTGTCCGATCCTGGCCTTGCTAAAAAAACTGAGGGTAAAGGTGCTGGACGGGCCAAGTATGTCTCCAGAACTAAGCCCTATTGAGTATCTGTGGGGCATCCTCAAATGGGAGGTGGAGGAGTGCAAGGTCTCTAACATCCACCAGCTCTGTGATCATGGAGGAGAGGGGGAGGATGCCAGTGGCAACCTGTGAAGCTCTAGTGAACGCCATGCCTAAGAGTGTTAAGGCAGTGTTGGAAAATAATGGTGGCCACACAAAATATTGACATTTTGGGCACAATTTGGCCATTATCATAGAAACATAGAAGGTTGACGGCAGACGGAGACCATACGGTCCATCTAGTCTGCCCTTATGCATATACCGTATGTTCTCTTTATCTTAGGATAGATGTATGTTTAAATTCAGTGACTGTTGATTTTTCAACTACCTCTGCAGGAAGTTTGTTCCAAGCATCTACTACTCTTTCTGTAAAATAATATTTTCTAACATTGCTCCTGATCTTCCCCCCGACTAGCTTCAGGTTGTGCCCCCTTGTTCTATCATTAAGCTTCTTCTTAAAAACACTTCCCTCCTGAACCTTATTCAATCCTTTCACATATTTAAAGGTCTCAATCATGTCCCCCCTCTCCCTTCTTTCCTTCAGACTGTACAAATTAAGTTCTTTAAGTCTCTCCTGATAAGTTTTAAGTGTAAGTCCTTCCACCATTTTTGTTGCCCGCCTTTGGACATGTTCTATTTGAATAATGTCTTTTTGCAGGTAAGGTCTCCAGAACTGCACACAGTATTCTAGCTGTGGCCTTACCAGGGCTCTATACAGCGGCATCACAACCTCCCTCTTCCTACTGGTGATGCCTCGAGCTATGCAGCCGAGCATCCTGCTTGCTTTTCCCACTGCCTGGCTACACTGTCCACTCATCTTGCAGCTATCAGTAATCAGTACCCCTAAATCTCTCTCCTCCGAGGTCCTGGCTAACACAGTACTGCCCATACGGTACTCAGAGCAGGGATTCCTTCTACCCAAGTGAATGATTTTACATTTAGAGACATTAAACTCTAGTTTCCACAGTTTTGACCATCTATCCAGTAAAGCTAAATCATTTTCCATGTTGCAGACACCTCCAGGAATATCCACCCTATTACTAACCTTTGTATCATCAGCAAACAGACAAACTTTTCCTACCAAGCCTTCTCCTATGTCACTTACAAATATATTAAAAAGAATGGGGCCCAGGACAGAGCCTTGCGGCACACCACTTGTAACTCGCCTGTTCAGATTGCACACCATTAACAACCATTATCATTTAGGGGTGTACTCACTTTTGTTGCTATAGGATTAGACATTAATTCCATCGAGGGGCGAGCACACCAAATTCACAGCTTATACAACTGTAAACTGATTATATTAATCAAAGTGTCATATCTTCAGCATTGAAAGGATATCATCCAATATTACCAAATATAGGAGGGGTGTGCTCACTTTTGTGAAACACTGTATAGGACCTGGTTGCGTACTAAAAGTCTACAAATACAGATTATTGAAAAATGACCTGATTTTCATTGTTAATTTCTATCTAAAATTGAAAATAAAAACCAATATTCTCATGAAGCAACAAATTTTATGTTGGGCAAGAAATATACAAACTAGTAGATTTGAACACATTTTCCAAGACGCACCCATTTCTTTCTTGCAGCGCTGTTAGATTGCCTTGAAAAAAGATTCATACTTTTCCACATTTTTAAACATTATTGCCACAAACCTAATTGTAATTTATTTCAATTTTATGCGATAGAGCAAAACAAAGTAGCAAGTCTTTGTGAGGGGTAAAGAATATGATATATGCTTTTTGGTTCACTTAAAGTTCCACCACCCAAGACACTTTAATCATGATGTCCCTTCATACCAATGCCTGTCTATTATTTTCCACATCCCTCTAGGACTGATCTGTGGACCAAGGACTTACTGTAAGCTGGGTACTGATGCAAAAACTGAAATAGAAAAAGGTGTTTCAGGCTTCTGTTTAAAGGGCAAACATACAATAGATCAGTTTTGTTGCAATTCTTTAGTATCTAAATCAAGTAAAATCTTTAAAAAGAAAAATGAACATAGTTGATTAGTTGATATTCCAGCCAAAGTGTTGCCACACCACCTCCCTGCATCATGCTGCCCTAGGCACAGGCTTTTGAGTGTCTAATGGCAAAGACATCACGTTCAGAGTCAAGTTATTTGTTTTGGCACATAATGCAGTTTTGATTTATAAGTCTGTGGGTTGTGTTTAGGTAACGTGCAGCTTTAGGATATGTTACAAATCAGGGTTCAGTATGCAGAGTGTGCAGTGAAGCTGCCTGGAGCATCATCCAGCATATAAACATAGTAGTAATCTGTTAGGATATGGAATCATGATCAAAAAGGGGATTGTAGGTATGTTTTTGTGTCTTTGGGAGCTTGCAGGGACAGATTATAGGCAGGATGTAAGGGGTCCGCGCTCCTGGGCCTCCACCACTTGCCATGCAAGAGGGTCTTTGCGGTGCCGCTGCTGGGTCCAGAACTCTAACACCATGGCGTTTGTACTAGAATTTTGTGGTACTGCTGCTTGGCCTCAATCCACATGCCCTTGTAGGGGTGTATACCTGAGGATCTCTTTCCAATGACACCTCCAGTGGTTTGTTATCCCCCCTAGGGCCTGAGATCTGCCAGTGAGATTTGTACCACCCCCGGTGCTCGCAAGCAACAGTACCAGGACACTTGGCTTGGTTGTCCCCAATCCACACGCCCTTGCAGGGCTGCATACCTTATGTTCTTCCCTTTGCAATCACACCTCCAGTGGGTCATTAGTCCCTCCCCCAGGCCCAAGAGCTGGTGCTCAGAAGTGTACCATCTTGTGCAAGGTACATTGATTCCCAGGATGATTTGGGGGCTCGCGATTCTCTGGAGGTGTTGGGAAGAGGAGGACTTCAGGTATGCACCTCTGCAAAGGCATGTGGATCCAAATGGCAGTACCACACCAGTACCAGGTCCGGGAGATCCAGGGCTCAGAAGTAGACCTCCCTAGACAAGGCGCATCAATTCCCAAGGTGACCTACTTTGGAGCCTTGGTTTTCCAGACTTAGGGGGGCTAGCAACCAACTGGAGATGCCAAGGCCAGTGCAGAGAGGTGGTAAGGTGAGGACAAGTGGTGAACAGCACCAAGGACAGCACACAACTTGAGTCTCCAGCCCAGATCTGCAGTGATGTCAGTCAGTGAGGTATGTAGGCTGTTGATGTCTGAGATACAAAAACATTGTGCCTTGTATTAATATTCAAACTCTGACTGGCTGGCCAATTTATCTGCCTACTGGCCCCCACATACTTACCTGCCCAACCACCTACATACCTATCTACCTGCTTACTGACCCACCCACAACCTACCTACCAGCCTTACTACCTGCTGACTCAACCACCTGCCTACTGACCTACCCTCCAATTTACCCACCAACCCTACCTATCTACCTGCCTGCCAACCAACCCACCCACCTACCTACATAACTGCTCACTTGCATTCCTACCCAGGAGCTGGAGTGGTAGCTGGCAGCCCCGGTGCAAAGGCAGAAAAGTCAGACCCTAGAGCAGAGGTTGCAGTCACCCACCCACCTTATTGCCCTCCCAACTACCTGCTTAACTCCCCACCTTCCTATCTACTCACCTACTTACCCAACTATATGCCTGCCTACTTATCACCCATCCCTGCCTACTTACCCACTCCAGACCTATGTATCTACATGTCTGCCCACCCACCAGCCTACCTATCCTAAATTCCTATCTAATAGGAATTCATAGCCACTCTGTGCTTTCTCTTCAAGATGGCTTCACTCATAGCCTGAGACAGCTGGGGATGGCACTGCATCCCACCCATTTTTTTTTTTTTTTGTAACCCCTCGTACTGCCTCAGCACCAGGGGAAGGATGTCAGGGTGAGAGGTTATAAAGATACTGGATATTTGATTTAATGAAAAAAAAATTATATATTAATATAACAAAAAATACTACATCAGGGCCTTCTCCAGATTTTCTGCCCGGGCCTCCGCCACACTGAATCCAGCCCTGGGTGCTTGTCTGTAGGAATAGACCCTGACAAAATTATTCTCTTTTTTCAACTAAGCCCCCCACATGGGGCTTTATGGCTACATGATTGTCCCCTAAATAGATCAGGGTGGGGTGGAAATATGGCAACAAGTCAGAAGCCAGTGTATGTTGCTTTGCCACATCTTTAGAATTAAAACCAGCTACATTGGAGTGGAGGAAAAGCATTTGGCTCTGCATTGGATGTTTATCCAATATGGAGCAACTCTAGTAGACATTTTGGGATATGGGAACTCTTTGTGCCCACTTTATATTTGATTATAATTACTTGATCATGCCCCCTTCATGTTAACATAAGAGGCTGTAGGGTGGGGTGGATAAATGACCCCCAGGCCAAAAGTCAGTGTATTCCCCCCTTCCCCCCTCATCTTACCCATGCAAACCGAAGGGGGCATATTTTGGATAGGGAAGTGTTTTTGCCCAGGTTATATTTGATTATATTAATCATTACATGGTTCTGGAGAGATTGGAATCAAATGAATCTGAAAAACATTGTTTTACTACTTCTAAAGAAAAAATAGTTTCCAAACAATGAATCCGGCCAGCTTTTATTCTGCCTTGAAGACTGAAACAACCCGGCGGTTGGTCTTCCATGATAACGAGATTTGGCACATAGATCTCTCAATACGTGTGTTGCTGTTAGACGTGAAGATTTTCCTTTTCTGCACCATCGAGGGCCTCCAATGCACTTCACTAACTTGTCTCCACCCTGTTCCGAGGACACTTTCCAACCATAAGTACACATAAAATCACAGGCCAGATTATTAAGGAAAAATTAATAATTGGAGTTCATCGGATTTTGGTGATGAACTTTATATTTGAAGGCGCCAAGGAAACAAGCCATATTGTGATACTGGACGCTCTTCCTGGAACAGATTGTGGCTTCGTATGTTAGAATCAGAGACAATTTGAAGGAATTATCATGGCGTACAAAGCTGTTTAATGGTTTCCAATATTAGATCCTTCGTTTTGTCTCCATCTTGTACTATACACAATCAATCTTTTCACAACCCTGCTGACACAAATTCTGTTGACATTTATGGATTATGAAACAATTTGTTTATGATTGAGCATATTGTGTCACACATACGGAAAAGTCAAGGCTGACATTTGATAACGTGCCATTGGTATGAATGTGATTTAAATGTATTTACTCTTGAGAACTGAATTTAATAGGTCTATTCTGCTGGGCTGGTTGATAGATCACAGCTGTATGCCCTACACAGAACACGAAGCATTAAAACCTACTCAAGTCACTGCATTGGTGTAGTTTAGTGTGGCTTGGAAGCAGTTAAAAAGTTGAGCATTGTTTTAAAATAGGCATTTTCTTTACAACGAGGTCATTATCATACATAACAGATAGCCTTGCCAACATGTTTGTGCCCTTCTTCTCTGTATTATACTTATTAGTTAGCAGAAAAGGCCCTAATTGTAGTGTAAAAGTTATAATCAAGTTAATCAAATAATCAAAGAAATATGGACTTCTAGCCCTCCTGGCCAAAAACAAGTTGCGAGCTGAGCAAAACTGTGCCTTGTTTATAAAAAAAAACATAAATTGCACAGGAACACTGGAACACAGGAACCAAAAGTGGGAAGATGTCCTGGCACTTTTAAATGCATACATGGATTATGGAGACACTGGGAGATGAGAGGGAAGACAGAAAAGGGAAGACAGAAAACCAATGCCATGGCCTATTTTATTCCATAAATTAGCCTGGCCCATGCTGGAGGCAGAGGGCAATTGCATTACACCAATACCACTTACATTTTCTATTTTAAAGGTTTTCATTTTTGTATTGTTTATGTTTTTGTTTATTATTCATGGCTTTATATTTATATATAGCAGTAGGTACCAAAAAGCAGTTGGCTTCCATCTTTCTTTTGGGGGGTAGATTTCTGTGTTCCATTTTCCGGTGTCTTGAGGTCTAGAAGACCCCCCCCCCATCCCAGCTTTACATTTTTACTTTAATGGTATGGAAATCAGAACAGTGAACAATGAGGTACCACCCCAAGTCGTGTCATGTCTTACTTTATGGTGTGACCTTCTGAGTTCCCTTTTATGTACTGGGGGGGGTACCGGATAACTTTTGGATTTAGTTTGATGTCTCACAACCCCACCTCCCACCCACCCAATCTTACTTTTTTTTTTTTTTAAACTCTTTATTTAAGTTTTCAAAATACAATATAATACAGTAAGAAAGACATAGGAAGATGAAAAAGAAAAAAAAGGATTAGGATAAAGGGAAGGATAAACAGATATTCATTTCAATTACATATACTTCTACATCAGATTTACATACTCAGCGTCGACTCAATCTCGTTGTCCTTTTATTTTTCCACTGCCCCGCCGTACCAATCTTACTTTTTTAATGGAATAGGCAGAATGTCAAGAAACAGGTAGGTACAATGACACATTTGGCGTGAGTAGTGATCTGTCATTTCTGGGGCCAGTGCTTGAGACTAGGCAAGAACCTGAAAAAAAAAAGTCACCTCCTGCATTATCAATCACATGATGGGCCACCACCCCATTCCTTGGAAAGACAACTTGGTCCAGAAGCCACAGCATCTGTTGTTCCATCCGCCTCTTCCTTCATCTCACTGCCTGACCCCAAAGCAGAGTCATATAGACAATGGCCTGTAGCAGACCCAGGTGGCAATCCGCTTGCAGCTGCAATGAGTAATTAGGATCTGAACACAGAAGTCAGGTCAAAAGCTTGCAAGGAGGGACATCAATGTCCTCTTCCACGTTAGGGTTATTTCAGCACCAAGAGTATTTTTTCACTTACGGTATGTTTTTTTGTGAGTAAACACTTTTTCCCGAGTTTGCATGCAATTCAGTATCATATTTGGCTGTGCAAGTCATGAGAAAAAGTGCTTACTCACAAAAAACTGTGTTTAAAAAAAATATGAAGCTCAACCAACCCTATTGTGTTGGAATCAAAATTCAGGCATATCTCAGCTGAGCAACCCTTCAGAGCTATGGGAGGTTTGGTAGTGGAAGAAATGTTACCAAACCAACCACCCATAATGAGCCCAGAGCATAAACACAATTTTTGAAATGTTTGTCTTTACACTACTCCATTATAATATAGCAGATGATCTTCCATTCCATGCTTTAAAGTGGACCATCACCCTCCCGGGATCACCTCCCTCCCCGCGGGACATCCGAGATCGGGATGTCCCGCGGGGTGAAACCCCCCCAAACACCCCAAATCCCCTTACCTTGTCCGCCACCGCCTCCCTCACGGCGACGGACAAGCCATTTGACAGCCGCGGACAAGCGGCTCCTCCGCCACCGCCTCCCTCGCACCCTCTGGGAATGGCCGGCGCGGGCGCGCGCGCGCGTCAAGAGTGACGCGCGGGAGGCGGCGGCGGAGGAGCCGCTTGTCCGCGGCTGTCAAATGGCTTGTCCGTCGGCGCTGGGAGCGGGGAGAGGTGAGTTTTTCGGGTGATCACACAGCGGGGCACCCCCGATCGAAGTGGACCAAGACCCAGGATAGTCAAAATCCTGGGTGTTGGTCCACTTTAATGGCCAGTACTGTACCACATTACAAGGGCACAATCACCCTGCAAAAGTAAAATTGTGAACACATTTTGCAAAAGCAAACGTAATACCATTGTGTGAAAGTAGCCTAACAGTAAAGTCTATAAGGTTACATTTTTAATGACTGTGTGACGGGCAGGCTGATTCATTACTAACGCTAGGTAGCGACAGATGAGCGTCTGTAGCGCAGATTTCAGAGCGACCGTTAGTAGTCACTGTGCTTGGCCATGGTTCTTTATTTTAGAGCGCCTCAGTCGCTGGCCGGCATTGATGAATATGTTGTGTGAGTCGCAGTACTACGCTGTATGGAAGTGAATGGTAGCGCCAGCGATCGACTCACACCACATTCATCAAAAAACAGCTTCAAACAGCGCCGGCACTCAAAAATGGGTAGTTGTAGCCCATAGCGCCAGAGGCTGTGTGATTAAAGTCTGTTTTTGAACATGTATCCAGTAGTAACAAAGCAAAAACATATGGAATTACATCGTAACATGAACACTTTAATGCCAGACCTGTAAGGACAATTCTGCATAAAAATATTATTAATCAAAAAGGTTTTCAAAAATGTCATTTTCTAGGCCAGGATACTTCAGAAAGATTTGAGTTTATATTTAAAGAAAAAAAAAATTGGGATCAGGAAAGGGATTTAAGAATAGTCCATAAAAATGTATGGGAGAGCCCTAAGTTTAGAATTTTGGGGCAAATAGTGCACCCAGGAACACCAGTATTCTGAAGTGAAGCAGAGGGAACAGCCACCTATATGACTGCTTTTTAATCACTATGTGGCAATTTTTTTAGGGGTTGGGCAAAGATGAGCTAAACAACGACAGAATGGGGTGAATTGCCACAAATGACAGTAAAGCAGAGGGCATTGCCACCTATACGACTCCTTTTTGATCGTCATGTGACAGAGTGTTATTTATTTTTGGGAGAAAATTGAGCCCAAGCATGCTATTATGGGGCGCATTGACACAACTTACAGTAAATTGGGTACAGTAAATTTTGGGCAGTCATGCCATAGAGGTAATGAAACAGCCGGTGATCGGAGGGTTGCAAGTCACCTAACCCCCCCAATCTTCTCCCCCAGGCACCATGGTTAGGGGAGCCCATTGTTCCGGGCAGGTGTGCATTCATTGCTTGTGTTTGTCTCACTGCCCGCATGGTTTAAATGTGGAGGAACAATAACTATGTGTGGACAAGCATAAAATGGCCATAAATCTCCCAAAATCCCTCCCAAAAATAAAGAAAAGAAAAGGGCATTGCCGCCTATACAGCTGTCGTTTAATCACTGTTACAAAGTTTTACTAAATTATTTTTTTGGGACAAAATGTGCCCAAATATACCAGCATGAGGTGAATCCCTGCGACAGCTCGAGCATGGTTGCAGGATTATGTCACACCTTTTGTCACCTGCTGGCCCCACACACACAGAGATGGACATCACCCCCAACAAGTTAAAGGCTTCGAAACACGAACATGACCCGGAGCCCCCCCCCCCCCAGGAGACATCGATCCACGAAACCTCCCCTTTAGAAACAACCCCCCTAGCAAGCACAAACTTTCAGGGTGCCCAGCAGTAAACAGAACGCCAATTCTATCAGTTTTTTGTCCTCTTTTTTAACCCCCCCAGGCCTGCCTTCCACTCCCCTGTTAATACGAAATCAAATTATTATACGTCACCGAGGACTTGGGGATACCATCATTAACCGAGCCCCCCCTTCGGAAAAAACAGATGGTGTATCAGGTGAAATTTGCTCTGCTCCATCTTTGGGACCCCACCTAATGGGGACACCACCAGGTCCTCCAGCGGTTCAACAAATGCCCCCCCCCCCCGGGCTCAACAAATGCCCCCCCGCCATTCGCCCCAAGGAACCCTTCTTCTCCAGCTTCTCTCTTACCACCTCCGGATGCACCCGACCCGGCTGAATTATTTAAACGAACTCACCTTGGGGGGGGGGGGGATGGTTTACATGGAATCACCAAACCTACCTCAAAGCCTTCAGAGGAAACCTACTTAGCCCAGGAGCATCTCCTCTCGCAGCCCCATCCGGATTCATCCAGAAGCCCCCCAGGTCCCTTCCTAAAGCATAGCCCAACAGAATGGCCACCTCCTGAACAATCGTGACGCAATGTGCATGCTGCTCCCCACTCACATTGGGACTCATTAAATGCCCAACATAACCCCATTTTAGCTACCTCCGCAACGCCCAACCTGGCTGAGGTGACACCGGTCTGAAAGGGCAAGGAGCTGCTCAATACAGAATACACTTCGCTGCTCAAGTTCATCACCTGAAGCCAGAGCCTGATATAGAACATGAAGTCCTTTATTTATGGTGGTGCTACACTTATTTAAATGTAGTGTCAGGATCTGGGGTCAACGGCAATGACTCTGAAGACAGTTCTTGGTCAAATCAAAAGCAATTTATTGAAAATAAATTCCAACAGGCAAAATCTCTTAACTTCAGAGTATGATGCAGCATACAATGCAGTACAGCAAGCGGTTACCTCACCGACTCCAGCAATGTCCAGTGTAGGATAATTAGAGCGTATTGCAAGTCCTTGATATAACAGGTCCTCTTTCAGGGCATACAAGTCCAGGCTGTTAATCTACAGGTTCCAAGAATGGATACCACATAAAGTCCTTCGGGTGCAATCCAGCACTGTCAGTATTGGGAGCAGCAAGGCCCGGGCTCCTCATCCCAGCCTGTCCAACAGCAAACTGGAAGCCCCAGCTTCTCCTTTTATTAGGCTTCCTTGCAATTAGCCTTATCACCTGTGTAAGAACTGGGAGTAGGGGAAAAACCCGTAGAGGACTGGGAATGTGGACTGGGGTCCTGTAAACCCGGCATGGATCGATGGATCGTGCCTGATTGAGAAAAGCAAGGGAGAAATAGACACCATCCAGCACTTTCCCATACACTTTACCACAGTAGATACAGTACTTTTGTATAGCTTCTTGTCATGCTCAGGCAAATTCAATCGCCGGACATCCCAGGAGGCCTGGGGATTCCCCAGTGTGGAAGCCTGGACAGGGATAAGGGCCCGAGCAGAGGAATACATAGGAGGGCGTAGGACAAACAACTCGCCTTCGCCACCAAAGAGGCAAGCCACCGACCACCCGGGGTGTGGGTGGTCCGGTACTTGGAAAGCCCATAACTAACCCAGTTCTTCAGCAGCACTATATAAAGTGGATCAACAGTCAAAATGACTTAAACCAGACCAACCAATAAAACAGTGCCCATATGTATCCCTTCCCAGGGCAAGTTAGATTGTTGCACATAGAAAACACGTTTTGAAATGCACACCATAGGCCACTTAATCAATGCAAAAAGTAGATGAATTTAATTCAATTATTCATGATACATACGAGGACTATAAGTCACACACAGCACTAAAAGTCCTCATGAAAAGGAGAAAATAGCACAAAACCAAAATAAATCACAGGAAGGGGGACACACTACACTGGTGAGTAAATATATATACACACATGATATTCACATAACATATAAACAAACTGTACAAAAACTCTCATTCCTGGTCAACTCACGCTGTGTGGTATGGCAACAAAAGGGTTAACGCTGGCAAAGCCGATAGTTCTTCAGGGAATGGAGAGAAACCAGGCTGGTAGCCCTACATAGAATGATAATCAAGGTATCATTGGTACTAGTGCTGGAGGCGCAGGGCTGATTGCCGTGAGTCCAAGGGAAAGGAAGTCCAATGCTGGCAGATCCTCCAAGCACATCCAAATCTACGATTGTTGCACATAAAAATGCATTAACCTTTTTCTAACTCCTGCTGTAGAAAATTTTAGAAACAAAATGGCGGCTCATGCATTTGCAGGCCACCTGCAAACAGGAAGTGCTGCTGGGCATCCTGTTACTGTGCATTGTCAATTATGTCAGTTGAATCCAGGCAGCAGCATGGCTGAGAGAGGAAGATACAAAATGGCTACTACCTTTCTTTTCCAACTTAGCCAGGCTGTTGGCCCAGTTTAAGGTGGAGAGTACACAGGCCCTGGGTAGTTATTTTGGTGGTCGCAGATTAGGGAAGGGGAAAACACAGGGCAGACGTACACAAGACAAGACTGGTCTGGTCCCCCAGTGCAGACAACAGCAGAACCGTTACCCCAGTGCAGACAACAGCAGAACCGTGCCCCAGTGCAGACAACAGCACAACCGTGCCCCCAGTGCAGACAACAGCACAACCGTGCCCCCAGTGCAGACAACAGCACAACCGTGCCCCCAGTGCAGACAACAGCACAACCGTGCCCCCAGTGCAGACAACAGCACAACCGTGCCCCCAGTGCAGACAACAGCACAACCGTGCCCCCAGTGCAGACAACAGCACAACCGTGCCCCCAGTGCAGACAACGGCAGAACCGGGCTCCCAGTGCAGACAACGGCACAACCGTGCCCCCAGTGCAGACAACAGCACAACCGTGCCCCCAGTGCAGACAACAGCACAACCGTGGCCCCAGTGCAGACAACAGCACAACCGTGGCCCCAGTGCAGACAACAGCACAACCGTGGCCCCAGTGCAGACAACAGCACAACCGTGCCCCCAGTGCAGACAACAGCACAACCGGGCTCCCAGTGCAGACAACAGCACAACCGTGCCCCCAGTGCAGACAACGGCAGAACCGGGCCCCCAGTGCAGACAACAGCAGAACCGGGCTCCCAGTGCAGACAACAGCACAACCGTGCCCCCAGTGCAGACAACAGCAGAACCGTGCCCCCAGTGCAGACAACGGCAGAACCATGCCCCCAGTGCAGACAACAGCAGAACCGTGCCCCAGTGCAGACAACAGCAGAACCGAGCTCCCAGTGCAGACAACAGCACAACCGTGCCCCCAGTGCAGACAACAGCACAACCGTGCCCCCAGTGCAGACAACAGCAGAACCGGGCTCCCAGTGCAGACAACAGCACAACCGTGCCCCCAGTGCAGACAACAGCACAACCGTGCCCCAGTGCAGACAACAGCAGAACCGGGCCCCCAGTGCAGACAACAGCACAACCATGCCCCCAGTGCAGACAACAGCACAACCGTGCCCCCAGTGCAGACAACAGCACAACCGTGCCCCCAGTGCAGACAACAGCACAACCGTGCCCCCAGTGCAGACAACAGCAGAACCGAGCTCCCAGTGCAGACAACAGCACAACCGTGCCCCCAGTGCAGACAACAGCACAACCGTGCCCCCAGTGCAGACAACAGCACAACCGTGCCCCCAGTGCAGACAACAGCACAACCGTGCCCCCAGTGCAGACAACAGCACAACCGTGCCCCAGTGCAGACAACAGCAGAACCGGGCCCCCAGTGCAGACAACAGCACAACCGTGCCCCCAGTGCAGACAACAGCAGAACCGTGCCCCCAGTGCAGACAACAGCAGAACCGTGCCCCCAGTGCAGACAACAGCAGAACCAGGCTCCCAGTGCAGACAACAGCAGAACCGGGCTCCCAGTGCAGACAACAGCAGAACCGGGCCCCCAGTCCAGACAACAGCACAACCGTGCCCCCAGTCCAGACAACAGCACAACCGTGCCCCCAGTGCAGACAACAGCACAACCGTGCCCCCAGTGCAGACAACAGCAGAACCGTGCCCCCAGTGCAGACAACAGCAGAACCGGGCTCCCAGTGCAGACAACAGCAGAACCGGGCTCCCAGTGCAGACAACAGCAGAACCGGGCCCCCAGTCCAGACAACAGCACAACCGTGCCCCCAGTGCAGACAACAGCACAACCGTGCCCCCAGTGCAGACAACAGCACAACCGTGCCCCCAGTGCAGACAACAGCACAACCGTGCCCCCAGTGCAGACAACAGCACAACCGTGCCCCCAGTGCAGACAACAGCACAACCGTGCCCCCAGTGCAGACAACAGCACAACCGTGCCCCCAGTGCAGACAACAGCACAACCGTGCCCCCAGTGCAGACAACAGCACAACCGTGCCCCCAGTGCAGACAACAGCAGAACCGGGCTCCCAGTGCAGACAACAGCAGAACCGGGCTCCCAGTGCAGACAACAGCACAACCGTGCCCCCAGTGCAGACAACAGCACAACCGTGCCCCCAGTGCAGACAACAGCACAACCGTGCCCCCAGTGCAGACAACAGCACAACCGTGCCCCCAGTGCAGACAACAGCACAACCGTGCCCCCAGTGCAGACAACAGCACAACCGTGCCCCCAGTGCAGACAACAGCACAACCGTGCCCCCAGTGCAGACAACAGCACAACCGTGCCCCCAGTGCAGACAACAGCACAACCGTGCCCCCAGTGCAGACAACAGCACAACCGTGCCCCCAGTGCAGACAACAGCACAACCGTGCCCCCAGTGCAGACAACAGCACAACCGTGCCCCCAGTGCAGACAACAGCGCAACCGTGCCCCCAGTGCAGACAACAGCACAACCGTGCCCCCAGTGCAGACAACAGCACAACCGTGCCCCCAGTGCAGACAACGGCAGAACCGGGCCCCCAGTGCAGACAACGGCAGAACCGGGCTCCCAGTGCAGACAACGGCACAACCGTGCCCCCAGTGCAGACAACGGCACAACCGTGCCCCCAGTGCAGACAACAGCACAACCGTGCCCCCAGTGCAGACGACAGCACAACCGTGGCCCCAGTGCAGACGACAGCACAACCGTGCCCCCAGTGCAGACAACAGCAGAACCGTGCTCCCAGTGCAGACAACAGCACAACCGTGCCCCCAGTGCAGACAACGGCAGAACCGGGCCCCCAGTGCAGACAACGGCAGAACCGGGCTCCCAGTGCAGACAACGGCACAACCGTGCCCCAGTGCAGACAACAGCAGAACCGTGCCCCCAGTGCAGACAACGGCAGAACCGTGCTCCCAGTGCAGACAACAGCACAACCGTGCCCCCAGTGCAGACAACAGCACAACCGTGCCCCCAGTGCAGACAGCAGCAGAACCGGGCTCCCAGTGCAGACAACAGCACAACCGTGCCCCCAGTGCAGACAACAGCACAACCGTGCCCCAGTGCAGACAACAGCAGAACCGGGCCCCCAGTGCAGACAACAGCACAACCGTGCCCCCAGTGCAGACAACAGCAGAACCGTGCCCCCAGTGCAGACAACAGCAGAACCGGGCTCCCAGTGCAGACAACAGCAGAACCGTGCCCCCAGTGCAGGCAACAGCACAACCGTGCCCCCAGTGCAGACAACAGCACAACCGTGCCCCCAGTGCAGGCAACAGCACAACCGTGCCCCCAGTGCAGACAACAGCACAACCGTGCCCCCAGTGCAGACAACAGCACAACCGTGCCCCCAGTGCAGACAACAGCACAACCGTGCCCCCAGTGCAGACAACAGCACAACCGTGCCCCCAGTGCAGACAACAGCACAACCGTGCCCCCAGTGCAGACAACGGCAGAACCGGGCCCCCAGTGCAGACAACGGCACAACCGGGCCCCCAGTGCAGACAACAGCACAACCGTGCCCCCAGTGCAGACAACAGCACAACCGTGCCCCCAGTGCAGACAACAGCACAACCGTGCCCCCAGTGCAGACAACAGCACAACCGTGCCCCCAGTGCAGACAACGGCAGAACCGGGCCCCCAGTGCAGACAACAGCACAACCGTGCCCCCAGTGCAGACAACAGCACAACCGTGCCCCCAGTGCAGACAACGGCAGAACCGGGCCCCCAGTGCAGACAACGGCAGAACCGGGCCCCCAGTGCAGACAACGGCATAACCGTGCCCCCAGTGCAGACAACAGCACAACCGTGCCCCCAGTGCAGACAACAGCACAACCGTGGCCCCAGTGCAGACAACAGCACAACCGTGGCCCCAGTGCAGACAACAGCACAACCGTGCCCCCAGTGCAGACAACAGCACAACCGTGCCCCCAGTGCAGACAACAGCAGAACTGGGCTCCCAGTGCAGACAACAGCACAACCGTGCCCCCAGTGCAGACAACGGCAGAACCGTGCCCCCAGTGCAGACAACGGCAGAACCGTGCCCCCAGTGCAGACAACGGCTGAACCGGGCCCCCAGTGCAGACAACGGCACAACCGTGCCCCCAGTGCAGACAACAGCACAACCGTGCCCCCAGTTCAGACAACAGCACAACCGTAGCCCCAGTGCAGACAACAGCACAACCGTGCCCCCAGTTCAGACAACAGCACAACCGTAGCCCCAGTGCAGACAACAGCACAACCGTGCCCCCAGTGCAGACAACAGCACAACGGTGGCCCCTGTGCAGACAACAGCAGAACCGGGCCCCCAGTGCAGACAACAGCACAACCGTGCCCCCAGTGCAGACAACAGCACAACCGTGCCCCCAGTGCAGACAACAGCACAACCGTGCCCCCAGTGCAGACAACAGCAGAACCGGGCCCCCAGTGCAGACAACAGCAGAACTGTGCCCCCAGTGCAGACAACAGCAGAACTGTGCCCCCCAGTGCAGACAACAGCAGAACTGGGCCCCCAGTGCAGACAACGGCAGAACTGTGCCCCCAGTTCAGACAACGGCAGAACCAGGGCCCTCAGTGCAGACAACGGCAGAACCGTGCCCCCAGTGCAGACAACGGCAGAACCAGGGCCCTCAGTGCAGACAACGGCAGAACCGTGCCCCCAGTGCAGACAACAGCACAACCGTGCCCCCAGTGCAGACAACGGCAGAACCGTGCCCCCAGTGCAGACAACAGCAGAACCGGGCTCCCAGTGCAGACAACGGCACAACCGTGCCCCCAGTGCAGACAACGGCATAACCGGGCCCCCAGTGCAGACAACAGCAGAACCGGGCTCCCAGTGCAGACAACAGCACAACCGTGCCCCCAGTGCAGACAACAGCAGAACTGTGCCCCCAGTGCAGACAACGGCAGAACCATGCCCCCAGTGCAGACAACAGCAGAACCGTGCCCCAGTGCAGACAACAGCACAACCGTGCCCCCAGTGCAGACAACAGCACAACCGTGCCCCCAGTGCAGACAACAGCACAACCGTGCCCCCAGTGCAGACAACAGCAGAACCGTGCCCCCAGTGCAGACAACAGCACAACCGTGCCCCCAGTGCAGACAACAGCAGAATCGGGCCCCCAGTGCAGACAACAGCACAACCGTGCCCCCAGTGCAGACAACAGCACAACCGTGCCCCAGTGCAGACAACAGCAGAACTGGGCCCCCAGTGCAGACAACAGCACAACCGTGCCCCCAGTCCAGACAACAGCACAACCGTGCCCCCAGTGCAGACAACAGCACAACCGTGCCCCCAGTGCAGACAACAGCAGAACCGAGCCCCCAGTGCAGACAACAGCAGAACTGTGCCCCCAGTGCAGACAACAGCAGAACTGTGCCCCCAGTGCAGACAACAGCAGAACTGTGCCCCCCAGTGCAGACAACAGCAGAACCGGGCCCCCAGTGCAGACAACGGCAGAACTGTGCCCCCAGTGCAGACAACGGCAGAACTGTTCCCCCAGTGCAGACAACGGCAGAACCGGGCTCCCAGTGCAGACAACGGCAGAACCGGGCTCCCAGTGCAGACAACGGCAGAACTGTGCCCCCAGTGCAGACAACAGCAGAACCGTGCCCCCAGTGCAGACAACGGCAGAACCAGGGCCCTCAATGCAGACAACGGCAGAACCAGGGCCCTCAGTGCAGACAATGGCAGAACCAGGGCCCTCAATGCAGACAACGGCAGAACCAGGGCCCTCAGTGCAGACAATGGCAGAACCAGGGCCCTCAGTGCAGACAACTGCAGAACCGGGCCCCCAGTGCAGACAACTGCAGAACCGGGCCCCCAGTGCAGACAACAGCAGAACCGGACCACCCACTGCAGACAATGGCAGAACTGGGCCTCAGCTGTAGGCAATGTAAGGCTGTGGGCATAGTGCAGACAATAGAATGGACAGTGAAGGACCATGGGCACAGCACAGACAGCATAGACAATGGAAGGGCTGTGGGCCTAGCACTGACAGCACAGACAATGGAAGGGCCATGGGCCTAACACAGACAGTACAGATAATAGAAGGACCATGGGCCCAGCACAGACAGTAGAGACAATAGAAGGGCCGTGGACAAGCACCAACAATAGCACACACAGAGCCACAAACAATGAAGGGCTGTGTGCCCAGTTAGGACAAAAAGAGCGGGAGCCCAAATTCAAGACTCAGAATGCCCAAGGGCCTAATACCAGATTCAGGAAGGCCCGTGGGCTGCAGATGGACAAGGAGGTAGAGCAAAGGGTTGGAGAGCAAAGCCAGACTTCAGGAAGACAAAACAATGATCCAACACAGGGACAGGGACAGATACATGCATTTAAAAGTATCACCACAGCATAATGAACCCCATGTGACGTTAAACAAGGCAGTTCTAAGACCCAGGGGAGAACCACACCACTTCAGCAGACACAAAACAACACTACCACAGCATATCGCATAGCGGCTAGAGCAGCAGATTCTCAGTGATGACAGATGGTGGATCGCTGGTTCAAGATCCTATTTGTGCCAGTACTCACACTGCTCTTACTCTGTTTGCATGTGTTGGATACAAAGTACATGGGTGGCAATATCTATTCATTTGTAGTCCTTGCCACAACCTCCAAGCAGTATCCCTGGTCTGTTATTTTTTAGGTAAGGAGATGTTTTGCATATGTTGGACAGGAAGGGTCAAGCTAATTATATGGTAAAGCAAGGTGCACCAGCAGTGTGTCCTCCAGTTTGCACTGTAACCTACATCCCAGTGAGCTTTTTAATTTTAGAACACAAGAATATAAAAAATGCAATAAAAATTATTCTATACCTGCGATGGGGCATATTTAAAGGTAAGGTCCACTAAACAACTAAACAACAACTAAAAATGCATCCTAAACATACTGCAAAGTTTGCCCCTAGCAGTGATAGCTTGTAACTGTAATGATACAAAGCATGCCAATGCCCAGGAAATACAGCCTCAATCTTTTCAGGGTGGAAAAAAATCATAAAAGCGATGTGCAGTGCCATTGGTGGTACTAAGTGGCTCACCCTGGCACTGGTATAATCGGCAGTCAGGTCCAATAGGCGCTGGACAATACATAATGCTACAATCAAAGCTAATTGGTTAGTATCAGGTGCTGTGTCTTCCAGCGCCGTTGTAGAAATGATAGCTGTGCCAAAAAAGAAAAAGATTTCCATGCTCCAAAACTGGCGCAATAGCCAGCAGAAGACGCCAAATGGCTAAACTGACCAAACTGAGTCCTCAAAGTGAGACAGCTTAAACTAGTTTGTGAGTGATGGGCATGACAGGGGTGGGGTTTAGGGTGTGGCCTAATTACAGGTCACATGCTCTAGGAATATTTGGTCCATAAAAGATGTTGGTGATTCAGCCAATGCTCAGAAGTCCACTGAACTAAACTAAAGAGTCAGAGCAATTGTAAACCACCCAGACACCCAGCATCCTGCATTTGGTGGGACAGGCTTCCCCATGTCAGCAAAGTGGGACATTTAGGTGTTCCCAGAGTTTTCGGAGGGACAATAAGCCTCAAAGTGGGTCTGCCCCACAGAAAGTGGGACATCTGGTGAGTTTTTTAAACAACGTACTTCATAAATAGGGCCCATAGTGTTTTACACTAGGAGGTTCTGTCCTAAAGTTCTTGAGGAGTGATGTGTGCTATTGGTTCCTTTTTTCACTATGTTCTTAATTTCTGGTTGCCGAGTGCACTGGCCGCCGCATTGCTCGCTTACTTGCAGCCGAAATGTGCCCGTGCCGCACAGGTAGAGGTGTGCGAGGTCGTGGACGCAGCACAGAGACAAGATTAGGTTTCGAGAGAAGATGAGTGGATCTGAGCGTCTGGGGGATTTCACACTGTGGGGTATGCCAATTCGGAAAGCCCCAAGGACAGGAACTCAGACGGCCCAAAAGTCTTTTAGACTCCAGGACCTCTGAAGTTGGATGCAGCTATACATCTAAAGACTGAAACAGCAGAAACAAATAGTTCTTCCTTTCTCTAAATGATGCCAATTGAGCACAAATGAGATAAATAAGGTGGGCGAGCAACAATACTGGGCCCCTCGACCCCCAAGGAAGCTGGAACCTGGACGGCCCAGAAGTCTTTTAGACTCCAGGGCCTCTGAAGTTCCTCTTTAAGTTGGATGCAGTTCCTTTCTCTAAATGATGCCAAGGGAGCACAAATGAGATAAATAGGGTGGACGAGCAACAATACTGGGCCCCCCGACCTCCTGGGCCATGGTGCGGTTGCACCTCCTATAGCTACGCCCCTGGCAAAAGATCAACACCACATGTAACCCCAAAGAGGCTGGAGCAAAGCCCAGTGGCACCATGTACTGTAGGTGGTACGTGTGTCAGAAGTTTGGCCATGCTCTGTCTGTTATTGATGAACGTAGGTACAAACAATATACGGTAAACCGTTTTTTACTCACATTGAAACACATTGACATTGAAAATGTAAAATTTTGATTTATTAGAAAAGACCAAGAAGAGAATTTCCCACCAAATGAGCCAATGTTTTTTTGACAGTTTGCCTTTTAAACGTATCTGCATTTAATTTGTGCAAATTCTTAATTAGGAAAACTATGTACCAGCTCGATGTGTTCACGGAAGTTTATGGAAGATGCCAGCCAAACATTCACTAATTCTTCCAATATTTTCCTGAATGGGGGAATTAGTAGATGGTGTCAGCAGCACATACCTATCACCTAGTGAACTGTTTACTGTGATCACAGCAGTTCTACTGCTTCTCCAATGAGGTTTATTAATGCTGCCAGTCAGTGACTTACCAATTGCAGCTATTGATAAAAGTATAGGATGGTGATAATGAGTGTGGCATCCTTGCTCTGTCCAAGCTGCACATCTGACAGTATGATGGCAGTGGCATGCAGAGTGAATAGAGCTGCTCTGTAGCTCACTCCACTAGCATTACACACTGTGGGGCATCCCAAACCAGGATCAGTGTAAGAGAGACAAAAGTATTAAAGAGGCACAAAAGCCAAGATTCCTGCTGGTGTCTCCCCTGCGATCACCCATTAACTCACTTTTTCCCGGCACCGACTGCTCAGCCAATCAGCGGCACTCATTTCCTTTGCTGGCCTCATTTCCTTTGCTTTCCTTAAGGCCGGGCCAGGCATTAAGAAAGAGTGAGCGGCTGCGTCGCCGATATGTGGCGAGGGCTCGAGGAAGAGTCGACCGGACTACCCCCAGGGTTTCGCACAGTGAGGTATTCCAATTTGGGATGCCCCATAAAGCGGTAGACCACCACCCAAAGAGTCTTATACATTCGAGGGGGGTGTATTTCTCTTTAAGGCTTTTGTGTTTTTTTTCAAATTAGTCTGTTTGAAGCAAATCCCCTCTGCCCAAGTATGACAAACCAAAAGGCATCTTTTCAGTTCAGTTTCAGACCATAGAAATCCTTTACATTAATATTATAGAAAGTCATTGGTAATGCCATTGTGGTCATGTGACTTTTTCATGTGGTTTTGATAACTCTCCTCCCCCCCTCCGTTCCCCCCGCCCTGATGTATTCTTTCATAATGGCGGGGTGTTATAAGGCATCAAGCAGCCAACTAGACCACAAGCTCACCTCTGGCTGTGAGGCCTCTTTGGATATAAAGATATGAAAGGATGAGGGTGAATATGAAATATGACGCTATCATGCCGACTGGGAGGTAGCCATTATTTACACCAGCTCTTTTGAAGAAAGCAGAATTTTGCGTTTCAGGAAACAGCCCATTTGTCATCAGGACATGTTCTGATCTGGCACAGGCAACATATTTACAAATCTGTTCTGTAATGAAAACCACGATGCAGAGACGCAGCAGAAACATGTCCCGCCGAGCCTCACACATTTCGTTCTGCTCCGGCAGATAAAAGAGCGCTTGGAGCAATTACAGCAAACATGCCACTCTTTCTGGCATGGAGGCTCCTGGTTCACAGAAACACTAAACTAACCTAACCTACCCCCTCATGCCATCATTGAGCCCTGGATTAAAGAGGCACTCACCTTTTCCTATTGGAGCTCTATGAGGGTGCACAGGGTGTCACTGAGCACCCGTGCGTTGTCCGCACCTTCTCTAAAAGGAATGTTTTATTGCAGTGTGTAGCTATTTCCTGTCCCCCATAATTTTGCCTTTCTAAGGATCTTGAACTGCATGGCCATTCCAAATCAGGATCCCTTGAGGTTGTATGTTATATAAATAAAATGGTGAATTCTACCTGTTACTTGCAGAGGTAGATTTACTGCTGATAAAGGGTACGTTCAAACCATCAATATAGGTGTGGTCCTGCACAGTAAACCACAAAATATTGTTTACTCTATGGGCCCTTTTACACCTCTCTGTTTTAATGCAATGCATTTGGAAAATGTCCTACTTGCTGCGCTTTGGCCCCATTGCATCAAAAAACAACTCACATTCAAGTCTACTGACCTGTGTATGCAGGTCTGTTTCTTCTGATGGCTTCTGATTACTCCATACCAAAGACACTGAGATAATAAGTCTCAGGCTGTTGGTTAGTAAGGTGGTGGGCCCCTCCTTCCAATAAGCAATAGAGCCTGCTGCATTTAGGCAGCAGGTGTCTGGGAGCCTACAGTAAGTGCTGACAGCAGCAAATCCACAGCTTTTCAGGAGATCAATCCAATCAAGGAGGGAGGCTATCTGTGACTGTACAGTTGTGGTCTGCCTTCCTGCTCC
Source organism: Gastrophryne carolinensis (assembly GCA_027917425.1). Lineage (NCBI taxonomy): Eukaryota > Metazoa > Chordata > Amphibia > Anura > Microhylidae > Gastrophryne > Gastrophryne carolinensis. Next base: position 440,806,328 of record CM051235.1, read on the forward strand.
TGAATTTGGAGCCATTGTCAGCTACAAGAGCTAGAACCAACATGCTGTGGTACCCCAGCCTACATGGAAATAAAGTAGCACAAGAGAACATAGTAAGTACTTAGCAAAAATCCTTTTGCCTAAACTGTTACTTTAAGGAAGACATACCAGCTGCTGCAGTGAAAGAAAGTACAGTATGTATAGGCTTTTTGAACTTTAGAAAATAAGTGCTCTCTAGTACATAACAATCCACTTTTGGGTACACAGAAGGGCTATCAACATTTTACCTAATATCCTAGTAAAAAAAAAAACAAAGTAAAGGAAAACATATTGCCTTCTTTTCTGTTACAGTGAATGGAGGATGTGGACAGTATTATCTGAAGAAGAGCATGATGGGAATTGAAGGAATGGTCAGTGAGATCCTCGAGGGCAGAGACAGTCTACTGTGCCAGGTTGGGAATTCTTCATCTTTCGCTGAACATGCAGACAACTATGAGAGTGGTACACTTTCGGAGTTTGGCAACAGGTAAGGCCGCTCTCTGATTCCAAATGTTCTCCAGCAGGCCAGGGTATACATCAGTAGATTCAGGCCTGGCAGTGTAGTCTCCATCAGTAGCTCCAGGCCAGGCAGTGTAGTCTGAACCAGTAGCACCAGGCCAGACAGTATAATCTCTATCAGTATCTACAGGCCAGGCAGTATAGTCCCTATCAGTCGCTCCAACACCAAGAAGGGAGGCACACAATTATCCTACTCTATATACAATTTTATTTAATCAAATAAATGCCAAAAAACACAATTACCCAGACATGTTCAAAACATTAAAAAACATATAAGCACAGAACATACAGGACATACCAACATAGACAGGTCTATAGATGGTGGGGAGAGACCAATATCTATTAGCCATTAAAATCCTAGCTCAAAATCTGCATATTTAAACACGTAAAAAAAGCGAGTAAAGATCTCTTTATAAAGTGCAAGTGCCCAGTGTGCCAAAATTCATAACCCAAACGAATATAAATACCAATATATATTTATATATATATATATATATATATATATATATATATATATATATATCCACAAATCATTCACAAATGTGTATCTTAAACGATGTGCAATAGCAGCAGAGAACTATAGCAGCAAGAATAATAGTAGCACACAAAAGTAGAAGACAAAAATGTCAACAACAATAATAACAGAAATGCCAATTCAGTTATAATAAATAGTTAGACCACTCTATAACATGGTGTGCAACCAGATCTCATGATTTACAAATCACAAATGATCACCAGGGTCTCCCCACTGCCTACCACCAGAATAAGCCACGCTTTCCGTAGGTATCCCCTAATTCCTTAGGCTATCAGTAGCTCCAGGCCTGGCAGTGTAGTCTCCATCAGTACACCCCTTGTAGCTCCAGGCTAGGCAGTGTAGTCTCTATCAGTATCTCTAGGCCAGGCAGTGTAGTCTCCACCAGTATCTCCAAACCAAGCAGTGTGGTCTCCATCAGTATCTTGATGGCCTGGCAGCATTGTCTCCATCAGTAGCATCTCCATTATTAGCTCCAGGCCAAGCAGTGTAGTCTCCATCACTAGCTCTGCTGTTTCTCAGTTGTTTCAGGCCAGGCAGTGTAGTCTCCATCAGTTGTTTCAGGCCAGGCGGTGTAGTCTCCATCAGTAGTGCCAAGCCTGGCAGTTTAGTCTCCAGCAGTATCTTCAGCCAAGGCAGTGTAGTCTCCATTAGTACCTCTAGGCCAGGCAGTGTAGTTGTCATCAGTATTTCCATGCCAGGCAGTGTAGTCTCCATCAGCAGCATCTCCATTAGTAGCTCCAGGCCAGGCAGTGTAGTCTCCATCAGTATGTCCAGGCCAGGCAGTGTAGTCTCCATCAGTATGTCCAGGCCAGGCAGTGTAGTCTCCATCAGTATGTCCAGGCCTGGCAGTGTAGTCTCCATCAGTAACTCCAGGCCCAGAAGTGTAGTCTCCATCAGTCGCTCCAAGCCAGGCAGTGTAGTCTCTAGCCATAACTCCAGGACAGTCAGTGTAGTCTCCATCAGTAGCTCCAGGCCAGGCAGTGTAACCCTGATCAGTAGCTCCGGGCCAGGCAGTGTAGTTCTGATCAGTAGCTCCGGGCCAGGCAGTGTAGTTCTGATCAGTAGCTGCAGGCCAAGCAGTATAGTCCTGATCAGTAGCTGCAGGCCAAGCAGCGTAGTATCCATCACTAACTCCAGGCCAGGCAGTATAGTCTTTATCAGTAGCTCTAAGCCAGACAGTGTAGCCTCTAGCCATAGCTTCAGGCCTGGAACTGTAATCTCCATCAGTAGCTCAAGGCCAGACAGTGTAGTCCTGGTCAGTAGCTCCAGTCCAGGCAGTGTAGTCTTCATCAGTAGCTCCAGGCCATGCAGTGTAGACTCCATCAGTATGTCCAGGCCAGGCAGTGTAGTCTCCATCAGTATCTCCAGACCAGGAAGTGTAGTCTCCATTATTATCTTTAGGCCTGGCAGTGTAGTTTCTATCAGTATTTGCAGGCCTGGCAGTGTAGTCTCCATCAGTAGCTGCAGACCTGGCAGTGTAGTCTCCATCAATATCTCCAGACCAGGAAGTGTAGTCTCCATTATTATCTTTAGGCCTGGCAGTGTAGTCTCTATCAGTAGCTCCAGGCCTGGCAGTGTAGTCTCCATCAGTAGCTCCAGACCTGGCAGTGTAGTCTCCATCAGTAGCTCCAGACCTGACAGCATAGTCTCCATCAGTAGCTCCAGACCTGGTAGTATAGTCTCCATCAGTAGTTTAAGGCCTGGCAGTGTAGTCTTCATCAGTAGCTCCAGACCAGGAAATGTCGTCTCCATCAGTATCTACAGGCCTGGCAGTGTAGTCTCCATCAGTAACTCCAGGCCTGGAAGTGTTGTCTCCATCAGTAATTTAAGGCCTGGTAGTCTCCATCAGTATCTCCAGACCAGGAAATGTGATCTCCATCAGTAACTTCAGGCTTGGCAGCGTAGTCTTCATCAGTATCTCCAGGCTAGGCAGTGTAGTTTCCATCAGTATCTCCAGGCCTGGCAGCGTAGTCTCCATCAGTAGTTTAAGGCCTGGCAGTGTAGTCTTCATCAGTAGCTCCAAGCCTGGCAGTGTAGTCTCCATCAGTAGCTCCAGGCCTGGAAGTGTTGTCTCCATCAGTAATTTAAGGCCTGGTAGTCTCCATCAGTATCTCCAGACCAGGAAATGTGATCTCCATCAGTATCTTCAGGCCTGGCAGTGTAGTCTCCATCAGTATCTCCAGGCTAGGCAGTGTAGTTTCCGTCAGTATCTCCAGGCCTGGCAGCATAGTCTCCATCAGTAGTTTAAGGCCTGGCAGTGTAGTCTTCATCAGTAGCTCCAGGCCTGGCAGTGTAGTCTCCATCAGTATCTCCAGGCCTGGAAGTGTTGTCTCCATCAGTAATTTAAGGCCTGGTAGTCTCCATCAGTATCTCCAGACCAGGAAATGTGGTCTCCATCAATATCTCCAGACCAGGAAGTGTAGTCTCCATCAGTATCTCCAGGCCTGGCAGCGTAGTTTCCATCAGTATCTCCAGGCCTGGCAGCGTAGTTTCCATCAGTAGCTTCAGGCCTAGCAGTGTAGACTCCATCAGTAGCTCCAATATCTTCTTCCACTTTGCTGTCTCCAGTGCCTCTCCCCTGATGCTGGCCACAATTTAAAGCCTGGGCTTGTGTCAGTTTGACACCCCTTCTCTTAGTGGTGAGCTAGAAAGGAGCCCTCCACACTGTTACTTGAGCCGAGCTCACACTGTTGCAATGTACACAGTGTGCTTGCATCATCATATGGCTTCATTTGAAAAAAAGAAAAAAAAATGAGAAAATTGCCATGTGTAGCTGTACACAGTGACTTCATGGGCAGACAAATTCTGGTTTGGGAGGCCCAGCTGTGTGAAATCCCCCGGATTGCGATGTATACTCAATCTCCACAGGCCCTTAGGCCTATGTTAAAGGGCCACTGTAGTCAAAAAAAGGGGTACTGTTCTTTGATTCTTCACAGCATTGCCCTCAAGGTCAAGACCTTCAATATTTACCCATTTAGCAGATCTTGCTTGCGGGCTCCAAAGTTGCTCCTTACTGCCTACAAAAGAAGTATTATGAGGCCGTGCTCTGTTCACTATGACATCCATCTGTAGATCACCGAATTTCGGCCATTTCTTTTCTGGTAGATCATGGGCACACATGCATCCTGGAGCCAGATCAACTCAATGGGTAAGTACTGAAGATGGGATGTGCTGCAGGGAATCCAAGTTGATTAGCCCCTTTTTTTGTTTTTGACAACAGTGAGCCTTTAAAGTGGACCAAAACCCGGGTGTGCAGCCAGTCAGCATGCTCAGATCCATTAGTCCTCTTTGGCAAAGAATCGGCTAATAGCCGAATGGGGCCGAGCTACATCACTGCTAGCTTCTGACATGGGGCATGGCCACGCTGGCTAATCACAAATGCCTGGCGCGGACGTGCACCTGGCTAAAGGCATAATGTTGTGTGGTTTTACTGTGGACTTGGGGGGCTCACACAGCAGAATCAGGATGCCCCAGGTGTTGTAATATAAAGGCCCATCTTCTGATTTTTGAATTTTGCTGTCTGTCCTGGCTGATTGGCATATCTTACAAGCTCATACAAGCCAATGGCTCTGAAAGGAATAGGGTCTGCTACTTCTATATAAGACCTCTATATGACGCTAACTACCATTGATTTACATCACAAAATACTATCATATTATCATATTACTTGACTGAAGACCGGGGAGAAACAGTTAGGTGGCCTTGGAGTCTTATAGATTCCAGGCCGGTCAAGATGGGTTTTGGTCCACTTTAAAGCACTAAGGCCAGTAGGTCCAGTACCCTAGAAAAATATTCAAAACACTTGACTGGTAGATAATAGGGAGCCATGGATGTGGCCCAGCATAACTCCTGTTGCTGACTTTCAGGGGGATTTCCACCTTAATAGTGGTTTAACATGGTGGTAAAGGATTTATATTTCAAACGTGTTTAAAACTGACAAAATCAAAAAAGTGTATTGATTTTTGTTTTTGCTTGATATTTACCATTGCTTAAACTGAACCTTCACTGTGATTTATTGAAAAGCCCAAACCCTTAAAAACGATTCCCCAGAATCTAAAGTTAATATATTTTAAGTATTTAGTCACTTACTAATTATTCTTTCCCCCACTGGGCTGCAACTCTGTTCAGGACTTTAGGATACGGGTGCCGCCATCTTGACTCAGAAGCATCACACTTACTGAGAAGAGGAGAGTGGGATAAAGTACAGGGGGGCGGGTTATAGCTGTGCTTTGCTCATACAGAGCAGAGCTGGGGTCAGGAAAAGGTCAGCAATCCCAGAATGCAGAGCAGCACAGTCAAAAGGCACTTCCTGTTTGCAGGCTGCCTGATGTTACATGAACCGCCATCTTGGATGTTTAAAGGCTCATAACATGCAGTAGATGCAGGTAGGATGATTTTTAATGTGAGCAATCTGTATGTACAGGGTGTGGAAAACATATAAGATAAGCTCTTATTCAGAGTGAAGGACCGCTTTAAGAATGTGTTTGCACTTTCTCTGCATTCTCTCAGCATTAGCAATCTGGAATGGGCAAATGTCATTAGATAATGATAATGGGAGTCTTAATGGCATGGGATGAAAAAGGAATGGAAAGTTTCCACACTGCCTTGGTGCAGCTGGATTTACTTTAGAGGAGCACACAGTTTGTAAACTTTCTTATAGGGCCCAAATCAGCTTTAGAATTGCACAGTTGGCTGTACATCTTGGGGATTTTGCAGAACTTCTTGGCATTCTGGACCTTATATAGGGGTAAGATGAGCCACTCCCTAATTTAACAGAATCCATTAATGGGAAAGAGCATTACGCATGAAGGTTTTCAACAAAACATGAAAAAAAACTGCCATTGGCAATCTCTTGGCGGCTGATTTTCCAGTAGAAACACAGACTTCAAATACCCTAATTGTGAGGGATTATTGACATTTAGGACCCTTTATAGAGATTAGATGAGCCTTTACTCAACAGACACCATTAATTTAAAGGATTCTGCAGAGGTGGCATGCCGATGAAGTGCCTGGCATGTCCCCTCTGTCAAAGTGAGTAGAACATGGGGGGCTCCATTTACAGTGATGGGTGCTGTTCACCATTTTGCTCACAAATGATGAATCCCTGGGTGTGTGATCTGATCTTGAGAACCGTTGAGTATAACACTAACAGACCTCTGCGAAGGAGAGGCACAGAAGAGGTATGTGCTTTGTTTGTATGGCCTGTTCCTTTAGGGATTTTCTAAATATGCTGGGGAATAGTTTTTTAAGGATTTGGGCTTTTCATTAAATCACAGTGAAGGTCCGGTTTAATACTTTAATGCCAGACCCTTAATGACAATTCTGCATATAAATATAAATAATCAAAAAAGTTTTCAAAAATGACTTTTTCTAGGCCAGGAGAGATGACACAATTATTTGAGAAAAAAAACCAATTAAACACCAAAAAACCCTTTTTAAACAGAAGAAAAGGAACGTTTCTTGAAATGTATAGGAGAGCAACAGGTAATACCTGGCGCTCTGGAACCTATACGCTGAGCTGCCTGTAATGATGAATCATACCCTACATGGCGCGGTTAGAGTCGCTCACCAGAATCACCTTCATAAATGTGATATTGCGTACAGCGCCCAGCATTCACCAGACGCTGCCTGCCGCTACGAGGCACTACCTGGCGCTATCCCTTGATGAATAAACCCCTAAGTAGCATTCAAAAGCATTGGCTTGCCTATAGATTAACAATGTATCAGCACTTTGGAGTTTGGCCACTGCATTACAAAAGTTCAGCAAAACTACCATGCTTAGATAGTCACATTTATCTTCCTCATTGAAAACAATGGGGGCCTCCATACTCCCGTAACTTCCGTGTACAGATGTGCCCTTTGTTTTCAATGGGAGCTGGCTGTACAGAGGCCACGCCCCCCTGCCAGACGAAACCTGGTAGAGCAGTGAAACCAGGACGTACACCGGGGGAACCCAGGAAATCTGGGAACACACTCAAGAAACAGTCATCTGCAGTTTAACAAACAAATAAACACAGAGGAGAATGGCACAGCAATATCTTTTACTAAGAACTATAGTGTTTTATTTTCGAAACGCAACAGGGGACCTTCCTATCCATCACCCAGATGGAGTTCTACTACTTTGCTGGAATAAAGTGGACTTTTTAACACATTACCCTGGAGCGTGGCCACACCTGCTCGTTTAGCTGCTTTTCCACTGCCAACCCTCTAGTACCACTACCTACCATACACTACCATAGTTGGACTGAGCCTCGCCCCTTCTCGATCACACTAATGCCTGTGTCTGCAGGGAGATTATTGCATCTTTCTTTGCTTTTCTGTTTCTTTTTAAAGGAGAACTCCCTTTTGTCTGATTCTTTTTGTGTTCTGCCTTATTATTTTCCTTGTGGAATGTAAAATAAACCATTGTGTTAAGATTGTGCCCCTATACCCTGTGATTTACTTATCTGCGTGCTGTTTCCAAGTTTCCTATATTCCTTTGGCTTTCTGTTTAAAAAGTGGGAGGGACTTATCTGGCCCTCAGTGTCCCTCTTTGCACCCACAGAGCCAGGAGATAAGAGAGCGGTGCAGGAATGTGACTGAGGTAAGGGTCTTTATTCTTTGTAACCCCCCATCCTGCCTCTATACCCAGGGAAGGTTGCAGGGTGGGGGGTTGTATTTTGCCTGGAATTCAGCTTTAAAGTGGACCAACACCCTCCCATGATCGCCCCGAGAATCTATAAGATTCCCGGAGAGATCAGCTCCCTGACTGTGGGGCACCCCGATCGGCGGTGCCCGTCGCCGCCTCCTGCTCGTCCCTCTAGCAGGACGCGCCCCCATGCCGGCCGTTTGTGAATGGCCGGTGCGGGCGCGCGCCCTGTAAGAGTGATGCGCGGGAGGCGGCGGCGGGCGCGCTCTCTTGTCCGTCGCTGCCTCCCGCTTGTCCGTCGGCGGGGATTGGCTGCAGCGGTCACGTGGGAGCGGGGAGAGGTGAGTTTTTGGGGCTTTCTGGGGGGTTTCACACAGCGGGGCACCCCTGATCGGGGTGCCCCACCGAAGTGGACCAAAACCCAGGATAGTCAAAATCCTGGGTGTTGGTCCACTTTAAGAGATCATTTGCCTGTGAGCAAATATGTTTTCATTTTACACCTGGCCATTAGAAGTCCTGCAATAAAACTCCAGACAGAACAATCATTTGGGCTTTGGTTTTAGCATTTATCACAGGATGTTTTACTGTCTGTGGCTTAGTTTGAGAGAGTTACAATCATTTCCTGTTTATACTGACCCAACAAAAAATCCATGGCTGTCACTGGGAAGATAGCACCACATATCAACCTCATAGTTTGTTCCAGAGCACCCCCTTATTCCTTGTAACCAATTGCTTTTTGGATGCATTAGCTTCTTGTGCCAGCAAGAACTAATGATTAGCTTTGTAAGTTAATGCCTAGACTCCAAGCTGCAGAGATTTAAATTGAAACAAAACCCATCAGCGGCCGGCCGCTGGCTTTCCCGAACCGGGATGCCTTGCTGTGTGAAACCCCCCAGGTCACTGGTAATCTCTTACCTTTCCCCGGTCCAACGGTGCATGTGCAGGCTCTCATTGTTTTCAGATATTCAGATTCAGGTAGGCTGGGGCGGAGCGTGCATGAGGCAGGGGATAGTCTTGCTCCCCATTAAAGTCAATGAGAGCCGTTTGGCAAAAGAAGCAAACACAGCAAACGGCTCTCATTGGCTGAGCGCATGCACTGTTGAAAGAAGTGAGTTGTTTGGGGCTTTCTGGGGGGTTTCACATGCCCCCGAAGAATGGAACAAAACCCTGGAAAGTCAAATTCCCAGAATACATACATTGAAGTAATGGAACTTGAAGTAATAGAACTTCGGAGTTGCCCCCCTCGCCCTGCCACCCTTCGCTGGTGCTGAGGCAGGAAGGGGGAGTTACAAAGAAAAAATAACCTTATCTGTCCCTTGGGCAACGCTGCTTCTCCGGTGTTCTGGATCCTGGGCGCTGCCATCTTGCCAGAATGACACAGAGCTGCATCCTCCGGTTCTGTGCACGCTACTGCCAGCCCATTCAAGTGAATGAGTGGTGGCAGCGCGCACAGACCCAGGGGACCCACAGACCCAGGGGATAAGGCTTTTTGTCATTTTCAGCAGCAGCCGCTTAGAGACTGGGAGGAGGATAAGCCAAGGGTTTTTTTCTTTGTAACCCCCCCGTCTTGCCAGGGTAAGGTGGTAGGGTGGCAAGGTGGTTTTAAAGAACAGGTATTAGTGCACACAGTATTTCATAGACCAGGCCTCAGTTAATAGAATCGGAAAAAAGAACTGATGACTCCACATACACTCAATATCCCATTATGAAAAGATGAGAGTAATTATGGAGTCTCATCTTCTGTCAGTCAGGGCAATTATAAAACAAAGGAAATTAGGAGGCTGAGTATAACACAGAGGTTAGAGGTTGTCCCAGATACTGGTTACCATATTGTGCTTCCCATAATGAAGGGATGAGAGATGCTCGTACATTGGAAATTTGACCTCTAGCAGCATCTCGTCCCTCGTGCTTTTCCCAGGATGAGAAGAGGCATTTAACAGGAGCAAGTTCATTGTGCCGATCAGATGGCCATTACCAGGGCTCACAAATTAGGTTCCACATCAAAGCCCAGAGCATGTAGTTCTGTATAGAAGATCTGGTTTTGTAATTCTGGTCAGAAATAAATAAAGCGATGTAGAATGGGGTGTGTTTGTACAGGCGAGGCGTGTGAATGAATGGTGTGGTCTGGTGGAGATGTAACTATGTGCATATGTCTTTATGGATTTTTCCTGCATGTTTGTCACATGGCATGTGTGTTAAAGAACCAGGGGCAGCATAGGTTTCTCAGTGCCCATAGCAAAATTTATAGTGTGCCCCCAAATAATTACACCCCCCGCATTAAAGTGGGCCAAAACCCACATTGATAGGTTCCAAATGACTCTAGAAAGTGGTAAAAGCCCTCAGAGGCATCCCGATGTGTGAAACTTCCAGAATCACTCATAATCTTACCTCTTTCCAAGATCTCATAGTACATGTGAGAACCACCCCTGCACCACTCCATCCAATGTGTGCAGCCTGAATTTATTCAGCATTGTTGCCATGCATTAATATGCACAGCAATCAATGCTTATTGGAAGAGAGCCTGTGCATGTGGCTTGGCAGATTTTGGATGATCATGGGGGTTCACACATGGGCATCCCAAATCAGGTCAGGTTCTAGGCAGTGTTGGCGCATTGTGCGCCTTGGGTTGTCAACAGTGGGGCCCAGTGAGGTCTTGTTCTTCCTGAGGTACTACCACAGTATGCAATGTTGGCACGCTGTTTGCAGGGAGCACCAGGGGCCAGAGCTGTAGGTTGCACAAAGCTGAGCCAAGATGTCAGCACCTTGTTTCTCCAAATGCTCTATACACAGAGCGCCAGGGGTAAGCAGTTAGCAGTCTTGTGCTTTTGCCACAGATGCTGCAAGGGGGGGGGGGCAGCTTGCATGGGGCCCCCTTCTCTCAAAGGCCCGGTAGCAGCCTCTCCTGCCTCTATGATATGTACGCTCCTGTAAAGAACATCTGTAGTGATGAGTCCAAAGCACCTGGAAGAAACAGCCTGATCCCAGAGCTACATGAAGACAGCCAGCAAAATGTGGGTTAGTGTCCTTGTGGTCCTACCTGGTACAGAGTTGCCAGGGAGGGGCTAGGTCCGCTTCACTTACTTATGCAGATTGCTTCCACCTTTTGTAAAGGAAGACCATTTACCATAGGCAAAGCACTGAACATGAGTAGCATTCTGGCCAATCTCCAGCCAGGGCATTAACCTCTACTTACTGTATTGTACAAATGCTCAGAAGGAGAAGCTTTCCAAGAGGTGGGCCTCTGGGCATCAGGTGAGTACTTGGGAAGTAGGGAGCTAAATAACAACAGGATGGTACACCCTTCCGAGTACAATACCAGGCTACATTTTAATCTTAAATGGAAGGGGCATTCCAAATCCGGTTTGGGCATGTAAATGGATATGCAGTTTTTTACCCAAAGGTCCTGCTGGACCTGGAGGAACATGGGGCTTGATTTAACAAACATAGAAAAAAATCGTTTGGGTTGGAAAATTGGGTTGCATGCGAAAACCGTAACGAAAAGTAACTTTGAGTGTTTCAACAAAGCTGACTAATTAAATTTGTCCAGTCGAATAGGCTCAAAAATGTGGTGAAAATGGACGTTTCCATGCAAAATGACTTTGGTAAGCAAAAATTTCAGGAAAATTGACTCAGATTTTCCAGCTGAAAACCTAAATTCATTGAAAGCCTCTCCAGTGTTGAGAAGCCATTAACCCAAAATGGTGCATTAGTTTTCTACATTCCCCATACCATTCTACATGGTATGGAAGAGTAGAGGTATGTAAGTTTGACTGGTCAGTCCCTTTAATGGTATGGGAGAGTAGAGGTATGTAAGTTTGACTGGACAATCCCTTTAATGGTGTGGGAGAGTAGAGGTATGTAAGTTTGACTGGTCAATCCCTTTAATGGTGTGGGAGAGTAGAGGTATGTAAGTTTGGTCAATCTCTTTAATGGTATGAGAGAGTAGAGGTATGTAAGTTTGACTGGACAATCCCTTTAATGGTATAGGAGAGTAGTGGTATGTAAGTTTGACTGGTCAATCCCTTTAATGGTATGGGAGAGTAGAGGTATGTAAGTTTGGTCAATATCTTTAATGGTATGGGAGAGTAGAGGTATGTAAGTTTGACTGGACAATCCCTTTAATGGTGTGGGAGAGTAGAGGTATGTAAGTTTGACTGGTCAATCCCTTTAATGGTGCGGGAGAGTAGAGGTATGTAAGTTTGGTCAATCTCTTTAATGGTATGAGAGAGTAGAGGTATGTAAGTTTGACTGGACAATCCCTTTAATGGTATAGGAGAGTAGTGGTATGTAAGTTTGACTGGTCAATCCCTTTAATGGTATGGGAGAGTAGAGGTATGTAAGTTTGGTCAATATCTTTAATGGTATGGGAGAGTAGAGGTATGTATGTTTGACTGGTCAATTCCTTTAATGGTGTGGGAGAATAGAGGTATGTAAGTTTGGTCAATCTCTTTAATGGTATGGGAGAGTAGAGGTATGTATGTTTGACTGGTCAATTCCTTTAATGGTATGGGAGAATAGAGGTATGTAAGTTTGGTCAATCTCTTTAATGGTATGGGAGAGTAGAGGTATGTAAGTTTGACTGGTCAATTCCTTTAATGGTGTGGGAGAATAGAGGTATGTACGTTTGACTGGTCAGTTCTTTTAATGGAATGGGAGAGTAGAGGTATGTAAGTTTGACTTGTCAATCTCTTTAATGGTATGGGAGAGTAAAAGTATTTAAGTTTGACTGGTCAATTCTTTTAATGGTATGGGAGAGTAGAGGTATATACGTTTTACTGGTCAATTCATTTCATGGTATGGGACAGTAGAGGTATGTAAGTTTGACTGGCCAATTCCTTTAATGATATGGGAGAGTAGAGGTATGTAAGTTTGACTGGTCAACCCCTTTAATGCCTGTGTCCACTTGGTTTGATCCTTTGAAAATGACAGCCTATTTTAGTGTCTACTCTCCTCCCCCTTTGCCAAAGGAGTCCAGAAGCTGTTTAGAAGAAACCTGTTAGGGTTTCACAGGATCTGCTTGGCACTTACCCAAACTACTGTAGAACCCATCTTGACCGGCCTGGCATTTTCTTGTGACACACCTCTATTTTATTCTGGGTGAATGTCCATTGCACTGTTGCCAGTGTGTGACCATCCCATATATACCTTTTTCTATCTTGCAGGTCTGCACACTTCCACACCTCTATCTCCGTTTGTTTGAATGGGACGCACTCAGCAAGCCGCATCAAACAGGAAGGTCCCTGTAACTTCTCTCAGCTGTCATCGCCATCCTGCCACCCGGGCCTCTCAGAGTTAAGGTCGGCTCTCTTCTCTGATGCCACCGTAGCTCACAATGGATTAAAAAACCGTCTGTCATCGTACTTTCTAGACTCTGAGCACGGCACTTTCCCATCCTCCCAGACAGGCAGCAGCAACAGTTCTGAATCTGCTCGCTTCCAGTCTGCAGTTAGAAGAGGATGTCACAGTAATGGCGTGGAAATCGTAGGAATTATTCATTCTTCAAATGCATCGCTGCCATCCTATACCAGCAAAGTTTGTGTCTCGCCCACTAGTGTGGCTGTCACTTCTGGAAGCGTCCCTACTGGCAGTCCTCCAAAAGCCTCTCTGCCTGATGGGCTCTGTGGATCACCTCCTTCTGCCTTGTGTTTCTTTCCTAACTCAGGTGACAGTGAACTTCCAGAACAACAGGTACATGTGTCCTGCTCAGAGGGCACCGCCAACGTCCATCTAAACTCAATCTCCAGAGACTGTAGTAAGCTCAACTTCCTAAAGCAGGAACCTGAGGATAGCTATCAGCAAGGGCTTTTATCTCCTGTCCATCTTCCTCCAGCTATGTCCCCCAAGGTGCTTTTATCTGATGATCAAGATCACCTTGGAGCAGAAAGGAGGCAGCTGTGCCGCTGGATAGACTGCAGTGCTTTGTATGATCAGCAGGAGGAGCTGGTGAGACACATAGAAAAGACACATATTGACCAGCGTACAGGAGAGGATTTTACATGTTTTTGGGCTGGCTGCGCACGCCGGTACAAGCCTTTCAATGCACGCTACAAATTGCTCATTCACATGAGAGTACACTCTGGAGAGAAACCAAACAAGTGCATGGTGAGTACACTCGTGTTCTCTCATAAGTTCTCTTACATAATAATTCTTTAATATATTATGATATCAAATGTTATTAAGCGGCTCCTAAAGTTTACATGGGCACTTTTATTCTCAATGATTTTACAGAATAAACTGAACATATGAAGTAAAATAACCATTAAAAACTGCATCAATTACCAAAGATACCAAAACTTAAAGGCCTTGATTCAATAAGAATTGAAAAACATTCTCATGGTAGTAAAGAATTCAGCCCAAGAATTTCACGTTACTGAATCAGCAGATAAAAAGACAATGAAAGACCAGTAGCACAAAGTTCTCTACTTTTCTTAGGAGTAAAAATATACACAGTGAACAAGTCATTCTATGATGAAACAAGTTTGGGGAAGGGTCAAGCAAGACGCATGGAAGTCATGCGTTTTCATTATCAGCCAAGGAAGATATACGCCATTGCGTTACAAAGAGGGTGAGACGCTATTTTGGAGGCTTAACTCGCTGACCGGCTGCTAATAATATTGGCTGTGCGTTGAGTGTGTTTTATATGATATTTTCAGTAAGCATTATAAAAATCAGGAATGCTACTCGGTTGAAATAATACTACACGATTGGATTTTTTCCTTTTTTCTTTCTTCACATATGCCCACTGTTAACCAATGGTTAAAAAAATGCCATTGAGGGAGATAAAAAGCTTGACAAAAGAAATCAAGTTGGAGATATTAAGAGCGGTTGAAGCTCACGTTGAAGCGGGCCTACATCCAATTGATTGAAATCAGAAAGCCTGGTGGTTCTTGGTTCACAAGTTTAATGAAGGTTAATACACCTGGGTGATCCCCTCTGAAGAGTTTTGTCTCTAAAGCGGACTTAAATTCTTTTAAGTAAATGTGTAATACTATTTACAAAATTGTTTACTAGCGCGGGGTCAGCCACAGTTGATACTGAGGCTTGAATATTGAATAATAGGACACTAATCAATTTATGACACTGGTGTGTTGGCCCTTGTGCATGATCATAGAATTTTTATTGTAAAAGGTTGCAAGCGCAGTTTCATTCGACTTGTTTTGGGATCGATTTTTTACACAGTAAAAAAGTACCATTGACTTTCATTGTCTTACAGTAACAATAACATTCTCAGGCTTATTTGTCATAAAATGATTTTTTACTACCATGATAATTTTTTTCAACCTTTATTGAATCATAGCCATAGGGTTACTTTGCCCAGAGCAGGGACTGGGTACATTTTTGGCATTCTCTCATCAGAAAGACCCCATGTGGAGTAATTTGTTATTGATGGTATCTATGTAGCCTAAAGTGGGCTTCAAAATATAATAATCAATTTTTTCTTATAAAAGAGACCCCTTGTGTACAAAAGGTTGTTAAAGGTATACTGTCAACCTTCATCTCGAAGAGGAGACACTAGGGTTAAAGTGGACCAAAACCCAGGATTTTGACTATCCTGGGTTTTGGTCCTTTCCCCACAGGCACCCGGATCCGTGGTGCCCCACTGTGTGAAACCCTCCCAGATCGCCGCAGCCAACTCACCTCTTCCTGGTCGCATGGCGCGTCTAAGAGCAGCGGCTCTTAGACGCGCCGTGCGACCAGGAAGAGGTGAGTCCGTTTGGGCGTCCTGGGGGGTTTTACACAGCGAGGCACCCCTGATCAGGGTGCCCCCGGGGAAAGGACCAAAACCCAGGATAGTCAAAACTTTTGACTATCCTGAGTTTTGGTCCACTTTAAAATGTATTCACATTCTCTCATAGGGAAGACCCCATGTGGACTAAAAACGGGTTGGTAAAGTATCCAGGCCAACTCCATCATAATTTGCACTGTTTCAGCAGGAGGAGGACTTTTCCCCAGTTTTATTGCATTTCTTGCCCATATTAAGTGCTTCCAGAAACTTTGGTTGCTCCAGGATAAGCTACTACTAGTATAGTAGTAGTGGTGGTATCAGTGTAGTGGTATAATAGAATTATAGTAGTATAGTAGAAAATTATTTGGTAGTAGTCCTCAGAGCATTCTCAGCCTATGTGTATGAAGGTGCCCAAATCAGCTCAACCTCTAAAACACTACAAGGTGTATCCCCCGACAAATTGTTTGGAAAATATATTGTCAAAAATACTAACCGAAATAATTACCCTAACTTCTAAACTAAGTTCGACAAGGTTCCGTCACATGAGTTCTAGGCTAACAAGTCCTTTTCGGGCACATTTAATCCATAAGCAGATTGGTGCAGCTTCAGTCAATGAAGTGCTTTGACCTCCAGTCAAAAAAATCAATGTTTAGTAAATTGCTCTCTTAAACCCTTCCCCCTGGCAATCAGTGATGTAAAGTATTTGAGAGGACTTAACCCTATGCAGATGTTGTGGAATAGCAGGCAGATTCTATGCTTAAAGTGGTCCTTCACTCTGAATAAGAGCCTATCTTATATGTTTCCCACACCCTGTACATACAGATTGTTTACATTAAAAATCATCCTACCTGCATCTACTGCATGTTATGAGCCTTTAAACATCCAAGATGGCGGCTTATGGAAGCCGCCATCTTATCAGGCAGCCTGCAAACAGGAAGTGCCTCCTGACTGTGCTGCTCTGCATTCTAACACTGCTGACCTTTACCTGACCCCAGCTCTGCTCTGTCTGAGCAAAGCACAGCTATAACCCGCCCCCCTGTACCTTATCGCGCTCTCCTCTCCTCAGTAAGTGTGATGCTTCTGAGTCAAGATGGCGGCGCCCGTACCCTAAATTCCTGAACGGAGTTGCAGCCCAGTGGGGGAAAGAATAATAAGTTAGTGACTAAAAACGTAAAATATATTCATTTTAGATGCTGGGGAACCATTTTTTAAGAGTTTGGGCTTTTCATTAAATCACCCTGAAGGTCCGGTTTAAGAACTGCATGGGAGCAGCCATCTTGCCACAATTATGAAAGCCCAGCTTCTGAAAAATCACAGTCAAAATTACCCTAAATATCTTTGAAATAATGCTTTATTTCTAACGAGAAGTAAAAAGCCATCAGCTCTTGAAACATTGTATCAACATTGTAAACAACTGCAGCCAAGGCAAAAGATTTACATTGATACATAGAGGCCGATTCATTAATAGCGCCAGGTAGCACCAGATGAGCGACTGTAGCGTGATTTTTTCAGCGCCAGCCAGTATTCGCTGTGCTTGGCCGGCGTTAGCTTGATGACAGCGACTCAGTCGGTGTGCGGTAATGTTGAACACGGGCTGGGGGGTCGCTGTTTCACAGGTTCAGCGTTGTATGTGAGCGCCTGACAACGAATGGCCAGAGCGAACGGCTAGCTTCATATTCATTAACAAATCACGCTCCGAATGTGCTGTCGCTGTCCATTCCTTGTTTAAACCCCAGAGCGCTGGCGGCGATGGGTATTAACTAGTTTTTAACCCCTAAACAACCATATTTTTTGAATGTAACATTATACATGTTTTTAGAATCATTTTGTAATATGAATACATTAATCTCAGACCTGTTAGATCAATTCTGCACAAATTTTTTTTTAAATTTTTTTTTACTTAAAAATAAATCCTAACATTGCAGAAGTGGTCTCCGAATTTTTGACATTAAAAAAAAAAAAAAAAAATGAATACCAATTAATTATGATTAATTATAGATTGCTCCATTGAAATGCATTGGACAATGCCAGGGAGCGACAGGTCATACCTGGCGCTGTGAAGGAATTTGCAGCGGCGCTGTTCGGTCCAGGCGGCTTCATGATGAATGCCGCGCTAGCCGTCGCTCTCGCCGGCGCTAGCCTCATTTTGCTTGATAAATGCGTCATTGTGAGCGCCGCCGGGCGTACTTGAGTCGGTAGTCGCCGTTAGCTGCCGCTACCTGGCGCTCGTCAGACACTACCTGGCGCTAGCCCGTGATAAATAAGGGCCATAGTTACATTCATCCCCTCCAGCAGTTGGTGATTCAGTGTGAGAGTGTGTGTAACATGACAGACATGCTGATCCTTTTTCTGAGGTAAATTTCTCTTAGTTTGGTGTGGACTGCGTATTGCAAAATCCTGCAAAAAAAGCTGCTGACCGCCTACATTTTGTGGAGAAACACACAGGTGCACTGCATCAATGATACATCAATGTTGCCAGGTATAGAAGGAATTCATCTCTATCTAATCTCTCTCTGGCTGGTTGCCTAAGGAAGCTCTCAGCTCAACTGCACTGTGTCTGTGCAAAGGCTTTCCTCCATCCCCCACCTATGCTCATGGGTAAGAAGGGCTCTCAGGTGTGTTTCAAAATGGCTGAACCCATGCAGTTTAGGAGTGCAGAATCTTTAGGCTGTCCCACAACATCATCATGGGGTTAAAGTGATATTAAAGGCAAAGGCAATTGTTACCCCATTGAATTGGGCTACCTTTGGCAATGTCCTAAACTGTTTTCCATTTTTAAATTGAAGAAGAAATGGCCGAGGTATTGAGGTTTACAGGTTCAGCTTATGATTTCTCTTCTGAATTAAGTGGGCATGGTCCTTGGCTCTGTGATGATGCATAATAATCAGCATGATGGGCGGGGTCTGTAAGATTCCAAGAACTTGCTTCATTCACCCTGGCTGTGCTTCTGCCCTCTCCCCCTGTTGCTAGGAAATATTGGAGCCTAGACCAGTACCCCCAGACACACAAGGCTGCAATCCCAATCGTGCATGCACGCACTTCAAAATCGTGTTGGGGTTAGCTGGGCTTGAATGCAGAAAGCCAGTCAAGCCAGAGGGGGGACCTGGTTTTGTTAGGTGATTGGTGGACCACATCGGTAGGGTGTGGCTGGAGCCCAGAGTGAGGAAGGGGATTTCCTCACTCACAGCGCCAAACTGAGAAGAATGACTGTACTGGAGGAACAGTAAGCTGCTGTTCATTTTTTTTTTTACTTTTGCCTTTACAATCTCTTTAAGCCCTTTTAAACAGCATACACCACTGTTCAGCAAAGGGGGGCTTTAGAAAAGCAAATGACTAAGGCCCTTATTCATCAAGCGATAGCGCCAGGTAGTGTCTGACGAGCGCCAGGTAGCGGCAGCTAACGGCGACTACCGACTCAAGTACGCCCGGCGGCGGTCACAATGACGCATTTATCAAGCAAAATGAGGCTAGCGCCGACGAGAGCGACGGCTAGCGCGGCATTCATCATGAAGCCGCCTGGACCGAACAGCGCCGCTGCAAATTCCCTCACAGCGCCAGGTATGAGCTGTCGCTCCCTGGCGATGTCCAATGCATTTCAATGGAGCAATCATTAATAATTGGTAATAATTTTTTTTTTTTTTTTTTAATGTCAAAAAATCCGAGAACACTTCTGCAATGTTAGGATTTATTTTTAAGTCAAAAAAAAAAAAAAAAAAAATATGTGCAGAATTGATCTAACAGGTCTGAGATTAATGTATTCATATTACAAAATGATTCTAAAAACATGTATAATGTTACATTCAAAAAATATGGTTGTTTAGGGGTTAAAAACTAGTTAATACACATTGCCGCCAGCGCTCTGGGGTTTAAACAAGGAATGGACAGCGACAGCACATTCGGAGCGTGATTTGTTGATGAATATGAAGCTAGCCGATCGCTCTGGCCATTCGTTGTCAGGCGCACACATACAATGCTGGACCTGTGAAACAGCGACCCCCCAGCCCGTATTCAACATTACCACACACCGACTGAGTCGCTGTCATCAAGCTAATGCCGGCCAAGCACAGCGAATACTGGCTGGCGCTGAAAAAATCACGCTACAGTCGCTCATCTGTCGCTACCTGGCGCTATTGATGAATCGGCCTCTAAACCTTTTTTTCTTGGAGGTCTGCTTTAAGGTGAAACCAGGCTCCAGCCAACTTCAGGGGGCTGGTCTTGTAACTCCTGGCATGCAGAACATCAAAACCTTGCACATGAAAAAGGCCACAGAAACATTAAAACTACTGTAAACCCAACAGCAATAAAAAGACATTAAGCAGCTCACCTGATGCCTGTCCCATGTGCCTCTCCTCCATTTCCTGCACTGTAGAGTACAGGTTGTAGAAGGGCTCAAGAGTTTGCCCTCCTTTCAATTTCATTTCTTCAGGATCACACAAAAAGTGATCCAACATCCACTTTGTCCCTTGGAGTTCTCAGTGTGAGCGAGCATGACGAGCCACAGAGGTCTCCTATCTGTCTCTGACCACAGCAGATTATGCACATGACTCATAGAGCTGCACCATAACATGCCCTTCTTAGCTCAGCCCTGACCCAGAAATTGAAGTGAAGAAAGTGTCTTAGCTCAATATACATAAGGTATTTACATATAATTAGAGATTTTTAGAAGCTTTGATATGGTTTTTTTATACTGTTCCCAAGGGGGATAAGGTTCAAAGAAGTTAGTGTTTGCCTGAGTCCCCTTTTTCCCTGTCTGCAGACATAGTCGAGCTGAATCTAAGCACATGCTCAGCTCTTACACAGGTCTAAATCCACACCTCAAGAGAGACAAGGCATCAAGGTGGAGGCGGCAAACTTGCTCTGTGTCCCTGGAAATAAAAAGAAAATAGCTCTTTAAAATTATACACAAATATATGTTCTGTTTTGTTTTAGTGTTGCAAAATGAGAGCACATTAATACATGTGTTGTCTTGATTGGATTGATCCAGCCTTATGGTTGTTGCCAAAGACAGAAGTTAAAGGAGCACTATCGCGAAATTGTGTAATATTAAAAATCCCTAAAAACACCCTGGCTAATGAGAGGAGGGGTCACTAATGCACCCAAACTCGCACCAAGCTTATGCAGGTTTTACAGGTTTAGTCTATGAGGGGTGACAGAGCCTGCCACCCTTGATTTCCTCTTTCTACCAATAAAATAAAAAACACAAGCCTGGCTGGATATTTCATGATGTTGGGTATAAAAGTCACCTCTCCACTCACCATCCAGCATATTTATATGGCTCTTTACTATTGGGCCATTTTTCACTTTATAATTTACCCAAAAAACTATGGGTGCCTCGAGCCAAGAGGTGGCAACCATCACAAAACATAAAGCAGTAGGGGCTTAACTACAGGGGTTGCAGTGGGGTGCGATCGCATCGGGGGGCCTCCCCATCATTGTTGTTCCTTTAAGTTATCATCAGATCTGTGTTCAATTTCCATCATTTAGAGAAAAGGAGCACCATTTGTCTTTAGTTGTCTAGCTGCATCCAGCTGAGTCAAAAGACAGAACAAAGTTTACTGTATGAGCTTTGAAAGGGTTCCATGTAGTGTTCACAGCGGGGCCCCATCACATTTAGTTACATCACTGTACAGTTGAGTTCCTGTGCCAGTGACACCTATGGATTGTGTAGATGGCTCCAGGCTACTAACTAGATGGCACTGCCTCATAGTAGGTGAGGCTCTATATACAATCAGATGCAGAATTATTATTATGCTGTAGCCATCATAGCCCATGATGGTAATAACATGTCTTCTAATACTCAAAGGAATCTGGACAACTTGAAAACAGGAAACAAATGAGACATTTTTATTGTAAATAAGCTGGCCTATAAAATGCCAGATAATCCTTTTATGATATTTCTACAATGTGATCCGAATTTAAGCCCGGTTGTAACCAGTACATCCCTCCATCTGCTGTCAATTATTCCCCTCCTCCTTCTCCTCCTCCTCGTCATCTGTACACACAAGAATTCCCTTGCTTGTCTCCAGCTACCAGATCCTTAAGAAGTATCATTAAGGCGGCCTGCACTCTATGGCCCGTTTGAAATGTACAGTAGTGAGAGGAAGCCATCTAATCTCTCCACAATATCCTGTTATGTTTCATACTTAGCAGTTGTTGTTTTAGTTTTATTGCATTGGAAGCTTATCTGCATTATAATCCGATGGGTGTCCAAGTAAAATAATGAGGCAATACCACTAAGACCTTCACGATTGAAGATTAATTTTCATGCTTTCTTAGATTCAGTGTTCCAGACAATTGGATATTTTATTGTCTGAGACAGCCGATAGAATGAATTTACTATGCTTGTCTATGGAGGTGCTAGAACCTCCCATGTCCGGCTAGTGGCCTCTAGCTGTGTTCAGCTTTCTAATCTGTACATGTAGCATGGGCTTTGTTTTATGTCACTGGCTCATTGCATGAAACATCAACCAAGGGATATTATAACAAGCTTGTACTATAACTGGAGCTGAGAGTCACTAATTGGTCAGTTTCCAGTCGCTGTACTGCCTAGATCAGATTCAGTTCAAGTGTTCCATTGTTGGGATACAGTATTCAAAGCCAGTGTTGGTCTACTAGTAGAACTGACTCTGGGGGCCCACCCTACAGGGTGCATGGTTATGTCCCTAAGCTGGCTTGACCCCCCCCCCATTACATTCTGGTCTTGTGCTGATGAGGACCAAAGGCTTAAAACACATGTCCTCAACTAGAACATTATGGTTGTGTAAATATTAATAAGCTATACCCAAGCATTGTATGTTGTGTAGTGGTTCGAAGTGCTTCAAACAGCAATGAGATGCATAAAGTTCTGTCAACCCACTAGGATTGATGGGTTATCCTGCTTTTCTTGATCTGTATGTGTCATGTAATTACTTTCTGCTTTAAGACATTTCAATTATTACTTTTGAATCCCTAATTATATGGATTTTTCAATCTCTATTAGTGCCTCCTATTGCACGGACATGCAAATGGTTAAATTATTTCTGCTCTCCCTATTCTGGCTGTCAGGAGGTGCATCTTTCTTCCAGCCTTCATTCAGCTTTTGTTCCCCCATTAGGGAAACCCTAGTCGCAGGGCATTGTGGTCCTGCAGGATGAGCCTCAAAGCTTCCAGATGGATTTGCCCTACCAACTCCCTGCATATTCCCAGGTTTTTCTTTTTTATTTTACCAGCTCCACAATCTCCAGCAGTTGGTACTAGCCCTTCAGAATGTATTTTAACTCTTTTATTACTGTATCTGGAAAGTGCGCTCTGCCCTGACAGGGTTCCTGCCTTTTTTAGGAGCCAGTGGTTATACATCACCCAGTATCTACAGGACTTACTTATTATAAGAGACTGTTACTTTCCACCCTTACAACTTATGGCACAATTATTTAAAAAAAAGTAGGTTGCGAAATGATTCTGACCATCCTGGTTGCTCCACAGTGACCAAGATGAACATGACTGGCAGATGTAGTAGGGAGATGAAAGACGTTTCATGGCACCTACCCAACCATCCACATCTTCTCATGCAGGGCCCACTTTGACACCCTAATTTTCAAGTGCTGGTTTGGTGGCTTGGCAGACAACAAAGGACAGGGCTAACGACCAAATTCATTTGAGCTATGATGCGGGCATGAAAGGGTTCTTCCTCTAAGATCTATGACAGAGTCTCTTTCGCTTGGTGTGAAAGCAAGGGGTACTTTGGCAGAAATTCCTCTATTTCTCAGGATTCTGGAATTTTTGCAGAAGGGTGTTGAGGAAGGGTTAAAGATTTATACCCTCTGTTGAATATTTTGGCATTGTCCATTTTCTTTTAGAGATCCATGGCAGAGAACACAGTGATAAATATTTTCATGCAGGGGGTTACCCACGTTCATCCACCCAGCAAGCCTTTGTTACCACCTTGCAACCTTCATATAATCTTGTCAGCTCTACAGGGTTCTCCCTTTGAGCCTGTGTCAAAGGCTTCCTTACTGTAGAGTCTTAAGGTCCTCATTTCGGTAGCTATCACCTACCGAAAGGGTGGAGCAACATTATCACTGTAAATGGTGCTGCACAAGGATAGGGTGGTTTTTGCTTCAAACAGGATTTTACACTAAAGGTAGTCTATACTTTTCACCTTAGCACAGAGGTGATACTGTCTTCTTTATGTCCTTGTCGTAATCAAGTATAGGCTTCTTCATTCTCTGCTTTGGCAGGTCCCACATGTATCTAATTTGGTGCTGTCCTGTAGTGGAATATGACAGAAAATTTGGTGTTCTGTAGAATTGTTTTCTCTCTTAAAAATGAAAATAAAACAAAAATGAGTGCAAATAGTGGCCATT
Source organism: Gastrophryne carolinensis (assembly GCA_027917425.1). Taxonomy (NCBI): domain Eukaryota; kingdom Metazoa; phylum Chordata; class Amphibia; order Anura; family Microhylidae; genus Gastrophryne; species Gastrophryne carolinensis. The sequence goes on from CM051235.1 coordinate 440,830,096, forward strand.
GGGTGCTAATGCACACATGAAATTCTTCCTCTGCATTTTCCCCATCTGTGCACTTGTAAACAACACATTCCATGAACACAACACTATATTAGTGACTACACACAAGTGAAATATACACAGTGGGCACTATATTAGTGATTACACATAGGTGAATAACACACTGAGAGGCAGTGTCCCATGGCTGGGAATGAAACCTGTCACCTTCCGGCCACAAGCCCAATTCCCTTACCTCTAGGCCATACAAAAGCTAAAAAGGTGAAGCTGCTTCCTTCCTCCTGGGCAGCTGTGTCTTACTGCTATTTAATAACTGGAGTGGGAGGTGCAGCCAGAAGTATATGTAGACTAGGAGGAGCCACAACATTTTATCTTGCAGTCCCTGCCTTGGCCAAGCATTAAGCCATGTGTATCTAATTTGGTGAGGCCTTGGAGTGGAGGAAAACAATTCTACATGTAAAAACTTAATTTTTCATTTTTTTTTTAAATGTGGTAAAGCATGCATCATTCACCTTTGTATGGGTGCGTGCTGCTTGGAAACTCCAGCTTTGCCATTCTGGCCAGGGGTTAGTGTACTCACCCAGCTGGTCCAGCAGAAAACAGTTCGCCGCACCGAGCTGCAAGCGGCTGTGTTTGGTGGCTTATGTGCAATGAGCGGCCACTGATTGGTAGCTCTGCACGCACCCATCACTGTAGCGTTGCTAGCGGCGCTCTAGACTTTCCGTTCCGCCCTGTTGTGGTTTTGGCTGCAGGTTTGCAAAAACGAAAAGAGGCTTGCCCAGGCACGGGGGGGGGGGGGCAGGGGCCCCACTGCCACTGATCTGCTGCTGGCCCCGCAGCCTGTCAGACCAAACCAAAGACTGAAAAGCCTACTGGATCACACCATAATCCAAAGGTTAGTGGAGGCCCCCTTTGCAGGGAAAATTATGGAGGCCCCGGGGTGCGCGCCCCCCTCATTATCTGGCCCTGTAAATAGTACTCCTATGTGACGGTGGCACAGTGTGTATATTGATTTTTTACAGCCATTGAGAATATTCATGGAAATACAGTGTGTGTTCAATGGTTTATGCAATCAGATATGTCCCAGAAGCCTCAATAAAATACCCCTGATACCTGTTCTCGAATTAAAGAGTTGGAATCGGCTTAAATAAGTTATATTATTATTAAGCAAAGAGTGAAAAGATAAAATCCATATATATATATATATATATATATATATATATATATATAACAAAAACCACATGCAGTATACCCCATAGCACATACTGAGTGTATATGGCACATAATCACACATTGCACATCACCCATAAATACTGATCACTCACAGTTCAGGGAATGAAAATGGAATCCAAATGTAACATTCTCGCAACTTTCCTAACTGTAAATCTCAACCCGGCCTGCAAATAATTACAGCCTTGTGCTGTGTGGAATTAGTACATCTGGAGGGTACCAGCCCCTACAGGTCACCATATAGTGCTTCTGGGAAGCCTCTGCAAGTCACTTTATAGGAGCACTAAGGGGGACTTATTGTGTAGTGATGTAATGACTGCGCGTATGCGCGTTGCGTGACATTATGGGCGCACCGCTAGAGTTACAACTTGGAACCCATTGCTTAATAAGTTCACGCTCAGGAATACAGCTTGATTCAAAAAAATGTGCCTGTTAAAAGGCATTCTGTTTGTGATATTTCCTAACTCATGAGTGTTCATCCAGATCTCAATCCTGCTGGAAAAAATCACCAGTTAGGACAATCTGGTGTGAGTTGGGGAATACCTACTTTAATGGGACAGTCCAGGCAACAGCAATCATTAGGCACCAAGCAGCTCACCTATTGCCTGTCCCATAATGCCCCTTCTCCAGTTCCTGGAGCACTAGGTAGAAGCCATAGCAGAGCTTCAAAGTTTGCCCTCTTTTCAATTCCTTTTCTCCAGGACCAATGCGAAAACATGTTCAAATGGCCACTCTGTGCTCAGCTGTTATGGTCCATTTCCAGAAACAGATGTTCGTTGAGCGATCAAACGATTGTATGACAGAGGACTTGTATTCAGACGTGGACATGTGACAGCACTTGATAATGGTTAATAGTGTTGATAACTGAGGTTGCGCGAGTGTTGATAATCGAAAGAAGATAAGTGTGATTGGAAATTTCTAAAAGAACAGATATTTGTAACTCAAGTCTTTTTCTGCAACACTTTATTATGTTGTGCAATCCAGTTACAATAAAAAGATTGAAACAGACGTGGACATGTAAGGTATTTGTCAGGGGCGTAACTTGGGGGGTGCAGGGGGTGCAACCGCACCCGAGCCCAGAAGGTCAGGGGGACCCCATCATTGTTGCACCTCCACCTTTTTTATATTTTGCTCACTTGGCATCATTTAAATAAAGAGAACAGCATTTGTCTCTGTTTCAATCTTTAGTTGCCTAGTTGGAACCAGTTGAGTTGACAGAAAAAGGTATACTGTATGAACCTTGAAAGGGCCCTATTTAATATTCGTCACATTTAGTTACGCCAACATTAGCACAATGAATGAGAATTCTCATTGATTGCTTGATTGCAGTCGCCGTTTCCAGGAATCAATTATCGCTTGTTCCATGGAAATGGGCCTTTAGCGTAAGAGAAACTGGCAAGCTGCCCGTGATAGTCAAAATACTGGGTTCTGGTCCACTTTAAAGCAGGCCAAAATCCACATCTTTAACTAGCATCCCCTGACTTGCTCCCCCCATGAATAGCACATTTTGGCAATTTTTAGTGTTCCTGCTTCAGTCTAATACCCGATAATGGCCCTTGATTTAGCTATAAAGCCTCGTCTCCTCCATTTATTGTCACTGTTGTGTGTGGCAATGATGTAATTGCCATACCAATGCAATGACTGATTGTCTGCCATCTTACAGAGAGGGGCAGCAGGACAATTAAAAAAAAACTTTTACACTCTAAGAAGGGAATATCGGCAGGGGCTTTGGCCAAATGTATTTCACAACCCCTGGTGGGTTTTGGTCTGCTTTAAGCTGTGGGGATGCACTAAGGTTACTACAAAACAATCCTAAAATTACAGAATGCCGCCGACACCTCCTCCATTAGTTAGGTACCTTTAACAGGGTTTAGGTTCCCTTGTGGATTCTCCATTTCATCATCCACCTTTATTCAGACTGAAACAAATATTAAATGCGACTTCAATGAATCTAACCCGATATGACTCTCGGAATATTACTACCTTCTAATTTATTTTTAGGTATAGAGAATACTCTTCAGGGCTTGTAATGTTTGTGTAATGAAGGGGAGGGAGGCAAAGGGTGTGTGCTAGAGGACCTATGGGGAATCTTCACCGCCAGGGTCTCCTAGGCATGAAGCTATCGGATGACTGGCTGCTGCCATTAAACTTAATAAAAGCAAATCATTTTTGAATGAATGAATGTGCATTTTCCTCACTGGCTTCTCATTAAACAACATCAGATACAAATTCCCCAAAGTGTCACGTTGTGTGGTCCTACATGAGAGCGCTGAGAAAATCTAGCTCCATTTTTACCTGCTATGTCATCTACATCATCTAATGTGTGGCAGCTTTAGATCAGTAAATGAATTTCTATACCCGCTATACCGGGTACGTAGGCACGTACAGCACACAGCAATCAGATTTTGTGGTTTCCGAGTGTATTTTTGAGTGTGTTGCTCACTCACCCACCCTCAAAAGATAATTTGTTAATACCAACAGAAAGTTCTCACTGAACTGAAAAAAGGAGCGTGCCCGTCTTTATGGTGAATAGAAGCTTTGTTTGGTACTGACGTAATGTATATATTCACTGTGTAACTTGTATTACACAAGTAATAGAGAGGACTGCAGCACTTAATCAAAACACGACTGACGGCAGAAGGCTTAATTAGCTGCTTCAGTGGGAGCCCCGCTAGTTAAATATTGTGATTAGATTAATTGGAAGGGATTATGAGCGCACCGCTTGCTCCTGTATGTTGCGCGTTTTCTGTGGTGGTCTGACATGTCAGTGCAACTGGTTTAACTCACATATTCCCTATCTGATGGTTAGTGCCTTTAATCCAAGCACAATGGACTTCATCATCCTTCAGAGAGCAACACTAACCCAGATGATGACATTTCATGGTAGCTAGAGACAGGGGCATAGCTAGGGTGGCAAGGGGGGCACGTGCCCCGGGTACAGCAGGTCGTGGAGCGCCTGAGCACCGCTTGGGGGCACCATTCTGAATCTTTTCCCTGGGTGTCGGAAAGCCTAGCTTCTCCTCTGGCTAGAGATGTCTCATGGTGTTTAATTGCAACACTGTTGTAGATGATAACGTCTAATGGCTGATGATGTTAAATTCTCATGGTGTGTATCTGCAACAAGGTTGTTGATAAAGGATAATGCTGGGTGGAGATGATGTTTGATGGATAGTGCTTAGATACAACACTTTTAAATGATGTGTTGCCCCATGGTGTGTAACTGTAATTCCATTGTAAATAATGACGTTTCACAGCGGCTGAAGATGATGTCCTATAGTCCAGAGTTTCTCAGCCTGTGGTAGACGTAAACCCAGGGGTACACAGCAGTGTTAAGGAGCACACATACAGGGGGTGCCTGACAGGTCTGGTATATTATTTTAACAGTGAAACTTTATACCTTTTAACTTTTAAAGTACTACAAGGCCCCTCTCGATGCCTTGTCCCTTCTCATTGTTCCCCTCCTTTACCCCCTTCGACGTCTAGCTCCCACCCTCTTCCCTCTCTGCACTCGGCTCCTGGAAACCATTACCCCCTCCTCTCGCCCACCCTATTCTGTTTCTGGTCATCCCCTTCCTATTGTTCTTCTCACTCGGTTGCTAGATCTCCCCATATAAAGGCTGCGGGGACCAGCAGGTCATGACGGCCCTTGCGCGAAACTCACTCTGGATCTCGAATTCCCATGCAACCCTCGGCGGGTGACCCACTTCATCTGGGGTGTCGGACTGGCGCAGGGTGGTGGGCGAGCAGCGCCAGCTGCCCCCCTCCCTTATACCTCTTCCTGTGCAGAAGCTGGCCCATATGCACGGGGGTTGGCCCACCCATCTATGTTTTTCTTATCTTGGCGTGCACCGCGGGGGTAAGCGATGCAAACACTAGTGTCAATAAGTATGATAGTTCCTTCCCAACAACAGCCCCTAGCTTTTGGGCAGGGCTTAGGGGGGGCAGGAACTGTAGTCCTGGGTCGTGTCGCTGGGGCCGCTTTGGGGCCGGCGCCTTTTATATGTCTCCAGGGCCTTTCCTTTTTGTATCTGTTCCCTGTGTTTACTTATGCTTTTCGAAAACTCAATAAAATCTAATTAAACTAAAAGTACTACAAGGCCAGTGGCCTACTTATTTTGGTACTAATTATAATCAAGCACCCCCTTGGCGGTACTTGGTTGGAACTTTTTCTCACTAGGGGTACTTGGTATAAAAAAGTTGTGAGCCTCTGCTATAGTCTATACCTGAAACACTATTATAGATGATGAAGTGTAATAGGCAATGTGGATAATGCCCCTTAGTCTGCAAGTGCAACACCATGGTAAATGGAGATGATGTCCCGTGGTCTGAACCTAAAGCATTATTATAGATGATAACGTTTAAGGGGACTATAACCCCAATAGCAAAAATAAGGTCACAAGCAGCTGTGGTTCTCAAGCTTTTTTATACCAAGTACCCCCTAGCGACAAGTAGCTCCAACCAAGTATTTCTAAGGCCGGTGATCAATTATAAATAGTACCAAGTAAGTAGGCCACATGTCTTGAAGCTGTTTTAAAGCAAGATGGGTTATTGTTTCACTTTTAAAATTAAAAACCATACCAGTCATGAACCCCCTGTTGGTGTTCTCCTGACCACCATAATACATCCCCCAGGTACGCTGGTTTAGAAACAGTCTCCATTTCCTGCAGCTCCAGGTAGAAGCCATAACAGGGCCCCAAAGTTTGCCCTCCCTTCAATTCCTGTCCCTTGGTACATTCATGGTACATGAATGAGCATGTCAAGACACAGTGATCCCACAGCTGTCTCTGTCTGCAGCAGATCACAAGAATGAGTCTTAAAGCTGTGCCAGGAAATGTCCTTCCCAGTTTCAGTTTCTAACCAAGACCTAGAAATTGAAGCAATAAGTAACAATACATAAGCTATTTTTATAAAGACTGAGATTTTGAGATGCCTTGAAATGGATCATTTTCATGGGGGATAAGGGGGGTTGAAGTTATCATGTGTTTGGACAGGGACTTGGATGGGGGTCCAATGATTTGTAATTACAGCACTGTTGTAGATGCTGATGTTGATGTCTAATGGTGAAAAGAGATGATGACCCAGAGTCTGTTTCAGAAGCATTATTGTGGATGGTGATATTTGGATGAATATGAGGGGTCCCATCTTGTAAGATGATGTCCATGGAGACTATGTGTTTTTTGAACACAACACCATCGTGAAAGATGAAACCTAAATGCTGCCCATCATTTGTCACAAGTCCATTGTCGTCATGACCCCGTCCTGTGCACTGTCTATGCGGCTGCTGCACATGCCCAGGCGACAGTGCTGAATTACAGAAAAGGTAAGGCTTTTTTTGCAACCCCCCATTTCAGCACCTAGGGGAAGGTGGGTTATGAAGACACTGGTCATCCTATTTAAAGTAGTAGTCCAGCCAAGTAACATAAAGAAAATGCTTGCCTTTGCTTGCACACTAAACGGAATGTCAGATCCAGTCCCCTATGCCATCCTGGCTGTATCATCTCCAGGCAGGCTCTGTGATAAACAGGCCACACCCCTGTCATCTGTCATGGATGCTCTCATGCCCACTCCATCTGATCAAGGTGGCATGCCTTGGCTTTGCATGTATGTAGAAACAAGTTACCCACCCCCTCACTTCACACACTGAGTGGATAAACTATGCTCCACCTCTGTAACACTGCAAAACCAATCGTTGCTCCTTGCTCCAATCACTGTAATGATCACAACAATGCGCGCTATTAGACCAGTGCAAACACATGTCAGTAACCAACGGCACTAAGAAACAAAACACATGCTAATTTCTACTATGAGCGGATAAGCCGTGCTCCTGTTTAAATCCTTTCTACCTATTGCTGTACATATGTGCTGTGTGTGGACCCCACCCACCCAAAAAATAGACAACCTCTCTGTATCTCCTAGGTAGGAAGGTTATGTTAGGAAGGTAGGTGGGTTAGCAGGCATAGGTGAGTAGTTTGGTAAGTAGGTAGGTAAGTGGGCATTTAGGTGGGTAGGTAGATGCGGTAGTCAGGTAGGTGGGTGAGCAGGCAAGTAGGTGGGTAGGCAGATAGATGGGTAGGTACTCAGATGGACAGGTAGGGGGTAGTCAGGTAGAAGAGCATGTGGGGATTTAGATAGGAATAGATGGGAATTCCTATTAGATAGGCATTTACAATTGGTAGACAGGTGGGTGGGTAAACATGTGAATACATAGGTCAGTAGGTAGGTGGGTTGATAAGTAGACAGCTATATAGCTGGGTAAGTAGGTTAGTAGGTAGGAAGGTGGGTGGCAAGGCAGATAGGTGAGTGGGCAGGTACATAGGTAGGTGGGTGGGTCAGTAGGCAGTTGGATAAGTAAGTAGGTTGGCCAGCAGGCAGGTAGATAGGTAGGAGGGTGAATGGGTAGGTGGGTAAATTGTTTGGTGGGTCAGTGGGTAGGTAGATAGGTAGGTGACTGACATCACTGCTGATCTGGGCTGGAGAATCCTGCTGTGTGCTGTCCTCAGCACTGCCCATCACTTGTCTCCACCGGCTCCAATCCTCATCACCTCCAGAGTTCCAGGGCTCCAAAGTGGGTTACCCTGGGAATTGGTATACCTCACCCAGGGAGGTCCAGTTTTGAGCCCTGGTTCTTTAGCCCCCCTGGATCAGGAGGACGGAAGCTGCAAATCATCCCGGGAATCAATGCACCTCGTCCAGGATAGCACACTTCCGAGCACCAGATCTGGACCTAGGGGGGCCAACAACCCACTGGAGGTGTCATTGAAAAGGGGAGAACCTAAGGCATTCACTCCTATAAGGGTATGTGGAGAGAACATCATGTATACATCACTGCAAGGGCATGTGGATTAGTGCTGGCCAGACCAATCGGCGGTACCCCAAAGTCCTGGTACAGTTGCTCACGGGTGCAGAAGTGGTACATTTCCAAGTGTCAGATCTCTGCTGTAGGTGTCATTAGAAAGGGGAGAACCTCAGACATACACTCTTATAAGGGCATGTGGATCAGGGCTAACCAGATCAAGGGAAGGCACCGCAAAGTCCCGGTACCGTTGCTCGTGTGTGCCAGGGTGGTACATTTTTGAGTGTTTCATCTCTGGACTTAGGGCGATAACAACCCCCCGGAGGTATCGTTGGACCAGCAGCAGCCGCCGCCATCATTATTATTATCTTCGCAGCCCACCACAACCCATTGCCGGACCATGGTGGAGCCCAAAAATAACACCTACAGAAGGTATGGAGTCCATTTGGGGGGATACTCTGCCGCACTGCTTGATATGAGGTGATTTGGTGGGACACCCTGCCGCACTGCTTGTTATGGGGTGATTTGGGGGATACTCTGCCGCACTGCTTGTTACAGGGTGATTTGGGGGGAAACTCTGCTGCATTGTTTGTTATAGGGTGATTTGGGGGGATACTCTGCTGCACTGTTTGTTATAGGGTGATTTGGGGGGAAACTCTGCTGCATTGTTTGTTATGGGGTGATTTGGGGGGAAACTCTGCTGCACTGCTTGTTATGGGGTGATTTGGGGGGATACTCTGCTGCACTGCTTGTTATGGGGTGATTTGGGGGGATACTCTGCTGCAGTGCTTGATATGGGGTGATTTGAGGGGATACTCTGCTGCATTGCTTGTTATGGGGTGATTAGGGGGGATACTCTGCTGCATTGTTTGTTATAGGGTGATTTGGGGGAAAACTCTGCTGCATTGCTTGTTATGGGGTGATTTGGGGGGATACTCTGCTGCATTGCTTGTTATGAGTTAATTTGGGAGGTTACTCTGCTGCACTGCTTGTTATGGGGTGATTTGGGGGGAGGCTCCGCTGCATTGCTTGTTATGGGGTGATTTGGGGGGATACTCTGCTGCATTGCTTGACATGGGGTGATTTGAGGGGATACTCTGCTGCATTGCTTGTTATGGGGTGAATAGGGGGGATACTCTGCCTCTGTTAAGGGGTGACTGGAGGATTCTGCACACTGCCTATTATCGGGGGGGGGGGGGTATAATATTTGCATGGACTAGAGAAGGGCCAGTGTGACCAAAAAAGTCCCGGATCATTTTTTAATCCCAGTCTGCCCCTGAATCCCTGGGCACCTGCCAGGGTAACCCCATTGGCTTTCTGCTGTGAGATTTACAACTATTCCACTTCAAGCCCTGTTTACAATCAGCCTAATCAAAGATTTAGCAGCGCCTTTGAGGTCAAGGAAATTGGTCATGTCATGGGTCATATTTTAATGCAGTATATAATTTGTGGCTAGCCTTAGTGCATTTATTGTCTACCTATATTCATCCAGACAGAACCTGAGCATTAGTGATTTATGGAAGTAGTAACTTACCCAGTCATGTATTTCTTTGCAATTTGCAGTTTTTCTTTCAATTAATTTTCCTGCAGATATGTGTTTTTACAGCTTTCACGTCTATATCTGCTGATCAGTGTAAAAATAAGCAGAAGTGTTCTGCGATCCAATGTTCTATGACAATAAACATGAAAACCTCCAAGAAGGGGGTAAATGTTTTTTAAAGGCGTTGTATCATTACTTACATTGGGAAGTATTTTATGTAATATTAAATGTTCAATGCTAAGATGATCAGACATGTGATGTTGGGAAACAAAGCAGTGGGATGAAAGGAGGAATCCTTTTACAACTATTTATAAAACAATTCTTATATTCCCAAAAGGGATTAATTATACAGCTCTTAATATAGAACTTTGTTTTACCCACAAGCCAGCCAGTCTTCTCCTAACTATGTATGGTATCATTAAGCAGCAGAGGAAATACAATCATAACGTATTCAAAGGTCATTTGAATTAAACTAAGTAGGGTAGACATGAAAAATTAATATCTAATATAGAAGTGCGTGTATGATGATGGTAGCCCCAATGCTTCAGTTATGAAAGGTTTTCTTTAAGGAAATTGTTTCACAGAGTGGAAGAAAATCTTTTTCCATAATGATGACCCCTGTATGTAGTTGTATAGAGAGAGGTCCGTGTTCCTTACACCTTATAGTGACCTCTCTCGGCATTTGGATGGGGGGTGAATCTTCCTTACATCTTATGGTGACCTCTCTGTAACAAGATAGAAGTCCTTCTTCTTATGCATTATGGTGACAGGGGTCTAGGGGTAGTATGGAGGAGTCCTTTGTCCACCTCATGGTGACCTCTCTGTGTAGCATTATAGTGGGGTCCTTACGTCTTATGATGACGTCTCTGTGTAGTGGTTTAGAGGGGTCTTTTTTCTTTATGCATTATGGTGACCTCTCTGTATAGTAGTATAGTGGAGTCCTTCTTCATTAGCCATTATGGTGACCTCAATGTGTAGCAGTCGAGTGGTATAGAGGGTTCCTTTTTCCTTACCAGTAAGTTGACCTCTTTGTAGCAGTAGCAGCGGCCCTTCTTCCTTAGGCGTTATGGTGACCTCTTTGTTGAGTAATATAGAAGGGTTCTTCTTCATCCACCTTATGGTGTACTCTCTGTGGAGTAATATGGAGGAATCCTTTTTTGTTCACCTTATGGGAACTTCTCTGTGTAGTTGTATAGAGGAGTCCTTACAGAAATAAAGGCAAAAAAGAAAGGGCACTGCAGACACAACTAACATTTTCATATTAACTCTTATGGTATTGTCTAGTCTTACCTTTAGAAACCTGCTGAATTCCGAAATGTCAACGGATGCTCTGATACTAGACATCAAGGCTGGTGGTAATTTAAGCTGCCTGAGCAACAGAGAAAAAGCCCCCAGCCACAAGCTCTACAAGATCCACTGTATGGGTACAAATAGAAACAGACTTGAGCAGGCTACTTTTTATTTTTAAGAGGACAAAAATCTAGTAAAACATTTACCCAAGGAGCATGACTTCTGCACCAATGCAGCTCTTTGGTCCAGTGCTCCTCCTATGAGATCCTGGAAAAAGCTTTGTATATGACAACCCAGGGAGGGGGTGGTGGTCACACAGTTAGGATGCCCCTATAGAAGGTCTTTGGTCCTCTGTAAATGGCCTTTAAACTGCCCCATGCACACAAAATATTATTTTATATATGTGTGCTTAAGCAGACTATCAACAAAATCATAATTCAGGGGAACCTAACTCTAAACTCAGTCTAAGACTTTGAGGAAAATTAGATTGGGCCATTACCTCAATTAAGTAATTAGCGTAAATGAAGAATCTCGAACTTAAAAAAGAAAACCCATTACATCAATGAAATAGTCCCAAATAATGAATGTGGAAAAGAATTCCCCTTTAACTATAATTAAACATCTGTATATAATGCTAGATGTCCACAGTAGCAAAATGTGTTTTTATGGCAACTCCAATAAAAGGTTCCCCTTAACAAAATGATGTATTTTAGATTAATTGTTCTTTATTTAAAGGGGTGTTTTACTATAGCAGCTACCATTATCTAAAAAGGAATGACTACAGTTAAAGGGTTTTTTTTAATTCAGAACAGAGAAGCACACTTGAGTGACACTCACATTTTTGCTAATATTGGGTTTGGATTTAACCTTGACTTAAATCCAAACAGCAATACTATTTATTCTTATTATGTGTAGTTTTTACACCAATTCAGCCAATGCTAATGGGTTGACTCACCCATTGGCTTTTCTATCCAGCAGAGGGCTCTAATGTGACATCTCCTAACTCGCAACATATTTTTGGCTCCTCACTAGGCATTAGGAGGTCACAGAATCCTGGCCGCATTCTCCATGTAACAAATCAAATACAAATCAAACAGGGATTTTGGGATCCCACCGCATTACTCAGATTTACTCTTATTGCTAACATTCCCAAGAGATCACAAGAGGGTAAGTTCCCTCCAGGACCTGATGATCAGTTTTGGGTGGACCCATCTATTAGCATGTTTGCTTTGCCTCAGTAGCAGGAGGTTAAATTGTCTTTGGCCCACCATGGTACTCTTTCTCAGCGGCATTCCATATAATTAAAAAAAAATCTTTAAACACTGCACATTTGTCAAGAACAATAGCCTGGATGGTGGATGTGAGAAGTTGTGGTTATTGTGGCTGTTTTATGAAAAAAAAAATGCCATGGATTTTTATGCATTATTTCATTTTAATCATTTCAAGGCTGGTGCGTATTCTGAAACAAACACTTATTTTTTTCATTAAACCGTATAACTCAGAGCACAAAGCCAATGGCCCATGAATGCTTTCATTTTCACAGTAATAGAAAAAGTTCTGTTTTCTGTGGCATAATTTTCTTTTTGTTTATAGAAGAACCTTCCAACATATGGAAGTTAAAGCAGAGCTACAGTTAAAAAAATGATTGGAGATCTGCCCCACAACCCATGGGGTAGCCATCTGTATTAAAAGCAAACAGAAGTGCAGAATTAGTCAGGGCTACTGTACGCTGCTAGTCTTGTGCCCCACGTGACCTGACTGGCTGCCAGAAGTCACGTTGGACACCAATGTCGCTGCAGCAAATGATGGAACCTGGTGAGTAATAGTTGGGTATCCCAAATTGAAATGGCCACAAACTACCACAACCTGTGCTGGGTTGCGACTACATGTTGAACATTCATGCGCATATATGAACTCTCTGTCACATTCTTGGTAAAGACCTCATCTCAACCCCAGAATTCCCAATGTAGCTGTCCCCAGCCTTTCTTACAATTATAGCACTGAGAGATGGTTGGGAACTACATTTGACATGAATAAAGCATGGAAACCATTTAACATAGTACAAGAATCAATCAACTAGAAACAGTTGTAAATAACAATGCACTGGAGTTCTTGAAGGCATCAAACTTGACAGTTCAATGTGCAATGGCAACCCCCTGTCCAGAAAACAAAAAAATATGAGAGTACTGCTGTACTGTATTGTTAATACAAGGCCTATAGGATATAAGCCACTACCATTTTAAATAGGAATATATGTGGTTTTATTAGATGATGCAATTAATATAATTAACAAATAAATTAAGCAAATATGTAATCTAATTACCAGTTAATACATTGAAGCAATGTTATACATTATGAAAAAGAGTCTGATTCTACATCCAGTGAAGCCATCTGTCATCTGAATGGGTAGTCTTAAAAAGTTGGGCTGGAGTTGTCAGTAGTCCCGGGTAGTGTAAACAACTTTGATCCAAAAAAAAACTAATTAGGGGTCCTGTCTATTATGCACCCAAAAAAGTAACAATGAGATGGCAAAGAAAGTGTTGACAACAGCCAGACCCTGAACAAAATGTTACCGCCATATACCAACAATCTCCTTTTACTCATAGCTCCACACAATAAACAGCTGTTATTCTGAGACCAACATATGGCTGGAAGGTGGGGGGTTTAGAGACAGCTTCACCATGTGTTTCTGTATTGAATTTGGTGTTACTCCAGATGACTTGTCGGCCTTAAAGAAGTCCCACACCCATTTTATACATATATAATTGTGGCAGTCTCGGGGGGCATCCAGATTGCTGGAGCGGGCCACATTTCACCAGGGGTTCGCAGTTTAGGTAAGGATTGTGGGGGTCTATGTGCAAGGAGGTTCCATCTGAATTCCCCCCCGAGCCTGTCCCAATGCAACTCCAAACCCATTATAGAAAAAATGGGTGTGGGACCACTTTAGACTCGGTTGCAGAGGGGGATGTTCTGCGGAACCCAATGTGGAATAATCAGTCACAATGAAATACAGCAAAAAAATTGGCAGATGCATGACGAAGGGAGAACATCAGTGCTTTCTTTTCTATTCTCAAGAAAGTACTCCCAAATTCCAATAGACTCTTTCTTTGGCTTTTTTTAATACCTCATTTATTTCTCCTGTGGTCCGCAGCCTGGTTCGTTTCTCGGATCTCTAGCAGGGAGGCTCAACTTTTGTAAACTCTAGTGAGTACCTCAAGAGAAAGATGTGCACTGCTGGGGCTCTATTTACTGTTGGGGGCAGTTCAGCCCATGCCAGTATTTACCTATAATTGACATGGCAAACTTTGGTGTTGGGAAGTTCTTTAATCAATTTTTATATTTACTTTAGACAATCATGGGCCTGGGACTTGCCATTATGACTGAAGAACTAGACAACATTGTTTGCCCCTTTTATTATTATCCTGAGGCCAAGGAAACACAATAGCAGCCCCAGGCTGCCAACAGTAACGCACTGTAATGAATAGTGCCCACATTGATACCTTATTCTGCAACAACCCCAGGACCAGTCTTACCAACCGCTCCTTTTTCCTTAACCTTTTTCCAACTGAACTGGATACAACTATACAGCTAAGGAAACAGTACCTTCTTTTTGTACATGAACATGATGCCATGTGAGCACAAATCTTTTAAACAAGGTGGTTGAGTTTTTCATTGATAGTATTTATTCTGCTTTCAACATCACTTGAGCAGATTGTGCGTGTGTTCCTGGTGTAGATGGACCACCAATAGCAAGAAGACAAATAGCCTGTTTGGACAGTCATTCAAGTCTTCTACCTTTTAAAGTGGACCAACACCCACGGGTGATCGGCCCGGGAATCTATAAGATCACCTCCCTCCCCGCGGGACATCCGAGATCGGGATGTCCCGCGGGGTGAAACCCCCCCAAACTCCTTACCTTATCTTCGGCAGCGGTCGGCCGCCGCCGCCTCCCTCGCGCCCCTCTAGACGTGCGCGCGCCCGCGCCGGCCGTCTGTGAATGGCCGGCGCGGGCACGCGCGCGTCAAGAGGGACGCGCGGGAGGCGGAGGAGCCGCTTGTCCGCGGCTTGTCCGCCGGCGCTGGGAGCGGGGAGAGGTGAGTTGTTCGGGGGGTTCGGGGGGGTTTCACACAGCGGGGCACCCCGATGGGGGGTGCCCCACCGAAGTGGACCAAGACCCAGGATAGTCAAAATCCTGGGTGTTGGTCCACTTTAAAGTAGAAGAGCTGGCCAGGAAATCATTCTTATTATGCAACCAAACCTGCTACTCTCTAGGCTGAAAGCCCGACTATATTCTGACCGCCCCCTGCCATGTCACACTCTCTAAAGCTCTCGTCTGTTTGAATAACCTGGAACCACATTAGTAATCCTAGTAGGGACCAAGTACTGCCTCATAGCAGATTTATAAGTTGTTTAGTCCTTTCCACAGACAAAACTTTTTTATTTGCACAACATTGGTTAACCATATCTTCTTCCAATCTTTCTCGGTGTTCTTTTTTATTTTGTGTGATTCTTGAATTTCATTTAAAATATAAAATAATTCTAAATGACAGAGGGCTCCCATCCAAAATCTGGATTTTTATTGACATTTTTGGGGGGTGATTGTTTAAGATTGGAAGGGGCTTCTTCCCGTCTTTAAAAAAATCGAATTTTCTTTTAAATCTTGTCCTGAGTAGGTTTTTAGAATGGTTCAGTTCTACAGGGGGGATACATTTTTCCATTTTGTACATTTTTCCACCATATAGCATGCTCTTCTACAAATTCGAAAATGACAGCTCCTCTAAAACTGAGAGGGCTCTCTTGACCAGACTTCATTTCAGCAATGGAATCCCAAGAGCTGCAGCCAATCAACAAGCGAACCTGTTACCTTGTGACTAGCAGCAAGAACATGCACCATAGCTGGTGAGACCCAGTAGGACTCTGTGGGATGAAGGCTGTGGATGGGTGTTTAAGTTGCTTGCACAGGCCTTAGAATTTGGATGGAGAGGCATGAACAGGCTCTTAAAGGCGCTTAAAGAATGGCAGTTGCAAGTTAATTTATATCTATATATTCTTCATTACAGTTTGAAGGCTGCAACAAGGCATTTTCACGTCTGGAGAACCTAAAGATTCACCTGCGGAGTCACACGGGGGAACGGCCTTACCTGTGTCAGCATCCTGGCTGCCAAAAAGCCTTCAGTAACTCCAGCGACAGAGCAAAGCACCAGAGAACCCACCAAGACACGGTGAGAAAGGGACACAGAGAGAGAATGGGAGAGAAAGAGATGTATGTAAATATATATATATACATATATATGTAAATAGATTAATAGAATTCTAGTTTTTAGAAAATGTGGCCACGATAAACTTTGTGAAATGTGAAATGATTTACATAAAGGGCAAAATTTACTACATTAGCAGCTTTCTAAATGTAGAGTGTGCCACGAGGAGGGAATATGCAGCAAACTGAGCTAGAATTGTAGTGGACAGTAGTGCTGGACACAGCTGACTATCTGCTGGCATTTTGCAGTGTTTTCATTGCAATTTGCTGGTCACAATGAGGGATATTTACTAGAATAAATGGTTTGACGAAATCAGGTGAACTGCTGCGGCAGATTTCCTTTAGAAAAATAAAGAAATCTTGCTGAAAACACACGTTTACTGCATGTGTCAGAATGGTCTCAGAATATATGGGTAGTGCCTTGGAAGTGTCTTGGGGGGTTATTTAAGAAGGGATAGCGCCAGGTAGTGCCTCGTAGCAAAAGGCAGCGCCTGGTGAATGCCGGGCGCTGTACGGGAAACCACATTTATGTATATGCGAATCTGGTGAGCGACTCTAACAGCGCCATGTATTATTACAGGCGGCTCAGCGTATAGCACCGGTGCTCCAGCTTCCAGAGCGCCAGGTATTACCTTTCGCTCAGTGTTGCTCTCCTATACATTTCACTTGCTTGTGTATAAATAGCGTGTTTGACATTTTAATTTTTTTTTATTTTGCTCAAAACATTGTGTGACCTCTCCTGGCTGCTAACAAACACTTTTAGAAACTTTTTTGTATTTTTATGCAGAATTGTCATTACAGGTCTGGCACTAAAGTGTTAATGTCACAGTGTTAAAACATTGTAATTCCATGTGTTTTCGCTTTGTTACTGGTGGATATGTGTTCAAAAACAGACTTTAATCACACAACGCCTGGCGCTCTATGCTATAGCGACCATATTTAGAGCGCCAGCGCTGTGTGTGTCGTTTTTTGATAAGTATGGTGTGGAGCGCCGAGAGTCGGACACACTGAGCTGGCGCTACCTTTCGCTCCCTGCAGTGCTGTACTGGTGTTAGAACGCCCAACATACATTACATTCATTAATGCGGGCCAGGTTACTACAGCGACTGAGGTGCTCTGTTACTGCGCCCGATACCCGCTTACAGCATGTACTAGTGGTCGCTCTAAGCGCCGCTATACAGACGCTCATGTGCCGATACCTGGCGTTCTTCTTTAAGTCTTCTTTAAAGCGTTTCATTAAAAACATTTTTACTAGGTGTTTCTCCGAAACTATCTGCCCTTCATGCTCATAATATCAATAAAAGATGACAAATTACCTAAAGAGACAATTTTGCCTAAAATAATATTGATTCCTATAGGGTTTGCTGCTAAAAGCATGCGCTATAAGGAACTCAACATGAAGCTGGTAAAGCTGGTGTGGGGAGTCTCTGGATCACGGCAGTTGTAGTAATACAGCTATGAGACCTTCTGTTTATAATAGCTGGGCCAACACCTACAGCAGCAACCGGCAGCGGTTCCTGGATATCCCATATCCGGAAGTATATGGCTGCTGAAACCAGGGGAATTGATACTCTCCCTAGCACTCCCTCCGCACAAGCCCTGTCCTTCTGATTTGCTCACATAGCATGTCCTGCCAACAAACTAAATTGGTCATAGCAGGTGACATGGCTGGCCAATGTGCTACAAGAGCATGGAGGGATAAGTAAACTGCCTGATTTCTGCCTTACCTGGGTCCTTTCCATTAAGTGTGTGGGGTGAGCACTGCTTTAAACTCCATCTTCATAAAACGCAATAATAATCCTTCTCCAATTTGTATGTTTAAAACACTGTGAAAACAATGTTTTGACGGATGAACGCACACCACACAAGTCATATCAATTGCATAATTTAAAAGTCATACACTATGTAACCAGATAATGCAAATACACAAAAAAGGATACAATGCTTTAGATCTGATGGGAGGCTACACTTCGTCGCCAGGATAGTCATGTGCCTCACTGGATAAATAGAGATAATATTATAGACTGTAGCTGTATAGGTAGTACAAGAGATAAAGGTGTGGTAAAATATTACCATATAATACTATGGGGTACGTCCTTGACAATCCTGTGGCATTAACATCATGATAAATATTCCCTGGTCCATGGTACACATAATGCATCATTCCAGTAGAACAACATGCTAAGAGCGCATACAGAATAATCAACATGGTGTGGCTTAATCATGACACCACAACAAATCATACATTACATGTGTAAGGAGGCATAATATGATAGCCACAGTGTGGAGAACAGAAATGATGATGAGTTAGTAGCCCACGTTTCGGAGCTGCCAGGTCCTTTCTCAATGCTGCAGCCTTGCCTTCTGTATGTGTTTATTTTATGTTATTCTACTGGAAAGATGCACTACGTGTACTGCCTCATGCATATCTCATCTGTTACTGATGTTCCTTAACCCTTATTCTACTGGTCAGCATACACATCTCCAACTCACAGGCAATGTTCCCTCTAAGCCAGAGAAGCTACTGTGCAGAGTAGTGAGGGAGCTGCTAAAGGGATAGGGGGGATGCGGCCGCTGCTTGTGCATGCCCCGTTGGACCGGGAAAGAAGGTGAGTTTTCGGGCGACCTGGGGGGTTTCACAGAGAGGGGCATCCCGATTCTGGATGCCCCGATAGGAGAGAATCAAGCAGCCCTGGAATTATAGATTATAGAGAGTTATAGATTCCGGAGCCGATCTCCGTGGGATTGGTCCACTTTAATGGAATCCCAGTCACACACATCGGCAGCGGGTGACATCACTTGCCTTCTTTCAGTTGTGTGCGGCCACGCACAGTCGGAAAAAAAAAAATGCAAGTGATGCCGCTGCTGGCCGCACATATGTCGTGGGCTCGGACAGCTAAGATCTGTAGGCAAATGGCTGGGTTTCAACTTTCCCGGGTTTTATTCCATTCCCCCAGGGCATCCTGAATTGGGGTGCCCCACTGCATGAATCCCCCCAGAAGGCCACCATTTACTAACTTATTCCTCGTTCCGACGGCCCATGTGCGGGTACTCATCCAATGAGAGCCGCAACTATGTCACATGCGCCACTGGAACAAGGAGGAGCTGAGTAAATAGCAGTGTTCCAGTTTGGGATGGCCAGGGGGAAAATCAGCGGCCAGCCCTAGAATCTCTTAGATTCCAGGTATGGAACGCATCCACACCCAGCCCCTGTCCCTAGCACCCTTGGCAAAGTTCACATTCAGCAATAACCAGTCCTGAAGCGAAGGAGATGAGGAGAGGGACACCGAACTCCCCTCCTCCAGACAGCGGTCCAGGGTCAGCCAGCGTGCGCTGCTGTAGATGTGTCAGTGCTCCGCTCTCTGCACTTCAGAGCGCTGTCAGCACGCTGGTGGGAGCGAGTCAGCACGGCAGGGAGAGATGGTCCCACCCACATGCTGCCAATCAGTGTCTGTGCAGTACAGACAGCCTGAATGAATCATTGATTCAATGGCTGTACTGTCTGGCAGTAAACCCGAGGCCCGCCCCGGGGCATGTGATGGACCCTGCCAATGGTGACCATACGCGGGCAGGAGGTGGGGCTGAGCAGAGGGGCAGACAAGGGTGCACACCTTACAGGGAGCACTGCTCAAAGGATTGTCAAGGACATACGCCATAGTATTATATGGCAATATTTTATCCAGTGCGGCACATGACTATCTTGGTGACAGAGTGTGCCCTTTCACCTAATGTAAAGCATTGTATCTTTTTGGGGTATTTACATTTACATTAATTCTGGGTTTACTCAGTTGTGCCATTGCCTAAGCTCTTATATTATGTTAAAAATACCCTCATGTCACCTGATAACACGTAATTCTGGGCTAGACTAGAACATCCAGCAAGAACATAGGAGGTGGTGATTTTTTTCACCAGGAGGTAATGCAGTGTAGCTGAATCTAAAAATACCACATTTATTATAGTCCCCCATTTAGCCTTTAGGACACCTAAAGAAAGAAAGAAAATCCCCCAAACTCCCTTGCTCCATCTGCACGCATGATACTGAAGCATTGTCAGCATTTACATTTGGTCATGCTTTCACTCAAAGCTAAAACACTGCCTCACCAATTTCCTAGTGGTAGTGGCCATTTTGGAGCTTCCTTTCCCAGCATCTCAGTCATGCTGCTGCCGGATTCAACTGAACAGGAAACTCAGAAGCACTTCCTGTTTGCAGGCTGCCTGCAGCTCCAGGAGACTCCATTTTGTTTTTAAAAATGACCACAAAAGGTAAATGAATTTTTATGTGCAGCAATCTGAATTGCCCTGGGGAGGGATGTATATGATCACCGTTTGTAAGGGTTTTGGTCCGGTTTAACCTAGCTAGCCCATACTGACATCTGTGCCCCAACTTTCAGGCCACTCATATGGGTGAGTACGCCTGTACTGAACTAATGATGGCCTAAAATATGGTAGTGTGAACATACCTTTTGCTGGTCCCATCTGTAGACTACCTATTGCAAAGGGTTAGTTGTCATGTTTGCCTTTCAGGCCCAAATCATCCAGTCTACCCTTGGGAATCCCTTTTAGTATAGTTTAGTAATAGTCCAATGAGTAGTAGAGGTTGCCCCTTAGCTATAAACACACCCCGACTATTCACAGATGGTTCTTGTCTCTGTCATTTCATTCACTTAGCCAGATAATTAAACCAAACCTGGTTCTCACAGCACAGTGCTTTATACATCTGGCCGGAATATTAATAGTGATGGCTGTGAGAACATTTTACATGATGCATTTTAATATGCAAAATCGTCAAAACGCAACAAAAACAGGAATATGATCATAGTAAAGCCCGCACGCACTCGTCCATCTTCGACCCCGAGAATAGGGAATGCAGCATTACCCAATGCAGAACCAGAGCCAAGGAAACAAACGTTTAGAAAGGCAGCGTAGATCTGTTACCTGATAGGCGCTGGCTCCGTGCAGCGGTAAACACAGTCATGTGTAACACAATATGTTGTTGCTTTGTGTGTCAGCATACATTATGCTCCATGCCACTAAGTGACCAGAATGTACTTTTGCTTAAAAGCAAGAAATGTGTGTACAAAATATTTGTAATACTAATTTTAAAAATAATTTTAACAGGAAGAAGTTGCATAAAGTACATTGAGCTCCAGAAACGTTTATTGTGTTTCAACAGTGTTAAAAAGGGTTAAAGGACTGTTGAAGGCAAAAAATAAAAAATCCTGGATCTAAAAAGCTCCACTCCAGCTCTCTTATAGCCTAATAATAAAATGCATTTACATTGTTTTACTTATTTACAGGCTGATTCATCGCTAACACCAGGTAGCGACAGATGAGCGTCTGTAGCAGGCATTTTCAGAGCGCCCGCTAGTGGATCGCTACTTCATAGCGACTCAGTCGCTGTTCAGTAATGTTGAATACATTGTGAGGAGTCGCTATTTGACCAGTACAGCGCTGTATGGGAGCGCATGGTAGCGACTGCTCATAGCGACCGACTCACACCATAGGCTCTATTCAAAATGCAAATTGTCTGTGTTTTCGTATCTTCCAGCGAAAGTTTTGGTGGGTGTTTGTCATTTTTTCCTTTTTTTTCGTCCATTTTCTACTCGCACGAACGTTCGAACATAA
Source organism: Gastrophryne carolinensis (assembly GCA_027917425.1). Lineage (NCBI taxonomy): Eukaryota > Metazoa > Chordata > Amphibia > Anura > Microhylidae > Gastrophryne > Gastrophryne carolinensis. The sequence goes on from CM051235.1 coordinate 440,851,825, forward strand.
ACGTATATGCTCTTTCGATTGTCGAAAAAAAATCTTTGGTTTTACGCTAGTTCGGGCCCTTTTTCCTTCGAAATCGAAAATGTTTCGATCGTTCCAAACATTTACGTGATTGCAATGGGCTCGTGATTAATTCAGAGAGCTGATTGCGAAGTGTGCCGAAGCCCATATAGCCGTTTCCTTTACGATCGCCTTACGGCACCTTTTTGACCTCGGGACAAGGCAGCCAAGCGTGATGGAGAGTGATTTTGAAGAGCATCAGGATCTGCTTCTCCTTGGCATTGATGTCATCCGGAGGCCAGAGGCCAGATTGCACTGGCGGCGATGCATGGACATCAATCGCATGCATGAAGTTGAGTTGTTCGAGCTCACCAGGCTTAATCGCCTTCCCTCCATAAATTGTATAGTGAGCTGCGGCCATGGTTAGCCTGCACCACAAGGAAGGTGCAAGCAATTTCAGGTATGACCAAGATGCTTGGTTGCCTGCAATTTTTGGTGAACGGCTCGTTCCAGAGGCTGGGGATCTCACAGCCTACGCTGAGCCGCGCTCTAGCCAAGTTTTTGGAAGGCATGGTTACCATAACCAACAAATATATTTTTTTTCCTGAAGATATGGTAGCCAGAAACGCCATTAAGCTTGGGTTTTATAATATCGCCGCCCTGCCCAACGTCATGGGTGCAATTGACTGTACCCACATTGCCCTGGTCCCTCCGGCTGCCGACGAGTACATAAACAGGTAGGTTTTTTTATCCCTCTTTTGTCAAAATCCCTCCTTGTAAATATCCCTCATTTGAATTATCCCTCCTTGTAATTCACCCTCATAGCCAATATTTCCTCATTGTAGTGTTACAATTCATAGTTAAATATCCCTCCTTTTAAAAAAAACCCTCCTTGTAAATATCCCTCATTTGAATTATCCCTCCTTGAAATTCACCCTCATAGCAAATATTCCATGATTGTATTGTTATAATTCCTAATTAAAGATCCCTCCGAGAAAAATATCCCTCCGTGTCAAAAGTCCCTCCTTGTTAGTTATCCCTCCTTGCAAAGAAAACATCTTGGAAAAGTATCCCTCCTTGAAATTGAATCCTCATTAGAATTAGTCCCTCCTTGTGTTAATAAATCCTGGAAATAATTCCACCCTTGGAAAGATTCCCTCCTTACAAACAGTCCCTCCTATCAAAGAGTGCCTGTGAAAGAATGGTCCGTTATTTAGTTGTTCCGCAATTGACATGTGCTCCCAAGCCAAACACTTAAAAGTGATCTTTAAATACACACTTAAAGTGTATTTTGTTCTTCTGCAAACACACATATCCTTTGTGTGTGATCTAAATCCTTATGTACTTGTTTATTGTTATTTTTTGGTTCACCCATGTTTGCCTTATATGCTGTTAGAAATGAGTGTTTAACTTTTACCCAAAGCCTTACTGATGTTTTTTTTTTTTGGTTTTCTTTTTCCCAGGAACCGCAAAATGGGCCATTCACTGAATGTTCAGGCAGTGGTGGCCCCGGACATGCGGTTCCTTAGCGTCCTCGCCGGCTACCCAGGCTCATCCCATGATGCGTACATCCTTAGACGATCTGGATTGTACCGTCGGTTTGAGTCTGGGGAATTTTCAGGGGCATGGCTCCTTGGTAAGTTAACGGCAATAACATCAGTTTATGTTGGATGTTTGGGTAGGCTTTGCATTTTGTTGGTATGCCTGAAAATATTAACTTAAACAACCTTCTTGCCATGTGAAACCCCACTTTAATTTTAGATTGTAAACAACCAAGCGTTGGCAAATGTTTGTCCTGCATTAGCCAAATTCTAACTTGTTATTTTGTACTAATTAGGAATCACTCTTCCCCACCCTCGTCTGGAGTAGTGCACTTAACTTTATCATAGTGTCTGCCCTATCTTTGCTTAGATGCATTTCACTTCCAGAGGAGAGGAGAGCGGGATAAAGTGCATGTTGCGGGTTTCTGCTGTTCGGGCCTCAGACCAAGCAGATAAGGGGTCATCCAAACCTAAAACCTCAAAGCTTCTTGGCCAGCACACTTCGAAAACAATAGCTGGGATCAGTATGTCTGATTGGCCATCATCCTCAATATTGGCTGGGGAACTAGTTCCCACATCTATGACATATGTTTATTCAAAGACTTTGACTGTGACAAATGTCTGCTCATCTTGATCAGACAATTGTCACATAGGCTCTTATTGATGTTGCTGGTGCGTTTATTGCCTTACACTTATGTAGTTATGTTGGCTCTTGACGCCCGTGGCTCTTGACGCCCGTACTCCGTCCCCAGGATGCCTCACAGGATGCATATAACTGTGCGCACCGCAAGACCAGGGCAGTGGTGCAGAGGGCCTTTGGGCTTTTGAAAACAAGGTTTCGCTGTTTGGACCATACCGGGGGCTCCCTTCAATATGACCCAAAAAAGGTCATAGATATTATAATGGCATGTGCTGTTTTGCATAATTTTGCCATTTCCCAACGGGTCCCCCGGTATGTTGATTTGGCTCCCCCTCCACCCACCGAAGACCAAGAAGAGCCATTTCGGGGCACACAGTGTGTCGGACCAAGCTGTGCGGGCCAATTTGATTTCCACCCATTTTTACTCATTTTTCCTCGTTTTGTTGTTTGTTTAAATGTTGTTGTTGGTTGTGTTTGTTTTTCCCCTTTGTGTTTGTATATTTTGTTGGCACTTGATACATAGTAATGAAGTAATTACTCACAACATCCATAATGCTTGACGCCTCATTTTTTTGTATGTGTGAAATGTGTGAATGTAATAGTTAATTAATCTTTCTGACAGAAAAGAAAGAAACGAAATTACAGGTGTGTTTAACTGTTTAATTTTCTAATGTAACATAGAAACCTTGCAGTTGATGGTCACTGCAATTTTAGGCCCAAAGAGATGGCCAATCACAAAACAAAAATGAGGAGCAACCATGCCACATAACAATTGCACACAGGCAGGAGTTTTGAAGTAACTTCCTCCTGGCCAACGTTAATGTAAATTAAACATATAATAGGCAAACATTTTGCAACAAATATCTAGCATTTTTACAAGTTAAGAAATCACAACACACCTTCTCCTGCTTGGCCACATTTGGCACAGGCACAGGTGGAAAGCAGACATACATAGGCCACATCTACACCTGTTACTCAGTGGCACACCCAACCCGGAACACCCAGTCCAGTGAAATCTTAGCCAGGAGTCAAGGTAGTACTTTTGCAGGCCAGAACGTCACCCAATCATGTCTCGAAACAGGAGGAGCCACAACCAATGTAATTACGCACAAGGCGGAAGGCCAACACCTTGAGTGGCAGGTTCAGTGAGCATTGAGCTATGGCAATGGCTAGTGGCCTACCTCAGCACTCTAATGAGCTATATGGGCGAAAATCAAAACCAGACAAGCAAAGGCATACACAAAGGGTATCTTGGTTTGCCTCACCAGACAAGTCAATACAGTGGGGATTTGGAGCAAAGATGTCGAACAGATTCAGGATGAATAGACCTTAATATGGGGGATGCCCATAGAACCCAGGTTGGGGCCCTTGGTGGTGGGTCCTAACCTGGGCCTGTGTGGCATTGTGAATCTGCAACTGTTCCAAAATATTTCTCTGTATATTTATAATTTCCGCCATGTTGGCACGGTTCTCGTTGTTAGCGTTGGCCAGGTTTTTTGAGGGTTTTGAGGGTCCTAAATTCAGTCACCACGGCCTGTAATGTAGTATTTACGTTGTCTATCAGCCCATGAAGAGCCTCTCTGATTTTTTGATTTATTTGTTGAAAGGAACGCCTCTCCTGGTGCCATGCATGCCCCTCCCCTGGGAAACTGGGTGACGTAGCTGAGTACGCCTCCCAATTCCCCGGGTTCGGGGGCGTGCCGATGATGTTTGTCTAGGGCCCTCAACAGTCACAGGCATGCTTCCCAAATCCGCAGCAGCAGAGAGAACACTGTGGACTTGAGGCTCATTCTCCGCATGCTGCCAACGATGTGCAGGCAGCATGCAGCCAGCTTCCCTCTGCTGCTGAGGATTTGGGGGAGAAACATTTTGGGACAGTTGCAGATTCTGTCACAGGGGGAGATCTTCAGAAGTGCCCATCAAGGATCCATCCTCCTCCAGCTCCTGGCTTTCCTCCATGAGTGTGGGGGTCTGTAGGGACATGTTCAGGTTTAGCTTTTGCACTACATATGTCAATATTTTAATAGTAACATGCAAATTCACATGGCTAAACTACATTTGGTCATTAAACTTACCGAAAATATCGGATCCTGGGTCCTAGGCTGCACGGAAGTTTGCGGCATGGACAAACTGGATGGGGATTCCCCAGTAGCTGAGGGATGAGGCTGGGCTGCATGAGAAGAAAACAAACTAGGTAAACACACACCTATGCATTGTTGATGGGTAACAAGACATATGCTTAATTAATTCACGTGGTCAAGTTGTAATGGGCACTACACCAACGGTGACACTTGACCTTCACTTCGCATTCCATTATTTGTTAAATTGATAATTACACAAGTACTTAAACATTGGTCCCCTGAACTATCTCAAACATTCAAGTACTGGCTGTTCTGTGCCTGCCAACATCCCTTATAGGGCATTAAGTGTACACAACTAGCAGTTCCACGAAATTGAGGCTGAATAGCATTGTATATTGTCAAATGTGTTAAGAAGCATGTTTGGTGCTTTGGACCCAACCACAGCTCACACACAAGTAGACAACAGATCAACATTGAAGTGTGGGATGTGATGAAGTGTAAAGACATAACCGGCAGTTTAAGACCAATCTCACTACTTTAGTAATGTGGTTAACTGCTCTGTAACGTCATGTATGGCCAAACAAACTATGAATGTAACTGTCCACACACATGACACACCCTGTGCAAAGACTGAAAACCACTACAAGGCACACCCTAGGGGCAAGGGTTAACATATGTCTTACTGGCTAATTGTGCATGTTCCCAAATTTCAAATGTCACATCAAGCTTTCTCACCTGCAGGAATGGTCGGGTTGTCTGTGTCCCTCGTGTCCCTCGACCGCAACAGGATGGAGCAGGCCCAGCACCATCTCCTCAGCCGCTGTAAATTGCAATTTGGTTGGAAATCCTCCTCCAGTTTGAAAGCTGGAAAACATAGTTAGGCTAATTAAGACCAATGTGGGCAATACAAGAAGAAGGAAATTCCAAAATCTAAAATATTTACCTGTAATGCCGCCTTTTATTCTCTTTCTTCCGTGCAGCATATTTGAGGTCGGATATCTTCCGCTGAATCTGTTCGACATCTTTTAACTCTTCCCCCGCTGCATTGACTTGTCTGGTTAGGTCAGCCAATATCTCCGCTCTGCGCTACTTGCTGGTGTTTTTAGATTTGCGCCCATATAGCTCATCATATACTAAGGTAAGGCCACTAGCCAAGGCCATAGTTTGGGCATCACCAAAACGGCCACTCAACTGCCCTCTGCGCAATGTGTGCCCTGTTGGTTGTGGTGGTGGCTCCTCCGTGGTTCCAGACAAATGTGGTGACACATTTGACACATTGGTGGGCTGTGTCTGTGGGGGGGACTGCACGGACTGGTGGCTGGATGCTGATTGTACTGGACTGGCCAAGGGACTGGGTGTTCGTGGCTGGCTGGCCACAGAAGTTACAGGTGTGGATGTGGCATAGGGAGATTTCCTGCCCACCTGTGCCGGTGGCGATTGTGGCTGAGGAGGAGAGGTTCTGGCAGAGGATGAACTTGTGCTTGGTGCACGTTGCCTGTGTGTGCCCTTGGAAAGTGGCTGCCCCTTGGAGGTACTTGGGCGGACCAAGGGTGAGGGCGATTTTGGTGTACCGGCCCTCTTCTGCGTGGTTTGGTAGCCCCGTGCGGGTGGGGATGTGGAGCTGGCAAATTTGGCCCTTTTCGGGCTTCGGGCCCTGCTGCGACTTCTGCCCCTTTTCGGGCTTCTGGGCCTGCTGTGGCTTCTGGCCCTGCTGCGGCTTCTGGCCCTGCTGCGGCTTCAGGCCCTGCTGCGGCTTCTGGCCCTGCTGTGGCTTCTGGCCCTGCTGCGGCTTCGGGGCCTGCTGCGGCTTCTGGCCCTGCTGCGGCTTCTGGGCCTGCTACGGCTTCTGGCCCTGCTGCAGCTTCTGGCCCTGCTGCGGCTTCTTGGCCTGTGTTTTTGGCCCATGCCAAGTGCCTTGGTGCCACGTGGGGGGGGGATGTGGGGCAGGGTGGGGTGGAGCTTCATACCCTCTTATCCGTTTTTTTGCCAGTAGAGGTTGTAGGCTTTGGGGCCTGTGTCTTTCCTTTGCCTGCTGCCGCCTCCTTTTTTTTCCCATAGCTGGTAGTTGGCTTTGCCGGAGCATTGGTAGTAGGCCATAACTTGGCTTTGGCCTGTTGAGACCTGGTTTGGGGCCCTTCTGCATGCTCCTGCCACTTGGCTGCCTTCTTCCCTGTTGTCTCCTTGCCACTTTTGCCTGCTGCTTTTTTGGGGGCCATTTTGATGGGACTCTCAAAGAGAATGAGCTGTGTGTCCAGGGACCTTTAAATAAGCTAGCCGGCGTGTGACGTTCGCACGGCCGTGCGGAACCCGGAAACCGCTGGGGCATTACTTATCTGCTGCCGAGAAGAAGAAGAAAGATGGCGCCCACTATCTTCACCCGCCAACAAGAAGAGATCATCATGCTCGTAAGTGTATTTGTAGCCCTTTCAATTGACATCTAAATGCTGCTCTACATGTTAAGGATGCGCAGGAAGTAAGGGATTGATTTCAAAATGTGTTAAACTACATGCACAACCAAAGTCACAGCACACACGTGCCAAACAACAGTTCTGCCAGATTCAAAAATGGCCTTAGCCTAGAAATGTGTGTGTGTTAATGGCGTTTCCTAAAACAATGTATTGTTGCCACATATTGATAGGTATTTAGAAGTAAATGCTATGTTTTATTTCTGTTTTGTAGACCATGCTGGAGCGCAGGTACGACTACCTGCCCAACTCTTATCAAAAACGCAACGTCGCCCTGGAGATCATCTCGGAAATACAACATCAGACCAACACCACCTTCACCCACACGCAGATCATGCAGCATTGGTCGGACCTGAAACGACTGCACATGCCCTGGGTGCGGAGGTTTTTCGGAATCCATTTCCCAAGTAAGTACATAGCGATTGCATGCAAGATGTAACTAAGACAGAAGGTAGGCCTTTAGTTATAATGCCTTTTCTTTGGTAGTGTTGGAAATGGATTACCGCATTCGCCGCACCCGGAGGCGCACAGGCCGACCAGTGCTGCATGATTCTGCAGCTGGGAGTGAAGGTAGTGGATCTCCAGGGCGACGGTCCTACCCCTCCTCTGTTGGGTCCTCCGACCAGCCCCTGGACCTTACCACAGAGGAGGGGCGGCACGGCGTGGGCAGGCAGTCGTGCCACGCATGCGGGAGCCTCTGGTATGTCACTCTTCATGTATACGCACACACATATACATGCTATCTCCCACCAAACTGATTCCTTTCATCTGTTTTTCTAGATGCTTCTGGAGCGGGTGAGGTGGGTGAAGAGGCAGCAGATATGCTCCAAGAAGAACCTGGAGAAGGTGAGTGATGTGAACCAGACTTTGCAATAGACATTTTATTACTGAGGAATTTGACATTAAAACTGACCGTATTTCCCATGTTTCTACAGGCACTTCTTCACAGCAGAGCCAGGACCCAGGACATCGTGTTGTCCCCAACGAGCCATCTCTCGGCCACCAACCAAGTAACTAGTCATGCCATTATTTGCATTTATGTGGTACTTCACATCAACACACATACATCAAGCCCTAGCCAATGGCAATATAAGACTGACCTGTTGGCACGTCCTTAGCATAATGACTTGCCAGACTGATCTGTGGCCACTTCCTTAGCTTAATGACTTGCCAGACTGACCTGTGGCCACTTCCTTAGCTTAATGACTTGACAGAATTACATATGTCACCTTTATTTAAGTTGTTAACTTCAAAACATTCAATCCACAGGTGGCAAACATGTATTGGTCTCAAACTAATGATTTCTTCTCTATTTGTTACAGGGACCACACGCCAAAAAATTATGGAAATGAATCGGAGGGTCCCTGCGTTGGTGGCCGATATGAAGGTGATGGTTGACTCGTCGGGGCCAACAGAAGAAGATGAAGAGGATTAGAGCCCTGGGTCCTGGCCCTGTTCTGCTGAGCAAAGTTTTACAATTTTTTATAAACCCAAAAATTGTATTAACCAAGTTTTAATTAAAAAAAAAAATTATTAACAAAGTTTTAATAAAAATTCCTACATTTTAATAACCAAATGTAAATTAAAGCCAAAAAATTTATAAGATTATACAAATAATTTCTATAAAAAAAAACATCTTTAAACACATACATTTCCACCAAACAAAGGGTCAAATACATATTTTGAGCTCAAGATTCAGATGTCCGGGAAGTGTTTTGGGTAAGTTTTAGGGTGCGGTAAATGATGAAGAAACTAACCGGGAAGTGTTTTGGGTAAGTTTTAGGGGTCCTAAATGTAAGTGTTAGACTAGGGCCAAGTGGTTGGGGTGAGCTATAGGGGTCCTAAATGTAAGTGTTAGACTAGCGCCAAGTGGTTGGGGTGAGCTTTAGGGGTCCTAAATGTAAGTGTTAGACTAGCTCCAAGTGGTTGGGGTGAGCTTTAGGGGTCCTAAATGTAAGTGTTAGACTAGCGCCAAGTGGTTGGGGTGAGCTTTAGAGGTCCTAAATGTAAGTGTTAGACTAGCGCCAAGTGGTTGGGGTGAGCTTGGTAGTGTAATATATGGGGACACATTTGTGGGCGAGTTAAGTTTGTAGTGCGCAGGCGCAAGATCGTAAATATTTTCGCTCGGACGAGTATTTTGGGTAAAATACAATTAGAATTGATCGGGAAATGTAATGGATTCGTTGAGGCAGACGATGGGAAATGGGTAAAAACGAATGCTGCCGTTGCAACCAGAGAAAAGGAAACAGAAAAGTCACGCGGGGAAATGACATACTTGTACTCGTACTCGAGCATATGAACGGACGGACACTTTACAGAAGGAAACGAATGAATGCATAGAATCGCTCGCACACTCATACGAGAGCGGGAACTTATGCGAAATAAAACTGATCGGGACTAAAACAAATTGGTTTAAAAGTCTCTCTGAATCAAGCCTCATATTCAGCAAAAAACAGCCTTACAAATCTCTGGCGCTGAAAAATGCTTGTTTGAAGCCCAGAGCTCCGGAGGCGGTATGATTAAAGTCTGTTTTTCAGCATCTTTCCACTAGTAACAAAGCGAAAACATATGGAATTACATTGTAATAACATTGTAACATGAACACTTTAATGCCAGACCTGTAATGTCATCTCTGAAGAAATATATAAAAAATGAAAAAAAATGTGAAAAAACTGCTTATTCAATGCCAGGAGAGGTCACAGAATTATTTGAGTTTTAAAAAAACAAAAAAAAAACAAAAACACAGTTTAAAAAGAGGAAAAGGATCGTCCATTGAAATATATGGGAGAGCGACAGGTAGCGAGAGGTCATACCTGGCGCTGTGCAAGGCTGAACGCCGGCGCTGTTCGCTGAGGCTGTGAAAATGATGAATCGGACGCTACATGTCGCTATCCCAGTCGCTAAACAGATTCTGCTTGATAAATGTGTAATTGCGTGCCGTGTCCGGCGTTCACCAGTTGCTACCTCTCATTAACCAGCCACTACCTGACGCTATCCCTTCATGAATAAGGCCCTTATTTAGCTGTTTATTTAGCTGTGTTGGCTAGTGCTCCACCTAGTGGACATCTGTAAAATAAAACAAAAGCTTTCATAATCCTGTTGAAGGCAAAGTTTACTGTAATAATAAGCAATAAAATAATTCCAATAAAGAATCAGTCCCAACTATTCATTTAAATGAAGCCGCCTGGCCAGGATGCAGCAACGTCTTCATAGAGTTAGTGAGGCAGCAGCAGCCAGTTAGTGAAGGCACTGGTGGTAAAAAGGGATGACGATGGCATCTGAGACCCAGATGGTGTGCAGTGGAGACTGTCAGCGTGCAGCAGAATGCAGCGGACACCGGTTGTGAGGGGATGGTAAGTACTGAGCTGCAATGTGAGCAGTGCAGGTAAAGTGTAATACGTGGATTCATTACCAGCGCCAGGTACCGGCAGATGAGCGTCTGTACAGAGGCGCTCAGAGCGACTGCTAGTGATCGCTGTGATCGGCTATGGTTCGCTATTACCGAGCGCCTCAGCCGCTGGCCGGCATTGATGAATTTGATGTGTGAGTCGCTATAACACCAGTACAGCGCTATATAGGAGCGAACGGTAGCGTCTGGTCAGTGTGAGCGACTCAAACCATATTCATCAAAAAAACTGCCTCACACGGCGCCGGCGCTCAAAATTGGGTCACTGTAGCCCAAAGCGCCAGAGGCTGTGTGATTAAAGTCAATTTTTGAACACATATCAACTAGTAACATATGGAATGACATTGTTATTACGTTGTGACATAAACACTTTAATACCAGACCTGTAATGACAATTCTGCATAAAAATACAAAAAAGTTTTCAAAAACTGACTTTTAATAGGCCAGAAGAGGACACACAATGATTTGATAAAAAAAAAAAAAATTAAAAGAAAACCATGTTTAAAGAGAAGAAAAGTAACGTCCATTGAAATGTATGGGAGAGCGACAGGTAGCAACAGGTAATACCAGTAGGAAGCCAGAGCGCCGGCGGTATACGCTGAGTCGCCTGTGATGATGAATCGAACGCTATATGGCGCTGTTAGAGACACTCACCAGAATCGCTTTGATAAATGTGTTATTGCTTACAGCGCCCGGCATTCACCGTTTGCTACCTGGAGCTGCCACTGGTGCTATGGCTTGAGGAATAACCCCCCTATTCACCTGTGCTCAGGGGCAGACTGGCCATAGGGAGTCTCAGGACAATGCCCGGTGGGCGGCACTGCTTTAGGACCAGTTGGGCTGCTGCTTTTAATACCCACATTAAATCTCTGCCTCTTTAGTCTTCCTATCAGTCCCCAGTACCCACAAGCCAGCATGATGGTTATGGAGCCTCAGCAGGGATGTCCCAGGCCGGCCAGGGGCTGGTTTTTGGCACCAGTCCATCACTGCTTGTGCTGTTTTGCCACTTGTTTGCATTTGTGGTTGCAATTCTGCATGATGTGTTTTTCAAGGCACAAACGCTGCACAGTACATAGATGTGAAGTGACACATTTAAAATGATGGCAGCACTTTTCCTGCAGGTGGCACAAAGCTAGTGGTGGAAGTACCTATTTTTTTGTTTGCTGTTATCAGCAGAAAAAATCAATGGCTGGCCACCTTTTAAATGAGTAACTGATAGGAGAGAGAACCACGAGCCAACATATCTGTGAATGATGTCATTCATCCAGATCGTGTTAAATCTATAGGAATGAATCAAGGCAACTGGACTTGCTTTTTATTCTCTTGAAGACGCCTTGCTATACATCAGACTGAGACCTCAATCCAAAGTGACTTGTACAGTAATCGGGCAGCAATAAATGAAAACCCCAGTCCACATCCTCTATCTACCATAAACAGTATGGAGGTGAAGTGTTGCTTGCATTAGCATGACTGGAGTTATGCGGTAACCAAACAAGATGACCATACATATAATGCACAAAAAAAGGTCCTAGGCAGGGCTGTACATAGTAGACCTGATAGCAGGGTCCCCATCAGCATAACCCCCCGGGGCAGACTTACTATCCAGGTCCTGTGTGATGCAGAAGGCATGTGGGCCACACAGGATGGGTTGTGGGAGATGAGTGGGTGTTGCACGACAGGCCTCAGGAGACGTGTATCGCACACATGGCATTTCATTGGGGAGGTTCAGCGCACACAACGCAGGTTGCGGGAGAGGTGGCACAGCCATGCCATGCATCAGCAAGCCGTGCGGCAGAATGGGTGAGGCACATTGCTGGATCGGTAACTATTACGCTGGCACATTCAAAAGAGGTGGTACAAATAGCCTGCATCAGGCCCCCTTGTTCCACCGGGTCGGGGGCAGGTGCCTGCACTGCCTCTATGGTATGGGCATCTCTGGTCATAGGCCAACTACAACAGCGTCATTGCCTTTACCATGGTGTAGGCCTTCCATATATATATGGACTTCTAAGATACACAAGGAAGAAGCGCACCCGGGTCAAGTGTCAGCAGCATCAATTATGTGACCTACAAAGTGGAAAAATAACTAGCCAACATCCTAAGTGCCCAGGTAGGGCACAGGGGTGGACTGGACATAGAAAGATCTTGGCCTGCATTATTTTGAGGCTGGTTGGGCTGTTGCATCTAACATCCTCATACAATGCTACCTCCCTAGTCTCCCCCTACCTAACCCCCTTTACCTGGCCCCATTGTACCCCCATAGCCAAGAAACCCAAGCCTATGTTCTGCCCCCAGTGCTATAATCTCACCATCTTGGCTAGGGGGGGCATACCCACCGCTGCTACATTATCTGCCCCTGCAATTCTAACAGCCTCAGGCTTGGAGCACAGTCATTGACTGGCTGGATAGCAGAGAGGTTGACATGGGCTGGTAAAATCCCGGGCTGATTTTTGGCCCCAGTCTGCCACTGCCCGGACCGGTACGTGGGTGTATCCAAAAAGCAGTTACAGCAGCGGATGGCGCAGCACAGAAGAGAAAACTCCTCTGGCCTCAGCTGTATACCTATATCTAAAGAAGACAGGACACTCCTTTGATGACAGTCAAGTTAGCCTTTTAGATACTAAAGCTGACTGGCTCAGAAAAGGTGTGACAGCTGCCATTTATGTGAAAATTCAGTCGAGCTTGAATAGAGGCTGCAACACCTGTTGTATGGAACTAACAATGCTGTGTTAACATTAAAGGCAGCTACTAACACCTCGTAGCACCAGTCATGCTAATGCAATTAACACCTCACCTACTGTTTCTGGTAAACTGAGAGTGTAGATTGGAATGATCATTGATTGCTGCCAGGTTCCTGGACAAGTCACTCTGGATTGAGAAAGCCAGCCGGGTTAAAATAAAACGTTTTTCTTATTACGTTTAGCTGCTTTAATTATTCCTACAGACATGTGCCACGAATCACGTATCTCAAGTATCACGTATCACATATCTCAGCCCCCTGTACCCAGCCCCACTGGTCATTGTGGCCAAAAAGAAAAGGTACTGTACCACAAAAAAATGATATCAAAGTTGGTCCACCAACACTAGTCCCTGTGTAATGGCTGCCTGATCCAGCACACTTGACAATCACAGATTTAAAGTGGACCAAAACCTGTTTGTTGCCCTACTCCTGGGGTAACCCAAACCCGAGTTGCGTGATCGCTAATATATCTACATCGATGTAGATTCCATGCATGCACAGCCTGTGGCTGTATGCCCAGCATCTCACGCTCCTCTGCTCAGCCATTCAGATAGGCTGGTGCGGGAGTGCACATGGCATCTGGAAGGAGACTGGGAATACTCCCACCCCCTCCCTTTGTGCTGGGGCTCTGCCAGGGCACTAGGTAGTGCCGCCTTCATCATTAGTCACAGGAACGATGGCTCGCCTTTTCAAATGACTGCAATGGAGGGAGTGTCGGCATTACTGTGACTGTTAGCAGGGGCAGCGCCATGTTGAGAAGGTGGAAGATGTCGGTGGAGCTGGACATGGATGTGCTGATCAGGTAAGGCAGACAGCGCTGGACTAGGAGCAGTCTGCGGGGGACAAATGGTGAGTATACAGCTTTTTTTAATATTAGCCCAAACAATGTCTATACGTTATTTGTCCCTGTATACCTCCTTTAACCCCCAATAAATTGCATTCTTCTCCCACGTGTACACTTCCATAGGCCCTAATAGACTGTATGCTATTCTGCCTTCTATATATGGCAGAATACACCAATATATTTCTTTCTCTTTCCTTTACTATTATTAGATTATACATTTTTCTCTTGTCTGTGTCTTACCTGATATCCTAAAAGATGATGTTCTCACTAACACTACAATCAATCGCAAAGCCTTTATTCTTGCTTAAAGTTGACCCACACCTTAAATAGTACCAAGAAGAAGTCTGTCCCAGCCACACAAAAAGAAAAACTCTCCCGCGGCCCCTCAACATCATTCGGCTGTCTCGCCTATTCCAATGTTGTGTTTGTTCCCACGTTGGAGAGAGATAAAATGAATTTTACAGCACGCCTTCACAGGTCCTCCAGAATGCATTGTGTCTACAGCCAGGGTGCATAACCTTTTAGTTGAGGCAAGAAGAAGTGGGCTGAGGTGAGGTGGGAAAAGGTGAGTAGAGGTAGCCAGAAGTGAGATGGGTAGAGGTAAAGTGAGTTAAAAAGACGTGGGCAAGAGGTGAGGCGGGAAAAGTTGAGGTGGGTAGAGAAGATGTGGGGAGAAGTGAGCAGGGGTCAGGCAGAAAAATGTCTGGTGGGCTGAAGATGGAATATGTGTGGGCAAGAGGTGAGATGGACTGTAGATGGAATATGTGTGGGCAAGAGGTGAGATGGGCTGAAGATGGAATATGTGTGGGCAAGAGGTGAGATGGGCTGAGGATAGAATATGTGTGGGCAAGAGGTGAGATGGGCTGAAGATGGAATATGTGTGGGCAAGAGGTGAGATGGGCTGAAGATGGAATATGTGTGGGCAAGAGGTGAGATGGGCTGAAGATGGAATATGTGTGGGCAAGAGGTGAGATGGGCTGAAGATGGAATATGTGTGGGCAAGAGGTGAGATGGGCTGAAGATGGAATATGTGTGGGCAAGAGGTGAGATGGGCTGTAGATGGAATATGTGTGGGCAAGAGGTGAGATGGCCTGAAGATGGAATATGTGTGGGCAAGAGGTGAGATGGGCTGAAGATGGAATATGTGTGGGCAAGAGGTGAGATGGGCTGAAGATGGAATATGTGTGGGCAAGAGGTGAGATGGGCTGAAGATGGAATATGTGTGGGCAAGAGGTGAGATGGGCTGAAGATGGAATATGTGTGGGCAAGAGGTGAGATGGGCTGAAGATGGAATATGTGGGGGCAAGAGGTGAGATGGGCTGAAGATGGAATATGTGTGGGCAAGAGGTGAGATGGGCTGTAGATGGAATTTGTGTGGGCAAGAGGTGAGATGGGCTGAAGATGGAATATGTGTGGGCAAGAGGTGAGATGGGCTGAAGATGGAATATGTGTGGGCAAGAGGTGAGATGGGCTGAAGATGGAATATGTGTGGGCAAGAGGTGAGATGGGCTGAAGATGGAATATGTGTGGGCAAGAGGTGAGATGGGCTGAAGATGGAATATGTGTGGGCAAGAGGTGAGATGGGCTGAAGATGGAATATGTGTGGGCAAGAGGTGAGATGGGCTGAAGATGGAATATGTGTGGGCAAGAGGTGAGATGGGCTGAAGATGGAATATGTGTGGGCAAGAGGTGAGATGGGCTGAAGATGGAATATGTGTGGGCAAGAGGTGAGATGGGCTGAAGATGGAATATGTGGGGGCAAGAGGTGAGATGGGCTGAAGATGGAATATGTGTGGGCAAGAGGTGAGATGGGCTGTAGATGGAATTTGTGTGGGCAAGAGGTGAGATGGGCTGAAGATGGAATATGTGTGGGCAAGAGGTGAGATGGGCTGCAGATGGAATATGTGTGGGCAAGAGGTGAGATGGACTGTAGATGGAATATGTGTGGGCAAGAGGTGAGATGGGCTGAAGATGGAATATGTGTGGGCAAGAGGTGAGATGGGCTGAGGATAGAATATGTGTGGGCAAGAGGTGAGATGGGCTGAAGATGGAATATGTGTGGGCAAGAGGTGAGATGGGCTGAAGATGGCATATGTGTGGGCAAGAGGTGAGATGGGCTGAAGATGGAATATGTGTGGGCAAGAGGTGAATTGGGCTGAAGATTGAATATGTGTGGGCAAGAGGTGAGATGGGCTGTAGATGGAATATGTGTGGGCAAGAGGTGAGATGGGCTGAAGATGGAATATGTGTGGGCAAGAGGTGAGATGGGCTGAAGATGGAATATGTGTGGGCAAGAGGTGAGATGGACTGTAGATGGAATATGTGTGGGCAAGAGGTGAGATGGGCTGAAGATGGAATATGTGTGGGCAAGAGGTGAGATGGGCTGAGGATAGAATATGTGTGGGCAAGAGGTGAGATGGGCTGAAGATGGAATATGTGTGGGCAAGAGGTGAGATGGGCTGAAGATGGCATATGTGTGGGCAAGAGGTGAGATGGGCTGAAGATGGAATATGTGTGGGCAAGAGGTGAATTGGGCTGAAGATTGAATATGTGTGGGCAAGAGGTGAGATGGGCTGTAGATGGAATATGTGTGGGCAAGAGGTGAGATGGGCTGAAGATGGAATATGTGTGGGCAAGAGGTGAGATGGGCTGAAGATGGAATATGTGTGGGCAAGAGGTGAGATGGGCTGTAGATGGAATATGTGTGGGCAAGAGGTGAGATGGGCTGAAGATGGAATATGTGTGGGCAAGAGGTGAGATGGGCTGAAGATGGAATATGTGTGGGCAAGAGGTGAGATGGGCTGAAGATGGAATATGTGTGGGCAAAAGGTGAGATGGGCTGAAGATGGAATATGTGTGGGCAAGAGGTGAGATGGGCTGAAGATGGAATATGTGTGGACAAGAGGTGAGATGGGCTGTAGATGGAATATGTGTGGGCAAGAGGTGAGATGGGCTGTAGATGGAATATGTGTGGGCAAGAGGTGAGATGGGCTGAAGATGGAATATGTGTGGGCAAGAGGTGAGATGGGCTGAAGATAGAATATGTGTGGGCAAGAGGTGAGATGGGCTGAAGATGGAATATGTGTGGGCAAGAGGTGAGATGGGCTGAAGATGGAATATGTGTGGGCAAGAGGTGAGATGGGCTGTAGATGAAATATGTGTGGGCAAGAGGTGAGATGGGCTGAAGATGGAATATGTGTGGGCAAGAGGTGAGATGGGCTGAAGATGGAATATGTGTGGGCAAGAGGTGAGATGGGCTGAAGATGGAATATGTGTGGGCAAGAGGTGAGATGGGCTGAAGATGGAATATGTGTGGGCAAGAGGTGAGATGGGCTGAAGATGGAATATGTGTGGGCAAGAGGTGAGATGGGCTGAAGATGGAATATGTGTGGGCAAGAGGTGAGATGGGCTGTAGATAGAATATGTGTGGGCAAGAGGTGAGATGGACTGAAGATGGAATATGTGTGGGCAAGAGGTGAGATGGGCTGAAGATGGAATATGTGTGGGCAAGAGGTGATATGGGCTGAAGATGGAATATGTGTGGGCAAGAGGTGAGATGGGCTGAAGATGGAATATGTGTGGGCAAGAGGTGAGATGGGCTGAAGATGGAATATGTGTGGGCAAGAGGTGAGATGGGCTGTAGATGGAATATGTGTGGGCAAGAGGTGAGATGGGCTGTAGATGGAATATGTGTGGGCAAGAGGTGAGATGGGCTGAAGATGGAATATGTGTGGGCAAGAGGTGAGATGGGCTGCAGATGGAATATGTGTGGGCAAGAGGTGAGATGGGCTGAAGATAGAATATGTGTGGGCAAGAGGTGAGATGGGCTGAAGATGGAATATGTGTGGGCAAGAGGTGAGATGGGCTGAAGATGGAATATGTGTGGGCAAGAGGTGAGATGGGCTGAAGATGGAATATGTGTGGGCAAGAGGTGAGATGGGCTGAAGATGGAATATGTGTGGGCAAGAGGTGAGATGGGCTGCAGATGGAATATGTGTGGGCAAGAGGTGAGATGGGCTGAAGATGGAATATGTGTGGGCAAGAGGTGAGATGGGCTGAAGATAGAATATGTGTGGGCAAGAGGTGAGATGGGCTGAAGATGGAATATGTGTGGGCAAGAGGTGAGATGGGCTGAAGATGGAATATGTGTGGGCAAGAGGTGAGATGGGCTGTAGATGGAATATGTGTGGGCAAGAGGTGAGATGGGCTGTAGATGGAATATGTGTGGGCAAGAGGTGAGATGGGCTGAAGATGGAATATGTGTGGGCAAGAGGTGAGATGGGCTGCAGATGGAATATGTGTGGGCAAGAGGTGAGATGGGCTGAAGATGGAATATGTGTGGGCAAGAGGTGAGATGGGCTGAAGATGGAATATGTGTGGGCAAGAGGTGAGATGGGCTGAAGATGGAATATGTGTGGGCAAAAGGTGAGATGGGCTGAAGATGGAATATGTGTGGGCAAGAGGTGAGATGGGCTGAAGATGGAATATGTGTGGGCAAGAGGTGAGATGGGCTGAAGATGGAATATGTGTGGGCAAGAGGTGAGATGGGCTGAAGATGGAATATGTGTGGACAAGAGGTGAGATGGGCTGAAGATGGAATATGTGTGGACAAGAGGTGAGATGGGCTGAAGATGGAATATGTGTGGGCAAGAGGTGAGATGGGCTGTAGATGGAATATGTGTGGGCAAGAGGTGAGATGGGCTGAAGATGGAATATTTGTGGGCAAGAGGTGAGATGGGCTGTAGATGGAATATGTGTGGGCAAGAGGTGAGATGGGCTGAAGATGGAATATGTGTGTGCAAGAGGTGAGATGGGCTGAAGATGGAATATGTGTGGGCAAGAGGTGAGATGGGCTGAAGATGGAATATGTGTGGGCAAGAGGTGAGATGGGCTGAAGATAGAATATGTGTGGGCAAGAGGTGAGATGGGCTGAAGATGGAATATGTGTGGGCAAGAGGTGAGATGGGCTGAAGATGGAATATGTGTGGGCAAGAGGTGAGATGGGCTGAAGATGGAATATGTGTGGGCAAGAGGTGAGATGGGCTGAAGATGGAATATGTGTGGGCAAGAGGTGAGATGGGCTGAAGATGGAATATGTGTGGGCAAGAGGTGAGATGGACTGAAGATGGAATATGTGTGGGCAAGAGGCGAGATGGGCTGTAGATGGAATATGTGTGGGCAAGAGGTGAGATGGGCTGAAGATGGAATATGTGTGGGCAAGAGGCGAGATGGGCTGAAGATGGAATATGTGTGGGCAAGAGGCGAAATGGGCTGTAGATGGAATATGTGTGGGCAAGAGGTGAGATGGGCTGAAGATGGAATATGTGTGGGCAAGAGGCGAGATGGGCTGAAGATGGAATATGTGTGGGCAAGAGGTGAGATGGGCTGAAGATGGAATATGTGTGGGCAAGAGGCGAGATGGGCTGTAGATGAAATATGTGTGGGCAAGAGGCGAGATGGGCTGTAGATGGAATATGTGTGGGCAAGAGGTGAGATGGGCTGAAGATGGAATATGTGAGGGCAAGAGGTGAGATGGGCTGGAGATGGAATATGTGTGAGCAAGAGGCGAGATGGGCTGTAGATGGAATATGTGTGGGCAAGAGGTGAGATGGGCTGAAGATGGAATATGTGAGGGCAACAGGTGAGATGGGCTGAAGATGGAATATGTGTGAGCAAGAGGCGAGATGGGCTGTAGATGGAATATGTGTGGGCAAGAGGCGAGATGGGCTGTAGATGGAATATGTGTGGGCAAGAGGTGAGATGGGCTGAAGATGGAATATGTGTGAGCAAGAGGTGAGATGGGCTGTAGATGGAATATGTGTGGGCAAGAGGTGAGATGGGCTGAAGATGGAATATGTGTGGGCAAGAGGTGAGATGGGCTGAAGATGGAATATGTGTGGGCAAGAGGTGAGATGGGCTGAAGATGGAATATGTGTGAGCAAGAGGCGAGATGGGCTGTAGATGGAATATGTGTGGGCAAGAGGTGAGATGGGCTGAAGATGGAATATGTGTGGGCAAGAGGTGAGATGGGCTGAAGATGGAATATGTGTGGGCAAGAGGGGAGATGGGCTGAAGATGGAATATGTGTGGGCAAGAGGGGAGATGGGCTGAAGATGGAATATGTGTGGGCAAGAGGTGAGATGGGCTGAAGATGGAATATGTGTGGGCAAGAGGTGAGATGGGCTGAAGATGGAATATGTGTGGGCAAGAGGTGAGATGGGCTGAGGTGAGGTCGGTGAAGTGGACAAAGGTGACGGGGCTGAGGTGAGATGGGAAATAGTGAGCATAAGGTGAGGGGGGCTGAGGTGAAGTGGGAAGTAGGGGGCACGCGGTAAGGTGGGCTAAGTTGAAGCAGGATGTAGTGGGCAAGAGGTGAGATGGGAAAAGGCAAGGTGGGTGAGGTGGACAGAGGTGTGGGGGGCTGAGGTGAGGCGGTAGGTAGTGGGCAAGAGGTGAGAGGGGCTGAGGTGAGACAGGAAGTAGGGGTAAGAGATTAGGGAAATGAGGTTAGGCGGGAAGTAGGGGGCAAGAGGTGAGTTGAACATGGTTTAGCATCCCTGGTCTATAGTTCTACATATTTTATAGTCACATAGTTGGCTTTCATTCGAGGGGATGCTCTTTAAGAATGTTGCTTGCTTGTATTATTGTGGATGTTACCTTGTAGAACTAGCAATGTTAATATGGAGCATCATAAGACAAAGGAACAGAGTGTGGATGAAAAGTGTGAGGAGCAGAAGGCGATCAGACATGGTACCGCATAGAGCCTATCACTGGGGTATGTAGGTAAAAGAAAAGGGAAATTACATTTATTGCTTTGAAATGAAAGCTGAGCGGGTCCAGAATTATTAGCTTTGTGCATCAATTTATATAATTAAATGGAATTGCATGTTTCAGGTTGTTTTTCTCTTTTACTGACAGCTGCTCTCTCTTTTTCCTTACTCTCTTTGTCTGGCTACAGCAAGGTAACGTAACCCTCCATCTATATCTTTCATTCTAATCTATAATCTGATCATCATGCATGTCACATAAAAGGCACATAGTATGTAAGGCTCAAAAATGACTTGACTTCAAAATCAGATGCCTGACACCCTATCAGATGCTATGCCATGCTGTCTTTTTGCCCTGGTCACTGAAAGGAAGGGGAATTGCTTCTTCATCTGCCTGCAGCACCCCCCCCCCCGATTCTGACCCCCAGTTGAAGCTTGAGACTCGTGTCAGATTGACCCTACCTCTCTTAGTGAGGTAGCCCTTCACAATGTCACTCAAGCCCAACTCACTCCAATGCTTGCATCGCACAACCCTGCTACTCCAGTCACAGAGGACAGCACAACACAAGGTTTTATAATTACTCTGGCAATCTACCTTTAGTTTCCAAAAGAAATAAATGAAAAAATTGCCATGTGTAGCTCTTCTCAGTGGGAATACATTTGAGCGTATCTGAAAAATGACTTAAAATCAGAACAAGCCTGGAATTTTCACAATCCTGAGTTTTGCTTCTTGCCCCAGGGGCATCGCAACTTACCTTTCTCTGGTCACATGACACTTGCGCTGGCTCACCTCCAATCAGCGTCGTATGCATATTAATGCCTGCAATATGGCTCTGTTTAGTCACAGAGCCTGGCAATAGGGAGCTGGAGCGGCGGCATCACCAGGTTTCCTTTGGGCAAGGGAGTGTTCAGGTAGTGGAGAATGAGCATCTCTACAACCAGAGCCCGAGAGCAGCTGGTGGCCCAACAGCACATATGGATGATTCCTCCATTATTGTGGGCCACCCCAACATTTAAAGGCCATCTGTGGCCAAAATTATAAAGTGAAGGCTGTACTCACTTAACCTCTCACAGCCTTGACATCACAAACTGTAGGCTAATAAAATGCTTTGTGTCTTCAGCTGTCAGCACAAGTGTTCCCTCAGTAGTTGGAGAAAGGTGCACTTGGCTGGTCACTTTAAGCAGCTTAGCATTCAGGAGTCAGCACTCTGTCAGTACTCGGTATAATAGCTGCGGCTGTCTTGAATCAAGGCTGCGTGGGGTTGGGTGAGTATAGCATTATTTTTCCCAGCAGATGTCCTCCAAATCTGTAATGTTTCTGTATTTTCTAAAGCTGTAGTGTGGACCAGCCCTGATTGAGCCTAACAGTCTGTATATATTTATGTAGAAGCCGTACGCCTGTCAGATCCCCGGTTGCTGCAAGCGATACACAGATCCAAGCTCACTCCGGAAACATGTGAAAGCGCACACGGTGAAAGACCAGCAAGTGCGCAGTAAGGTAAGAATATCTTCTAAATGCATTTGCACTATCACTTGGAACCCCTTTACCAAAGCATTGGAAGGGCTTAGGCAGTAGATTAAAGATGGTAGATCCTTTTGGATGAATGAGATAAATCTCATCTTTAGAGCATTTATTGACATAAAAATATTTCTATTCATGAGTATAAAAAGTAATTAACTCCGTTCTCAATCAATGTTCTGAAAGACCAACCGTGGTTCAGGAATGTAATAGACATAGACCCCTTATCTGAACCTCAATCAGCCGGCAGTATGTGGCCCTGCTTTTGTCTGCCATGTGGTGCAGGGTCACTTTCCCTTTCCCATCCACTGGCCAATTCCGGACCATGTGACCAATCGCAGGTCCATATTCCACAGTTGGAGCGAGGTTCAGGTAAGGATTGCGGGATGAGACTTTATGGATGAGACTTTCACAATGCAACCCCCATACCCATTGTGTAGATCCTCAAAAACCTTATGGTCACTGTTTGTCCCCCATTACAGCATTGTGTGACTTACCATCAGTCACAGCAAGTATTAATTTAGGCTTGAAATAATAAAGCCATACTCACCTTATCGCCATAGAGATGATACAAGTCCTGCACATGCACCTTGCTTATTGGGATAAGCGAATAATACCAAGAAAGTTATTCCTGAGCAAAGGAGCATCCCGATTTGTAATACCCCATGCTACCAGTGTTTGGAAAGACTTTACTTTCTCTTTAAGTCAGTTGTTCTGCAGCAAATGCCACTAAGGATGACAAAAGAAGAAGCTGTCTCCTGCTGACACCTCTATGTTGAATCTTCTTTTAAAGTGGAATAAAACCCAGTGTGGCCATCCCTGAAAATGATTCCAGGGCCTTTCCCCCTAGGCACCCTAAATTGCGATGCCCCGCTGTGTGAAACTCCCAGGGCTCTCCAACGGCATCCTTTGTAATTTTGTAGTGGTATATTTACCCAAAATCCTGCCTGCCAATAAAGCATATATTATGGTGGATAGGTTTTCTGACCATGTGGAGATCTAACCATGATTCATTCCCCCTCCCTCACTTAGCTAAAGTTTTAAAATAGCCAAATGTGGCATTTGAAGCGTTTCTCAGTTTAAATGTGGTCAGGACCTCAGCCAGCATTTGTTTTATATCCAGGCGCTTAATATAAGAGGAATGAGAATGGCAAGGAAAGGAAAATGCTAAAAGCAATTCGGCTCAGGAAACCCCAATTTTACCAATAGCTTATCAACAACCCTGCTAAGAGTTTGATTTTCATAAAGGGAGATGCAAAACACATGTAGAGAGGTTTCTGTTATTAGTGTTCATTAGTGCTCATATTTTAAAGACACAGATGGTTTAATGAAAGCCTGAGTATATTATCTCCCAGTTGTTTTCTGATGTCACACAACAGGAAGATTTCTTTTCTCCTTTTATACAGCCTTGGCAGCAGTTTCCTGTGCCTGAAGCAGACTGAACTTACATGTTTGTGCATGGATGTGTATAGGTCTCTTTCTCACTCTCTCGCCAGCATACAAATATGGAAAATGCTGCTTTTAGTGAAATTTGTACTGAGCTCAGAAGCACAGGGAAGACCAACAAGCAAAGAAAGGAGCGGCTAATCCCCTGATAATCCCCTGAATCTCTAGATAGACAAATATTTAGTGGATGGATACAGTACAAAGAAGTTAGGACTTTGATCATTCAAATATACCTGCTCATGCTACCAAGGCTTATTGGACAGGAACAAGGCAGAGTAGGGGTTTGTGTATCTAGGTCAAAGCTTTTTGGTGTAAGGGACACGTTTTCTTATTATTCCACTTCAAGTTTACTGCTGGAAATCTGTAACCGTAAAGCTTATGTATATGCAGGGGTGAGGGGCGAAGAAGGGATGAGGCAGGAAAATTGAGGTTAACAGAGGTGAGACAGAAAATAAAAGAGTAGGACTGTTGAAAATTGAGCAGAGGTGGCCTAGGAGAGGTTAGATGACTAGAGGTATGGTGGGAATAAATGGACAGAGGTGAGATGACTAGAGGTGAGGTGGGAATAAATGGACAGAGGTGAGGTGAGATGGGAATAAATGGACAGAGGAGAGATGGGATGGGAATAAATGGACAAAGGTGAGGTGGGAATAAATGGACAGAGGTGAGGTGGGAATAAACGGACAGAGGTGAGATGACTAGAGGTGAGGTGGGAATAAATGGACAGAGGTGAGGTGGGAATAAATGGACAGAGGTGAGGTGGGAATAAATGGACAGAGGTGAGGTGGTCGGAGGAGAGGTGAGATGGGAATAAATGGACAGAGGTGAGGTGGAAATAAATGGACAGAGGTGAGATGACTAGAGGTGAGGTGGGAATAAATGGACAGAGGTGAGGTGGAAATAAATGGACAGAGGTGAGATGACTTGAGGTGAGGTGGGAATAAATGGACAGAGGTGAGGTGGGAATAAATGGACAGAGGTGAGATGACTAGAGGTGAGGTGGGAATAAATGGACAGAGGTGAGGTGGGAATAAATGGACAGAGGTGGGAATAAATGGACAGATGTGGGAATAAATGGACAGAGGTGAGGTGGTCAGAGGAGAGGTGAGATGGGAATAAATGGACAGAGGTGAGGTGGGAATAAATGGGCAGAGGTGAGGTGGGAATAAATGGACAGAGGTGGGAATAAATGGACAGAGGTGAGGTGGTCAGAGGAGAGGTGAGATGGGAATAAATGGACAGAGGTGAGGTGGGAATAAATGGGCAGAGGTGAGGTGGTCAGAGGAGAGGTGAGATGGGAATAAATGGACAGAGGTGAGGTGGGAATAAATGGGCAGAGGTGAGGTGGTCAGAGGAGAGGTGAGATGGGAATAAATGGACAGAGGTGAGGTGGTCGGAGGAGAGGTGAGATGGGAATAAATGGACAGAGGTGAGGTGGTCGGAGGAGAGGTGAGATGGGAATAAATGGACAGAGGTGAGGTGGGAATAAATGGACAGAGGAGAGGCGAGACTAGAGGTGAGGTGGGAATAAATGGACAGAGGTGAGATGGGATGGTAATAAATGGACAGAGGTGAGGTGGGAATAAATGGACAGAGGGGAGGTGGGCAGAGGAGAGGTGAGATGGGAATAAATGGACAGAGGGGAGGTGGGCAGAGGAGAGGTGAGATGGTGAAAACCCGGAAGAGGGAAACAAATCACATGACTGTCAGCTCCCAATCGCTGGACTCGGCTTTACCGAGGGAGCGGGAAGTAAGGTTGAAACTGGTATTGTGGTGGCGCATCATCTGCAATCAAAACCCATGGATCTTTTTAAAGAGGAACGGCACACAAAAATGTCACTTTCCCATGTGTTGCTATCTCGAATTGGGATTCCCCGCTGTGTCTATCCCCGCCAGGTTGCCCCATACATTCACCTTCCTTCCGCTCCCACGGCGCAGACTCAGTTGAGAACATGTGCCCTGATTGGCCGATTGGTGCACTCCAGCTAGCGCGCTTGCTGTCACTTTGCTCCCTTTGGTGCTGCTAATGGCTAAGTACCTGAGCGGTGCTGAAGGGAGCCGAGTGTGCCGCCAGCCACATCCCCTGCTCACCTTGCAGCCATGGCATGCACGCGCCGCTCATTCAGAAAGGACAGGTGCGGGCATGCGCACGGCTAGAGGTGAGCGGGGATGCGGCTGCGGCGCATAGATGCAGTGAGGGCTCGAGAGAAGGTGAGTGGATCTGGGCATCTGGGGGGTTTCACACTGTAGGGCATCCCCATTCAGGAAGCCCCAAGGGCAGAATCTTGGACATCTTTTAGACTCCAGGGCCTCTGATGTTCCTCTTTAAAGTTCAAATTAACTCAAACTTTACTATGACTTTGGGGATTTTAGAGGTCTCCTGTAATGCTTTATCTTTGCTTTCTGAATGATCTTTTTGCATAATGCATAATGTTTATTGCAGCATGGTCCAAGAACAATACCACTGTTCTTTTGCTCTATTTAATGGCCATGGTAGCATTTAACATGTAATATTTTCCTACAGGCTCAGTATATGCTGGATGGAAAGTGGGCAAAATCCATCACACATGAAATTCTGAATGGAGCCCGGTCACGGGACATGCTGACAGGTATGCTGAGGTTTCCTTATGGTGGATCGCATTGTTTTTTCAGGACCATGGCTTGATTTGTGAGCACAAGGGTCAATTTCAAAATCAGTTTGAGGAGGGCCAGGAGACATTGGCCCTTATTATGAAGGAATAGCGACAGGTAGCGACTGGTGAGCGACCGGTAATGACGGGCACCGCCACGAGAACGCCGGCTCCCCACCACAATCATACGTTTATCAAGCCAATCCTGCTTAGCGACTGAGATAGCGCCATATAGCGACTCATTCATCATTATTCCAGCCTCAGCCCACAGCGCCAGCGTCCGACCTTGAACAGCGACAGGTATGACCTCTCGCTACCTGGCGCTCTCCAATGCATTTCAATGGAACAATCTTTAAATATTAATAATTAATTGTTATTAATGTTTTTTTTTTTTTTTTTTTTTTTTTTAAATGTGAAAAATTCTGTGACCACTTCTGCCATGTTAGATATTTTTTTTAAGGGAAATTGTTTTTTAAAAAAAATTGTACAGAATTGATATTATAGGTCTGATATTAAAGTATTCATATTACTAAATTATTTAAATTTTTTTTTTTTTTGGTTTCCAAAAATATGGTGGTTTGGGGGTTAAAAAACTACTTTTAACACATCACCTCCAGCGCTCTGGGGTTTAAACATGCATTTCATAGCGCTTGAATTTTTTGAGCGTGATTTTTTGATGAATATGGTGGAAGCCGGTCGCTCTGACCAGTCGCTATCATGCGCACCCATACATGCGCACCCATACATACTCGTCACCCCGTATTCAACATTACTGCACACCGACCCAGTCGCTGTCAACAACCGAACAATGGCCAAGCACAGCGACTACTAGCGGGCGGTGTGAAAATACTGCTACAGTCGCTCAACTGTCGCTACCTGCCGCTATTAATAAATCAGCCTCATTGTTTAAGCACTTCTTTGTAGAGATGGCTCCCAGCTGGTTCTGCAGGTCTGCCCAGAATTCCTGTTATCCGAACACCTGCAGAGCTACAGAACACTTCTGCAACTCTACCCCACTTTGGATCAGTTTGTCTCCGTTTTTACCTTTCCTTCCCTCTATATTTTTCGTGGTCCCTCCATCTCCTTTCAGATTTCGGCTTCGATTCAATAAAGGTAGAAAAAAATTCTCATGGTAGTAAAAGACTCAATTCATGAGAAAAAAGCCTGAGAATGTCACTGTTGCTAAATCACCAGCTAAGAAAACAATGAAAGTCAATGGCACTTTTTACTCCTAAGAAAAGTAGAGAACTGTTTACTCCTTTCTACACTGTAGTAAAAGCTGCCATTGACTTTCATTGTCTTTATCTAGTGATTGAGTAACAGATTCTCAGGCTTTTTTCTCATGCATTGAATTTTTTACTACCATGAGGATTTTTTCTACCTTTATTGAATCAAGACCTTCCTCTTATATTTTTTGTTTGCATTCCCACCTTCTTTTCTTTTTCTTCTTTTACACATTATATTCTTCAATTTTCACACTGCACCTTTTTTTTCTGTATTTTCCACATTTCCCTTTCCCTCTCTTACCATATTCCCACCATCTTTCTCTCTTTTTCAAATTCCTTTCCCCTCCCTCAAATTCGCTCTGTCTTTTCCACATTGCCTCTGTATTTCTCTTCTTTCCCCATTCCCTCTATCTTTCTCTTTGTTCGACAGTATTTACATGTTCCTCTCTTTTCCACATTCCCTTTGTCTTTTTCCTCTTTCTACATTCCCTCCATCTTACTCTTATTTCCTCTCTTTGCAACATTCTCTTTTCTTTCTCAATTCTTATATTGCACATTCTTTCTCTCTTTTCCACATTTTATCTGTCCTCACTTTCCCACACCTACACTTTCCCTGTTTTCCCTCTGTCTCCCAAATCTCCCTATCTCTTTCTTTTTTAGTGTTTCCACCATCTCTTTCTCTTCATTTTTCTTTTTTTTTTGCTTTTCCTCCATCTCTTCTCTTTCACTCCATCCTTCACTAACATGTAAATGGGAAGCATCCTGATATCTTACACAGGATGCCACTCAGCTTAAAGCGGACCTTCACTCTGAATAAGAGTCTATCTTATATGTTTCCCACACCCTGTACATACAGATTGTCCACATTAAAAATCATCCTACCTGCATCTACTGCATGTTATGAGCCTTTAAACATCCAAGATGGCGGCTTATGGAAGCCGCCATCTTATCAGGCAGCCTGCAAACAGGAAGTGCCTCCTGACTGTTCTGCTCTGCATTCTGGGATTGCTGACCTTTACCTGACCCCAGCTCTGCTCTGTTTGAGCAAAGCACAGCTATAACCTGCCCCCCTGTACCTTATCCCACTCTCCTCTCCTCAGTAAGTGTGATGCTTCTGAGTCAAGATGGCGGCGCCCGTATCCTAAATTCCTGAACAGAGTTGCAGCCCAGTGGGGGAAAGAATAATAAGTTAGTGACTAAAAACGTAAAATATATTAATTTTAGATGCTGGGGAACTGTTTTTTAAGAGTTTGAGCTTTTCATTAAATCATGGTGAAGGTCCGGTTTAAAGCTGGCCCTGTTGTGGAGGCAGCGCTCCCAGCCATGCAGCAGCTTGGGTTTGGGTATAACAACATACAGATGGAGTAGCAATTGTTAGCCATTAATCATAACTCTAAATACTAACGTATAAATCTCTAAACCCGCTTCTGCTCGAGGGGTTAAAGGTGAAGCCTCTCATCTGTGGTGAGGAAAGATTTTATTAGGGATAGGAAGGCTTGTGTATCAGTTCAAAATATTGTAGCTGTCATTTGTTTTGAAGGAAGTACGTTATTATTTATTGTACAGGGAGTCGCCTGGGGCATTCCACGACTTGAAAGCACCAAACGATTAACTCTGCTGCACTGGAGTAAGCAGCTGTGTGCTTCAGGGATGGCGTTTAATGTATAACACAAGTGAAGTCCACTGCCCCTTCATAATGGCCTAGGCGCCATGCTAACACTTTATAGCTATGAAATGATCAGAAAAACATCCTAAAGAAGAACACATCAGGTCTAGTTGCTTGTACTTATTACTGCAGATAAAATAGGGGGTGACAGTGCTGCCAAGCTCTAAGGCCCGAGCCTTGTACTTATTACTGCAGATAAAATAGGGGGTGACAGTGCTGCCAAGCTCTAAGGCCCGAGCCTCGGCCTACTGCTAATCTTTTCTCATTCTACTTATCCACTACATTAATTACAAATGGTGCAGTGAAATGGCTGCCTGGATAGAAGGCTCCTAGTGCATGGAGATCCCCCCTCTTCTACTTTAACCTTCATTTTGTACCCCCACTGGCCACTTGTTCTCTTTATTTTGTGGGATTTGGACTTTGTAGGAGGCAGCTCTAAGAGCCCAATTCATTAATAGCGGCAGGTAGCGACTGTAGCGGCATTTTCAGAGCGCCCCCGCTAGTAGCCGCTATGCTTGGCCGTTGTTCGGTAGTTGATAGCGACTCAGTCGGTTTGCCGTAATGTTGAATATTGGGTGAGGAGTCGCTATTTGACAGGTTCCGCGCTGTATGGGAGCGCATGATAGCGACTGGCCCTAGCGACCGGCTGCCACCATATTCATTAAAAAATCACGCCACGTCATCAGCTATTCCACTATTATGGGGGAGGGTTACTTAAAGCAGATCAATTACCGATTGGCTGATCTCAAGATTGCCGTTTCTGTTTTGGCTGGCTACATCCGCAGCTACCCTGTGAGGTGCACGCCTATCTCAATGGCTGGGTGCGTGAGTGCGCATTGCTACAGGGAAGCCACAGGAGCCACCGGTAAAGGTAAGTTTACTTGTGACGCTGGGCATTTCACACAGTAGGGTTAGGATAGGATTCCCCAGGAGCAAGCTAGCATTTGAGTTTTTATCTGTTTAATAGTGAAATAAATACTGGGAGCTCTGAGTTATAAACATTGCAGGATGGGCAATTTAGCACAGACTAGCTCAGGGGACAGGCTGTTAGAGTTTAGCAGACCTCCCCTGTAAAAGTAGAATAGAATATTTAAAACTTTTTAAAAATTTTTGTTAATGCAGGGGTATACATAACCCTTTGATTTAGCATGTTGTCATGCTTAAACCATTTTTAAGATCACCTTTAAAGTTGCCATCAGGGCCACTGCATTCTCCTATTAACCAGGGATCCTAATTTGGAATACTCACTTGGCCCACACTGCAGTGCTGTGTATGCATCCTACATGACTACCAGCAGCAGCCACTGGGGTTTCCCAGGGCAGGCGTGTGTATGGATGGATCTTAAAGCAGGACTCCCCAGAGGGGGACTTTAGGAATTCTGACAGATAGCTGTGGGCTACTTCAGTTTGCACATTGCCCATTGATTGTTTGTATGCTCTCTATTTTCCAGGTCTGTACAGTTTGTCTACTGTTAGCCATAATGTAGGAAACCCAGGAATAATGTCACCAGCTCCTTCCAGATGTCCTGATATAGAGGCCTCTTCTCCCTGCCTGCTGTCGGTCACTGAAGGTGCTCTAGAGAGGTAGGTGCTCTAATGCTGATTGTTTAATGTTTGCATGCTTAGATACTGTGACAAAAGATCACAAGAAGGATGTTTTATATCCACAGTATATTTTTTCTTCCCACTACGGACTGCTTGGAAAATGAAAAATATAAGCATGACAGCTTCCTCAAAGACCTTGAAGCCCTAGAGCTGGGACGTCTCTTTAAGCCTCTGGAACCTTTTTAAAGTGGACCAAAATCCAGGATTTTGACTATTCTGGGTTTTGGTCTTTGCCCCCCCCCCCCCCCCCACTGAGCGAAACCCCTCAGCTCGCGCAATCTGACTTACCCTGCATGCGCGGCCTCTCGTTCAATCACCGCACTTGGATCTGCTTCCATCCCTTCGTCTAAGCTATTGTAAGGGAGTGGATCTGAGTGCACCGACAGCTGCATCCCCTGCTTCCCCCTGAAAGGAACGTTCCTGTGCCAGCCATTCATTAATGCCTGGCACAGGCATGCACTCTGCTAAGGGGGTAGCGGGGATGCGGCCGCTGCTCGCGCATGCACCGTTGTAGTAGGAAGGTGAAACCGCAGACATGAAAACCAGCATTAGTAGTAGTTTCAAAATCTTTGGCCTAGACTTTAGAGCTAATGTATTTGGAAATAGGGACAGTCCAGGCAATAGCAATAATAATGCAGCAAGGAGCTCACCTGCGTCTTATATGACTCTCTTCTATTCCCTGCTGCATCCTGTAGATGCTGTAGCAAGTCCCCAGAGTTTGCTCTCCTTTGCTTTCCATTTTTCCATGACTGTGGTCCAAATGTGGTCGCACGACCACCCTCCCTGGATGAGCAAGTACGGCAAGTGCAGCTACTATGGCTTTTCCAAGCTCATGCTACTGCATTTAGAGCGCAGTCGTGAAAAAATGGAAAGCAAAGAATGCACAAACTTTGAAAACCTGCTACAGCAAGGTGCAGAAAAAAGAGGCAAGACCCATGAGAGACGCCCCAGGTGAGCTCCTTAAAGTGGACCAACACCCAGGATTTTGACTATCCTGGGTTTTGGTCCACTTCAGGGGGGCACCCGCTGTGTGAAACCCCCCAGAAAGCCCCCAAAACTCACCTCACCACGCTCCCACGTGGCCGCGCTGACCAATCACCACCGACGGACAAGCGGGTGACAGCGGCGGACAACACAGCGCATCCGCCGCCGCCGCCTCCCGCACGCCCCTCTGACAGTGCGCGCGCGCGCCGGCCATTCAGGAACGGCCGGTGCGGGCACGCGCACGTCTAGAGGGGCGCGCGGGAGGCGGCGGCCGCCACCGCCGATGAGGTAAGTTTTTGGGGGGTTTTGGGGGGGTCCCTCACCGCGGGACATCCAGATCTCGGATGTCCCGCGGTGAGGGAGGTGATCGGCCCGGGAATCTTATAGATTCCCGGGCCGATCACCCCTGGGTGACGGTCCACTTTAATACCTTTCTATTGCCATCGCCTGGACTGGTCCTTTTAAAGGGAATGTCAAGGTTTCTATAAGTGTGGTCCTCAGTAGATCTAATTTGGGCCCCTTTAAAGTGATCATAATTAATTTGACTTTCTAGTTTGATTTGTGTTTAGCGTGTCTGATGTGAAACATAAACAGTGCGCCAAAAACAGCACTGGACTCCTTATTCCCAGCCATGTGAACATTTCAAAATTTCAGTGAAATGATCTTGTAATTTACTTGCGAATGCTGGGGCAGGATGTGACTGCATCAGGACGCTGTTTACTCTGGGGGGTGGGCAGACGGGGGCCCGATGTTGTGAAGAGTGGCCCATTTGTCAGCTCTCCAGCCGTGATGATTGAGACCGTAATGTTGATTTGAGGACCTAGTGATGGCCGTCTGAGATGCTCAAACAACCCAGGAAACCTGCAGCTCGCACCTCTTTTACTTTTAAAGCCTTTTTATGGAGATCCTTAAGAATATTTTTTATAAAAAAAGAATTTATTAGCTACTAAATGAATCATTAAGAACCTAATAAATTACTGCCAGTTCATACGTTAATTAAACTCCAAGGTTTTTACAGTAGCCGGTCAATTAGACAATGTCTGTAAATGTCGGTTGATTCGCTGCAGATTTATTTATGCTGCCACTAAATTACTTTAGCGAGCAGAATTAGTAATCGCAAAACGCTGAAACTAATGAAGCCAATGAATACGTCTTTTTTAATAAGAGACATAAATATTAGGATTTTTTTGAAATGCACTTCTCGCACTGCTCTCTTTCCTGGGTAAACACATCTTGCGACAGTTTAGATTTGACATTAATACAGCTTTGTACAGAGAGCTGCAAATTAAACAAATCACTTGCCTCCTAGGTGAAGGCGACACATGCTGAATTGCAATAGGGCTTCTTTTATTTATGGCCTCATATGTGCCAGCCTCAAGTTTATTTCTTCAACTGAGATAAACAGTTTGAAGGACCACACTGTCCAGGGTGTTACTCATTGACTGGCAGCCGGGTAAATGTGCACACAGTGCTGCAATGTGATGGTGTGCAACACATAATAACAACGTCATCTAGCACTAACTGGACAACCCAATGGGTGATGTGGAATTAGAACCAGCACATTTCAATTTGAAAATCTGTATTAGTCGATAAGGGCTCTTACAACAGACGAGAAACACCTGCCAACTCAATTTTATCTCTAAAATCCTCTATCCAATGTGTTCCCAACATCTGGACCTTCAGCATGATTTCATGAAAAGCCCAAACCCTTAAAAACTATTCCCCAGCATCAAAAATTAATATATTTTACGTTTTTAGCCACTAACTTATTATTCTTTCCCCTACCGAGCTGCAACTCTGTTCAGGACTCTATGATATGGGCGCCGCCATCTTGCCTCAGAAGCATCACATACTGAGGAGAGGAGAGCAGGATAAAGTACAGGGGCGGGGTTATAGCTGTGCTTTGCACAAACAGAGCAGAACTGGGGTTTAGGGAAAAGACAGCTATCCCAGAATGCAGAGCAACATAGTCAGAAGACACTTCCTGTTTGCAGGCAGCCTGATGAGCCGCCATCATGGATGTTTAAAGGGTCATAACATGCAGTAGATGCAGATAGGATGATTTTTAATGTGGGCAATCTGTATGTACAGGGTGGGGAAACATATAAAATTTGCTCTTATTCAGGGTGAAGGTCCGCTTTAAAGCATACAAAATGGCATTCACACCCAATATTCAAAGAGTTATATGTAAAGCGGGTGCCACTCCCATAGCTATATGAGCCATACATCAGTATCCAAACAAACAAAAAGGGAGGCACACCAATCTAAAATATATACATTTTTTACTTAAAAGAGCACTATCGCAAAATATGGTCCACTGATAAAAATCCATATAAATATGCTGGATGGCGGGAGGAGAGGTCACTTATACATCCTGCATCAAGAAATATCCAGCCAGGCTTGTTTGTTTGTTTTAATTTTAATGGAAGGAGGAGGAAGTTTGGGGTGACAGGCTCTGTCACCTCTGATAAGACTAAACCTGTCATGGATTTTATCCCTACCAAGAGAAGAAAACTACAAGCTTGGCGGGAGTTTTATTCAGTTGGGGTGTATAACTGATCCCTCCTCTCATTAGCTTTACATGGATTTTTAACATTACACAATTTTGCGATAGTGCTCTTTTAAGCAGGGCCAGATTATGAGGTGGGCGCAAGGGGCGTGTGGTTTTTCGCTGCGTTGTGGTGTGTTGCATTATACTTCTGCATGCGTTTGTGTTGCCTTGCCTTGCTGCGTTGCGTTGAAAACGTAGCATGCAGACCCAACGCAAACAGCTAGATATGAAAGGGGCCGAGGGCACCAAAAACCTGACAAAACCTAGCTGATGATCCAATGGTGCAGGAGGAGGGTGGGGGGCACAGCATGCTTGGCTCTGTTCTGCTTGCTCGCTGCTCTGACGTCGGAGCAGATATGAGAAGCTGATTGGCTACCTGCCAGTTCCTGTACTGTGATCATTGGGAGGTAAGTTATTAATGCCAATCCGTGGGATACACACAGTGGGAAATCCCAAATTGACGCTCCAGAGCAGACCAACAAATCCACGGTGTTGTTTCTCTTTAATAATGCATTATATAGTTTACTAATTATATGTATACATGGATGGTATTCAGATTCAGGTGCCTACCGAACCAGATTTTTAGAAAATAAGGCCAGCAACGCTACTCCCAAATAACACATCATATGGCAGCTGAGAAATAAAAACTGGTATACAACTGGTTTCACTTCATATGGTTACACAATAGTATTAAGTTGCAGAGCAGTGCAATAAATACAATTCATACTGTGAAGTCAGCAGCAGTTTTTCATTAAACACAAATAAAAAAAAAAACTCTGAGAGTAAAATTCTCGGCATTTCTTTCTAAAAAATTCCACGGTCTCCCCTTGTGTTTTGGTCCTCTGTGAACAATATTAGGCTTGTGCATCATGGCTGACAATGAAGAATGGAGCCAACCTGCAGCGTGCCAGAGATCTGTGTGGAAAAATATCACGTTGCAATGTTGGCGCCAACCAGTGTGAAGAGGGCTTTGGTTTTAAAAATAAAAAATGCATCAATAACAATGGAACTGTTAACTTATTAGCTGATGTTTTTATTTTTCCAATAAAATACCTCTGATGCTGGCAACCTGTACATTACAGAGTGGCAGCTTGCCCCAGGATGCTCCTGTTTTTTGCCCGGTCCTGCCTTCTGCATATGTGGAATTGTTGGACCAAAACCCAGCATTTTGACTATCCTGGGTTTTGGTTCTTGCCCCTGGGGCACCCCAATCGGGAATGCCTCACTGTGTGAAACCCCCCAGATCGCCCGATCTCACTCACCCTTCCCCGGTACTACGGCACATGCGCAGCCTCTCGTCCAGTCAGCGCGCTCAGATCTGCTCCCTCCCCTTCGTTCAAGAGCTTGTCTAAGGGTATCCGAGCGTGCTGGCGGCCGCATACCCCGCTACCCTTTAACAGGGAGCGTGCATGTGCCGGCCATCCACAAATACCTGGCACAAGTATGTGCCCTGCTAAAGGGATATCAGGGATGCAGATGCTGTTCAGGCATGCGCCGTTGGATGAGGAACAAAGGTAAGTTTCCGGCCGACCCCGACCTAGTTTTTCCCATTTTTCTATCTCTATTTAACTTTCAAGGCTTTAATGTGCTTTGGCATCCCTCATTAAAAAACCTCTGCACCTGGGGAAGGTGAAAGGGGACCAAAACAAATCACTGTCATATGAGGTTTGTATTTAAACTGAAATTTGACAGTTTATAGCAATGGTGTTCAACCCTCCTCTTCAAGGGCCACCAACAGGCCATGTTTTCCATATAGGAAATGTTGACTTCTGCTTCAAAGATCCTTTTAAAATCACACTTCCATCAAATTAAAAAATTCCATCTGTGCCTTTTCAATCAACAGCGAAAATGATGCGTTTCTGGGAGCGCTTCCCCCAGTCATGTTTTGCAGATCTCCACACTGAGGCACAGATGGAGTAACTAGTTCCCAGTCTATAGCTCTGTCTAAGCACTACGTATTTTTGGCTCCATAAGATGCACGCTTGTTCCGCAAGCAAATGACACAGTGGGAGCCTCCCATAACCCAGAAGCCTTTTGTTTCCTTTTTCACTCCCCAGAAACCCTCAGAGGAAAACCCCCAAGACTTACCCAGGAGGGTCTGCCACACTGCTTGCTATTGGGGTTGGAGAGGGGGTTATTTAGCAGACCATTTAGTGCAGAATATTTTTTTTCTTATATTTTTTCTCTAAATCCCATGTGCGTCTTATAGTGCGGAAAATACAGTTACACTTGTACATTATTTTACCTGTGCATCTGTGTAGAGATCTGAAAAATGTGGCCTGTTGAAGGGGGTTGAACACATCTGCTTCAAAATATTGCCACTTGAAATATAAACTACATAAGGTTGAGAATAATAATCACCCTTTAATTAAAGTCAGTGGTCTTTATTCACTTCTCGGGTGGCATGGCCTGGTGCAAAGAGCTGCCAGAGCCCCAATAGCAGTGCCTGCTGTGTATTAATTTGGGCCCTGTCACATTCCCGCAGCCCTGTGGCCACAGTTGCATAAATGCTTTTGGCATTTGCCTTAAATCTATGTAAATCTACATTGAACAAACATGTATGGCTGCATTCACAGACATGTATGAATGCTCATTTGCCAACATTTTGATTGTCCAATGTGATGTCATAACATAGAGCTTCATGTAAATTATATCTTTTGCATATTTACTTCCCACACCCTATAATATACAGTACCGCCAATTAAAGGGATATACTGGTAAAGTCTATATTTTCAAAATTGGTGAAATATTTCAGGTGCCTGTCAGAAGCATTTGAATGCTCAGGAAAATATTAACAATTATTGATTATTATTTATATTAAAGATTATGATGTGGTATTGCTCTTTGGCAGCAATAATGGCTTGTTACTTTGCATTTTTGATCACAGATACTCTGTAATGACTGAATATATGAAGACTCATCCCACTGACACTTGAGACAGGCATATTAATATTTTTCCGTGTGTTGCAGGTTGTCTCCCCACTCTCTGGTTAATTTTGCCGGCACAATGAAACCAGCACCTTCCTCTCCAATGCTACATCAGGAATCATCTCCCAATAGTCACCATAAGACACCCCATAGAGAGCAGTGTCTGGCTGGGAAATCTTACTCCACGTTTCCAAATCCCACAGCTGCCCATGTCCAAGGTACAGTAGGTGTGAACAATGCCACTGCAAGTGTATAATAAGAATATAGAATATATAAAAGTCTGAGCAGAGCATTATATCGCCCAATAATGGTAAACTTTTGCTTTGGGGCAAAGCAAACTTCAGCCTGAATTTTGCCTCTTCAAGTTGGCTCTATTTGGGTCAAACAGGCCCACTCCTCCCTAGGCCACTAGCCAGCCATCAAAAAGCATCATGGAGTATTATTCATCTTCTATCTTCATACCTACTAACTTTTCAGGGTGAGAAAGAGGGACATTTGTTAAATTAAGCCACGTCCCCTCATTGAAGGATGGACAGGAGATAGGGTGTAACAATATAAACACTTTGAATAAGCAAATGAATCATTTATTGATGCAAATCTGCATGTTACACCTCAAAGAGGGACAGGGGGACATTCCCTTCAAATCAGGGACACTTGGGAGGTATGTATCTTGGTTGATAAACATGTCATTATACACATATATATATATTATATATATATTATTTATATATTATTATTATATTATATATTATTATTATATTATATAGTATATTATATTAGTATTATAGTATTATTAGCATTATATATTATATATATTATTTATATATATATATATATATTTATACAAATAAATCAAGCAAGCAATCAATCAAGCAATATTCATCCACAAAATATATTTATTAATTTTAAAATACACCCATGATTTCAACTTCATAAAACACACACATACAAACACAAAAAAATCCATCGCAGGGAACCACCTCTGGGCAAAAAGAAAACCAGAGCTAATAATTGAAGTTAATATATATCCTATCTACAAGCCACTCAAAATATAATTAAAAACTCCTTATGTGTCTATACATCAAATCAATCTCATGAAAAGGGCTGAAGTGCTAAACAAAGTGCTAAGGCAATATATATATAAACAAGAATCAAGTAAATCATTATGTGCAAAACATGGCAACAAGGAAGAAAATCACCTAAAGAGTGATGCCCAGAGAGGATGGGCAGATGGGAAAAGGATGGGTGTATTTTTAAATTAATAAATATATTTAGTGGGTTTGAGCCACCTCTCTTTTGCGGTAACTGGAGCCGCAACCTGCCATTATTATTTGCATTGCAATTTGGGGCCCACCATCAGCACATAGCCCTGTGTATTATTTTTTGGATTAAGTATACAAGTATAACAATGTGACCCAGTAAGCCAAGGTAAAAGATATAAACTGAGCAGAACCTAGATCAAAGTGAAGATCTGGCTGGTAATCTGCCATCTTGGATGATAAATAGATCTTTAGACATTTAATTCATAGATCTTGATAAAATGTTGGTTTCAATATTTTAAAATGTTATATTTAACTGTTTTACTTTGTAGAGTTTCAGGGCAGTTTTGTTCAATACCCAGAATGCTATCGAGAGGTCCATTGTGTGAGCAGGGAGTCACCTGATCCAAGCCAGTATCGTGCTTCCAGTGCACAATCTACAGGTATGATTTTATTCACCCCAATCACCTGTTTTCATAAATGTACTGTAACCCCAACTATGGAGGTTCCCCAAATGGACATACACTCTAGATCAGGAATTCACAACTTTTTTTTCCTCAAGTACCACTCATTATCCCAAGTGCCACCTGGATGGGACATATGAGTTGTTGGCAATACAGCCATTAAAAGTGTACAAAATGCACAAAAAGTCACAAAACAAATTTTTCACACTGTACGGAGGAACATAATGAAAACAGGCCCATAACAGGCAGTGTGCAGAATCCCCCCAATCACCCAATTGCAGGCACTATAGGAGAATCCTACAATCTCCCTATAACAGGCAGTGTGCAGAATCCCCCCAATCACCCAATTGCAGGCACTATAGGAGAATCCTACAATCTCCCTATAACAGGCAGTGTGCAGAATCCCCCTAATCACCCAATTGCAGCCACTATAGGAGAATCCTTCAATCTCTCTATAACAGGCCCCAATCCTGCTATAAAAAGCAGGGAGTAGCATTCCCCTATAACAGGCAGTGTGGCAGAATCCCCCCAATCCCCCTATAACAGGCAGTATGTAGAATCCCCCTATACCAAGCTGTGTACAGATTCCCCCAATAGCCGATAGCAGACAGTGTGCAGAATTCCCCCCAATCCCGCTATAACATGCAATGCGCAGAAACAGCTCTCCCTAGCTCTGTGCATGTGCCCTCCCACCATGAAGCCACTTTGTGCAGAAAATCCAAGATGGGTGCACTTTGCAATGGGATAGCCAGCAGATCCTGGGCAAGGTAAGACATTTTTATTTGTTGTAACCCCCCGCCCTACCTCCAGGCAAGGGAGGCCAGGCAAGGGAGGCAGGGTTATATTTAGACAAGAAAAGTCCCCCCTCCCTATCTGCGATTCTGTGCCACTGTTTGTCCTGTATTGACCTCCTGCATCTCTGGTTCTGTACAAAGGCCAACCCCGGCTGCCAGCCAGAGCCAGGGCTGCTGGAGCACAAGCAGCAGCATGGGAGTGGCAGTAAGGAGAGTGGACTTTTCTTTTACCACCCCCACATTCACTTCATAAGATGCACCAACATTTTCCCCCTGACTTTTGGGGGAAAGAAGAGCAAAAAATAGTACACAGTTTTCATCACCTTTTGGAACCATTTTGTACATATGGAGTAATTCATGTTTTGGTTGCATTGCCCTAAAAGTGGCCTTGGATCAATCCCTGGGCCTCACTAAAGGGTCCAACGGTAGACCAGTCTGTCATTGGGTAAAATTCAGGGAGGAGAACCATGGATGGTATGTAGGAGCTATGGTATGGGGCAGCAGAGTGGCGAGTTTATCCATCTACAGAATGTTTATATGTGTCTATAATTTCAAGCAGCTGTCTAAATTAAAATGCCCCCATCTCCCACCTGACTGACCCTCATTTTGGTGATAAAATAAAAAATAAATTTTCCCCTCACCAATCTATACTGATGGGCCAATCTGAAACAGACACGTATCCTAAATGCGTAGAGTTACTGGCTGACCTTCTTCACTAGGTTTGGAACTGCCTGTTTATCAGGTTGTCTCCTTTCATTTAAAACTCTGTGCGGGACTAATGTAAGTATGCTTTTTTTTTGTCTTGCCTGGACCATCCCTTTTATATCCCCTATAATCAGTTTTAGAGCCTCTTCAACTCAACACACAATGCTATGTCCCCTACATCTAATTGTTTTTCCATGAAGTTCTACAGCTGAGGGGCAACATTTTTCCAAATTTGTAACATCCCCTTCTATGCTTATGCGGCATTAAAAATGTTGAGATGTTCTCTATGTTGCATTAGGAAGAATGTTTGATCTGTTATTTGTAAGAGGAAGTAAGATTTTGTTATTTGTAAGAGGAAGCACTGTGCCAAACATTGGATGCAGTTCCTGCCCTACTCTCGTATTGGACTGGTGTGAACTAATTTCCTTCTCCATAATGTACACTTTTACTCCAACAATTCCCCGTGCCACACTTTGCTCAGGAAGAGCAGCACACGCCGGTAAACTTGATAGGAGTGATAGAAAAAAACTTGCAGGCCGATTCATTAATAGCGCCAGGTAGCGACAGATGAGCGCCAGTAGCGTGATTTTCACAGCGCCCGCTAGTATTCGCTGTGCTTGGCCGTTGTTCACTTGTTGACAGCAACTCAGTCGGTGTGCGGTAATGTTGAATACGGGGTTAGGAGTCGCTGTTTCACAGGTTCCGCGCTGTATGGGTGCGCCTGACAGCGAATGGCCAGAGCGAACGGCTCCCAGCATATTCATTAACAAATCACGCTCAAAAAATTCTCACGCTGTGAAATGCTTGTTTAAACCCCAGAGCGCTGGCGGCGATGGCTTAAAAGTAGTTTTTTTAACCCCCAAACAACCATATTTTTTGATTAAAAAATTAAACAAGTTTTTCTACACATTTTGTAATATGAATATATTAATATCAGACCTGTAATATCAATTCTGCACAAATTTTTTTTTTTTTTTTTTTACCTTAAAAAAAATATCTAACATTGCCGTAGTGGTCACAGAATTTTTGACAGTTAAAAAAAAATAAATAAATAAATTAAAATCAATTAATTATGAATGTTTAAAGATTGCTCCATTGAAATGCATTGGAGAGCGCCAGGGAGCGACAGGTCATACCTGGCGCTGTTATGGGATTAGTAGCGGCGCTGTTCGTTGCAGTCGGCTACATGATGAATCCCGCGCTAGCCGACGCTCTCGCCGGCGCTAGCCTCATTTAGCATGATAAATGCGTGATTGTGTCCGCCGCCTGGCGTTCTGGAGTCGGTAGCCGCCGATAGCTGGCGCTACCTGGCGCTAGTCAGACACTACCTGGCGCTAGCCCTTAATAAATAAGGCCCTTGGTCTTAAAGGTGAAACCTGCTTAATGTCTCGTGATGCAACATTGATTGTGACGATGATTTTGTGTCTATCTTCCCAGGGTATGGATTACACAGCGCCAGTGAGGATGCCCCATGTGTATCCGAAGACATGAGGGCAATCTGCTCTCAAGCAAGAGACTTCTTTCCTCATGCTGCCTTTGACCACTGCCTCCCTCAGATACCTTCTATTTATGCAGATACTTAGACTCACTCTAGTACAAGTCAGCTCAAACCCAAATTCCTATTTCAGAATGAGTTGGCTGTGGATGGGTTGAATCACCCTCTCGGAGGAGAGTTCTCAGTATATTTGGCGCCTCTGTTCCTTTCCAAAAGTGGTCCCTGTATCATTGTATCACAAAATGATTTAAACCTTATTTATTTACTTTACATTACGAAAAATCAGTGGATCATCGCACCATCAATTCTCTGTTACTGTCATGGCAATCTTGGAACTCAGAATTGGAGTCCTTTATTCAAATACTTCAACTTAGTAGTTTCCAAGGTTATTTGTTAAAGTCTGAGAGCAAACACTTTAAAGATATTCCTTATATATATTTATTATGAAAAATGTGCCCACCCCTCCCCCCACAGAGGACTCTTTACATAAAGTGGATCACCAGTCAATTTGGTGCCCTGCTGGTTACACAAGAATAGGACCCCAGACAGTGGGCAGAATACATTCTTTTTCCAGTTGGTGGCAGCACCTCGCCCTTGCTTCTGCCCTGTTATTTTGATTCCCTCTTAGCCAGTAACCAGTGGCATGCTCTGTGCCAACACGCCCATCTAATGAACCCCACTTTCATTTTTGCATGATGCACAAATGTATGAATGTTGTGCCAGTGCAGGCCCAGTAAGTTATTTGGCCATCCTATTAAGGAGCATTTTGAGGGGGAGTAAGTGAACTTCCAGTCTTGACTGGAGGTCTACTTAAAGTTTTTGGGGTTCACACTAAACTTTCTTGCACGCGGGGCAGAAGAACCAGGTCGTTAGGACATGCCTGTCTCGATCTGTGAAGGTTCTTGTTCATCCAGGGCATGGTATAGCTGTAGTTAAAATGTTGAGGCAAATGGTCATTGTGTATTTATCATGAAGACGTTTTGGCTAGTCATTTGACTTAAAATCCAGTCAGACGAATAGTGAGCATCTTACCTTGCTAAGTGTTCTTCTGTGCTTCCTCTTAGCTCGGTGCCCTGAATGGGGAAATATACTTCCTTATCTGCCTCCAGACCCACCCTGCTGATGTGGGCCACCAATACTAGCTCAAGGAGCTAGTCCAGACCACGCACCCCTCTGTATTGATGGCTTGAATGCACTCTCAGAGCTGCCATTCAAGTCCAGCTAACCCAGCTTAGCTCCTCCCCACAATCTTAGCTCCTCCCCACCCAGCCTCCTCCTAGCAAGCGCTGCCAACACCGCCCCGCTCATTATGCTGATTATTATGCAGCATCACAGCTCCAATGGGCACGCCCACATGCTTCAGAAGAGAAATTATTAACTTAATAAATCTGGATAAGACACCCATTGAAGACACCCTCTGTCCCCATAAAAGCCCCCAAAGGCTCACCTTGCAGAGCCATCAGTTTTGCAGTGGTTGCATATTAATCTCAGCTGAGATCATTGTCCCTGCAGTGCCACGGTCAGGAGGGGGAAATTGGTCATTGTGAAGAAGAGGAGGAGATCCCGGTACCATAATAACTAACTAAATCCAAAACAAGTTGAACACCCAGGGTTCTTTTTTCTGTTGGCACTTATAATGACCTTAATTCAATAAGCTTTTCTTAAATAATTTCCTGAAAATAAGGAGCTCATTCATGCTTTATTTCAAAATAAGGCACAAGATTAAATAGGGTGTGATTTTTAAAGACGGAAGTGAGTGGTGTAAATTACACTTAAAACTTCCACTAAACAAATGTGATGACTTATCTTTTTCTTTTCTAAAATAAATCGTAAATGTTGGATCGTTTTATATGTCCACAGTAAATGTTATAGGAGTTAATAACTAACATGTGAGCACTTTCAAGCACTTACAAGCTCCTGGAATGATTTCTCCCTAATTCCAGGCCTTATTTTTGTAAGATATTATCAGGAAAGTGTATAAATAAAGTCTATTATGTTTTCTTCCTAGTTCTAATTGTTACAAAATGGGCTGCTGTATTCCAGATCCAAGTCAAGGCAAATGGACTTTCTGTATTTTTCTTGAAGACATTTCACCAGAAATCTGACTTGCTTCCCAATTTACAGAAAGCCAGGACTAGTAATACAGCATTAAGAAAAAAAATCTAGCCGCCTTGACTTATTATTACAGATATACCAAGATCAGGATACTAATAGGGACTATTAACATATGAGAAGTTCCTTAATATAATAGTACAGTGTCTTGCATGATCTTCACGTGAGCCAACCAGCCAGCTGTCTAATTTATAACATGGCTAAACTACTCATACAGGTTGTTCCCTTTAACTTTAGCTTTATATTGCAAATATTATGCCGGATCACTGGTGTTGTAGTGGGTAAATTTGTGTCACCCTAGAAAAACCGAGATTCTCAGCTAAGCTGCTCATGACATCAGACGGGCTAGTGGGCATCTAGGGGTATTGCATATCAGACAGGGAGATGACCATTCTGGATTCTCATGTCTGAATTGACCAGTAAGAGGTAAAAAAGAGCCGAACACTGGCATTCCCTGGGGTGTAAGGGACATTTATACATTCCCTTACTTGTATATCATTTCTATATGTTACACTATATTAGCCATCTACTGTTTGGGAAGGTGGACCCAGAGGCACTTTGAAGATGTACTTTATATACAGAGTATTTTAATGTATTGTTTTCTTACCTGATTTTTTCACATTTCTAATATTCTGCACAGACCTCATGTACATACAAATTATCACCTCTATTATATGATGTACTTCTATTTTATATTATACCAATAAAGCTGGAGAGTCTAAATTGCTCAGTGTGCATTGATTTATTTGAAGCACATGTGACATGCATCTTGCAAAGCTCTTGGTTGCACTGGCTTTAACATATGACAACTTTGGGACTTGTTTGGGCAGTTAGAAGGCAATTGGGCTGAGCCTATAAGGACGTTGGGATGAGCCCCCAACTTCTGACTGTGCCTTGCCAGGCAATTCAGGCTTCTTTTCAGTTGCTGGCTTACATGGATAACTTCCTGTTGCTGAACAATGTTAAAACCTGTCCCTAACACAGCTCATATCATATCCATCACCTCAGTGTAGAGTTAATCATCACTTACTGTCATGCA
This sequence comes from Gastrophryne carolinensis, assembly GCA_027917425.1. Classification (NCBI taxonomy): domain Eukaryota; kingdom Metazoa; phylum Chordata; class Amphibia; order Anura; family Microhylidae; genus Gastrophryne; species Gastrophryne carolinensis. The sequence continues at coordinate 440,896,728 of CM051235.1, forward strand.
AAGTCTTTCATTCAGAGATTGTTTGGGATTATTCTGAATAGGTCCAGAATGATCTCCAGTTAGGATTTGATTTTTGGTTACTTAATTGTTACTTAATTGACTTCAACTGCCCGGCCAAGTCCTTGGATTTGCTTTTATTTTCTAGTTCAGTGTTCCAGAGAACATATAGGGCTTGTTCAGCCCTCACCCAATTTTGCTCCCTGGGCTTCTCGAACTGCATGCTGGGTTCTGCCCATAGTTTTTTTAATGTTTTAATAATGCAGGGATTAGAGACCTTAGAGAAGGTGCACTACTTTCAAGCCTTCTGATCGTACCATAAGCTAGTGTTCTCCATCAAGATGGCAATTTCCGAGACCCTACAAATAATAAAATGAAAACAGCATTTTCTTTTAAAGTGGACCAACACCCAGGATTTTGACTATCCTGGGTCTTGGTCCACTTCGGTGGGGCACCCCCGATCGGCCCCGCTGTGTGAAACCCCCCCGAACCCCCCGAACTCACCTCTCCCTGCGCCGACGGACAAGCCGCGGACAAGCGGCTCCTCCGCCGCCGCCTCCCGCGCGTCCCTCTTGACGCGCACGTGCCCGCGCCGGCCATTCACAGACGGCCGACGCGGGCGCGCGCACGTCTAGAGGGCTGCGAGGGAGGCGGCGGCCGGCCGCCGCCGAAACTAAGGTGAGGAGTTTGGGGTGTTTGGGGGGGTTTCACCCCGCGGGACATCCCGATCTCGGATGTCCCGCGGGGAGGGAGGTGATCGGCACGGGAATCTTATAGATTCCCGGGCCGATCACCGGTGGGTGTTGGTCCACTTTAAATTCAGCTGATCTGATTGGGTATTGAATTGGAGAGCTTCTCCAACTGAGGTTTGGAAGTACTTCAGTTATAAAGTAATTCAAAAGAGATATTTAAAAGTGTAATGTGTACAAATGAGTAAATTAAACACTCCTATGAGGCATTCTATAAAACAGAGAGGGTGACTGTATTTTCACCTTATAAGACGCGCCTTCCCATAAGACGAACCTAGTATTTGGAGGAGGAAAATAAAAAAAACATATTATGAACCAAATATCCTAAAACAACCCCCCCAAGACCCAAATAATAGGCAAGGTGCAGAATCCCCCTATTGCAGGCAGTGGCATCCCTCCTTCTATACGCCAATATAGGCAATGGGGCATCCCCCCTTGCATTCCCCAATATAGGCAGTCTGGCAACCCCCATCCCATTTCCCCAATATAGACACTGTGGCAACCCCCTCCCATTTCTCAATATAGGCAGTGTGGCATTCTCCCTCCTATTCCCCATTGTATTGGTTATTATTAGGTTATTTATAGGTTATAATTTATAGGTTATTATTACCAAATGATAGGCAAGGTGCAGAACCCCCCCCCCCATTACAGGTAGTGTGGCATTCTCCCCCATTCTATTCCCCATTACAGGCAGTGGGGCAGAATCAAAATGAGCCACCTCCCCTCGAATGCTGGAGGAAAAAAAAGAAGCTTACATAACAGTTGCTCCTGTGCCGCTGACACCCGACGGACAGATGATGGAGAAGCAGTGGGCAGGCAGGGTAACTGATGCCTTCCCGATGTCCCTGCTTTAGGTATGAGCACACACACATGGGTCCATGCAGCGGATGGGCATGGCCTGCAGCAAGAAACCATTGACATGGTGGGTGTGTGTGAGCACTTTTTTTTCTATTGGCTTTCCATATCGACCTGAATAAAACAAGTCTCTTGTGGCGAGCTTGCATCTCTATTGGCCAGCATTCACTAGTTTGACAAGTACGCCATTTTGAAATAAAATAGAGGGACATTTTAGTTATTCTTTAATACTGTGCACCTGTGTCAGGGTTGGAGTTCCTCCTTAGGCTTCTGAGTGTGCTGCTGGTCAATACTGCTGGCTGGCTCTTTCTCTGGAACTTCCCCTGCATTGTGCTGATCCACCAGGAGATGGCGCTGTCCTGCAGAGCTGCTGGCAATTAGCCAGCACCTGTAACTCCTCAGCCTATATAAGCTGATCAGCCCATTCAGGCAGTGGATTAGCATTTTGTTATGTCATCTTTATCCCAGAATGCTGTACCTAGATCCCAGGTACTCTGAAATCTGAACCTCGCACCCAGGACTCCTGCCTCAGCTCTTGTGTTTGCTCCCCCTATCGCAGCCGTGTTTCCACCTTGGAATTTTGACTTTTCTTTGATCCTTATGCATGCTTGTTGCCGGACTCCATCTTGTGTATGTACAGCCAGAGCGTGTTGGTTTCACCTGTATGTGTATTGTTCAGCCAGAGCGTGTTAATCTCACTTCACTTGTATATATGTATAGTTCCCTTACACATATATGTTCCCCTTTGTGATTTGTACACAGTTTGATTGTAGTGTGTTTGATGTGTAGTTACCACTGTTGTTTAGTTACCACTGTTTTTTCACTATTAAACACGGTTTGCCCCATATCCATTTCTGCCTCACAGTCTCAATTTCTGGTCACTTTTTACAATTGGGATTTCTCCGCTGGAAAATCCCTGACAGAAAAGAGCCAGCCAGCAGTATTAACCAGCAGCACACTCAGAAGCCTAAGGAGGAACTCCAACCCTGACAACCTGATAGGGTTTCATGGTTGAGAGGTTCTTTAGATGAGGTGTAGAAGTTTTTCCAATGAGGTAGTGACATTTTCAGATATGAGGTAATAATCACACCTTAAAGGGCATTTACAAACATATGGAGAGCTCTCCACAGGAGATGACAAGCTCCCCATATAAGACGATGAGCTTGCCCACATTAGGCAGAGAGTTTGCCGCATTTTAGTGACTGGCTCACCCAGTAACTACACTCAAGCGCCTCTATGTGCATTAAAGCTCCGATACATTTTGTTCTGTCTGAAGCTGCATCCAATTATCTTGCCCGTAAAACCGACAAAATGCTTTCAGACCAATCTGCTTCAGGCAGAACACTAAATCTTATTGTTAAAGCAGTAATAGCATTCAAATAAGACTAATTGAGTTAATAATTAAAAGTAAGGAGGAAACTAAATAAAGAGGACTCTCCAGATGGATTCCATTACAGAACATTTCCAAGTAAAGTCTTTCTTCCACGTAACCAGGGTTGTGTAATTCAGTTTTTCGGGATTTGTGGTCTAATAAGGTTCCGGAACCAATTGAGTTATACGTAGAACAACAGAAAAACAATTTAAACAGTAAACATTTTACTCTATAAACATATGTTATTAAAGAGCAATCCCAGCCCATACTTTTTCTTTAAATTGCAGTTGCAATAAGGAAAGATTAGAGCCATTTACAAAGAATTAGCCAAATTTCGTGTCTGTGGTGGCTGAAGAGGAAATAAATCTAACAAGCTACAAGCTAGGATAAGTCATGGGTGTCACTGGGAATGGTGCCAGCTGTCCAGATAGTAATCATTTCCTAATCTATCAAAAATGAAGCTTTCCAATGGCTCTCCAAAGAGGTTGAACACTATGGCCTTGATTCAATAAGAGTTGAAAAAAATTCTCATGGTAGTAAAGAATTCAATTCATGAGAAAAAAGCCTGAGAATGTCACTGTTACTGAATCACCAGTTAGGAAAACAATGAAAGGCAATTGAACTTTTTTACTCCTACGAAAAGTAGAGAACTGTTTACTCCTTTCTACACTGTAGTAAAAGCTGCCATTGACTTTCATTGTCTTTTTATCTAGTAATTCAGTAACAGTGAGATTCTCAGGCTTTTTTCTCACGAATTGAATTTTTTACTACCATGATAATTTTTTTCAACTCTTATTGAATCGAAGCCTATGAGGTCGATTAAGAGCTTGGTGAGAAAACTCTTTACCTTTTAGGAGAGAAAATTGCCATTGACTTTGTCTACTTTGTTGCTCATTTAGAGATAGGGACAAATTTACACCAGGTAGACAATGAAAGTGAATGACAGTTTTCTCTCCTAAAAAAGAAGTGAGTTTTTCACCAGGCTCTGAATCAACCCCTATACGGTTGTCTGAAGAGTTGTTCCCAACTGCATTGGGCTATGCGTATGCACTGGAAGCGCTCCTCGGCTGTAGCATACAGTATAACTAACACACTGAGCCACACACTAGGCCACCAGCAAAATTCTACTAAAAAAAAAACAGCAACGCAGCTGGGTGAGGATGGGCATGCTCTCAAAGTCCTCAAAATTTCAGAATAGAAAGGTCACCTCAATAGGCCGTAGGCTCTACCCTGAACTCAGAGTAGCATAAAACTATAATATTATAAGGAAGTTGAGATTTCACTATTAGCCATTTATCTCAATAAGGTAGAATCAGTTTCAGGAGTCTTCAAAATATATAATTCCCAGAAATGAGCCCAACACAAAGGGCATACATACCACAAATACAGAAAGGCCTGAGAATCTGGCCCCCAATTCAACTGGAGAATGCATTCAAAAAGGCCTAGATTGGCAGCCTGTATGCCCCAGACAACCCAGGACCAGGCTGAGCAATGGCTCCTACTGCTAGGCATCCTAGCCATAAGTCACCTCCTAAAATGAAGAGAAGTCATCTCCTAGAATGGAGAAGGAAGAGAACTCTAGAAAAGGAGAGACAGCAGAAACAATTTAGTAGGACAAAAAGTAAGGGGGGGTCTGCCTCTTAACATTCTGCTGAGAATATTGGTCAGCAATACAAAACCAGGTGCCAACTCCAGAGAATGTGAAGAGAAAGACTTCCCATAATATCCTGAGAATCTCACATACCTCTATCCCACTGAGGACAGGGCCAGCCACCCTGGGCCTAAGCCACTAAGCCACCACCACTGGGTAGATAGGGCTCAAAAGAACAACACCCTGGTAAGGACCTCTTAGCATACCAGTAGTCCTTATAAGGAAACAAAGCAGAGACTGTTTGCCCTACTCTTTTTTTTTTATTCCTGAAAGTAAAATGGTAGGTTGCTCTGGAAAATGTACACTTGGCTTGGGAGGCACCTAGTAGAATCGCCCCTTAGTCCTATCTGAGTATTAAGTAATAAACATGTCTAACAGGTAGGTTTTTTTGCGTATACAGTCATGAAAAATTAATGAAAGCTGTCAATGCAGGATAGTCCGGATGGTGGATAAGCAACCCCAAACAAGTTTAGCGGGAACTATCTGTCGACATTTAAATGAAATTAAACACTATGGCAGGAGACCCCACTGCTGACACAGAGACATAAAAAAGCAAGGCTACATTTTGCCAAAATGCAGTACCTACAGTGAAATATGGTGGAGGTTCAATGATGTTTTGGGGTTGTTTTGCTGCCTCTGGGTGCCTTGAATGTGTGCAAGGCATCATGAAATCTGAGGATTATCAATGGATTTTTGGTCGCACTGTACAGCTCAGTGTCAAAAAGCTGGGTTTGCGTCCAAGAGCTTGGGTCTTCCAGCAGGACAATGACCCATACCCGTATGACATACGTCAAAAAGCACCCAGAAATGGATGGCAACCAAACACTGGACACTTCTGAAGTGGCCAGCAATCCAGAGTCCAGATCTAAATCCCATTGAACACCTGTGGAGAGATCTTAAAATTATTTAGCTTATTGATGGTTATAGGAAGCTAATGATTTCAGTTATTTTTAGGGGTGCCCATAATTTTGGCCAGCCCATTTTTTGAGTTTGGTGTGACATTATGTCCAGTTTGCTTTTTTCCTCCCTTTTTTTGTTTAGTTCCAATACACACAAAGGGAATAAACATGTGTAAAGTAAAATGTGTGTTACTGTAATCCTTTTCTGTGAGAAATACTTCATTTTCTCGAAAAATTTCAGGGGTGCCAACATTACATGACTGTATCTGCAGGTAAACTGCCCTGGCAAGGCACTCTGTGTTAGTGCAGTCCCTACTGGGAACCCTATGGGGTTGATTCAGACCTCGCTGGGGTTCTCGCCAACAAGATTTTTGGTCAACTCACCTGATTCAAAGCCCCCTCTAAGTTTTTTCTGTTGGGGTGGATTGAAACGAGAATTCATGGTGAGAATTTTTGCTTCCATTCATGATTTGACAACTCGCATGACTGAATCACTGTCAGTGAGCTGTTCCAGATTTTATTGATAAAAGCCATTTTTTATCAATCAAACTGACAGTGGGGCTTGTTTCTTTTTTTATTTAGATATGCATTTTTTATGATATGAATAAAATTGTGCCCAATCGTCAACCAACCTGGGCACCGGGCATAAGGGCTTTTAAACCAGGGCACAGAAGCCGCACCAGGTGACCCCGGACCTGCAAGTTACAAGCCCATATGCCTTACTTTGGAAGAGCCCCAAAGCCATACTGATGAGCACCAAGCTCTTCCGCACCCAAATGGTGGGTTACCTACCCCAGTAAATGGTATAGGGGGTTCCCATGGACCCCTTACTAGTTCACCCCAAGAAAAAAACACACATTTTTATTTTTCTCAATTTAACTACTCACTGGTCTTCTTTCCAGCGCTGCACGACGCCCTCCAGCCCTGCTCTCCTCTGTCTCTTTGGGGCTTTTCTGTGCCCCCTCCGCAGTCTTCTTGGGGCCACCACCTGGATCATGGGGGGACACAGGTCCTCTGGAAAAAAAACCTCCTTTCCTGTAATGTAATTAGTCACATGGGACAGATTCCATGGAGGTCCCGTCTCTTAGTATAAAAGGCGTCTGCCCTGGACCTGAGATTAGTCCCTCGCTGGCTAGCAAGAATGGAGGGACATGTGTCCCACTGATGTCCGGCCTCAAGAAGAGGGCACAGAAGAGCCCCAAAGAGACCACGGAGAGCAGCGTGGTACCAAAGAAGTCCCGGTGGAGCTGGAGGAGGACGCAGAGAAGAACATGGGGACTAGTGAGTAGTTAAAGGAGCACTATCGCGAAATTGCGTAATATTAAAAATCCATATATACACATGGCTAATGAAAGGAGGGGTCACTTATACACCCCAACTGAATAAAACTTCTGCAAAGCTTGTAGTTTATTCTCTCATGGTAGGAGGACTTGTCACCCTCTCTCATGGTAGGAGGACTTGTCACCCTCGATCTCCTCTTTCGTCCATTAAAATAAAAAAAACAAGCCTGACTGGATATTTCTTGATGCCGGGAGTATAAGTGACCTCTCCTCCTGCCACCCCGCATATTCATATAGATTTTTAGCATTGGGAAAATTTTTCGCGATTGTGCTCCTCTAAATTGAGAAAAAAAAATGTTGTGTGTTTTATTTTACACTTGGGGTGAACTGGCAAGGGGTCCGGAGACTAGTATATAAGTTCCCAGGGGTAGGAATCCTGCCTTGGCCGGTGAAATGCTAGTAACCCACCATATTATCTGCACCCCATTTGGGGCTTTGGGAGTGCGGAAGAGCCTGGTGCCCATTGTTATGGATACAGGATCTTTCAGGGGTGCCTGTGGTAAGCTTGGAAGAGCCCTGAACCCATATTAAAGGGCATAAGGGCTTGTAATTTGCAGAGTTGGGGGCCACCCGATGCGGCTTCTGTGCCCTGGGTTACAAGGCCTTATACCTGGTGCCTGGGCTGGTTACTTTTTGGGGGGAGACCCCCTGCATTTTATTTTCATTTTATCAATAAAAACTGGTAAAAAACAAGAAATTTAAAAACGCTCAGTTTGTTAGATAAGAATGGTGTCCAGCAAAAAATACCAAAATTATATGATTAATATAATTTAAATTGATAAAAATCATGCCAACATGAGCAGCATGATTTTCATTAATTTTGTGGAGTGCAGCATTTTGCTGGTTCCCCCCCAAATATTAGGAGCTAGGGAACATCCACAAGAACATCAGAAAACTTAAATTCCAGAGATAAAAGGATTTCCTTGTGTGCCACAAAGAAAAGACTAAATCCATATATGCCTAGCTACACAGAAATGCCTTGGCAACAAAGGTGTGCAAGGTGAAGCAAGTCAAGTGGCATCAGTACAAGAGCTGGTCACCACAGTTCTAGGCCTGTGCCAAAGGATCACCAAATATAAAAAGTGCTAAATCACTGCGAGCTGCAGTGTCTAACTTCTATCGAGACGATCGTATAACACAGGAATGCTTCCCTTGCAGTATATGTCGGCATCCCAGTGGTGGACAACCTCATAAGCAGATACTTTGTGTGTCCCCAGATATGTTTCCTTTTGTCACTCAGCCTTTCCCTGCCACAAACTGTACTTTAAACAATCTCTGGTTGTGGGTGGGCCTATACTCATGCCAGAAAAAAACCATAGTGGACAAAACAAAGCCTCCAGAATATATGAACATTGCTTGTCTTTATTATTTAGGTCCTAGTGATTGGAATAGTCTGGAGCTGCAGGCAGGATCAGGTTGTCCACCTGAGGCTGATGGCTACTTAGTGATGTGGTGGATAGTGTGAGTGATGGGGACACATGTGCAAGAATTGAGCCCTGCGAGAATGATGAGAGAAGCCAAGATCAGGGTAGGACAAGTTTTCTCAGAGACAAAGGTGGGCAGCGTTGGTTTCAAGTTTGGGACAGAGTGGGCTAGAAACAACAGCAAGCAAGGGTCTGCAAAAACCAACCACTGTGATCACTGTGACGATTTCCCTGTTTGACTGGTGAACAATCTAAACCCTGATGGTTCATTCAGATACTATTGAGTAGATTCAATTGGACAAAGCAATTGCAACACATGCTTGGCAGTAATCTGATTAGACGTTTCCACAATTAGTGATTGGTGCTAAATAAACAGAAAACAGGTCTGTCCAGTGGCGTAGCGACCCGGGGGCGGGGGGGGCGGACCGCCCCGGGTGACACCAGACCTAGAGGGTGACACCGCACTATAGCATTATGTCACCTCAATTATTGCCAGCCTGTGGCACAGAGCAGTCAGTTGTGGGGATGCTATGCCCTCACGGCGACACCTACGCATCTCTCCCACAGCGCTCGAGCGCCATTTGGCAGGAGGCGGAGCGGCTGCTGGTGCCTGTCCAGAATCTGTGGACCAATGGTGTGCGCGCACAGCAGGTCACGTGGACGAGGTGGGAGCTTTTGTTCGCTGTTGCTGAGAGCGCGCGCGGCATTCGTCGCCAGAAACAGGTGAGGGCGTGTGTGGTGTTGCTGGGGTGAGCGCACGCTGTTCCTGTTTATTCGGGGATTTATAGCTGTAACTGCTCAGTGGCGTGTGTGGTGGTGTTGCATGGTGGGCGCGTTACCTGGCGGGAGATGGGTGTTTTTAATGGACATAAAGGGAGCGTGCAGGCCGATGTATGTGTGCTAGTGAGGTACTGCACAACGCATAAGCGCCTCTGCTATCATACATTGATTATAATAGGCGCGCGCCCCGCTTTTGTTCAGGTGCAATGTCTGGCCCTGCCCCGACTCCTATTGGTTGCTGCCTGTCTGGCCCGCCCCTTTTCTCCTCCAGCTGTCTGTAATCGGTGTGCTCCTTTTCTCTGCCATTGAGTTCTTTCAACATACAAAATTTTTTTTTCTTTGGGGGGGGTGACACCATTTCCTACCGCCCCGGGTGACACCAGCCCTAGCAACGCCACTGGGTCTGTCTCTACTGACTACTGTTCAATTAACAGAATGAGTCAAGAGCATGTACAGTACTGGGCTTACTAAGGCAAACTTCAGACAAGTGGTGGTCACTCTTTAATCTATGCAGGAACAGTTTAAGAAATTAAAGAAGGTTTCATAACAACAAAAGAAAAATAGAGGTACTAAACAAATAGGAAACTATTTGATGCAAATCTATGAATAGAACAAATAGCAATGGCAAAACTAAACTGAAATATGGGAAAATAATACCTAAGATTTGGAAGTCCTTTCTAAGTTGAGTAGAAGGAGGCAACGTCCTTTAAGATGAGAATTAGTTGAATAAGAGTGCAGGTGGATGATGGGCGAATGAGGGTTTCCCTGCTGTTAACCTAGCTCATGTTTAAGGCTGGCTCATTCAGAAAGCAAGGGATCTGACCTTTCCAATGAGGTGGGCTGAGATGCAACCACACCTCTGCCAAGGGGTCCTGGTTTCCGCTCTGGCCCATATCCCCGAGCAGGCGAATTAGTACTGAAATGCCTGAAATTCTGAAACCAACAATGCAACTTTTGACAGGTTAAAAAATAAATACTTTTTCTAGCCAGGCCATACTCACTGGGGGGAGATGGAGAAGGAAAACTAGTAGCTAAATAAGCTTTGGTGGAGAAAGATGTTCTATCGAAATGAGAATCTGGGTTTGCCACAGTAAGCCTATACAAAGGGGTTTCACAAATCATAAGAGAAGATGCTTGTTTTCTAAAATTGCAGGGGTTGGTAATGAAAGCAATCACATTTTGACATAAGGGTCAATTCATGGTCGTGCTTAAAAAAAGACAAAATCAAGCGTAAAGGATCCTACAAGATTTATGGCAGCATGCGCCCAAAGGGCGCACGTGTGAATTGCGCTGAGCGCAAAATTCCTCTTTTGATGCCACTTTCATCTCAAATTCTGTGGTTTTGAAGCACAAATGGCCCTGGCCTATGCATATTTGTCTGCCTAAGCCCCTAACTGGTCCCCATGCCCCCCCCCCCATGTTTCTCCCCTTTCTTTAACTTTTTTCAAGATTGTCTCTCCAGCTTCTGTGTTTTAGGGGAATCTCTAATCTTCAAATCGTAGTGACACAAAATACACTCCGAAATGGAGAGTAAAGATTACCCTAAAACACAGAAGCTGGAGAGACAAATTCGCAATCTGTAAACAGTAAAGAAAGAGGGAAAAAGGGAGAAATATTTAGGTGGCATTTATTTATAGGTGCTTAAGTAAGAGGGTAAGTTGAGTAATGGGCAGTTATTAGCATATAGGCCCAGGACAGGCTTTAAAAAGAAAACTAAGATTATACGGCATACGGTACATGGAGGCATATATTTAAATAAACGCACACACACACGTCAAATACTTCTTTAAATTATAAGAAACAATTGTAGCAGTCTTGTAGCAGAGGCTATCTATGCAGGTTGAATGGCTATACCTTACTGCCACACGCAATGTTACAGCCAGGCTTTAGCATGGGATCATAGTGTTCTCCTGCCACCTAGTGGCTAGAAATAAGATTAGCTAGGTAGGCTTTTTACCAGCCTGTCTACAACAGATTAGATTTTACTTACTGTTCTCACCAAATCTACAGGGGACTAAAAGAGCAATTTACTAGCTAATATATAAGCAGACCTCCAGTGAAAAATGCCCTGTCGAGTTAACCCTCTAAAGGAGCAGTATCGCGAAATTTGCATTAAAAAAGATAAATAATTAAATAGCCACACAATAGCTTCTAACATGTGTATAAATAATCTGGCGATAGAAAAAGGAAAAAATATATGCCTTTCTTTTAAATTGTATAATTACAATGGCCCAGTCCATTTGCTGAATAGGGGGATCTGCTGGGTTGTATTTAGTGAGCTGCTTCATTTAGCCCACTGGCACCCCAAAGAAGGTCCGTTTTTATTTGGCATCCTCTTTAAGCAACTAAAAAAACAAAAAAGGGTATTAAAAACACATTTCACCTACCCCCAGCCTTTCACCTTGCTCATGAGCCCGAAAAAGATTAGACTAAAGACTCTTAATGTAACAAAACAAACTTTTATTAAACAAAATAACGGTGTGTATTTATACTAAAAACTAAACTTCTCAGAAGTAACAGTGTCGTGTTACAGTAAAAACAGCAAGCGTAGGCTCATTTACTGTACAAAGAACCATCATATAAACTGTCACACCTCTAACTGGGTGCTGGCCAAACACTAACTTACTAAATTGTCTCTGTAGACTGAAAAAACATTCAGCTTATCAAACATCCCAGCAAAGCGTCTATTTCATGTTTTAATGGCACTGTTTTTACTTGTTTTTGCCCTGGTTGGTCGATTGCCCCCGCAACCTGTAGACGGAATGCGATACTAACCAGACATCCTTTGCAACATTTAACCAAAACCAAGAAAACATCTGGAATTCATATGAAGATGGCATCTAGCAATTCCAAATCATGTAAAAATGATCCTTTGTCCCACCAGTAGGTTATGTATAGCTGGAAGTTTTGTTAAGTTGAAGGAGCTTATATAATGAAGAGCGATACTGTGTATGTGGGGTGCCGGGTGCCCCCCCCCCGTCAACTACACTTTTTCAAGTTTACCCACTCTATGCGCTTTAATTTTCTGGCTTGGCCTCTATTGCAGTGAATGGTGTGTTCGAGTCACTAAGACCAATGGGCAACCATTGGGACTTGATATTGAGGCCTGGTAAGTTTTATCTAATTGGAGTAGAATGGAAGAACTTAAGGGGAGAAAAGGTGAGTATGTTTATTTTTTGCTTCTGTCTGGAGAGATCTGGTGATTGTTTCTCTTTAATCTCTCCTGAAACGCCAATAATTCATACCTCGCCAGTGATCCCACACATGTTCAGCTCTCCTCTTATCAGCTTGCAATGCTGTGCATACTGATGAGCGGCATAGAAAGCTAAATAGAGGAGTGGCAGGCATGTCCGCAGCTACTTCGCTTTGGCTGTGCACGCGTGAATATGCTGCCACACAGCCCATGCATGCATCTATCTGCAGTCCAGGTGTGTTGAGGTAAATGGTCATAGTGAAATCCATGCAGGAATGGGTCAAGTTGACATCGCTGGTGCTGTTGGGAAGCTAAGGAATTTTAGGGTGTGTTTTCTGAGCACTGGGATGGCCTGGAACTTCTCCAAAGGAATAGCAGCTTTAAGTCCAGCTAAAACCAAAACGATCTCTTTTTACAGCCTGCTCATCACAATGTTCCCCAACCCTCTCCTCAGGAGCCACCAACAGGCCATGTTTTACAGATCTCCACACAGAGGTGAAGTCATTAGTGCTCAGACAGAGCTATAAGATCCACAAAACAAGGTTGGTGAGGAGAGGGTTGAGGAACACTTTTCTAAAGCATGTGTACACAGGGACATTGCCTTGTACTCTCAGGACACCAGGATTAATAGGGGAACAAAATGGCCATCACTTGGGACCAACAATCACAGAAATGGTAGAGGAAAGGTTAGTCCGTGCATCTGACTGGAAGATTTGAAGCAATTTCTTTTTGGATCTCATAGATTAGTAGTAACTTTAGTAATAAAACAAATTCAACTCCCCTTTTAAATCCCTCACAAGCCTCAACATATTTTTTTAATATGTAAAGCCAACTAAAACTCTTCCTGGGAAGTCTGCTCCTTGTAAGACAGGCTTACCTTCCCCAACACAAACACCCGGCAGCTAGGCATACTCGCCTGTTTTAGCACCAGGTCTCTGTGGGAGCAGAAAGTATCTGCATCATTGTGTATACAGATTCCGCCCCCCCCCCCCCCAATCCACAAAACACAGTGCTAGAAGTGGTAAGTATGCATAGCTATGGGCCTAAGGAGAGGATGGACTCAGGACAGACTTCTTCTCAGCACCACACAGGTATAAGTCTATTTTCAAGTAACATTTGGTAAAAACACGTTGCAAAACAATGAGCATTTTAGGTAAATTAGTAATGATCCTTGTTTGGCGTCTCGCTCTTGTCACTCAGAGGCCGGTGGCTCTGGTCTCCTGCTGCCATGGCACCTAGAATACAAACACAAATAAAATAAAAATATTATGGACAGGGCACAACTGATGGAGAGCCTGAGATGTTAAAAATTACATTGGGGCCCCCAGGCAGTACAGGTATGATGCCAATATGGGGGCCATACCTATATTTATTTAATGGCTACATGGTTGTATGAGGGCATCTTCACAAAGTTTCAGTGGGCCCCAGGGTAATGCTGGGGAAATTTGTGATGGTATGCATAGTCATTAGAGTGACACCCAGAGTGTTAAGCACTATGGGTGGCCAAGGGGTCCCTTGGATGACATGTAACACCCTTTAATAGTACAGCAGGGAGAGTATAGGTGACATCAGAAATGAATAGACAATGCCTAGGCACTATGGATAATAACTAAGTACTAATGTGGCACCCTTTACTGGTAATGTGGAAGTGTAATAGTGTGGTGAGGAGAGGATTATGTACTTCCATGATCCCCGCAGCAGTGGGGTGTGCCTGACAAAACCACCTGACCGCTGCTCCTCACATGGGCCGTGAGACCAGCGCGGGACCTGGTAAGTCATTTAGCCCATTCATTTTACTTCCTGAGCCTTGCTAAAGGAAAACTCACTTTTTGTGCTCGGCCTTATTGTTTTCCTCTTTTGGGATGTAAAATAAACATTAGAATTGTTCCTACATACCTGTGATTTACTTATCAACATGCTGTTTCCTATATTCATTTGTGTCCTAAGATAAAACTACTTGTTTTTCTGGCCTGACAGCATATCACAGAATCCTTTCAATTTAACAGGTGAACTCTTTAGCAGCTTTGGCTCAGTCACACAGCAGTAATGATGCTTCCAGCTGAGAACACTGCCTGTAACCATAAAGCTACTGGAAAACAAGATTGGGATCCTCCCTAACTGAATAGGTTGAATTACAGAAGAAGGGGTTAAACCTGTCACCTGTGTCTTAGCCAATTAGATGATTAGCAAGCCAGAGTGAGGAAGTGATCTGTACTTTTAACACACCCATTGATGTACATTGCTAAGGTAAGCACATTCCAAATTAGGATGTTCCCAGTGAATTTTGTGCTACGGTATTACTGGGAACTGCCTGTAGTTTAGAATCCTGAGCAGTCCTTTGCCAACTACATCCTACAAATTCCTATATCTATGGCACAGATAAGAAGTCCTTCTTGTTTGGCAAAGTCATTGTGCTGGAGACTTATTGTAAATTTCAGATATAAGCTCCAAAATACACATCCTTACTCGCACCTATATACTATTCCTAATGCCATGCTCCCATGATGCTAAGCCTCAGGCATTCAGAACCTACCAGATATATTTCCTGTCTGGCAATGTCCTTCTACTAGAGACATATTGTAAAATACAGATATAAGCTCCTAAATACACATCCATACTCGCACCTATATACTAGTCCTAATGCAATGCTCCCATGATGCTAAGCCTCAGGCATTCAGAACCTACCAGATATATTTCCTGTCTGGCAATGTCCTTCTACTAGAGACGTATTGTAAAATACAGATATAAGCTCCTAAATACACATCCATACTCGCACCTATATACTAGTCCTGATGCCATGCTCCCATGATGCTAAGCCTCAGGCATTCAGAACCTACCAGATATATTTCCTGTCTGGCAATGTCCTTCTACTAGAGACGTATTGTAAAATACAGATATAAGCTCCTAAATACACATCCATACTCGCACCTATATACTAGTCCTAATGCAATGCTCCCATGATGCTAAGCCTCAGGCATTCAGAACCTACCAGATATATTTCCTGTCTGGCAATGTCCTTCTACTAGAGACATATTGTAAAATACAGATATAAGCTCCTAAATACACATCCATACTCGCACCTATATACTAGTCCTAATGCAATGCTCCCATGATGCTAAGCCTCAGGCATTCAGAACCTACCAGATATATTTCCTGTCTGGCAATGTCCTTCTACTAGAGACATATTGTAAAATACAGATATAAGCTCCTAAATACACATCCATACTCGCACCTATATACTAGTCCTAATGCAATGCTCCCATGATGCTAAGCCTCAGGCATTCAGAACCTACCAGATATATTTCCTGTCTGGCAATGTCCTTCTACTAGAGACGTATTGTAAAATACAGATATAAGCTCCTAAATACACATCCATACTCGCACCTATATACTATTCCTAATGCCATGCTCCCATGATGCTAAGCAACAGGAATTCAGTACCTACCAGACACATTTCTGCTGGTCTCAGCCATCATACTGGTATTCACAGGCATATGAGTAGGCATGTAGTGCACCCCAGGCAGATATCTCGGAGTTATGAATGAAGGCATTGGAGGGTAATAATCCTGACCCTGGAAATCTCTAGCTCCTCTGTCCTGAATCTGCAAAACAAAACAATACAATTATACCAAAGCCACAGAAGCCACGATTCCAAAAAAGGTTAAAACTGAGAGGGGCACATTTTTCAACCCTTCGGCTGACGGCTTTCTTCAGATAAACTAAGAACAGAAGGAATGAAAATCTGAGTTTAGAAACTGTCAGCATGACAGATGAGGGTAAGTAAAAAGAAAAGATCATAAAGCAGACCAAAACCCACATTTTTAACTAAGATCCACTGAATTCCTCTCCCCCTTTTGCCAATATTCACTGCTCCTGCAAAATTCTAATCCCAGATGCTTTCAGGCTGCCTGATTGAAGGAAAGAAGTTAGCCTACGGGTGAATAGAATATGAGAGAAACATTAAAGTGGACCAAAACCCAAGATTTTGACTATCCTGGTTTTTGGACCTTGGCTCCGGGGCACCCGATCGGTGAATCCCCTCAGTTCACCCAAATTAACTTATCTCTCTCTAGTCCTATGGCGCATGTGCGGCCCCCTGTCCAATCAGAGCGAATTCACTCCCGGCCACTCGTCTAAGGATCGTCTAATACACAGCCCCAGCCGAGTCGGGCTGAGTCCTGATAAGGGGACGTTCCTGTACCAGCCATCCACAAATGCCCAGGGGCAGGGAATAGCAGGCAGCGGCATTGGATCAGGGAGGGGGTGAGTTTGCTGGCCGACCTGGGGGGTTTTACACAGTGGGGCATCCTGAATCTGGATGCCTGGGGGGGGGAGAAAGTATGCCTGCCCTCGAGTCTCATAGATGCCAGGGTGGGTTTGTGGAGGGGCTCATTAAAGTAGACTTATCACCAGGATTTTCACTATCTTGGTGATAGGACCATTTACCCTCTCCATTTTGGATGGCCGGCTGTGTAAAACCCCCCATTTCCCACACCACTCACCTTTTCGGTCCCCCAGTGCATGTGTGGGCTCTCGTCCAATCAGAGCTTTATGCTGTGCATAACAATGCACACCATAAAGCGTTGTTTTGAAAAAAGCGTCAGCAGAGGAATCGGGGTGGGTGCATCCCTGGTTTTCCTGCAGTCTGCAGCACACCCCCACCATCTAAAATGTTGGGAACAGAAGCATGTCTCATCTGCAGGGATGCAACTGTGGAGGGACTGCTGGAAAGGTGAGTGATTACAGGACTGTGTGGGGCGTTCGCACAGTGCCCCAGGGGCACTTATTCAGCCAGGCCCGGGATATTTTAGACTCCAGAGTCGCCAGTGGCACTTATAGGTCCACTTTCACTTTAATGGCCTTAGAAATGTAGAGAGGTGCAATGTAGGCAGTGTATGCACTGAAGCTAGGCAGGCGCAAGGCGTGCAACAAGCGTGGAGGAAGGATGCGGCATGGATAGGTAGGTGTGACGCTTGAGAAAATCAAGCATGGCCAGACCCCGCAGTGAAAAAACTTTAAAACTTAGCTTTTACTATTGTTAGTTAAAATCAGTAAATAAAGCACTTACATGTGGACACAAGTTCCTATTTCCCGTACTCCAAAACTGCGATGTTTTTCGGGGGTTCCCCCTTTGTCAAGCAGTGGCGCTCAGCGTGCATTCTACAGAGGTGGTGTAGGTAGCTTGCGCCAGGCCCCCCTTGTTCCACAGGCCCGCGGGCACATGCCTACACTGCCTCTGTGATATGTAAGCCCCTGTTTGTATCTAACTTTTGATGGCACATTACACTTGGAGCAGCATCTTTCCTCTGCTGGGACCACTACAGACATAGCAGCAGAAATATACTATTAGATTAAATCACTGTCCTGGCATAAAACAAAAAACACACATACTCCCCTTTCGCAGCTGATCCATCCTAATCCAGTATTATAAAACTTACAGTCTCCCCGCTCACTGGCAGCCTCTGGGGCATACGGTTCATCAGTCTCAGTGATTGCAAAGGGATGCCCCTGCGCTGGGGCAGAAGGGCAGCATGACTGCCATGCGCAGGCCAGGAAGGGTGGGAAAGTAGCTATTAGGGGGATGGACATAGGGACAGGATGTGATGGCCAGGAAGGGGAGGTAAGTAGGGGCAGGGGGGGGGTATTTAAGCAGCTGGCTCCTCAGGCACCCCCTCTTTCCGGTTTCCCACAGAGCAAGAAGCCCTCCCACCCTCCCGGTTTTTAGCGTAAGTATGGGCATGTGGGGATATGTCGGATATGTGGGACAGGTGTGTATTTTCAGCGGACTGATGCGGTGGGGTTTTCTGTGGGGTTGTTTTGTATGCCTAACTTTGTTTCTTTTTAGGGTTAATGAAGTCACAGCCGGCGGAAATCCCTTGTCGGTCCGTGGAGGGGGGCAGTCGGGCAATGGAAATAAGGTGGAATTAACCACAATGAAGTAAAGAAAGGCAGAAGCGGCGATCATCACAAGAGAATACGTTGATTATTATGAGCTACAGCTGGGTGGTTTTAGATGGGTTAATATAGGAGACGGTTAGCTCTTATACAAGAAGCCCCTGGGCCTGCGGGCGGACGGCCGGGGGCTGGTTCTTGGTTGGCCGTCGGGTTAAGTAAGTCTGTTATCAGCTGTGGCTAAGTTTTTGGGTAGTTGTTAGAAGTTGGATATAACGCCCCCTCCATAGATATAGAAGGGTCAGGCCGACAAGGGATTTTGTTTGTTTAATGTATACATATGCTGTGGCCGATATTTATTTTATAATAAAATAAATGTCTTTCCAACGAATGGCGGTGTCGGTGTGGTCACTTTATAGCATAAGGATGGTTGGGGGGCAGGTAATGGTGTTAAAGAATGGAGGGCTATGGGCGCTATGAGCAGTCATGGAAATGAATGGCATGGGCGTGATGGAGTCACAGAGACTAACAAACGGTAACTAACAGTGACTAACAAACAGGGCAATCTGTGGGTGAGTGAAGACACTACAGGATGTAATCTTGGCAGCCAGTAAATACTAGAAAGGATCAACTGCAGACAAAAGGTGATTATTCACACTCCCGATGTACAACTGCTAAATAAAGCAGCCACCAAAAGATGTCCACAGCAATAATACCTTTCCTCCAGTTTAGGGATCTCATGCTTTTTCTCTTTGCCCAACAGTCGGCAGAAACGCATCTTCCTGTTGGGCAGGAAGGGGAGCTCTGCTGAATACACATCAAATGTGCTGCAGAGGAAGACGAGTATAACTGCAGGAACTGATTACACTATAGGGGCATTCAGGGCCACAGCATTCCCCAATTCCCAACCACTCACCCCCCTGCCAGACTCATCTAGCTATGTTCCCCGTTTGTGGCCATAAGGGTTTGCTCACAGGACATGCATGGTGCCATACATGGGCAGGGCAAAGGGAATTTCTGCCTCTGTATAAGTGGATAGATATATCCAATTGAGGGTAGGAGTACAAATGTCCTAAAGGGTGCAGATTAGCAAGATTCTTCCTTATAGAGGACACTCCAGTGATTCACTCCAGTGATTCATACAATGGGATGCACTTACTGACGTCGCCAGTTGCTCACAGCAATGCCCATCACGTCTGCCTACCATAGATCCCCAGATACGGACAACCTAGTGGGAAGGAGGCTTACCTCCTTTCCCCAAAGACACGCAGTCAGTTGTATGGCCTGCTAATGAAATTAGTAAGTATTGGTCCACTGTAGTGTGCTTTCCCTAAATCCTGGCTACCTAAAGCAGGCCCTGAACTTACATCAGTTTTTACACATCAGTGCCATTTAAACCACTGTGACATTATACTGCTAGTAGTATTGTGGTGTAGCTAAAACAAAATCCTATAGAATAGAATCAACTGATTTCTACTAACCATTGCCTCTACGTATCACCTTGTGATTAATTATTAACTGCTACATGCTGTACTCACTGGGAGGTATGGCCGCATGCCACTGATGGTAAAGCCAGGTGATGCAGGAGGGACTACACCCCTGAATCCGGAGAATGAAAATCCTACGGGCAACCCAGGATAGCGATATATAGGCTGTTGGCCAAAGTACATCCTCGTGGTCTCTTGCTCATAGTAGTCCAGGTTGGGCATGCATTCGACGGTGGGCAAGGCAGGCACTGCTATTAAAACAAAGGTACAAGCGTTTATAAGGAAGGCTGTCCACATATAACTACTTGCCAAGTGTCCTCATTTACTATAACAACAACTGCAATATATATATCTTCTTAGTACAAGGCTTGCTAACTGAGGAGGTTTTCACTGGTTAGCTTCCAAAACCTTGCTCTGCTGCCAAAGTGGTTCCAACGTTATCCAGCACTGCTGAGGAACAGGAAACCCACCAGCTGAGACAGGTGAGTAAAAGTTTATTCACCATGCCACATCAGAATGGGAGGGGCTGTGAGGGGAAATACATTTTAGGTTTAAAGTGGATCAAAACCTAACCCAAAATCAGGACACGCCGCTGTGTAAAAACCCTACGGGCCGCCCCATTCACTTACCATGCAACCTGGTCCAATGGCGCATGCACGAGCCGCGGCCACATCCCTGCTATCCCTCTAGCAGGGGGCGTGCCCGCCCCAGGCATTTGTGAATCGCCGGCGCAGGCATGCTCCCTTTTAGAGGGTAGAGGGGGATGTGTCCATCAGTGCGCTTAGCCACTCTACTTAGATGAAGGCTTAGAAGAAGGTACATCAACGGATCCCAGCACGCTGATTGGACGAGCAGTCGCACATGCACCGTAGGACCCGGAAGAGGCAGGGGTCAGTTATGCTCGGCGATCTGGGGGGTTTAAAGCAAAAAAAAAAAAAAACACAGGGTTTTTGACTATGCCAGGTGTTGTTCCCTGTCCCGGCACATCCTGATTTTGAATGCCCTTGTGTGAAACCCCCCAGGTTGCCCAGAAAATCTCGCCTTTCCCCGGTCTTACAATGCATGTGCGGGCTCTCATCCAATCAGAGCTATTTGCTCCTCTCCTAGCATTCCTCTGTTGTGAGTGCAAACGGCCGCATCTCGCGCTTCCCTGTAACAGTGTGAATGGCCGGCACGGGCACGCGCCCTGCTAGAGAGAAGAGCGAGATGCGGCCGCGGCCTGCGCATGCACCGTTGGACCGGCGATCACGTAAGTGCAGCAGGCGTCCTGGGGGGTTTCACACAACGGGGCATCCTGATTTTGGATGCCCCGCGGGGAGGGATTCGATCGGCTCTGGAATCTATAAGATCACGCTGGGTGTTGGTCTCCTATTCTTAGTATACAGTCCGTCCTGCTCCAGATATAATACTTACACTTGGGTTATCCTCCGCCAGATGGCGCTGCACTGCAGAGACATGCAAAACAGGCTCCTCCCGACCCTTCAAAT
Organism: Gastrophryne carolinensis; assembly: GCA_027917425.1. Lineage (NCBI taxonomy): Eukaryota > Metazoa > Chordata > Amphibia > Anura > Microhylidae > Gastrophryne > Gastrophryne carolinensis. Next base: position 440,917,854 of record CM051235.1, read on the forward strand.
ACCCAGGGACCTCCCACAAATCCCCAAATTTCTCTGCAGTGCTGCGAAGACATGAAGTATCACTCTCTCGCAGGTGAGCGGGGCTATTAAAGCCTGCGGCCCTGTTGGACTACACCCACCCGTCCTCTTCTTGATGTGCCTCCCAGCCTGGGCTGCGCTGGTCGGGTGAAGGTAGGCAGCACCACGCGTGCTCTTGGAGCCATGCTCCACCGCAGTCCCCCACCAAAGGGTAGGCGGTTCAGGCTCATGGTGAGCCTCTAGTGGATGCCCCTCCCGCATTATTGCCCTATACCCCGTGTTGCGGTGGACCCTGTTCAAAGGGTCACCATCCTTCCCTCGTTCCCCCGTAGCTCGGGGGGAAAGAAAAGGGGGGTGTGTGTGTGTGGTGGTCTTAGTGTATTGATTTACACGTTATGGCCTTAGTATTGTCCTTGACTTATACACCTTGGTGTCAGAGCCGCGCGGTTTTGCCTTTTATTACTATCGACCGCCGAGATTCTGCAGAGATGAATATGCAAAAAAGAAAGCCCCTCCCGGTCCATATATACCGAACAGGCGGCGGCGGCGCCTCAGACGCTGCGGCGTCTTCATGGGCAAACCCCTGTTTTTTTTTTTTTTGTTTTTTTTTTCTAAGTGTGTCATACACTCGCGTTTTCTTGTCTGCGTTGACTACTACCTCAGAGCTTTGCGCTCTTCGGGGGGGGGGGCGGGGGGACCTGGCTTGGCGCACTTCGTGTCACAGGCCCGCTCTGGCCCGCCCTTCGAGGCTCGCTTGGCGCCATTTCAGATGCTCGTCGTGCGCGCGTGTGGTAACGTCCTCCTCCTCCCTAGGTCTGTAAGTGCCCTCGCGGGCGATTTTTCATCATTCTGGCTCTCTGCGCATGGCTCTGACATCCCTATTCTCATTATGTCTTTCAGACGGTCGAGTCCAGTGGCTTCTCCCGGCCCGTTGCCAGTTGGACCTAGTATAATTACTCCCACTTTCCTGCGGGTCTTTGGGGCATCCAGGGTAGCTTATAGCGTCAATCCCTACTGGCCTATTGTGCCTATTAAACACCATATGGAGGCATCCAAGGATATTGTGAACGGGGTTCCTTCGGGACAAGCCCGGCTGTGTGTAGCTTGTGGGGTCTCACCTATCAGCGGTGACAATGCACGGGTCTGCGTCCCTTGTGCACAGCAGGCGCTAATAGTACTTCCCGCCCCTCCTGTGGCTGGGCCTGCACCTCGCCTCACTTCTCCTACCCCCCCAAGCCTGAGTCTAACCCCCAATACAAGCGGGGATTCTCATCCTGATGTGGCTACTAGACTGGCCAGTGTTGAAAAATTGCTTGCTAGTTCTCTAGCGCGCAAGGCCACTGCAAAAAAGCGGCACATAATCCCTGATTCTGTTCCTTTCCCTACGGAGTCTGATGAATTTTCTATATGGCCATGCCCCTTCGGACGAAGGGGAGCTGTTTTCTGACTCAGAGTCTTCTGATGAGAAGTCAAGGGGTCATGACGATTCCGGTTTTGATTACTGGACCCTGGATGATACTGACAAACTACTGCTTCAGATTTTTGAAGTTTTGTCCATCTCTCCCCCTGTTGCGGCTCCCAGGCAAAGGGGTGAGCTATTTCATACTGCTAAGGCTCGATTGGAATTTCCTGAGCAAACCCATTTCAATAACCTCGTGCTGAAGGAGTGGGAACATCCCAGTAAACTTCCCGGGATCCCTAAGAGTTTGGACAGGAAGTATCCAGGAAGTATCCATTTCCTGCTGATATGGTCAAGTGCTGGTCATCGCCCCCCAAGGTCGATGCTCCTATTCTAGGGCTGTCTAACATCTCTATTATGCACTCCCCCGATACTACTACGCTGCGGGATTCTGAGGACCGGCGCATTGACCAATTGGCGTGCCATGCCTTTGCGTTTGGAGGGGCGGCGCTGCGCCCGGTCTGCGCCTTGGCCATTACTGCTGTGACGCTCAGGGCCATGCTCAGGAATGCACTTGACGGCCCAGACGAGTTGCCTACTGATACTATTAATGCACTGTCTAACTGTGATGTATTTGTGAACTTTATCCTGTCTGCATCAGATGATGCTATTAGGCTGTGTGCCAGATCTTCCGCCTTGGCGGTGGCTATACGCCGCACGGTATGGCTGCGCCAGTGGGCGGCCGACAATGCTGCTAAGAAAGCCCTTACTGGGCTTCCATTTAAAGGCCTACGCCTAGACCGCTTTGCTAAAGGAGGTAAGTTACCACAGCGCAGACGGCAGCCTCGGCCCTTTCGTAACCAGGGCCCCCTTTCAGCCCCCTACAGAGGCGTTAAGCAGGGGAAAGGGGTGTCCTTCGCGGGGGCTCGTGCAGACTCCTGGCATAGGAGCAGGGGCCGATGTCCTGGCTCCTCCTGGGGGACCAAACCCAAAGCCCCTCCCAAGACCCCTCAGGCATGATGGGGCGCCCTCGCCCGCCAGGGTGGGGGGACGGCTACAGCACTTCGCGCACGTCTGGAGCCGCCAAGTCTCAGACCGGTGGATTCAGGAGGTAGTTACCTCTGGCTACAAAATAGAGTTTGCTGTGCGGCCCCCCTCAAGATTCATCAGGTCCCGGATCCCCCAGGACCCGGTATCAGCTCAGGTCCTGATGCAGGCAGTGCAAGGACTTCTGGATCTGGGAGTTGTTTGCAAGGTTCCCTTGAGAGAATTGGGAGAGGGGTTCTACTCCAACCTTTTCACAGTACCCAAAAGAGATGGGTCAGTCAGGCCCATTCTGGATTTAAAGATCCTCAACAAATTTGTCAAGAACAAGCGTTTTCGCATGGAAACTCTGCGCTCGGCCGTTGGCTCTCTGTGCCCAGGGGATTTTATGATGTCTGTGGACATCAAAGATGCTTACCTTCACATCCCTGTGTTCCCGGGACATCAAAGGTTTCTCAGATTCGCGTTGAAAGATCAACATTATCAGTATGTGGCCCTACCATTTGGCCTCACTTCAGCTCCCAGAGTGTTCACCAAGGTGCTGGCGGGAGTGATGTCTTTGATAAGGTCAGGGGGCATTCGAGTGCTACCCTACCTGGAAGACATCCTTCTCACCTCATGGCCCCTACAGCAGGCGGAGCTGGACACTCAGCGGGTGGTGTCCACCTTGGAGTCCTTCGGCTGGGTGATCAATCACCCCAAGTCCTCTCTGTCCCCTTCGTCGGTGACCCCATTCCTGGGGATGATTCTGGATACGGTTCAGTCACGAATATTCCTTCCCCAACAGAAGGTGGAAGCTCTGACTGCGCAGGTGCGGTCCCTGCTCTCATGCCCCCAGCTCTCCCTCAGGCAGGGAATGCAGCTGGTGGGTCTGATGGTGGTGAGCTTCGAGGCGGTGCGCTTTGCTCAGTTCCATTCAAGGCCTCTGCAGCTTCACCTCCTCTCAGTATGGGACAAGGATCCCGCGTCCTTGGACGGGGTTTGTGTGCTTCCCCCATTGGTCATAAGATCCCTCTCGTGGTGGCTAGACCACAAGAACTTGCTAAAGGGCAGGTCCTTTCTAGCCCCCTCCTGGGAGACGGTCACCACGGATGCCAGTCTGTCAGGTTGGGGGGGATTCTGGAAGTCCCAGAGGTTCCAGGGCAGGTGGGGCCCTCAGGAGGCCCATTTACCCATCAACATTCTGGAACTACGGGCGGTCAGGTTGGTTCTGGAGCAGTTGACCGATCACCTACAGGGGCTGTCTGTTCAGGTGCGCTCAGACAACAGGACGGCGGTTGCCTACATCAACCATCAGGGAGGGACCCGGAGCAAGGGTGCCCTCCAGGAAGTGTCGCGGATTCTGACATGGGTGGAGGCCAATGTTCAATGCATTTCGGCTGTTTACATCCCGGGGGTAGAGAATCTTCTAGCAGACTCTCTGAGCAGGGGGACTTCCCGTCAGGGGGAGTGGTCCTTCTGCGACAGGGTATTCCAGTCCCTGTGTTACCGGTGGGGCCTACCGGATGTGGATCTGTTTGCATCCCGTCACAATCACAAGCTCCCGGCCTTTGTCTCCCTGTCTCAGGATCCTCTGGCCTTGGCCACGGACGCTCTGTCAATGTCATGGAAGAAATTTCGGCTCCTGTATGTCTTTCCCCCGTTCCCCCTGCTGGGCAGGGTTCTGCGCAAGATTGCCCTGGAAAGGCTGCCAGTGATCCTGGTGGCCCCAAGGTGGCCAAGAAGAGTGTGGTTCGCAGACGTGGTACAAATGGCAGTAGACCAGTACGTCCTGCCAGAGGCGCCAGATCTGCTCACTCAGGGCTCCTTACGCCATCCCAGTTTACAAACTCTGGCTTTGACGGCCTGGCTACTGAAACCTCCATCTTGATGGAGAAAGGCTTGTCTGCCTCAGTAGTGGATACCATGGTACAGGCTAGGAAGAAAACTTCTTCTGCCATCTATTATAGGGTATGGCGTTCCTACATAGACTGGTGTGAGTCTAGGTCTTTTCCCTGCAGGGAGTTCTTCATCCCTAGGATTCTGGAGTTTTTATAACATGGATTAAAGTTGGGTTTAAAACTCAGTACTCTGAAGGGTCAGGTTTCTGCCCTGTCTGTCTTCTTTCAGAAGTCTTTTGCTCAGCATCCCTTGGTTAAGACCTTCCTTCAGGGGGTCACTCATGTGCGTCCCCCTCGTAAGCCTACGGTCCCTGTTTGGGACTTGAACCTGGTTTTGTCTGCCTTGCAGGGTGCTCCCTTTGAGCCTATTCACGATGCTGCTCTGGCTGTACTTACCCTCAAAGTTGTTTTTCTGTTGGCTATCACTTCGGTCAGGCGTGTGTCTGAGCTGGCGGCGCTGTCTATTCAGCCCCCATACTACGAGAGACACCAGGACAAGGTGGTGTTCCGCTTTAAGCCAGATTTTCTGCCAAAGGTGGTGTCTGCTTTTCATTTGAATCAGGATATTGTTCTTCCTTCATTGTGTCCTAATCCTAGCAACGCTAAGGAAAGGGTTCTGCATTCCTTGGATGTGGTCAGGTGTCTGAAGTATTACCTGGTAGTCACTGCGGCCTTCAGGAAGACTGATGCTGTTTTTGTGGTCCCTTCTGGTCCTAGAAAGGGTTTGGCTCCGGCCAAGTCTACTATTAGCAAATGGATTCGTCAGGCTGTGATTCAGGCCTACTCTGCTAAGGGGAAGAGTCCCCCCTTCCGTCTTACTGCTCATTCTACTCGTGCTATCGGTGCCTCCTGGGCCTTCCAGCACCAGGCTTCTGTTGAACAAGTTTGCAAGGCCGCTACTTGGTCTTCTGTTCATACCTTTTCGAAGTTTTACAAGGTTGATTTCAGGGCCTCAGCTGATGCTGTTTTTGGCCGCAAGGTTTTGCAAGCAGCAGTAGTTTAAACTGCCTGTTGTCACCTTTTTGTTGGGGGATCCCACCCTACTTTATGGACACTGCTATTGGATGTCCCAAGTGTAAGTATTATATCTGGAGCAGGACTGTATACTAAGAATAATACAATTCTGTGAAGAACTCACCTGTAGAATTGATATTATTTGTATACAGTATTATACAGTATTTATATACAGTACGTCCTGCTCACCCCACCCTGGTTTTTGCATTATTCTGGATCCCCTGTATGGTGATTGTTATCATTGTTATCGTTACCAGTTGTTCGGGGTGGTTTAATTCTCCCGGCTTCTTGTTCACTGCTTTTCAATGCTGGGGATTTGTGGGAGGTCCCTGGGTATTTGAAGGGCCGGGAGGATAACCCAAGTGTAAGTATTATATCTGGAGCAGGACGTACTGTATACTTATAATACCAATTCTACAGGTGAGTTCTTCACAGAATTGTATTTTTAAAGAACCTATAGTCAACCAGTGAAGCTATCTATCCTCCAGAGAAGAGGAACATACTTATTCCATGTGAAGCCAGGACTAAAGGGGGTAGAGAAAACAGCTGCACACTACAGACGCCCCTGATTTCCGGGGGGGGGGGGGGGGGGGGGGGGTATTATATTTGCTGCACTTGTGCAGTCATCTTCTGTGTCCCCTGCCAGCTCTACAAAGAGTAGGTACTGTAAGTTTACCTACTATGGAGGGCTGTATTGAATTGGTTTAATAGGCATGAGCATACTGTTTGAACTAACCTAGGGGGAACAGTAATATCTGCACATGGTGTTGCATGATGGGTAAAAGCATGTACATGCATCAGTATAACTTTAATAATAAAGAAGTTTTAACAGCTCATCCTCATATATCCTTCACTGTATGGATGTTGGATAGATAGGCTGCTGAACCATAAACAGTTAATACAGCACAGTGGGCGTATTAAGTTTTAAATGAGATTTTAACCTTGTGCCTGAAATCTCTCAATACATTCTTGGCCCTCGCCCATCATCCCTATACTGCTGGCTCATGTGTAAGCACCTTGCGGCATCCCTGCCCAATTTGCCCTGCGTCCCCCTGCTGGCGGACATTCAAATCAGCCTGGAGGTGAGAGTGGACAGACGGGGATGCCCGGGAGGGGTTGCCAGAACAAGGTGAGAACACCGGGACCCAGGGGCTTCACGCCAAAACAAGATGCCCTATAGCACATGGTGGTGGCACCCCATCCATGCCATCCCAGTCACTCTTTGCACCTTTGTATGGTGCTGCCAAGTGATACAGTGGTATACAGCACTCCTCCACTGTGGAGCACAGTACTGCCTCTAATCCTGTCCCCAGAACACTGCTGGGCATGTATAGGGTAGAGTGAGCTCCCTCACCTCACTATAGCAGCAGTGTCCTGTGTGTACAGGGCCCACATCTCTCTTCTTGGTGTATGGACTTGGTGTACGTTGCCAATGGCAACAGATTGCAGGAAGTGAAAACTGCTTCCATAAAACAAACATTTTCTAACATAGGGAAGACTAAAAAAAATACTAGATCAGCTCAGCACCTTCAGGGCATCCTTTTGGCTCAATAAAAATATACATCGAAATTGGACGTACCCTTTAAATATATAATGTTTACATAATCAAGCAGAACAAAACCCACCAGCGGCTGGCTTGGAATCTAAAAGATTCCAGGGCTGGTTGCTGGCTTTTCCCTGGGGCATCCTGAGTCGGGAATCATAACGCTGCCACATTTCCTACTTCCCCGGCAGTGTGCACACGCCCCCTCCCCAGCCATTCATTTCAGAGTCCTTTGCTGAATGATGTAGTCAAGGCAAAGCCGGCTCTCGGCCAATCAGATCCATTTGCCGTGTTTACTTCCTTCGGCAAAGGACCCTGATTGAATTTAAAGTAGACCAAAACCCAGGATTTTGACTATGCTGGGTTTTGGGGATGCCCCACTATGTGAAACCCCCCAGGTCGCCGAATCAAACCCACCTCTTCCCGGTTCTACGGCATGTGCGCGGCCACTCATCCAATCAGCACGCTGGGATCCGTCCCTTCGGCTAAGCCTTTGTCTAAGGTGAGCGTCTCCGAGCACGCTGACGGCCGCATCCCCCCTACCCGCTAACAGGGAGCGTACCCGCACCTACCATTCACAAATGCCTGGCGCGGGCATATGCCCTGCTAGAGGGATAGCGGGGATGCGGCCGCGGCTTGCACATGTGCCATTGGACCAGAAAAGGTTTCACACAGCACACAGGGGAAAGCCAGCAGCAGGCCCTGAAATCTTTTAGATTCCAGGCTGGCTGCTGGTGGGTTTTGTTCCGCTTTAAGTAAGATTTACAAGGGTTGCAGGGGGTTATTTAAAGGAAGACAAACATCCATTTTACAGGTGTTATGGTGAAACAAAACCTACCCGTTCTAGTTCTGGCCACCGATCTTCCCCCGGGGGCATCTCGCACTAACCTTTCCTGGGTCCAAAGACATATGCTCAGGGTCTTATCCAATAAGAGTTGTTTGCCTTGACTACGTAATTCGGTAAACGAATCTCATCGTTTTCATTGGGGAGTAAGAGCGGCCGCACCCCCTGCATCCTCAGGCTGTGTGCATGCTCCTGCCCTGAGCATTCAGATAGTCTGGGATGGGAGTGTGCGCATCGCTGGGGATGCGGCCTCATTTGCTCCATATTGAAACCTATGAGAGCCGTTTCACTGAGAAACTTCTCTCATTGGATGAAAACCACGCATGCGCTGTTGGACCCAGGAAAGGTGAGTGAATACTGGCGTCCTGGGGTGTTTCACACAGCGGGATGCAGGGGGCATCCCAATTCGGTCTGCCCCCTGGGGAGCTGAACAAAACCCAAGAAAGAAAGTGGAACAAAACACACCAGCGGTCGTCTTGGAATCTAAAAGATTTTCTCCAGGGCATCCAAAATCAGGATGCCCGCTGTGTGAAACCCCCAAAAAACTCACCTCGCCACTCTTCAATGACACATGCGCGGGTTCTTGTTCAATGAGAGGCTGCTATAATAACGTCATGGTGCTGCAGGGGCTGCTCTCTCCCTAGAGACATGCCAAGTGAAAGGTAAGAAGGAGCGGGCGACTTTACAGAGAGACGGGGGGCTGAGGGGGAGAGTTGGCATTCAGCAGGTGCAGCCAATGAAGTTTCCGAGAGGGAGTGTGTGTGTGTGCCTGTGTCTATGTGCACCTGTGTCTGTGTGCCTGTGTGTGAGTGTGCGTCTGTGTCTATATGCGCCTGTGTGTGTGTGCGCCTGTGAGTGTGCATCTGTGTCTATATGCGCCTGTGTGTGTGTGCGCCTGTGAGTGTGCATCTGTGTCTATATGCGCCTGAGTGTGTGTGCACCTGTGAGTGTGCGTCTGTGTCTATATTCGCCTGTGAGTGTGCGTCTGTGTCTATATGCGCCTGTGTGTGTGTGCACCTTTGAGTGTGCGTCTGTGTCTATATGCGCCTGTGTGTGCGTGCACCTGCGAGTGTGCGTCTGTGTCTATATGCGCCTGTGTGTGTGTGCACCTGTGAGTGTGCGTCTATATGCGCCTGTGTGAGTGTGCGTCTGTGTCTATATGTGCCTGTGTGTGCACCGGTGAGTGTGCGTCTATATGCGCCTGTGTGTGTGCGTCTGTGTCTATATGCGCCTGAGTGTGTGTGCACCTGTGAGTGTGTGTCTATATGTGCCTGTGTGTGCACCGGTGAGTGTGCGTCTATATGCGCCTGTGTGAGTGTGCGTCTGTGTCTATATGCGCCTCTGTGTGTGTGCACCTGTGAGTGTGCGTCTGTGTCTATATGCGCCTGTGTGAGTGTGCATCTGTGTCTATATGTGCCTGTGTGTGCACCTGTGTCTATATGTGCCTGTGTGTGCACTTGTGAGTGTGCGTCTGTGTCTATATGCGCCTGTGTGAGTGTGCACCTGTGTCTATATGTGCCTGTGTGTGCACTTGTGAGTGTGCGTCTGTGTCTATATGCGCCTGTGTGAGTGTGCATCTGTGTCTATATGTGCCTGTGTGTGCACCTGTGTCTATATGTGCCTGTGTATGCACTTGTGAGTGTGCATCTGTGTCTATATGTGCCTGTGTGTGCACCTGTGTCTATATGTGCCTGTGTGTGCACTTGTGAGTGTGCGTCTGTGTCTATATGCGCCTGTGTGAGTGTGCACCTGTGTCTATATGTGCCTGTGTGTGCACTTGTGAGTGTGCGTCTGTGTCTATATGCGCCTGTGTGAGTGTGCATCTGTGTCTATATGTGCCTGTGTGTGCACCTGTGTCTATATGTGCCTGTGTATGCACTTGTGAGTGTGCATCTGTGTCTATATGTGCCTGTGTGTGCACCTGTGTCTATATGTGCCTGTGTGTGCACTTGTGAGTGTGCGTCTGTGTCTATATGCGCCTGTGTGAGTGTGCGTCTGTGTCTATATGCGCCTGTGTGTGTGTGCGCCTGGGTCTGTGTGCGCCTGTGAATGTGCGTCTGAAGCTCTGCTAGGAAAATGTGAGTATAACTCTAATGCAGGGCTCACTGATGGTGTGAGAGGGAGGTGAGGTGAGTTTCCTGTCACCCATCAGATGGAGCTCTGCTAGGAAAAGGTGAGTATCTCTCTAATGCAGGGCTCACTGATGGTGTGAGGGTGAGGTGAGTTTTCTGTCCCTTATTGGATAGAGCTCTGCTAGGAAAAGGTGAGTATTTCTATAATGCAGGGCTCACTGATGATGAGTGTGAGGGGGTAGCGGGTGGCACTGTATTGAGCTTTCCACAATGCATCAGCCACGTTGATGTCAGAGCAGCAAAGAAAAGTTGAATGCAGTGCTGGCTGCTGATTGGAGGAGAGCCTGTATGTGTTCCATGCGATTACCAGAGAGGTGAGATTTCACAGTAATCCTGGGGGTTTCCCCAGCGATGACAATAGGGGGTGTATGACCAAAAGGTGCCTAGGGCAGCCCGAATCCTAAGTACGGCCTGCTCATGCCAGGTCCTGCTAAGAGCCCAGGCTACAGCCTATTGTCAGGGACAGGGTGCGGATCGGGCAGATGGGTGTAAATAAGAAACTATGCCCCGATGCCACCCCCACCTGTCTTACCGTGCGCTGCCCCGGGTGGGCTCCATGCATGTGCGGCCTCCACACTTCCCCCCGCAGCCTCTCCGCTCTCCTCAGGGGTGGCAGGCGAGTCGCAGAGCTGCCTTTGGGCGGCCAGGATGCGGCGCCTGCGGACGATTAGGTCACACTTGGGGCACGAGCAGTCTTTCCACTCGCAGTGGCCCGAGTGGCCCCGCACCGGAACCAGCAGCCCGTGATTGCGGCACCGGGAGCACATGGGGGTCCGGCCCTGGCGAGGTGCTTCTGAGGTCCCATCCACCGCCTTTGACATGTCTGCAGCAACTGCTCCCAGAGGACACCACGCAGGGGGTCACTGTGATATGGGCAGAGGGGGGGGGGGGGCTCTGGGAGGAGTCACCCCATAACACACCCCAAACAGAGCTGCACCTGGACACCTCCCCCATATAGACACAGCTGCCTGTACACCACACTTACCCAGCTATTACATTATGGAGCCACCTAATCTGCTTGCCTGCCCATCATCTATTTCTCTTCTCAGCCTTTTATTACTGTGACCAGGCACCCAAACACCCACCAACATCTCAGCTATCTATCCATCCATCTATAGATCCATTCATCCAGCCAGCCATCCTCTTCATGTATCCATCCATCATCCATTCTTTAGTCTAGTCATCCATTCATTGTTCTGTACTTCCAGCCACTTGTCCATCTATTAATTCACCCACCGCCTCCATCTATTTATTCAAACTCTCAATTATATGTTTATCCATCCATGTATGTATTTATGTATCCATTCTTCAGCCACCTGTCAATCCATGTAGCCAACTCTATCTAATCCATGATCTCTTTAGCCATCTACCTAGTCATCAGCAATTATCTATCTATCTATCTATCTATCTATCTATCTATCTATCTATCTATCTATCTATCAGTATTATCTTCATCTACCCCTCCATGTATTATCCTGCTACCTATCTACCTATGTATCAGACCCAGCATCCACCCATCCCTCCACCTGTCTACTCACTATTCTTTTATCCACCTGTCTACTCACTATTCTTTTATCCACCTGTCTGTCTATCAGTCCAGTCATCCACACATCCCTCCATATGTCTATCTACTACCTCTTTATCTGTCTACCCACTATCCCTCTGTCTACCTATCTATGCATCAGTCCAATCCTCCATCCATCTGTCTATTCACTGCTCCCTACATTGCTAAAAGATTCCAGGGCCAGACACTTACCTATCACTGGGGCATCCCAATTTGTGGTGCCCCACTGAGTGAAACTCCCAGGATCACCCCAACAAATCCGGGGGGCACTATTTTTTCTGAATCCCTCAGCGTCCCCCTAGCTGAGGTGCCCTCCATCACCCAGCTATTCAGATACTCAAAAACTGGACTAGACACCCGGCCAAATCATCTTTTCTACCAACCCAATTGATTTAATAATGCCTACATATAAGCTCCTCCACCTTGCTAATACATATATTTATATTAACAATCACACAAAATGCAATACGAATACTGATATTTATTAAATTATTATGTCAAATAATATTTGTGACCCTGTGCTGCCTGCACTGTGAGATATGTATGACAGGGGTGGGGGAGGACTGCCAGGTGGCAGCAGTGGCCGTTATCTAAATGTAGCAATATTCTCTCAGCATTTTCCCGCCCTTTCTGAGGGGGCTCTAAGGAGTCGTTGTTGAAACACAGACACGGTTTATGTTTGTTTAGTGAAGGCATAAATGATCGGTATTGATGTTTAAACTGACTTCGTTTACAAAACAGAGACATGCGGCGTCAGAGCAGCTAGTGAGGGTGTTACAAACTACTTGGGGTGTGTGTGCCAGTTGCTGCCATGTTGGGCTGTGCATGTAGAGCTTGTGGGCACTCTAATATGTGTTGGCTATGAACAGATTTCTTTTGGTGGGCAGACATTACAAAGCAGAGAGGGGCTATTGTATTATGTGCCACACAGGAGGCTGTTATTTACTGATTTGTGGAATGTTATTTTATTTATATCTTATAGCAGGAGTGCACAACATTTATTCGTCTAGGCCTAGACATTACATGACCTCTTCTGTCATGAAGCAGCCAACACGTGGCGGGAAAATGTCTATGCTGCTGTCACAGCTGTGTTTATGTGGACCAAAACCGAGCGTGAGCGGCCTGGGAATCTATAAGATTCGATTGCCTCCCCCCGGGGCATCCAAAATCGGGTTGCCCCACTGTGTGAAACCCCCCAGGACGCCCTGTTCACTTACCTTTGTTCCCGATGCAACAATGACGCATGAGAGAGCCGCATCCCGCTATCCCTCTAGCAGGGTGTGTGCTTGCGTCAGGCATTTGTGAATGGCCGACGTGGGCACACTCCCTGTTAGAAGGTTAGAAGCCACTGCCCTTAGACGTCAGCAGCTCCAAGAGCGTTAATTGGATGAGTGGCCGCGCATGCGCTGTTGGACTGGGAAGAGGTGAGTTAGATTGGGCGATCTGGGGGATTTCACACAGCGGGGCACCCCCGATCGGGGTGGCCTCGGGGAAAGGACCATAACCCAGGATAGTCAAAATCCTGGGATTTGGTCCACTTTAAAGAGGACCAACACCCAGGGGTGATCGGCCCGGAAATCTATAAGATTCCCGGGCCGATCACCTCCCACCCCGCGGGACATCCGAGATCGGGATGTCCCGCGGGGTGAAACCCCCAAAACATCTTACCTGATCCGCCGCCGCCTCCCGCGCGCCCCTCCAGACGTGCGCGCGCCCGCGTCGGCCCTCTGTGAATGGCCGGCGGGGGCGCGCGCGCGCCGAGAGTGACGCGCGGGAGGCGGCGGCGGAAGCTGCTTGGACGTTCCTGATCCCCGCCTGGACGTTGGCGGGGATTGGCTGCGGCGTTCACGTGGGAGCGTTGAGAGGTGAGTTTTTTGGGGTTTCTGGGGGGTTTCACACAGCGGGGCACCCCCGATCGGGGTGCCCCGCCGAAGTGGACCAAAACCCAGGATAGTCAAAATCCTGGGTGTTGGTCCACTTTAACTTGCTGTGCATGTTGTAGGCACAGAGACATTCAGGAGATGGACGGGCTGCTTATGGGCATAGGCATCTGTCTCTGCACGCCGAGCCTGCCCCCCCCGCACCTCGTGTATCCTCTTCTCTGGACCTGCACCAAGAATAGCAGCGTATACTTTATTTTGTCCTCCCTGAGCACTCACTCTCAGGGTAAGTGGTGGAGGCCCCGGGGCACACGCCCCTTTAATCCGCCCCTAGATGTCATATTCCAATAAGGCAGAGATGCACAACCTGGCGCATTTGGCCAAAGAGTTGCAGCCCCTGAAACCCCCAGTTCTGAGGGCTCATTCACACCTGTTAGTTCATATTTCATGCCGTTCTGCATACGTTTACGGCACTATAGATTTTAATGGGATTCAATAGGGCGGAAGGCAGGAAAGGTATGGCATAGGAACCGGAAACTCTGCTCACATCTGCATATACATAAAAGCAGATATAATGCTTTAAAATGGAACAAACCCCAACACAGCCAGCCCTGGAATCTAAAACATTCCCTTCCCTGATTTGAGATGCTCCATTGTGTGAGCCTCCTGTGCCACAATCATCACCTTTCTCCTGGCTCCCTCACCAGTGTAAATATCGGGTGGCTGCATCCCCAGCATCTTTGGCCTGTGCGCGCGCTCACGCCCTAGATATTTAGATCCCGATTGCCACATACAGAAACATTTGCCGAGCATTACATATGCACTGCAAATGACTCTGATTGCCCACATATTCCCTATCGGTCAGGGGAAAGGTGAGTTTTCATCTCAAATTTGGGGGGTCGTGTTTACACAGCAGGGCATCACAAATTGGTACCCCCCTTGGGCAGTGAACAAAACCTGGTATAGTCAAAATCTTGGGTTTTGTTCGCTATAAAGTTAGACGCTTCTCTGTAGTAAACGGTTTGCATTTTCACAGCTTCAATGTTATTGTAGCCCCTTGAAGTCAAACGATAGTGAGACAATGGAGCCCCTAGGGCATGACCGGCATTGAGGGGCATGTAGCTGCTGTGAAGAAGCATACACATGTGAATACACATGCTGTGGTGTGGATGCTCCTGTCATACTTCTCCTCTCCCCCTGCTGTCCAGTCACAAGAGGAAGGGGGCGCGAGCCCCACACCCGATAGCAGCCTGTCACTTCCGCCGGCCCTCACACATTCTAGGTGCTCTCTGTCAGGGCCGGCGCTACTACCCGGCATGGTCGGGCATCTATCGAGGTTCCGCCCAGTGGGGTGGGGCCTACTGAGGCAGCACAGCCTATTAAAATATTTCTCAGTAAAAATGCCCCGCACACGGACGCTGACTGGCTTTCCTGATTCGTGGGAGGGGCTATCTCCGCCTCCCGCCTGGACTTCCACCAGCCCCATTGAGCTGATTGGCTGGATGGTTTGGTGGGGGCGGGGCTATCTCCCCTCCTGCACCATGCTGTCAGTGTCAGCGGACAGCGGTGAATGCGGAGGTTATGCTGACAGCCTGTGACAGAGGAAGCCTGTCACCAAGGTAACTAGTTTAGATTAGATTTAGATTTTTTTTTTTTCTGCATCTGTGCTAGCAAGTGCAAACTTTTTTGCTTTAGAAAGCATTCAGCTTTTGGTGGTTAAGCTGAATTTATCCACTTTAGAAAACAATTATTAAAGTGGACCTAAACAAGACTTATTCCCACTGGGGCATCCCTGGCTGCTGGCTTTTCCTAATCGGTATTCCTCCCTGTGTGAAACCCCCTAGAATGCTGCTACTTACTCACCTCACCCTTCTTCCAACGCCGCATGTGCCGGCTCTTGCCCAATGAGAGCCACTTGCCAAATGACATAGTCACTAGCCATAGTCAGATGGCTCTCATTGTATGAGAGCTTGCACAAGTGCCAAGGAAGAGGTGTATGCAGGGCTGGCTCCAGGGTTTTGTGGGCCCTTGGGTGACAGGGTCTCAGTGGGCTTCCTTTATCACGTCACAAAGGTGTGTGCCAGTGCCAGGCAATTGTGAATGGCCGACGCGGGGCATGCTCCCTGTTAGAGAGTAGCAGGGGATGCGACCATCAGCATGCCTGGATCTGCTCGCCTTAGACAAGCTGACGTGAGCGGATCTGAGCAGCCGCACATGCCCCGAGGAAGGGGTGAGTTTAGTTGATCTGGGGGGTTTTACACAAAGGGGCATCCCCGATCGGGGCTTACCAGGGGCAAGGCACAAAACCTAGGATAGTCAAAATCCTGGGTTTGGTCCACTTTAAAGTGGACCAACACCCACGGGTGATCGGCCCGGGAATCTATAAGATTCCCGGGCCGATCACCCCCCACCCCGCGGGACATCCGAGATCGGGATGTCCCGCGGGGTGAAACCCCCCCAAACACCCCAAACTCCTTACCTTATCTTCGGCGGTGGCCGGCCGCCGCCGCCTCCCTCGCGCTCCTGTAGGCGTGCGCGCCCCCGCACCGGCCGTCTGCGAATGGCCGGCGCGGGCGCGCGCGCGCGTCAAAAGTGACGCGAGGGAGGCGGCGGCGGCGGCAGCCGCTTAGACGTTCCTGATCCTCGCTTGTACGTCGGCGCTGGGAGCGGGGAGAGGTGAGTTTTTCGGGGGGTTAGGGGGGGTTTCACACAGCGGGGCACCCCGAAGTGGACCAAGACCCAGGATAGTCAAAATCCTGGGTGTTGGTCCACTTTAAAGACAAGTCTCGCCAAAAGGGAGCCCCCCCCCCAGCTCATTTTCTCCCCACACAGACGGATCTTTCCCGCTAAAATGTACAAAGATTAATCCAACTAAATTGTATTATAGTATTACCATTGATATCTGGTGGCAGCTTTGTCGCACATGCCGCTAACCAGCCTAGCGTTGCAGTGGTGTGTTTGTGGCGCAATTAGTCCAATTAGACCAAAACGATCAGACCTTTCGATTGGTTGTCTGATCGTTTTAGTCCGATCGTTACACCCGGAGACTCATCGGGATGTCCCTCTGTGTAAACCCCCCAGAACACCGCTATTCATACACCTCTTCCTTGTTCCATGTGGCACTTGTGCAAGCTCTCATACAATGAGAGCCATCTGACTATGACTAATGACTATGCCATTTGGCAAGTGGCTCTCATTGGCCAAGAGCCTGCACATGCGCCATTGGAAGGAGGATGAGGTGAGTAAGTAGCAGCGTTCTAGGGGGTTTCACACAGGGAGGAATACCGATTAGGAAAAGCCAGCAGCCAGGGATGCCCCAGTGGGAGTAAGTCTAAATCTAAACTAGTTACCTTGGTGACAGGCTTCCTCTGTCACAGGCTGTCAGCATAATCTCCGCATTCACTGCTGTCCGCTGACACTGACAGCATGGTGCAGGAGGGGAGATAGTCCCGCCCCCACCAAACCATCCAGCCAGTCAGCTCAATGGGGCTGGTGGAAGTCCGGGCACGATGCGGAGATAGCCCCTCCCACGAATCAGGAAAGGCAGTCAGCGTCCGCGCGCGGGGCCAGCGCCGACGCACAGCTCATTTTTACAGATAATTAAATACTGCATACATGTGTTTGGGAGTGCAAGGGTGTGCGCATGTGTTTGGGAGTGCAAGGGTGTGCGCATGTGTTTGGGAGCGCAAGGGTGCGCGCATGTGTTTGGTGTTTGGGAGTGCAAGGGTGCGTGCATGTGTTTGGGAGCGCAAGGGTGCACGCATGTGTTTGGGAGTGCAAGGGTGCGCGCATGTGTTTGGGAGCGCAAGGGTGCACGCATGTGTTTGGGAGTGCAAGGGTGCGCGCATGTGTTTGGGAGCGCAAGGGTGCACGCATGTGTTTGGGAGTGCGAGGGTGCGCGCATGTGTTTGGGAGTGCAAGGGTGCGCGCATGTGTTTGGGAGCGCAAGGGTGCACGCATGTGTTTGGGAGTGCAAGGGTGCGCGCATGTGTTTGGGAGCGCAAGGGTGCACGCATGTGTTTGGGAGTGCAAGGGTGCGCGCATGTGTTTGGGAGCGCAAGGGTGCACGCATGTGTTTGGGAGTGCAAGGGTGCACGCATGTGTTTGGGAGCGCAAGGGTGCACGCATGTGTTTGGGAGTGCAAGGGTGCGCGCATGTGTTTGGGAGCGCAAGGGTGCACGCATGTGTTTGGGAGTGCAAGGGTGCACGCATGTGTTTGGGAGCGCAAGGGTGCGCGCATGTGTTTGGGAGTGCAAGGGTGCGCGCATGTGTTTGGGAGCGCAAGGGTGCACGCATGTGTTTGGGAGTGCAAGGGTGCGCGCATGTGTTTGGGAGTGCAAGGGTGCGTGCATGTGTTTGGGAGTGCAAGGGTGCGCGCATGTGTTTGGGAGCGCAAGGGTGCACGCATGTGTTTGGGAGTGCAAGGGTGCGCGCATGTGTTTGGGAGCGCAAGGGTGCACGCATGTGTTTGGGAGTGCAAGGGTGCGCGCATGTGTTTGGGAGCGCAAGGGTGCACGCATGTGTTTGGGAGTGCAAGGGTGCGCGCATGTGTTTGGGAGTGCGAGGGTGCGCGCATGTGTTTGGGAGTGCAAGGGTGCACGCATGTGTTTGGGAGTGCGAGGGTGCGCGCATGTGTTTGGGAGCGCAAGGGTGCACGCATGTGTTTGGGAGTGCAAGGGTGCACGCATGTGTTTGGGAGCGCAAGGGTGCACGCATGTGTTTGGGAGTGCAAGGGTGCGCGCATGTGTTTGGGAGCGCAAGGGTGCACGCATGTGTTTGGGAGTGCAAGGGTGCACGCATGTGTTTGGGAGTGCGAGGGTGCGCGCATGTGTTTGGTGTTTGGGAGCGCAAGGGTGCGTGCATGTGTTTGGGAGTGCAAGGGTGCGCGCATGTGTTTGGGAGCGCAAGGGTGCACGCATGTGTTTGGGATTGCGAGGGTGCGTGCATGTGTTTGGGAGTGCGAGGGTGCGCGCATGTGTTTGTGATTGCGAGGGTGCGTGCATGTGTTTGGGAGTGCGAGGGTGCGCGCATGTGTTTGGGAGCACGAAGGTGCGTGCATGTGTTTGGGGGCGCAAGGGTGCACGCATGTGTTTGGGAGTGCGAGGGTGCGCGCATGTGTTTGGGATTGCGAGGGTGCGTGCATGTGTTTGGGATTGCGAGGGTGCGTGCATGTGTTTGGGAGTGCGAGGGTGCGCGCATATGTTTGAGAGCAAGAGGGTGCGTGCATGTGTTTGGGAGCATGAGGGTGCGTGCATGTGTTTGGGAGCATGAGGGTGCGTGCATGTGTTTGGTTGTTGGGGTGTGCGCATGAGGGTGCGTGCATGTGTTTGGTTGTTGGGGTGCGTGCATTGTGTTTGGTTGTTGGGGTGTGCGCATGTGTTTGGGAGCATGAGGGTGCGTGCATGTGTTTGGGAGCATGAGGGTGCGTGCATGTGTTTGGGAGCATGAGGGTGCGTGCATGTGTTTGGGAGCATGAGGGTGCGTGCATGTGTTTGGTTGTTGGGGTGTGCGCATGAGGGTGCGTGCATGTGTTTGGTTGTTGGGGTGCGTGCATTGTGTTTGGTTGTTGGGGTGTGCGCATGTGTTTGGGAGCATGAGGGTGCGTGCATGTGTTTGGGAGCATGAGGGTGCGTGCATGTGTTTGGGAGCATGAGGGTGCGTGCATTGTGTTTGGTTGTTGGGGTGCGTGCATGTGTTTGGGAGCATGAGGGTGCGTGCATGTGTTTGGTTGTTGGGGTGCGTGCATTGTGTTTGGTTGTTGGGGTGTGCGCATGTGTTTGGGAGCATGAGGGTGCGTGCATTGTGTTTGGTTGTTGGGGTGTGCGCATGTGTTTGGGAGCATGAGGGTGCGTGCATGTGTTTGGGAGCATGAGGGTGCGTGCATGTGTTTGGTTGTTGGGGTGTGCGCATGTGTTTGGGAGCGCAAGGGTGCACGCATGTGTTTGGGAGTGCAAGGGTGCGCGCATGTGTTTGGGAGCGCAAGGGTGCACGCATGTGTTTGGGAGTGCAAGGGTGCACGCATGTGTTTGGGAGTGCGAGGGTGCGCGCATGTGTTTGGTGTTTGGGAGCGCAAGGGTGCGTGCATGTGTTTGGGAGTGCAAGGGTGCGCGCATGTGTTTGGGAGCGCAAGGGTGCACGCATGTGTTTGGGATTGCGAGGGTGCGTGCATGTGTTTGGGAGTGCGAGGGTGCGCGCATGTGTTTGGGATTGCGAGGGTGCGTGCATGTGTTTGGGAGTGCGAGGGTGCGCGCATGTGTTTGGGAGCACGAAGGTGCGTGCATGTGTTTGGGGGCGCAAGGGTGCACGCATGTGTTTGGGAGTGCGAGGGTGCGCGCATGTGTTTGGGATTGCGAGGGTGCGTGCATGTGTTTGGGAGTGCGAGGGTGCGCGCATGTGTTTGGGAGCACGAAGGTGCGTGCATGTGTTTGGGGGCGCAAGGGTGCACGCATGTGTTTGGGAGTGCGAGGGTGCGCGCATGTGTTTGGGAGTGCGAGGGTGCGCGCATGTGTTTGGGAGCACGAAGGTGCGTGCATGTGTTTGGGAGTGCGAGGGTGCGCGCATGTGTTTGGGAGCACGAAGGTGCGTGCATGTGTTTGGGAGTGCAAGGGTGCGTGCATGTGTTTGGGAGTGCAAGGGTGCGCGCATGTGTTTGGGAGCGCAAGGGTGCACGCATGTGTTTGGGATTGCGAGGGTGCGTGCATGTGTTTGGGAGTGCGAGGGTGCGCGCATATGTTTGAGAGCAAGAGGGTGCGTGCATGTGTTTGGGAGCATGAGGGTGCGTGCATGTGTTTGGGAGCATGAGGGTGCGTGCATGTGTTTGGGAGCATGAGGGTGCGTGCATGTGTTTGGGAGCATGAGGGTGCGTGCATGTGTTTGGTTGTTGGGGTGTGCGCATGAGGGTGCGTGCATGTGTTTGGTTGTTGGGG
This sequence comes from Gastrophryne carolinensis, assembly GCA_027917425.1. Lineage (NCBI taxonomy): Eukaryota > Metazoa > Chordata > Amphibia > Anura > Microhylidae > Gastrophryne > Gastrophryne carolinensis. The sequence goes on from CM051235.1 coordinate 440,938,098, forward strand.
TGCGTGCATTGTGTTTGGTTGTTGGGGTGTGCGCATGTGTTTGGGAGCATGAGGGTGCGTGCATGTGTTTGGTTGTTGGGGTGTGCGCATGTGTTTGGGAGCATGAGGGTGCGTGCATGTGTTTGGTTGTTGGGGTGCGTGCATTGTGTTTGGTTGTTGGGGTGCGTGCATTGTGTTTGGTTGTTGGGGTGCGTGCATGTGTTTGGTTGTTGGGGTGCGTGCATTGTGTTTGGTTGTTGGGGTGCGTGCATTGTGTTTGGTTGTTGGGGTGTGCGCATGTGTTTGGGAGCATGAGGGTGCGTGCATGTGTTTGGGAGCATGAGGGTGCGTGCATTTGTTTGGGAGCATGAGGGTACGTGTATGTGTTTGGGAGCATGAGGGTGTGTGCATGTGTTTGGTTGTTGGGGTGTGCGCATGTGTTTGGGAGCATGAGGGTGCGTGCATGTGTTTGGGAGCATGAGGGTGCGTGCATGTGTTTGGGAGCATGAGGGTGCGTGTATGTGTTTGGGAGCATGAGGGTACGTGTATGTGTTTGGGAGCATGAGGGTGCGTGCATGTGTTTGGGAGCATGAGGGTGCGTGCATTGTGTTTGGTTGTTGGGGTGTGCGCATGTGTTTGGTTGTTGGGGTGCGCGCATGTGTTTGGGAGTGCGGGTCTAGGCATCCAGTGTCGCCAAGCAAAAGGGAAAGAGGGAGGGATCACAGCCAGGGTCTACGCCCATTATGCTGATTATTATGCAGCATCACAGCTCCAAGGCCACGCCCACTTTCTTTAGAAGCTAAATCATAAGGATAAACTATAAACCCCAATATCTCGGCCATTTCTTCTTCAATTTAGAAATGGAAAACAGTTTAGGACAGTGCCAAATGGAGCCCGGCACAACGGTGTAATTACCTCTGCCTTTAATGTCACTAATCCGTGATTTTCACTATCCTGTTGCTCCGTCGCCTCGTGTGAAAAGCCATGGATCACCTGATGTTCTGGAAGCAGAAATCCAGTCTCGGATAACAACCCCCTCCCTTCACTGGTGCTAAGTCGGGGGGGGGGGTACAAAGTGAAAAAAAGCCTTACCTTGCCCTTCGCCCCAGGCTCTGGGTGCTTGGCACCACCATATTAAAGCAGAATGAAACCTGGGATCTTGACTATCCCAGGTTTTGTTTCTTGCCCTCAGATTTGGGATGCCCCACTGTGTGAAACCCCTCAGATTGCCCAATCTGAATCAACTTTCCCCGGTCTTATGGCGCTTTTGTCCAATCAGAGCCACTTGCTGTACATCTTTGATGCTCGGCAAACGTCTCTATTTATGGCAATCGGGAGAGTGAGCAGCTGCATCCCCAGCATCTATATCGGAATGGCTGGCTATGGGAGTGTGCAAAGAGCCTAAAGATGCAGAGGATGCGGCCGCTTCTGTTTCCATTGGTGAGGGAGCCAGGTAGAAAGGTGAGTTTTGCAGTTACTCCAAGTGGGTTCACACAGCGGGGAAGGTCAGAATCCAGGGCCGGGCTTGCAGGGTTTTGTTCCGCTTCGGACCACCCTGCCTATTCACTTGAATGGGCAGAAGAGAGCGCACACAGAGCGGGGGATGCCGCTCTGTGCGGCTGCTGCTGGAGCGCTGGGTATCGCACTGGATTCTGATCTGCCTTGCTTAAAGTCAAATAAAGCTATTAAGGCATAACTACTCACTGTGTCTGCACACCGTGTGACTGCCACTAGCCCATGGACACTGACAATCACACAGGGCACCAATACACAAAATCCTGCCCATTGTGGACATGGTTTTATGGTTGGCATGGCAGTGAATCTAGGGGTATGACTTGATTAAAAGCTCGCAAAATGGCCATGGAATTGACAGCTAGGATTAAAGTGAAGGTACCATGACAATATTGCTTTTTCTCACTTGGATGGCTGAATTCATTGTTTAGGTTATCTTTAATGAAGCCCTGTCTTGTAGCATAACGATTCACGACTGAATGGGGTCCCTCTGGTGTGTGCTCATATTACATGGTTTTGGTAGAAACCAAATTACTGAGATATAGGCTGCACCAGCTATAATTACAGTGTGCCAATCTAGGGTAAAGCTACAATAAACCAAAACACAAGGTGGGGTCCCACCAACCCATCAAAATACCCAGAAACAAATGGCACCACTGAAATGATTTATGCAAATCGTAAGTAATTTTTATTAAGCCATAATTCACATAAAAAGACCATTTAAAATACCTATAAAAACATGAGACACAAACAAACACTAGAGGGTGCTGTTGTCAAGCCTCCTATTATTTATATCATATTATTATAAATGGATGGGTCTAAAAGGGCTGCTACCTATGCACTATAAATGCCCCTGTAAAAAGCAGTGACCCTCACACAGGCCAGTAAGAGCAGAGGAAAGAAGCATAGGGTGCACATAGCGCCTTACACACCTGCCTGGGGAACAGCAAATATTGCAGCCACAGCTGAGGATTTGGCTTCCCCCCTCCTTGCTGTCATCCCCCCGCCCACCCACATGCTCACCCTGTCCACTACCTCTCTTTGACACCTTGCAATACAAGTGTTCCGCTTAAATAGCACCTGGATTGGACAGCAGAGGAGGGTGGCTATTGCACAGGAGCCTCTATACATTGAAGCTCAGCTCCAAGGTCAGGTGGCCACCAGCCAGTGCTGCAGGGAGGACAGACTAGAGGCGAAGGAGTGGTGATTTCAGGTGAGGCACGGGGCAGCAGGGCATTTCTACGCATGAGGCACCTGCCAATGAGTAAAATGCTTCCGATATTGAGTATATTTTAAGGGGACCAAAAATACAATTCTGTGATTACTCACCTGTAGAATTGGTATTATGAGTATACAGTACGTTCTGCTCCAAATCTAATACTTGCACTTGGGATATACTCCACCAGATGGCGCTGGACTGCAAAGACATGGAAAATAGGCTCCTCCCAGCCCCTCAAATACCCGGGGACCTCCCACAAATCCCCAGCATTGAAAAGCAGATAATGAGAAGCCGGGAGAATTAAACAATCCAAACTATCAACTATAACAATGATAACAATCACCATACAGGGGATCCAAGATAATGCAAACCAAAGGTGGGTTGGAGCAGGACGTACTGTATACTCATAATACCAATTCTACAGGTGAGTAATCACAGAATTGAATTATTCTTAGTATACAGTACGTCCTGCTCCAAATCTAATACAGTTGGGACATCCAATAGCAGTGTCCATAAAATAGGGTGGGATCCCCAAGAAAAATCAGCAGCATACAGTTTAAACCACTGCCGCCTGCAGAACCTTTCGGCCAAAAGCAGCATCAGCTGAGGCCCTAAGATCAACCTTGTAAAACTTTGAAAAGGTATGAACAGAAGACCAAGTAGCGGCCTTGCAAACTTGTTCAACAGAAGCCTGGTGCTGAAAAGTCCAAGAGGCACCAATAGCACGAGTGGAATGAGCAGTAAGGCGGAAGGGAGGATTCTTCCCCTTAGCAGAGTAGGCCTGAATCACAGCCTGACGAATCCACTTGCTGATAGTAGACTTGGCAGGAGCCAAACCCTTCCTAGGACCAGAAGGGACCACAAAAAGAGCATCAGTTTTCCTGAAAGGTGCAGTAGCCACCAGATAGTACTTCAGACACCTAACCACATCCAAAGAGTGCAAAACTCTCTCCTTAGCATTGCTAGGATTAGGGCACAAAGAAGGAAGAACAATATTCTAAGCATACAGCACGTCCTGCTCCATCTATAATACTTACACATGGGTAATCCTCCGCCTGAGGGCGCTGTTCACTGCAGACATGCAAAAACAGGCTCCTCCCGGCCCTACATATACCGAGGGACCTCCCACAAATCCCCAGATTTCTCTGCAGTGCTGACTGCGAAGACATGAAGTATCACTCTCTCGCAGGTGGGCGGGGCTTTACAGCCCATGGCCCTGTGGGACTATTTCCACCCGTCCTCCTTGTGATGTAAAGCCTCCCAGCCTGGGCTGTGCTGGTCGGGTGAAGGTAGGCAGCACCATGTGTGCTTAAACGGAGCCATGCTCCACCGCAATCCCCCACCATAGGGTAGGCGGTCAAGGCTAATGGTGAGCCTTCAGTGGATGCCCCTCCCGCATCAGTGCCCCACGCCCCGTGTAGCGGTGAATCCCAGGTATCGGGTCACCTTCCTCCCTAGTTCCCCCCTTAATAGGGGGGAAAAGAAGGGGGGGGTTGTGTGTATGATGGCCTCACTTATTAAGCTTAGTATGCCTTTAACGGTTACCGGGTGTCAGAGCCGCGCCTTTTATTTGTTGTAATATTAGCCGCAGCGCCTTTACTATATTCTACATGGCACGTACGGTGGCGGTGTTCGCGGACACTACGGCGTCTATTCTTTCTTATATGCCTCTTCTTCTGTCATACTTTAGTCTCTGAGGTAAATCACTCGGTCTGTCTTCAGGCGTTACTGCTTGCTGTCCTGATTGGCTACGCGCCTTCGAGCTTTGCGCTCTCTGGGGGGGGGGGCCTGGTTCTGGCTTGGCGTGTTTCGCGTCGCCTTCAGCTCTGGCCCGCCCTTCGAGGTTCGCTTGGCGCCATTTCTTTCTCACGCGCGCGTGGTGAAGACCGTCCTCCCTTCTCTGTCTGTAAGTGCCCTCACGGGCGACCCTTTCTTCAGCCTTTGCTCCTTCTCGCTTGGCTCTGACATCCCTGTTCCCCTTATGTCTTTCAGACCGTGGATTTCGGTGGCTTCTCCCGGCCCGTTGTAGCGCCCGGTCCTGACCATTAAAAAATTACTCCCACTTCCCCGCGGGTCATTGGGGCATCCAGGGTTGCTTTATAGCGTCAATCCCTACTGGCATATTGTGCCTAATAATCACCATATGGAGGCATCTCAGGATATTGTGAACGGGGTTCCTTCGGGACAAGCCCGTCTGTGTGTAGCTTGTGGGGTCTCACCTAGCAGCGGTGACAATGCACGGGTCTGCGTTCCTTGTGCACAGCAGGCGCTAGCCGGTCTTCCCGCCTCTTCTGAGGCTGGGCCTGCACCCCGCCTCACTTCACCTACTCCCCCGAGCCTGAGTCTAACCCCCAAGACCAGTGGGGATGCTCATCCTGATTTGGCCACTAGGCTGGCCAGTGTTGAAAACTTGATTGCTGGTTCCTTAGCGCATAAGGCCACCGCCAAGAGGCGGCATTTGAATCCTGAATCGACTCTCTTTCCTATAGAATCTGACGATTTACTGCTCTCCCCCCTCAGACGAAGTGGAACTGTTCTCTGACTCAGGGTCTTACGACGACGAGTCCAGGGGTCAGGAGGAATCTGGTTCTGAACATTGGTCCTCAGATGACTGTTGGCTCAGATCTTTGATGTCTTGTCCCTCTCTCCCCCTGCCGCGGTTCCCCGGCAAAGGGGTGATCTGTTTCACACCGCTAGGGCGCGTTTGGAATTCCCTGAACAAACCCATTTCAATAGTCTCGTGCTGAAAGAATGGGAACACCCCAGCAAACTTCATGGGGTGCCTAAAAGTGTGGATAAGAAATATCCCTTCCCTGCTGACCTGGTCAAGTGCTGGACATCGCCACCCGAGGTCGATGCCCTAATTTTAAGTTTGTCCAACACCTCTATTAATGCACTCCCCCGACACTACTACACTGCGGGATTCTGAGGACCGGCGTGTTGACCAATTGGCATGTCATGCCTTTGCATTTGGGGGAGCGACGCTGCGCCCGGTTTGCGCCTTAGCCATTACGGCAGTGGCGCTCAGGACTGTGGTTAGGAATGCTCTTGAAGGCGCGGATCAGTTGCCCTCTGATGCTGCCAATGCTCTGTCCACCTGTGAGACTTTTGTTAACTTTATCCTTTCTGCATCGGATGATGCTATTAAGATGAGCGCTAGATCTTCTGCTCTGGTAGTAGCCATATGCCGTGCGGTCTGGTCACGCCAGTGGGACGCTGACAATGCCGCCAAGAAGGCCCTTACGGGGCTTCCATTTAAGGGGCTGCGCTTGTTTGGGGATAGGTTAGACATCTTCGTCAAGGGTGGCAAGTTGCCCCAGCGCAGGCGACAGACTCGGCCTTTTCGTGGCCCAAGCTCCCTATCGACCCCCTACCGTGGGGCTAAACAAGGCAGAGGAGTGTCCTTCGCTGGGTCTCGCGCAGATTCCTGGAACAGAAACAGTGGACGCCGTCCCGGTTCCTCCTGGGGTTCCAAGCCCAAAGCCCCTCCTAAGACCCCCCAGGCATGAAGGGGCGCCACCGCCCGTCAGGGTGGGGGGACGTCTGCAGCACTTCGAGCATGTCTGGAGATGCCACGTCTCAGACCGGTGGATTCAGGAGGTAGTGGCCTCCGGCTACAAGATAGAATTTGCTGTACGACCCCCTACCAGATTCCTGCCTCAGCTCAGGTCTTGTTGCTGGCCGTGCAGTGCCTTCTGGATCTAGGGGTCATTTGCAAGGTCCCCTTAAGAGACAGGGGCATGGGGTTCTATTCCAACCTTTTCACAGTACCCAAGAAGGACGGGTCAGTCAGGCCCATTCTGGATTTAAAAATCCTCAACAAATTTGTCAAAAACAAACATTTTCGTATGGAAACTCTGCGCTCGGCTATCGCCTCGCTGCGCCCAGGGGACTTTATGACGTCCGTAGACATCAAGGATGCTTACCTTCACGTTCCGGTGTTTCCAGGACACCAAAGGTTTCTCAGATTTGCGCTGAAGGATCAGCATTACCAATTTGTGGCCTTGCCATTCGGCCTCACGTCGGCTCCCAGGGTGTTCACCAAGGTGCTGGCAGGGGTGATGTCCCTGTTAAGGCTAAGGGGCATATGTGTGCTGCCCTACCTGGACGATATACTCATCACCTCTCAGTCTCTGCGGCAGGCAGAGTTGGACACTCGCTTGGTAGTGTCCACCCTGGAGTCCTTCGGCTGGGTGATCAATTACCCCAAGTCCTCTCTGTCCCCCTCCTCGGTGACCGCGTTCCTGGGGATGATTCTGGATACAGTTCAGTCAAGGATATTCCTTCCTCAGCAGAAGGTGGAAGCTCTGACAACACAGGCGAGATCCCTGCTTTCGAGTCCTCATCCCTCCATCCGGCAGGGAATGCAGTTGGTGGGCCTGATGGTGGCAAGCTTCGAGGCGGTGCCCTTTGCCCAGTTCCATTTGAGAACTTCACCTTCTGTCAGTTTGGAACAAGAACCCAGCGTCCTTGGACGAGGTCTGGGTACTTCCCCCCTCGGTCAGACAATCCCTTGTGTGGTGGCTGGACCACAGGAACTTGATAAGGGGCAGATCCTTCCTGGCCCCCTTCTGGGAGACGGTCACAACGGATGCCAGTCTGTCGGGCTGGGGGGGATTCTGGAAGTCCCTGCGTTTCCAGGGGAGGTGGGGCCCTCAGGAGGCCCATCTACCCATCAATGTCTTGGAACTCAGGGCAGTCAGATTGGTGCTGGAGCAATTGACCCCTCACCTGAGGGGTCTAGCGGTTCAGGTATGCTCGGACAACAGAACGGCGGTTGCCTACATCAACCATCAGGGAGGGACCCGGAGCAAGGGGGCTCTCCAGGAAGTATCCAATGTCCAATGCATCTCGGCTGTCTACATTCCGGGGGCTGAGAACCTGCTGGCAGATGCTCTGAGCAGGGGGTCGTCCCGTCAGGGGGAGTGGTCCCTCTACAACAGGGTATTTCAGTCCCTGTGTCACCGTTGGGGTGTACCAGATGTGGATCTGTTTGCATCCCGTCACAATCACAAGCTCCCGAGCTTTGTATCCCTGTCTCAGGATCCTCTGGCTCTGGCCACGGATGCCCTGTCCATGTCTTGGAGGGAGTTTCGACTCCTGTATGTGTTTCCACCATTTCCCCTTCTGCGCAAGATTGCTCTGGAAGGGGTACCCGCGATTCTGGTGGCCCCAAGGTGGCCAAGAAGAGTGTGGTTCGCAGACGTAGTTCAAATGGCAGTAGACCGGTACGATCTGCCAAGGTTGCCAGATCTTCTAACTCAGGGGTCTCTACGCCATCCCAATTTACTAACTCTGGCTTTGACGGCTTGGCTATTGAAACCTCCATCCTGATGGAGAAGGGTTTGTCGGCCTCTGTGGTGGCTACTATGGTGCAAGCCAGGAAAAAGACTTCTTCTGCTATCTATTATAGAGTATGGCGTTCTTACATTGACTGGTGTGAGTACAGGTCTCTTCCCTGCCGGGAATTCTTAGTCTCTAGGGTGCTGGCGTTTTTACAACAAGGCCTGGATTTAGGTCTCAAGCTTAGTACTCTGAAGGGTCAGGTTTCGGCACTGTCTGTCTTCTTTCAGAAGACTTTTGCCCAGCATCCCCTGATCAAGACCTTCTTTCAGGGGGTCACTCACGTGTGTGTCCCTCGAAAACCTATGGTACCTGTCTGGGATTTAAACTTGGTTTTGCCTGCCCTACAGGGTGCTCCCTTTGAGCCTATTCAGGAGGCTGCTCTCGCTGTTCTCACGCTCAAGGTCGTTTTCCTGGTAGCTATCACTTCTGTTAGGCGTGTGTCTGAGTTGGCGGCTTTATCTATTCAGCCTCCCTACTATGAGAGACACCAGGATAAGGTGGTGTTCCGCTTCAAACCAGACTTTCTGCCTAAAGTGGTGTCTGCATTTCATTTGAACCAGGATATTGTCCTTCCTTCATTGTGCCCCAATCCTAGTAACCCTAAGGAGAGGGTTCTGCATTCCTTGGATGTGGTTAGGTGCGTTAAGTATTACCTAGTTATCACTAAGGCTTTCAGGAAGACTGATGCTCTCTTCGTTGTGCCTTCTGGGCCTAGTAAGGGTTTGGTTTGTGGTTCAGGCCTATTGGACTCCCCCCTTTCCGTCTTACTGCTCATTCTACTCGGGCTGTTGGGGCTTCTTGGGCTTTCCAGCACCAGGCCTCTGTTGAACAAGTTTGCAAGGCCGCTACTTGGTCTTCTGTTCATACCTTTACAAAGTTTTACAAGGTTGATGTTAGGGCCTCAGCTGATGCTGTGTTTGGCCGCAAGGTGTTGCAGGCGGCAGTAGTTTGAACTGCTTGCTGTTGCCTTTTTTGTTGGGGATCCCACCCTACTTATGGACACTGCTATTGGATGTCCCATGTGTAAGTATTATAGATGGAGCAGGACGTGCTGTATGCTTAGAATAATACAATTCTGTGAAATACTCACCTGTAGAATTGGTATTATACGCATACAGCACGTCCTGCTCCACCCCACCCTGGTTTCACTTTGTTCTGGATCCCCTGTATGGTGATTGTTATCATTATTATTATTACCAGTTTGGTGGTTGGTTTCTCCCGGCTTCTCCTTCTCACTGCTTTTCAATGCTGGGGATTTGTGGGAGGTCCCTCGGTATATGTAGGGCCGGGAGGAGCCTGTTTTTGCATGTCTGCAGTGAACAGCGCCCTCAGGCGGAGGATTACCCATGTGTAAGTATTATAGATGGAGCTGGATGTGCTGTATGCGTAAAATACCAATTCTACAGGTGAGTATTTCACAGAATTGTATTATCCTGATTCAAATGAAAGGCAGAGACTACCTTAGGCAGAAAGTCAGGTTTGAAACGAAACACCACCTTGTTCTGGTGTGTTTCATAGTAGGGGGGCTGAATGGAAAGTGCCGCCAATTCAGACACACGCCTGACAGAAGTGATAGCCACCAGAAATACAACCTTGAGCATAAGAATGGCCAAGGCAGCATCCTGCACAGGTTCAAAGGGAGCACCCTGCAAGGCAGACAGAACCAAGTTCAGATCCCAAACAGGCACCATAGGCTTACGTGGGGGGCGCACATGAGTGACCCCCTGGAAAAAAGTCCTGATCAGAGGGTGCTGAGAAAAGGACTTCTGGAAGAAAATAGCCAGGGCAGAAACCTGACCCTTCAGAGTACTGAGCTGGAGTCCCATCTCCAACCCATGCTGAAGGAACTCCAGAATCCTGGGAATAGAGAACACACGACAGGGAAGAGACTTAGACTCACACCAGTCAATGTAGGCACGCCAAACCCTGTAATAAATGGAAGAGGAAGACTTCTTCCTAGCTTTAATCAAAGTATCCACAACCAAGGAAGACAGCCCCTTCTCCATCAAGATGGAGGTTTCAGCAGCCAAGCCGTCAAAGCCAGAGTTTGTAAATTGGGATGGCGTAGTGAGCCCTGAGTGAGCAGATCTGGCACCAAGGGCAGAGCGTACTGATCTACTGCCAGCTGCACCACGTCTGCAAACCACACTCTTCTTGGCCACCTGGGGCCCACCAGAATTGCTGGCACCCCTTCCAGAGCAATCTTGCGCAGAACCCTGACCAGCAGAGGGATTGGAGGGAAAACATACAGGAACTGAAAGTCCTGCCATGACATTGCTAGCGCATCCGAGGTCAAGGCCAGAGGATCGTGGGACAGAGAGACAAAAGCTGGGAGCTTGTGATTGTGGCGGGACGCAAACAGATCCACATCTGGTTGGCCCCAACGGTGACACAGGGATTGAAACACCCTGCTGCATAGAGACAATTCTCCCTGGCGAGAGGTCCCCCTGCTCAGAGAGTCCGCCAGGCGATTTTCCACCCCCGGGATGTACACAGCTGATATGCAGGGGACATTGGCCTCCGCCCAAGTCAGCATCAGAGACGCTTCCTGGAGGGCCCCCTTGCTCCGGGTCCCTCCCTGATGATTGATGTAGGCAACTGCCGCCTGGTTGTCCGAGCGCACCTGAACAGGCAGGCCCCGAAGGTGAGTAGTCAAGTGACCCAGAACTAGCCTGATCGCCCGCAGTTCCAAGACATCGATAGGTTTGTGGGCCTCCTGAGGGCCCCACCTTCCCTGGAACCGCAGAGACTTCCAGAAACCCCCCCCCCCATCCCGACAGACTGGCATCCGTAGTGACCGTCTCCCAGGAAGGGGTAAGAAAGGATCTGCCCCCCAACAGGTTCCTTGAGTCCATCCACCACGAGAGGGACCTCCTGACCAGGGGGGAGAGCACACAGACCCTGTCCAGGGACGCTGGGTCCTTGTCCCATACTGACAATAGGTGAAGTTGCAGAGGCCTCAAGTGGAACTGAGCATAAGGGACCTCTTCGAAGCATGCCACCATCAGGCCCACCAGCTGCATCCCCTGCCTGATGGAGGGATGGGGACAAGCTAGGAGGGACTGAGCCTGTGCAATTAGACTGTCCACCGTCTGTTGAGGAAGAAAGATCCTTGCCTGAACTGTATCCAGATTCATTCCTAGGAATGGAATTACCAAGGAAGGGGACAGTGAGGACTTGGGGTGGTTGATCACCCATCCAAATGACTCCAGAGTGGAAACCACCAGCTGAGTATCCAACTCTGCCTGATGGACTGGCGCAGCCAAACCGAGCGGCGTATAGCCACCACGAGGGCAGAAGTTCTGGCACACATTCTGATGGTGTCATCCAATGCTGAGAGGACAACATTTACATAAACATCACAACTGGAGAGTGCATTAAACACCTCACAAGCAAATCATCAGGGGCACTATCAAGCATATTCCTGATAAGGGTTCTAGTGGCCACAGCAGTAATGGCAGAGGCACAGACCGGGCGCAGCGCCGTCCCCGCACATGCAAAGGCGTGGGATGCCAGCTGGTCAATGCGCTGGTCCTCAGCATCCTGCAGGGTAGTGGAGTCAGGGGAATGCATGACAGAGGTGTTAGATAGCCCTAGGATCGGGGCCTCCACCACGGGGGGGGGGGGGGATGACCAACATTTAACCACCTCAGCAGGAAAGGGATACTTCCTATCCCAACTTTTTGGAACCCCGGGAAGTTTACTGGGGTGCTCCCATTCCTTGAGCACAAGGTTATGGAAATGTGCCTGCTCGGGAAATTCCAAACGTGATTTTGCTGTATGGAAAAGCTCCCCTCTTTGCCTGGGAGCCGCAACAGGGAGAGAGATGGACAGAACCTCAAAGATCTGGGTCAATAATCTGTCAGTGTCATCCGGGGCCCAGGGGTCAGAGCCAGAATCGTCATGACCCCTTGGCCTCTCATCAGATGAGCCTGAATCAGAAAAGAGCTCCCCGGGGGGCGTGGCCTGGCGCGCGGATGGTGAGGACGTGACCCTCTGAGCTCCTGACCCCACCGAGCGCAAAAAGTATTTTTTGAGCGACTTACCGGCAGAGGACTTGCCCACCGACGGTCCCATGAGAGGCAGAAAGGGAAGAGAGAGGAAGCGGCGGCCAGCTGCGGGCTCCCGTACTGAGCCGGCGAAGCAGGAGGCCTGGCGGAGACACGTGGGCGCAGAGATGGCGCCGATCCCGCCGACTTCAGAATCCAGCAGCGCGGAGGAGCCAGAAGATCGGGAGGTCCGGCCCCCACTCGACGGCCCGGCGGCTTCATACGCCGCAGATGCGGCGGTTGCGGTGTCGGCCGCCTCCGCAGAAGAGGCGGCTGATGTGAGCCCCGACGAGGAGCTTCAGGCGCGGGGAGAGGAACCGGAGGGGGCGGGGGCCTTGGCGGCTACACAGGCGGCTGAGAGCCGCACGCAGAAGACAGCGGCCCGGCCCCGGCAGCAGTGCGGAGGTGAGATGTGCTCCACCATGGGGGGAATGAGAAGGCAGGTACGCGCCCCGGGAGAGGAGGAAGGGGAATGCTCTGGTGGGACCTCCCTGGCGCCGTTAGCTGCGCTCCCGCCGACTCTGACCACACAGGCCATAGGGGAACTAGGAGAGCTGAGAGAGGTGGGCGGGCGAGCCCATTCACCCACACTGGCCGGGAACCCTGATAAGAGCAAAAAGCCCCTGCAGCACCACAGTTCCTTGCAGGGTAGAAACCAGGAACTGCTGAGCGTCCCCCCTGGCCAGGGTGGAGGGCGGTCATTGAACACTGCCCCACTGGTCTCCCAAGGTCCTTCTAAGCAGACCCCTCATACATCAAAGGAGGCCCCCCCTGCGGGCAGACTGGAGGACTATGGCTTCATCACTGCCGACCGTTCGCAGCGAACAAGAAGTGACACTGGGAGGGCCGGCCCATCGACGCCCTTGTTGCCCACCCCCCTTCCACAAAGAAAGCAGAGAGCCAGGAGCGCCCCTGGGAACGGACCCGGATCGGCCGGCAGTACCCAGCACACCCCCGCAATATCCCCGGTGGAGAGTAAAAGGAGAGTGGTGGACTACACCCCTGACGCGTTGCAGTGTTCGCAGCCGCAGCGAGAGCCGACGCCTCCACTCACACCCCTGCGAGGCACGCCCGCTCTCCTCCGTGACCGTTTGTCGCCGCCGGATGTGGGGCCCTCGCCGGTAGTGGAGATGCCGCCCCAGTCTCCATACGCTAACTCGCCGCCTGTAACGATGGGAGCCGAGGAATGCCTGGAAGCAATGGGATCCGGTAACATACATCAAGAGACGCTTTCCTTCCTTAGGTCTATCCCTACCAAAGCGGACTTTGAAGCCTTGATAAGAAGATACGAGGCGGCTCATCGAAAAGATATAGCGGAGGTGAGAGGCCGGCTCCAGTCCTTAGACGCCAGAGTCTCCTCCAATCACACGGCCACGGAGGCAGCGTTGGCGGCCATGGCGGCCAGGATAGAGAGTCAATCCGCTCAAATTGTTCAGATGCAACTCCAGCACGATGACCTGGAGAACAGGCATAGGCGCAACAATCTCCGTGTGAGAGGCGTTCCTGAGACTACATCTGGAGAAGACGTCAGACGATCAATCACGGCGATATTCAATCAACTTCTTGAAAGGGAGGCGAACACCCCGATCGAGATAGATAGGGCGCACAGGGCCCTGGGTCCCCCTAGCAGCGACCCGTCCCGACCAAGAGACATTGTCTGCCGTATCCATCACTACTCGACCAAGGAGGAGATCTCCCGGCGGGCATGGAGACATGGCCCGCTTGACTTTGATGGCGTAAGCGTCACCATACTCCCGGATCTCTCACGACGCACTCTCCAGATGCGCAGACTTCTACGACCAGTCCTTGACTTGATCCGCAATGCCGGAGCGATGTACAGATGGGGGTACCCCTTCCACTTGATCGTTAGCAGAGGAAGGGACTCCTACACCCTCCGAGCTTACCAGGACTTAGAGGGCCTGTTTGCATTCCTGGATGTGAACCCGATTCCGGTGCCTAACTGGTTGCTCGCCACTGCCGATCTCCCGTCCCGGGGATCGGGGGGGGCAGTGCCCAGGGGCCGCAGGGCCGGGAGACCGAGAGGACCGAGAGAGAGACCGCCGAGGCCCACGGATCACGAGCAGTAGCATTGCCCCGATATGTTGCTGGATGCCGACTACCTCATGGTTGGGATCTCTCCCCTCCTCTTCTTCTCTCGACCCTAGTGTTTTTGCTGCCAGTTTTCAATTGCAGAAGTCGCCTATTGATGTTTCATGCTACCAACTGTGCTCGGTGGGGGAGGCGACCTCCAGCCCCTGCCGCCGGACACAGTTCCCCCACCTAGGCCAGTCTCTGACCTATCCTGTTTGGGGATAGGCCACAGACCTAGCGAGATCGCTACTTAGTTGCCCTCCTTAGAGGGTTTGACCGGCCTAACCGGTTTTGTTTGGTTATTGTACTTGAATTTGTTTGTAGTCTTCTCCTTTTCCTTCCTCTTGTTTTTTTTTTTTTTTTTTTTTTTTTTTTTCCTACCCTCTCTCTCCCTTTCCCCCCCTCCCCCTCCCGCCCCACTCCTCATAGCAGTAACCTCATTGGTGGCTTTTCCTGACTCCTTCCCGCCTTCCCACTAAGCACTGCCGTAATGGGTGAACCCAATCTGGTCTCTCTCAATGTGAAGGGACTGAACGCGCCGGAGAAGAGGAGGCAGATCCTGCGAAACCTCAGAGCCCTGAAGGCTACGGTGGCCTTCCTCCAGGAAACGCACTTCAGGGCAGCGAACCCACCCACCATGAGAGACAGAGCGTTCCCGGTCTCCTACCACAGTTACTCTCCGGACTCCCGATCTCGTGGGGTGAGCCTGCTTCTTTCAAGGTCAGTGGCGTGGGAAGAGGCGGGTGTGATGGGTGGTGGAGAGGGGAGATGGCTCATGGTCAAGGGGAGGATGTGGTCGGAGGCCTTCACCCTAGTGAACATTTACTGCCCAAATACAGGCCAAGTAGACTTCCTGGAGGACGTATTAAATAGGATGGCGGATTTCGCAGAGGGAAGAATTGTTATAGGAGGGGAGTTTAATCTCACGTTGGACCCCCTAATCGATACATCCAAGGGCCATACCTACCTCCCCTATACTAAACTTAGTAAGCTCAAGAAATTAATGCACTCCCACCAGCTCGTAGATCCCTGGCGCATACTCCATCCTAATGACAGAGATTACTCATACTACTCGCCCCCACACAATATGTATTCTAGGATTGACCTTTTCCTTATCCAACACCACACGTTGCAGAGAGTTAAAAAAGCGACCATTGGCAATATTGTTCTTTCCGATCACGCCCCAGTTAGCCTCACACTGTCCGCCCTCACTCAGTCGCCCCGATCGTGGGATTGGAAGCTTAATGCCTCGCTCATTCAAGACACTGGATTTAAGGAGTCTTTCCAACAGAACCTGAGGGAATACTTTATTAAGAACAACACACCAGGGTCCAACCCAGCTATGGTCTGGGAGGCGCATAAGTGTGTCGCTAGAGGCCTTTTGATCCAACAAGGGGCCAGAATTAAAAAGGAAAAGGGCAGGGCCGTGAGTGAATTACTGAGGGAGATTCGGAGACTAGAAGCCCTACATAAACAGTCGTTGGCTTCCGAGCATTTAGTGGCTCTGACTTCACTCAGGGTCCAGCTGCGCAGGTTAAGCAGTGATTCCGCTAAACTCCAAATCATTAAATGTAGGAAAACATACTACGAGTCTGGGGATAAATGCGGTCGCCTGCTGGCCATGGCCTTGAGGGGAGAAAGAGCTAAAACTTACGTCCCCAAAATACAAGACAAGACGGGTAATGTAAGACATAAGACAGCGGAGATTGCCAGAGTTTTCAGGAGCTATTACAAGGAACTATATAACATACCCATTGAGAGAACCAGCCAGAGAGCTTCCGATATAGCTGCCTACCTCCGGCAGTCTGGGCTTCCGACACTCCCGCCGGAGATACTAAGTGTGCTCGAGGACCCGATTTCCAATGAGGAGTTGGCCACGGCACTGAAGAAGTCGGCCGCGGGGAAAGCGCCCGGACCGGATGGGTTCCCCCTGGTCTATTACAGAACCTTTGCAGAGATATTGACGCCCAGAATGCTGGAGGTATTCAACTCAATGAGCTCAGGTAACACGTTCCCTAGGGACAGCCTATCGGCTAAAATCACAGTAATACCGAAAGAAGGTAAAGACCCCACACTTAGCTCCAGCTATAGGCCAATATCACTTCTGAACGCAGACATTAAGCTTTTTGCAAAGATACTGGCATCCCGCTTAGCACCGCACCTCCATCACGTTGTACACCTTGACCAGGTTGGATTTATGCCTTTTAGAGAGGCGCGAGATAATACCGTGAAGACGCTAAATCTTATTGGTCTGGCTATCCAACGCAGCATCCCTATGCTCCTCCTATCCACTGACGCTGAGAAAGCGTTTGATAGAGTGCAGTGGGACTTTATGTTTGGAGTACTGAGACACATCGGTCTGCGGGACGGCATGCTGGGTCGGATAGCTAGCCTATACCATGGCCCTTCTGCGGTAGTGGGAATTAATGGTTCGACCTCAAAGCCTTTCTGCATCAGTAACGGGACGAGACAGGGGTGCCCGCTGTCGCCCCTGATATTTGTTTTGACGCTGGAGCCTCTCCTTTGCTACATCAGAGCTAACCAGAGCATACGGGGCGTCAGTATGCCCTCAGGGCACTACAAAATAGCAGCATATGCAGACGATTTGCTGTTCTTTGTGACTAACCCGGAAGTGTCTCTCCCAAACTTAATTAGCGAACTCGAGACATATAGGGGCCTCTCCAGCTACAAAATAAATATGCAGAAGTCGGAGATCCTTAACTTGAGTCTGCCGGTTGAGAGAGAAACTAACCTCAGCCAGGCCTTCCCATTTAAATGGGCCCGGGACCATATCACATACCTGGGCACAAGAATAGGGAAGTCCCTGAATAGGCTTTTTGAGCTCAACTTCCCCCCGCTCCTGAAAGCCTTCATCAACGATGTGGGCTCATGGGCGCACAAAAAACTCTCATGGTTTGGGAGGTGTAACTCGCTTAAAATGAATCTGCTGCCCCGCCTTCTATACCTCTTGCAGGCCCTCCCAATTGAGATTCCTGGCTCCTTCCTCCGAAGGGTCAGCGGGGTTTTCTCGGACTTTATTTGGCTGGGAAAAAATCCAAGGGTGAACAGAGATCTACTGACTAGACCCAAAGAGGAGGGAGGGCTGGGAGTGCCTGACCCGGGTAAATATTATGCTGCCGCTCATCTTACCAGAGTGATTGACTGGCACCGGCACGCGGAGCACAAGCAATGGGTTCAGATTGAGCAGAGGAGCTCAGTGATCCCGCTGCGATGCCTGCCATGGGTGCCTGGGCAGGCTTTGGGACGTGAGTTGCAACACCCAACAATTGGGGCTACACTTAAAGTGTGCCACAAGCTCCTCCAGAGAGACGTGTTATCCCCCCCCCTTTCCCCGCTCTATCCGATACTTGGAAACCCAGATTTTGTGCCTGGGGTGGGGGGGAGGCCTGCTGATCAGTGGATTAAAATGGGCATCTTCCGAGCCAAACACTTCAGTCAAGTGAGAGATAGCACGCAATTGGAGGGGCTGGCAGACATGCACGGACTCCCTAGGTGGGACGCGTGGCAATGGAGGCAGCTTAGTCATTTTTTGCACCCTATCAGACACCAGTTACAACAGCTAAGAGAGCCAACTAATTTTGAAAGGATGTGTGAGGCAGAAGGTCCTATTAGACACACTCTCTCCCTTACTTATAAAACCCTGTTAAGTATGCAAAACCAGGGTGACCCCCCGTGCTTCGCCAAGTGGGAGGAGGACCTGGGAGTCACCTTCTCACCCAAACAGCGAAAGAAAATCCTTGAACTGTCCCACATGACCTCGACATGTACTAAATATAGGGAGTGTAACTATAAGGTGCTCATGCGTTGGTACAGAGTCCCGGCATTGCTAAATAACTGGTTTCCAACTGTCTCTCCGATGTGCTGGAGATGCAATGTGGAATGTGGCGACCTTTTGCACATCTTTTGGTCGTGCCCAGAGCTACAGCCATTCTGGAAGGAGGTCGGAGACGTAGTGCAACGTATGACAGATAGAGAGATCCCCTGGGGCCCGGCCTTCTTCCTCCTCCACCACTCAGCTATACCCGCCAAGACCTACCGGAGGTCAGTGGTGCCCCAACTGGTTAATGCCGCAAAGGCGTGTGTCCCTTCGCATTGGAAGAGCCAGTCTCCTCCGAGCATCACACAGTGGCTGAACAGGGTAAATGAAATCGAGAGATTCGAGGGGATGATAGCGGCCCAGCGAGAAGCGGAGACAGCACACAGGCTTAAATGGGCATGCTGGGTGGAATTTACCCTGTCGCAGGCCTACAGGGACCTATTGGGGACGGAGACGTGAGAAATGGAATCGTTCACTGGTAGGAGAGGTCCCGGCCTCTTCTCTGCGGCATCTCCCCTGGCCTCTTATGCCCCTGCTCCCACTTTCCCTTCCCTCTCCCCCCTGCTGTTCCCCCCTCTCCCCCTGTTTATCTGTATCTTCCTAGATAGACGCTGACTGTCTATCCTGCACCTTATCCACTACCGATTGTTTGCAGGCTTAGCTGGTATTACTGCCAGAGCTTGGTGATCCCATCTGCCCGCGGGCTGCCGTTGCCGTCCCGCCTGGGCGTTGGCTGGGAACGGAGGAACTGACACCTGCCTTTGATGAGAGTTGTCCGCCAGTTGGCTTTCGGACATATTCAACTTTCCTCTGTCCTCGCCGGCGCAACGGCGGAGCTCGGTTTCTGCCTAGCTAGGCATTTATGTGTTACTGGTTACATATGCCTTTGATGTATCTTCTCCTGTTATACGGATTCCTGTATGTACTGTTATTGTCCTTTATTATTGTTCTTTGAAAACTTTAAATAAAGAATATATAAAAAAAGAAAAGAGCTCCCCTTCATCAGACGGGGTATAGCCACAAAGATTCCAAAACTCCTCAGTTCCCATAGGGAAAACAGTGACATTAGGTGTCAAGTGCCACTTCTTAGCAGGGGCCTTACGCGCTAAGGACTTGGCAATCGACTGCTCAACAGTAGCCAGTCTAGAAGACACATCAGGCTGAGAATCCCCACTAGTATGCAACTCAGCAGGAGTGAGGTTTAAGCTTGGGGAAGTAGGCGAAGTGAAACGAGGTGCAGCCACTGGCAGGCCAGATTGCAATGCAAGCACCTGCTTAGCACAGGGTACACAGAGCCGCGCCTTGTCAGTGTCAGCATAAGGCTGCCCATACGCTACACACAGCCGGTCTTGTCCCGAAGGGACCCCGGTCAAATTATCCAGGGATGCCTCCATATGGTGATTATTGCGGCGCTATACGCCGATAGGGAATAATGCTATATAGCAACCCCGGATGCGACAATAACCCGCTAGGGAAGTGGGAGTATTATTTTTACAAGGCCTACAAGTTATATACTAATACAGACCCGGGAGAAGCCAAAAGGGTTCGCCCCGCCTGAAAGACATAAGCAGACAAGACCTTAAGTACATCGTAACAAAAGTGAAAGATATAAAGCCGCCCGAGAGGGCACTTACGGACCGCGGTAGGTAGGGGTCCGTTGCGTATGGGCCAACCAAGCAGGTTAAAGATGGTGTCGGTATACCTCGAGGGGCGGGCCGGTATCAGCGATGACGCGGAGTGCGCCATAGACGGGCCCCGCCCCCCCGAAGAGCGCAAAGCCAGAACGTGCAAGCAGCCAATGACGGCGCACCAGCACCTGAGGTAATGCCGCCGCCAAGCGCGGAACCAAGTCAGCGCACAGCGGCGGCAGTTTTATAAAAGACAGTAATGGCAAGTCAGCGCAGCGGCTGACACAAGACTAAACAGAATGGAAAAAAAGAGTGTAAAACACAGAATGCATAGCATACATATTTACACACCCCCCCTCTTTTCCCCCGAAGACTACAAGGAGGATGAGGGAGGACAGGGCCCACCGATGGGCAGGGGCAAGGGGGCACTAGTGCGCGAGGGGCATCCCATAGAGGCTCACCATAAGCCTGAACCGCCTACCCTTTGGTGGGGGATTGCGGTGGAGCAGCGCTCCTAAGCACCTAACAGCAGTGCTGCCTACCATCACCCGACCAGCGCAGCCAAGGCTGGGAGGCATATTACTACTGGATAGGGTGGGAATAGTCCTACAGGGCCGCAGGCTAATAGCCCCGCTGACCTGCGAGTAGAGAGCTATTCCTCGTCCTTCGCAGCCAGACTGCAGAGAAATTCTGGGGATTTGTGGGAGGTCCCCGGGTATTTGAGGGGCCGGAAGGAGCCTATTTTCAATGTCTCTGCAGTCCAGTGCCATCTGGCGGAGTATATCCCAAGTGTAAGTATTAGATTTGGAGCAGGACGTACTGTATACTAAGAATACCCAGGATCTTGACTATCCTGGGTTTTGGTCCTTTCCCCCGGGCATCTCGATTGGGGGTGCTCCGCTGCGTGAAACCCCACTAGGACGCTAAGACCCAACTCACCTCTTCCTGGTCCCATGGTGCATCTAAGAGCAGCGGCTCTGAGCGCTCTGACGGCCACATCCTCCACTTACCTAACAGGCAGCGTGCCCACGCTGGACATTCACAAATGCCTGGCGCAGGCACGCACCATGCTAGAGGGATAGCGGGATGCGCCCGCATGCTCCTTTGGAGCGGGAAACGGGGTAAGTGAATGGGATGACCTAGGGGGTTTCACACAGTGGGTCATTCCGAATGTGGATGCCCCGAGGGGAGGGGGGGGGGAAATCGTTCAGCCCGGGAATCTTATAGATCGTCATGGGTTTTGAGCCAATTTCATGCAGTCGTGTGTTAACGCAAGCTCGGGTAGGAGCCCGGTGAAATAAGGAACTTGAAGGGTTTCTCCCACCTCAATTTTTCTACAACACCCAAAGATTATCCCAAATTTAATATATCACAACAAAAACTTTACAACAGAGTTATTTAATTAAAGCCTTAAACCTGGTGCTGCTTTCCAACAAATATACAAAACACTGTCATCATTTGGTTTACATTTCAATAAAATCCACATTCAGCTTTTTAAGGAAATAATGTTCAGTTGCTGAAGATCAGTGGTGATGGATGTCAGATGGCATCACATTGACAAATCCACCAGTCCCTTCCTTAAGCTTCCGCTTTATGGGACAGGCAGCACAAATTCCAACTTGTTTTAGTGTAAGCAAAACCATTTCAATTCTTGGCCCAACAAGACTGATGTAAAAACTGCAGATAGAAACGCACATTTGACTTGACAACATTGAGCCCAGACTGTAGAAAAATCCATCATCAGCTGCCGAGGCCTTTCTAGATCATTGGTATTGTTATGTCTCAAGCTGTCCTCCACATATGGTGAATACCGCAAGCTCATCACACAGATAATTTATAATATTACACTTTGTTACCAAATGCCCAGCATCCCCAATAAGTCAGTTTAGGTGACTGATATAGTAAGTGACGTTGGATAATTAAAGTGTCCTCTGCAGATTTCTGGGGAGAAAAATAAGTAGTCGGATTTACAATGGAATCACATAGTGGTAAAAAAAAAAATGTCCTTCATCCTTAGTGACGAGCAGCTTTGCAAATTTTATCATACACCTCTGGAAAAGCGCTCTTGCAGTTTAGTTTGTTTCGCAGTTTCTGGTACAATGATCCATCAAACATTTCCCAGAATTCCTCGCGGCTCATGTAACAGTCAGCATACAGCATCTGAAAGCTGAAGAGGGAAATAAAAAATGATTGGCAGTAGAATGGGATACATAAAATGCCTGACTGGACTCTAAAATATAATCTCCTGCAGCAGTCTATATAGTCTCCAGTGGTTTATCATCTACCAAACTTGGAGAAAAGTTGGTGTCCAGGTAACGCCCTGGCTGCCTTGGACGGGGGGGGAAGAGTTGATGCAGTGCCTGGCACTCCCCTACTGTCATAATAATTGGAGCAGAGCATTCTTGAGTACTGTGATAAGGCAGTGACTGAGTTCAACTGTGAATACTGGACAAGCTCCTAAACATGTGCAAGCCACTGGACCAACTCTTTTGAGATACCACAGCCATTAAATGTCACCATGTTCCTCCGGGCCACTGCTATTTGCAGTCTCTATTTACCTCCTTACTTGTGAAACATTCTACCTACCCCTCCCACTTTCCCCACAACAATGTGCTTACTGTATGTCCTCCAGATAATGCTCTTATCTACATGGCATTCTGCCTTCAAGTGGACCAAAACTGTCCCTGGAGTTTGACTCCAGGGCCGGATTACTCCCCCCTGTTGTGTGAAACCCCCCGGTTAACCCAAAATTCATTATTACTCACCTCCCTTCTTAACTGTGTGCGGCCACGCGCGCTGCAACTGAATGGCTGTGCAGGGCAGAGCACAGCCAAAGGAAGCAAGTGATGCTGCGCTCCGTCAGTGTGTGTGGCTAGGGTTTCCATTTACCCTCTTTAGCTGCACAATACTATGTGTGACCAGAGAAGCTGATAGGACAAGCCTATGCACCTGTGCTGTGGGCTCAAGGAGAGGCATGGGAAGGACCAAAACCCGGGATAGTGAAAATAGTCCACTTTCACTTGGGTTTAAGGGCCACATCAGATGGCTCCAAAGGGCTATATATTATAGGTAAGGTTGGTGGAAAGAAATAGGCAGAGGTGAGGCAAAAACAAGTGGGCAGGGGTGAGGTGGGCAAGGTAAGACAAGAAGAGGTAAACAGAAGTGAGGTAGGCGAGCAGTGGCCAAATGTGTGCACTGCAAGGTCAGCTCTACAAATCCCTAAGATCTAGAATTAGGGTTGCCAGGGCTGAGGGCAGCGGGTGCTGCAGGTTGTGCATCCTAAAGATGGTTTTGCTTCGGATTCTTTTGCTGTAGGCTAGAGTGCTTAGCACTGTAGTTAAGTACACTGTAGGGTTGGTTCAGCACCATATTTTTTGAACTTAAACAATTTTTCTAATGATTTTATTCATTGCTGCAATTCAGCACCATATTTAGCTGTGTGATTTGAAAAAATATTTGCACAGCTAAATATGATGCTGAAATGCCCCAAGGAAAAAAAAAATACGATGCTGAATCAACGCTAATATAGTGCTTCATGGTATATTGATGCTACAGAAATGGTAAAATCTCAATATCTAAAGATAAAACGTACCCATTGACCTCTCTGACAAACTTTTCCAAGTGGCGCATAGAAGCTTTGGCATTAAAGTGCTTAGTGGTAGGTTCTCCGTATGCTCCAATATCCACATAGAGCTCCGCCTCATTGCCCTTGGGATGCACCATGCCAGGGTGGCTGGGTAATATAAAGGGGCAAAGCCAAAGTGGGTAAACCTGCATGAAAGAAAATACACTACTCAGAATGTACAGTCACTAAAAGGGACATCAATTTCCAAACGCTGTAGTGGCATTGCTTTATACATACCCTGATCTCCTTGTGGAATGCCTCTATGGATTGCTGCAGGTATTTCATTGGCACCAGCATGTCCTGCACCACATGATGCTGCTCATACAGTTTCCGTATAGTCTCCCCTTGGGTGAGCTTTAGTAAGGAGATTTTGGGAGGAACCATCCAACCAAACAGGTATCGGAACACTGGGTGATTGCCAAAAGGAATGATATCCTTAAAATAAGAGAAAAGCAGTTTAAAATTTACACTGCATATAGGAACATTTAGGAAAATGAATTGTATCCAATCTCCAAAGGTTGTTGGGAGGAGCATTTAAAAAGAGACTGCTCCACAGCCCAAATGGCTACAGAGACTCATTAAAGTGATCGTAAAGGCAAAAGTAAAAAAAATAAATAGTAGTTTACCTTGGCAAACGTTCCTCCAACGCTGTCCTTCTTCTCAGTTCGGCACCATGAGTGAGGGAATCCCCATCCTCACTCAGGGCTCTGACCACACCCTGCCAGTGCAGGCCACCAATTATGTTCAAGGTCCCATAACAGAACCCCGCCCCTGGCTTGAATGGTGCTCAGAGCAACCATGAAGCCCAGCTAACCCCTAAGCCTCCTCTTAGTAGCGCTTTCTCTCCTAGCGCTGACAGCTCCCCACCCCAGAGGTGGGGCAGTTGTGCTGGGAGCAGGAGGTGCTGGTAGAAAACCCCCTGATCTCCAAGGATGTGAATGACCGCAGTCCAAGATGTCTTATGGCCGAGGCCAGGGAGATTTCTGTCACTGATCCCGCACAAGCTGTCCATGGAGAGAAGCCAGTGTCAGAGGCCTGCAGGTAAGAACGCACATCCCGAGGCCGCAGTCTGCCCGAGCCACCGCCGCCACCACCTCCTTCCCTCCTGTCCACCCATCTACCACTTAACCCACCTGGCTACCCGTCTGCCCTGTTTGGGAGTGCCTGCATGTGTTTGGGAGTGCGAGGGTGCGTGCATGAGTTCTGGAGTGCATGTAGGTGTTTTGTAGTGTGGACCTAGGCGTCCAATGTCGCCAAGCAAAAGGGAGGAAGCACGGCCAGGGTTTCTGAAGCAAGATCTTGAGCTCTCACAGACGCCCTTTATGCTGATTATTATGCAGCATCACAGCTCCAAGGGCCACGCCCACTTTATTCAAACGATAAATCATATGGTGAAACTGTAAACCTCGATATCGCAGCTATTTCTTCTTACATTTAAAAACACTTATGGATAGTGCCAAACGTCTTTGCCTTTAATATCATTTTAAAGCGGAACTTCAGTCAAGTATGTGCCCTAAGGGATGGTTTCAACCTGGACTTAAACTGGACCAACAGCCGGGCACAGTTGGAAAAGAAAGGTAGCGGACATGATTTTGGAGCTTCCTTTCCCAGCATCTCAGCCATACTGCTGCCTGGATTCGACTGACAAAACTGACAATGCATAGTAACAGGAAACCCAGCTGCCTGCAAATGCATGAGCCCACATTTTGTTTTTTAAAAAGGTAAATGAATTTTTATGTGCAGTAATCTAAGTTGCCCTAGGGAGGGATGCAACACTGTTGTGTTGGTCTGGTTTAAGTAATTTTTGACAGTTGGTCCGCTTTAAAGTGGACCAAAACCCAGGATAGTCAAAAGTTTTGAATATCCTGGGTTTTGTTCCTTTCCACGGGGGCACCCCGCTGTGTGAACCCCCCCCCCCCCCCCAGATCTCCGCAGCAACTTACCTCTTCACAGTCCCACGGCGTGTCTAAGAGCAGCGGCCACATCCTCCGCCTCCCTCTAACAGGGAGCATGCCCACCCCGGCCATTCACAAATGCTTGGAGCGGGCACGCGCACTGCTACAGGGAAGCGGAGGATGCGGCCATCAGAGCCACTGTTCTTAGACGCGCCGTGGGACCAGGATAAGGTGCGTTGGCTGCGGCGATCTGGGGGGGGTCACTTTCCCCGCTCTAACAGCGCATGCTCATCCAATCTGAGCCCTTTACTACGTCATTTGGCAAAGGGCTCTGATTGAATTCAATGGGGAGCGCATGCAAGCCGCCGGGAAAGCAGGGTATGTGACAGCGTGTGCCTCCCATCTTAACCATCAGAGCTGCTTGCTGAATGCTCCAGGGAAAAGCCAGCGGCTGGGCTTGTTCCGCTTTAAAAAGGCTCCTTTTTGGTTTTCTCATAACAATGCCCTAAGCAAAGAGCCAATCTAGTCTGGTTCAGGTGTAGGGTTCAGACCCAAACACCTTTTGGAATGACTGAAAACACTGAATGCTGAGCCTCATCTACACAGTATCAGAACATGACCTTACTGATGGTCTGAAAAATAAACTCAGCTATGCTCTGAAATGTAATAGCTCACAAGAAGAGGAAAGGTCATTACAGCGGCAAATGAGGCTGTTTGAAACATATAATATCAAAATGAAAGACTTTAATGCGTTCATATGACCAAACTCACCTGCAGCTCCCAAAATATGCTGCGTGTGTGTCGGTGATAGTAATGCCTCAGTGGAATATATTCTGTTCCACTTCTGTTATTTTTTAGGTAAGATGCCACATGACGAAAAAACCAAGGTTTCCAATAATTTCCAATGCTATTCACCTAGACAAGAAAACATGGATGGGACAAAGAAGACTTTAGCAGCATTTCTGTACTGGTAGACGGCCTCTAATAGGGGAGTAGAAGTAGAATGTGACCAATCACATCATCCCTTACCTGGCCTGGTTCAGCATCATCGGTCAGAACTCCAGTCATTATCACAGCCTCGTCTGCAGAGTAGGCCAAACCTTCCACAAAATAGTTCTCCTTCTTCTGGGACTCTCTGGAGAACTTCTCACAGATCTTCTCCAGGCCCCTCACAGGAGTATACTGCAGCCTAACATACTTCTTGGCTGGGACAATTTTTATTTCAGCAGCCACCAAGAAGCCCAGAGTCCCACAGGACCATGGCACAGCATAGAAGAGGTCGGAATTTTCAGTCTGCAAGAATCAACATATAACAAGTTAAAACTGCTGAAGAACTAACTTTGAAAAACCTGGGCATAAATTTCAATAAAAGAAATGTGGACGACACCTTTCATGAATGGAGGAGTTACAATCGCACTTTACCCACACACAGATCTTTATTAATTAAAGGAGCACTATCGCAAAATAAAGTGTAATATTAAATATCCATATAAACACGTCGGCTAATAAGAGGAGGGGTCACTTATACACTCGAACTAAAACTCCCGCCAAGCTTGTGGTTTATTCTCTCATGGTAGGAATAAAATCCAGGGGTGACAGGTTTAGTCAATCAGAGCCCATTATCCCGGATGTCCTCTTCCTTCCATTAAAAGAAAGAAAGACAAGCATGGCTGGATATTTCTTGATGCCGAGTGTATAATGGGCCCCTCCCCCCCACCATCCAGCTAATTTATATGGATTTTTAGCATTTTTCGAAATAGTGCTCCTTTAAGGCCACCACCACTGACCATTCCAGTCCACCGACACCATACAAGCTAGATTCACACAGCTCTCTAGCTAAGATCCCTTCTGATACTGACAGCTACAGTCTGAATACCAGATCACATAGGTAGGGCACAGCTATACCATACATTCACACACATATTTAACAAATGTAAAAGAAAAAAACCCAGCACCCCCCAAACAGACCAGCACTAGTAGTGATAGTCGCATACTATCCAGGGCACAGGCACACATCAGAGGTCACTTCTGACTTACAGATTCCAGGCATGGCACAGAAATACAATCCACCCATAAGGAGCAGTGCAGGTAGATAATGTACAATAAAAATAATTACAGAATTAAAATCATAGCAGACATACAAAAATATGGTAAGTTTTTTTTTTCAAACCCATTAGAGAAGCGAGCAGCTCCCTTGTGTGCAACCAATGGTGTCTTAGGGGAATTCCTGGATAGCAAGTTCTGGTCCCTAACAATAGCTCTGTGGTTTTTTCAGACTTGCTGGTTCCGATACCAGGTCTAAAAAGTCATATATCACTGTGGAACCGGATCAGCTGACCAATGTGGACCAATCACCGCCAATGCCTGCCCTGGGGTCTATAAGGCTCCAGGCCCCGGAATAGGTAACCCCGGGGCATGCCGATTCAGCAAGCCCCACTGTGTGAACCTTCCAGATCACCCACAAGACCCCTTATTATTCCCCGATCCCTCTTCTCTGAAACTGTGCGCACACCCAGCCATTTAGATAAAGTGGGAGAGCAGACTCCGGGGATGCACCCACTGTCTCCCTATGCTGTGCATACTAATGCACGCCATAAAACAAAGGCTTTATGGCGTGCATTAGTATGCACAGCATAAAATCGCTGATGGCAGAAAGGTGAACGTGCTGGGTAATTTGGTGGCCCCCAGGGAAAGGACCAATCACCAGTGTAGACAAAATCCTGGTGATTGGTCACTTTATCTCTATTCTAAGTATGTCACACACCCCTCTTCAAACATTAATCATTAGACTTGGGTTACTCCACCAGCAGGTGGCGACGTTGCAGAGAAGTCTTGAAAAACGAGCCCCTCCTGATCTATAATACCTGGGACCTCCCACTTATCTCCCAGTGTTCTTCTCTGCAAGATGGCGACAAGACAGAAGAAAGAAGTCTCCTGCTTGCAAGTAGCCGGGGTAACACCCCGGCACCCCCCCATGGTCTATTTCTACCCAGTCATTTTTTTGTTTGTTTGTTAGTTAAAGCTGGAAGCCTCCCAGCCTAGGCTGCTGGCTGGGTAATGGTAGATGGCACCTTGTGGTGCCTAGGAGCTTATCTCCTCCGCTAGACCCCACGCGTGGGGCAACGCGGTTATCCGGATTTGGGATGCCCCGTCCCGATGTTCCCCCCATTAGCCTCCCTGTCCCCCGCTTGGTAGTTCCCTTCTCCCTTCGCTATGGGGGGGGGTGGGTTGGCATTGTGGTGCTTTATCTGTGTGGTAATTCCAGTGGATGGTGTTCTGGCTGTTTTGGGTCGGCGCTGCGGAGTACGGGCGTTTGTCTTGAGCAGCTAGACCCCGTGCGCAAGTGTGTGTGCATCATTCATTGTGTGTGCGTGTTTCACTTGCAGTTTTTTATTGGGCGCCTGTTTCCTGTTAAGTGTCGGCGGCGGCGGCGCCATTGTGCGGCTTGAGGTGATCGGGGAAGGGGGGGCGGGGCCGCGCTCCATCGCGGCCCGCGCTGTGCGGTCTATGGCGGTGGGCGGGGCCGGAGCGCTTCGCGCGCGTTCTGCCGGCCCGCCCTTCGTCTCCCTCCGTCTCAGCTCCTGTGCCTCCCCGCTCCGGGTCCTTGCTTCGCCGTCTCAGGTGCCGTGTTGTGTTTATGCGGTTGCGGTTTAGTTGCACGTAGACTATTCATGGGCATAAGCAATTCATGGGACAGGCCAGGTGCAGTTGTCCTTAATTTTAGATAGTGGTGAGCCTAACGGCTCTTCCCTTAGCAACCTTGCTTGAGTCTTTTTTATTCTTGGCCTGGCTTGGCTTATTTATCAGATGAGGCCCTGGCTGTCCCATGAGTGTTATGTTTCACAGAATTGTATTTTTATGTTTATATATGTATTATGAGACCTAACAGTTCTCCTCTGTTACAATTGTATTCAGATTATGATACTTATCTTATGTATTATTAGAATCGGTCCTGCCTGCCCCATGTTTTGTTTTTCAGGTCATTTACCTTGGTGTGTGTGTGTGTGTGTGTGCACATTATGGCCTTTTTTCATTGTTTTGTTCCTTGTGACTTTATTCTCTGAAGACTGATTGTGGTCTTTTTCTGTTACAGATCCTGGGATACCCTTGCTGCTTGGGTCTCCCGGTCTGATATACCTGGCTAGTCTTATTACAAATTGGGTTTTCTCCCTAGGCTTAAAATCCTCCCACTCCCGGGACTTTAATTATAAAGGGGCATCCCGGGTTGCATACTGCGTAAATCCCTGGGTTATTGCGAATACCACAATTTCACCATATGGAGGCTTCTGACATTACCGGACACGGCTCTTCGGGGCAATCCAGGCTGTGTGGGGGTTGTGGGGCTCCGCTCCCAGGCGATGATGTCATATTATGTATTCCATGTGCACAGCGAATATTGCGCGCCAGTCCGGCACTCCGGCTTCTGGCTCCTCGCAACCTCCGTCATCTCCTACACCCCCCCGCCTATTCCGGACCCCGTGTGACGTTGTCATAGGTGGGGATTCGCGTTCCGAGGTGTGCGCACGGTTGGCCAGCCTCAAGAAGATGTTTTCCGCCGCGGTGACTCAGAAGGCTACGGCTAAGCGGAAACACTTGTCCCCGCCTCCGCCGGACTCAGACGTGGATGTTATTGAGGCATTGGATTGGTCAGATTGCCCCCCGACTGAGAGGGGGAGATTCTAGAGGAACTGGCCGACCCTGAGGTCCAGCAGTTGTTTGGCACTGAGGGTGACCAGGCGGCGGGGACGGTATTTGACACCCTTTCCTTATTGACTCAATTGTTTGAAGTTTTGGATTTGGACCCTCCCGAGGCGGTTCCTCCGCCTAAGGGTGAGTTGTTTGATGTGGCCAAGCCGCGTTTGGAGTTTCCCAGTCAACAACATTTTGAGTATGTCGTCCTTAAGGAATGGGAACAGCCTACGCGTCTCGTTGGTGTTCCGCCGAGTTGGGATAAGAAGTATCCTTTTCCGGCGGACTTGGTGAAGCGCTGGCTTTTCCTCCCGAGGTTGATGCTCCGGTTTTGGGGCTATCTAACATGGCGGTGTTGCATTCTCCTGACACGACTACCCTTAAGGCTGGCGAAGATCGCCGGATTGACCAGCTGGCTCGCCACGGTTTTACCTGTGCGGGTTCGGCTTTGAGGCCTGTTTGTGCTTCGGCACTTTTGGTGTTGGCGGTTAGGTCCTTTGTCAGGGATTTATGTGCGGACCTTGATCCTACTTGGGATGAGTTCCTTGCTCTCAAAAGTTGGGAGTCCTTTGTTTCGTCTATCCTAGCCGCTCAGGATGACGCCATGGTGATGTGTGGCAGGATCACGGCTTTGTCGGTGACTATCCGACGGTTGGCGTGGTTGCGGCAATGGACTGCTGACTTTAATTCTAAGAAGTCACTTACGGCTCTTCCCTTTCTGGGTTTGCGCCTGTTTGGTGAGAAATTGGATGCGGTTGCCAAGGGGGGTAAGTTACCTCAGCGCAAGAAACTTCGTCATTCCTTTCGGGGGGCGGCCTTTTTTAATCCCTCCTTTCGGGGAGCCAGAGCTGGCAGAGGTGCGGGCTTTTCGGCCTCCAAGGGTGCAAGCTGGATCTGGGGTAGAGGCCGTGGCCGTCCCGGTCACTCCTGGGGTGCCAAACCCAAGCCCGCTGCCAAGGCCGCTCAGCAATGAAGGGGCGCCCTCACCCTTGCGGGTGGGGGGGCGGTGGCGACACTTCTCCCGGGTGTTGGACCAGACGGTCTCGGACAGGTAGATCCGGGAGGTGGTGTCGGCCAGTTACAAACTGTTAGAGTTCGAGTCCCGTCCTCCTCTAAGATTTTTCAGGTCCCGTGTTTCCTCAGATCCTTTGGCCGCGCAGGGGCTCCTGGCGGCGGTGAGGAATCTTCTGGAGATGGCAGTCATCTGCCCGGTCCCTCCCTCGGAGGTGGGCCGCGGGTATTATTACATTCTCTTCACAGTACCCAAGAAGGACGGGTCGGTTCGTCCCATCCTAGATCTGAAGTTTCTCAACGTGTTTATTCGTCCCCGGAAGTTTCGCATGGAAACTTTGCACTCTGCCATCAATTCTCTTCGGCAGGGGGACTTCATGACGTCCATAGACATCAAGGATGCCTATCTTCATATTCCTATATTTCCGGCTCACTTAAGGTTTCTTCGCTTCGTGGGGGAAGATCGGCATTTTCAATTTGTGGCTTTTCTGTTCGGCCTTACCTCGGCTCCGAGAGTGTTCACCAAGGTGTTGGCGGGCGTGATGGCCCTTCTCGGAGCTCAGGGATTCGCATTGTGCCTTATCTGGTCGATCTTCTCATCATGGCTCCTTCCTTCAGTCAAGCGGAGGTGGACACCAGGACGGTGGTATCCACTCTGGAGAGTTTCGGCTGGGTGGTCAATTGTCCCGAGTCCTCTCTCGTTCCGGCCAGGGTGGTGTCCGTCCTTGGATTCTTGCAAACACAGAGTGTTTCTGTCTCAGACCAAAGTTCTCTTGATTCAGGAATTGGCGCAGCTTCTTCTTTCCAATCCTTGCCCGTCCATCCGGCTAGGGATGAGACTGGTGGGGTTGATGGTAGCTTCCTTTGAGGCAGTTGCCTTTGCTCAGTTTCACACGAGGACGCTTCAGCTTCATCTGTTGGCGTCTTGGGACCCGCGACCGTGGTCGTTGGATCGGTCCTTCCGGATGTCCTCCCGGGTTCAGCAGTCTCTCCAGTGGTGGATGGTCTCGGACATTCTCTTGAGGGGCAGGTCCTTTCTGATGCCTCTTTGGGGAGACTGTCGCCACGGACGCCAGTTTGTCGGGATGGGGAGGTTTCTGGAAGGACCTTCGGTTCCGGGGGGCGGTGGGGTCCTCTGGAGGCCCACTTGCCCATCAACGTTCTGGAGTTGAGAGCCATCAGGTTGGTTCTGTCTCACTTGACACAGCATTTACAGGGCTTGCCGGTTCAGGTTCGGTCGGACGATCGGTCGGCGGTTGCTTACATCAATCGCCTGGGAGGGACTCGCAGTCTGCGTGCCCTCAGAGAGGTGTCTCTGATTCTAGCCTGGGCGGAGACTCATGTCCCTTGCAGCTCGGCAGTGTACATTCCAGGAGTGGAATACATGGAGGCGGACTTCCTGAGCAGGTGCTCTTTCCGCCGGGGGGAATGGTCTTTCCACCCTCAGGTTTTTCGGTCACCTTGTCTCCGGTGGGGGACGCTGGAGGTGGATCTGTTTGCCTCTCATCACAATTACAAGCTTCCGACATTCGTGTCGCTCTCTCAGGATCCTCTGGCTCTGGATGCCATGTCCCTGAGCTGGGGGGACCTGGGGTTCCTTTATCTGTTTCCTCCGATCCCCATGCTAGGCAAGGTGTTGCGAAAGCTGGCCCTGGACGGGGTTCCCGCCATTCTCGTGGCTCCAAGGTGGCCAAGGAGGGTGTGGTTCGCAGACATCGTTTGTCTGGCGGTGGATCAGTTCGATCTGCTTCTTCGGTTGGATCTTATCACACAGGGTCAACTGAGTTGCCCCAATTTACCAACGCGGGCTGTGGCGGCCTGGCTGCTGAAACCTCCATCTTAGGGGAGGAAGGTCTTTCGGATGCTGTTATTCAGACTTTTATTAGTGCCAGGAAGAGGTCCTCTTCTACCATCTATTATAGGACTTGGAGATCTTATATTGATTGGTGCGAGGCTAGATCTTTGCCCTGTCGGGTCTTTTCTGTTTCCAGGATTTTGGAATTTCTTCAAATCGGGGCTGGACTCTGGTCTTCAGCTGAGTACTTTAAAGGGGCAGGTTGCTGCCTTGTCTGTCTTTTTTCAAAAGTCCTTTGCGCTTCATCCTTTGGTCAAGACTTTCTTCCAGGGGGGTCTCGCATTTGCGGCCTCCTAGGAAGCCTTTGCTCCCTGTTTGGGTTTTGAATTCGGTTCTCTCTGCTCTTCAGGCTCCTCCTTTGAGCCTTTGCAGGATATTGTTCTTTCTACTCTGACTCAGAAGGTTGCCTTTTTGGTGGCCATTACTTCGGTTCGGCGCGTTTCGGAGTTGGCAGCCTAGTCGGTTCAGGCTCCTTACTTTGAGACACATCAGGACAAAGTGGTTTTCCGCTTCAAACCGGACTTTCTTCCTAAGGTGGTCTCTGCTTTTCATCTTAACCAGGACATTATTCTTCCTTCCTTGTGTCCTAAGCCTAGGAATGACAAGGAGAGGGTTTGCACTGTTTGGACGTGGTATGCCGTGTGATGTACTGTTTGTTTACTACATCTCCTTTTCGTAAGACTGATGTCTTTTTCGTGGTGCCCTGTGGGCCTAGGAAAAGTTTTGGCTCCCGCTAAGTCTTCCATTAGCAAATGGATTCGTCAGGCTGTTGTTGGGACCTATTCTGCCAAGGGGGAGGCTCCCCCTTTTTGT
Source organism: Gastrophryne carolinensis (assembly GCA_027917425.1). Taxonomy (NCBI): domain Eukaryota; kingdom Metazoa; phylum Chordata; class Amphibia; order Anura; family Microhylidae; genus Gastrophryne; species Gastrophryne carolinensis. The sequence goes on from CM051235.1 coordinate 440,971,648, forward strand.
ATCACTGCTCATTCTACTCCTGCTGTTGGAGCGTCTTGGGCTTTTCAGGACCAGGCTTCTATTGAGCAAGTTTGTAAGGCTGCCACTTGGTCTTCTGTTCACACTTTTTCCAAGTTTTATAAGGTTGACGTGCGGGCTTCTGCGGATGCTGTGTTTGGCCGCAAGGTTCTGCAGGCTGCAGTGGTTTGAGTTTTGCATTATTGCCTTGTTGGATACCCGCCCTTTCTGGACACTGCTTTTGGATGTCCCAAGTCTAATGATTAATGTTTGAAGTGGGATGTGTGACATCCTTAGAATACCATTTTGTGAATACTCACCTGTAAAATGGGTATTATAAGTATGTCACACACCCCGCTTCACCCGCCCTTTTTGGTATCCTGGATTCTTTGTAGGGTGAAGCTTATAGTATTATAGATCAGGAGGGGCTCGTTTTTCAAGACTTCTCTGCAACGTCGCCACCTGCTGGTGGAGTAACCCAAGTCTAATGATTAATGTTTGAAGCGGGGTGTGTGACATACTTATAATACCCATTTTACAGGTGAGTATTCACAAAATGGTATTTTTGTGAAGCACCCCAATTATCCTGAGCATTTGGGCAAGGCAGTGTAAGCAAACTGTTTTCCACTGCGGTCGTATGTAAAGCTGTTGTCCTTTCTCTAAATTTTAAAGGACCACTCCAGCCTCTTCCTGCAAAATTAAAATTACCCCTGCCCTGACCCTGCTAAATAGTGATTAAGTTCATGTAATAAAAGTAAAAAAAAATACCTTAACCCCGAATCTAGCCAGCAAACGCTCTCTGCATCGTGCGTGCTCCCGTCTGCCCATTCACGTGAATGGGCAGGAACGTGCGCGCAATGGGGAGAGCACCGCACCAAGTGGCCGTCCAGGTCTTCTGGGAAGACACGGGCGGGTGCTTGGTGCCTCGGCACTGCCGACTTCGGGGCTAGATGCAGGGTTAAGGTGAGTGTCTTTTTATTTCCTATTACATGAGAATATTTTCTATTACATTATACATTTTCTATTACATGAGAATATTCGCTATTATATTTTTATTTTGTTTGGCCTGGAGTGGCCCTTTAAAAAGATTGAGCCTGTCAATGGACACCCTGCATATGTTATACATCTTCACCATCAAGTCTGTCCTATGTACTTCTATAATTGTATGATAACATTCTTGCTCTAGGATTCAGAGTATATAAAGAAGTATAGTATAGAAAGAATAAATGACTTGCCGCTACCCACAACTGAATCACTATATACCAGCTCAGGGAGTCAGGGAGCGAACAAGAATTATAATCAGAGACACTCATGTATTTTTTTAAGGAGACTCAAGACTCCCAGAACTTCTAGATTTAAAGACAGTTTTTTCCCTGCATGCCATCTGGCAACTAAATACCCTGAAGAACTGCTAGACTATTTCTAGTGGGTAGCAACTATGTCTAATACAAACAGGTTGCTGCTGTAACTATATACTTATGTGCATGTGTAAATATGCTATTTGTTTCATTTACTCTGTTCCCTAGTAAACCCATTTTTTCTTCTTGTTCACATCCATTCCTCTATAATTTTGCCTTTGCCTAAATGTCAAGATCAATTCCTTGTATGTAATCAACTTGTCGATCGGTAAATGATTTCAGATTCTGATAAATGGAGGAGTGCCTTACCGGTGTGCATCGAACAAAACTTCCATCTGCAAGGACAAGCTCATAGGCCAGGCAGATGTGTTGGAAGAGTCCAAAGTTATGGGATGAAGATTCAATTCCAGTTCCCATGATTAGCCCACCTAAAAAAAAAATTTTCATGAACTCAACCCAATGTTTTAGTTCACAGACAAAATGATGGGATGACGCAAAGCAGGGTAGAGTTCAAATCAATATGCTACCATCAAGGTAAATTGGGAGATTCCCAGTTAGTACCTGTCCTAACAACTTCCCTAGCAAAAGGGGCAGCAACTATTTCTACTAATAAAACCTGTAAAATAAAACTTGTCCTTACCAACAGTCAAGTCATCAAGCTCTGGAACCACAGGAAGTGTCCAGCCAATGGAATTAAGCAGGGCAGTCACTTGACCCATATTCACTAATGGTTCTACTCGAACAACCTAAGATAAAAGACAATAATAACATGGTCTAAATATGGGGATCTAGAATTACGCCATGATGTCAGAGACCTATCTTTATAACAGGAGCATTACAGAGTTAAAAGTAAAAAAAATTTACTTAGGCCAAGTTGGGGTGCCTGAGTGTTTAGAATCCACTAGAGTGAGGAAAAATACATCCATCCACATTTCCTCCACCACCACGTTGCATGTTCAACTGCTCTGCGGCTGTCCAATAGGGTTTTAGCCACTGTCGGCAGTGAGTTAAACAGCAACAACATCCTTGCATGATTTTCAGACTTCCTAACTGTCATCAAGCAAATGGCATCTCAAATCAAGATGCCTGGGGGTGGAGAATGCCATGGCCCTAAGGGAATACAGCGAGTAGCTACCACTTGATGAAATTGCTTAGGTATACAGGATTCTAAGGACAACAAGGATTCAGCCTTACAGTGGACCAACCATGAGATTCCAATATAATGGATGTATACAGTTACTATCCTGTACATCACTACGGAAGAAGATGGTGCTTTATAAATAAATAATATTTCTATATACCCTTTATTCTTAGTATACAGTACGTCCTGCTCCAAATGTAATACTTACACTAGGGTTATCCTCCGCCAGATGGCGCTGCACTGCAGAGACATGTAAAACAGGCTCCTCCCGGCCCCTCAAATACCCGGGGACCTCCCACAAATCCCCAGATTTCTCTGCAGTGCTTACTGCGAAGACATGAAATTATCACTCTCGCAGGTGAGCGGGGCTATTAGCCTGCGGCCCTGTTGGACTGTTTCCACCCGTGCCTCGTGTGATGTGCCTCCCAGCCTGGGCTGCGCTGGTCGGCTGAAGGTAGGCGGCACCATGTGTGCTTACGGAGCGCTGCTCCACCGCAATCCCCCACCAAAGGGTAGGCTGTATAGGCTGATGGTGAGCCTTTATGGGATGCCCCTCCCGCATTATCGCCCCATGCCCCGTGTAGCGGTGGGTCCTGTACAGAGGGCCGCCATCCTCCCTCATTCTCCCTGTAGCCTTGGGAGGAAAAGAAGGGGGGGGGGTGTGGGTGAGTGTGTCTCGTGATTCGTGCATACGGCGTATTGACTAGTATATGTGGTGTCAGCCACCGCGCTGACTTGTCCTTTTTTACAATTGCTAATGCCGTCGCCGCCGTGCTCTTCGTCGCGGCCCGCTCTGGCCCGCCCCTCGAGGTGCTCTCTGCGCCATTTTGTCTGGTCGCGCGTGCGTGTGTGACAGTTCTTACCGCGGTCCGTAAGTGCCCTTGCGGGCGGCTTTATACTCTTTTTTAGTGTGTATGGTTCTGACACCCCTTCTTTTCATTTTGTCTTTCAGACGGGTGAATCCATTCGCTTCTCCCGGCCCGGTGTAATGGATAGTTGGGCCTAGTATAATTACTCCCACTTCCCTAGCGGGCTACTGGGGCATCCAGGGTTGCTTTATAGCGTCAATCCCTACTGGCATATTGTGCCTAGTAATCACCATATGGAGGCATCTCAGGATAATGTGACCGGGGTTCCTACGGGACAAGCCCGGCTGTGTGTAGCTTGTGGGGTCTCACCTATTAGCGGTGACAATGCACGGGTCTGTGTTCCTTGCGCACAGCAGGTGCTAACGTTGCAATCTGCCCCTCCTGTGGCTGGGCCTGCACCTCGTCTCACTTCACCTACTCCCCCAAGCTTGAGTCTCACTCCCATTGACTTGCATACAAGTGGGGATTCTCAGCCTGATGTGTCTGCTAGACTGGCAAGTGTTGAAAAATTGATTGCTAATACTTTAGCGCGTAAGGCCACTGCTAAAAAGCGTCACTTAACCCCTGATGTCACTCTTTTTCCTATGGAATCTGATGAGTATTTGCATTTATGTGACTATACCCCCTCGGACGAAGGGGAGCTGTTCTCCGATTCAGGGTCATCTGTTGAGAGACCCAGGGGTCATGACGATTCTGGCTCTGACTCCTGGGCTCCGGATGATACTGACAGATTGCTGGTACAGATTTTTGAGGTTCTGTCCATCTCCCCCCCCCTGTTGCGGCTCCTAGGCAAAGGGGTGAACTTTTTCATACTGCTAAGGCTCGTTTGGAATTTCCTGAGCAAGCTCATTTCAATAATCTCGTGCTTAAGGAGTGGGAACGTCCCAGTAGACTTCCCGGTATACCTAAGAGTTGGGACAGGAAGTATCCCTTTCCTGCGGATATGGTCAAGTGCTGGTCATCCCCTCCCGAGGTGGATGCCCCTATTCTAGGGCTGTCTAACACCTCTGTCATGCATTCCCCTGACTCTACTACTCTGCGGGATGCCGAGGACCGGCGCATTGACCAATTGGCGTCCCATGCCTTTGCATTTGTGGGGACGGCGCTGCGCCCGGTCAGCGCCTCGGCCATTACATCTGTGGCGCTCAGGTCCCTGATCAGAAGTGTACTTGACGGTGCTCCTGATGATTTGCCTCCTGATGTGTTTAATGCACTGTCTAACTGTGATTTGTTTGTAAACTTTATCCTATCTGCCTTGCATGATGCCATTAGGATGTGTGCTAGAACTTCTGCCTTGGTGGTGGCTATACGCCGCTCGGTTTGGCTGCGCCAGTGGGCAGCCGACAATGCTGCAAAGAAGGTCCTCACTGGACTTCCATTTAAGGGACTACGCCTGTTTGGGGACCGCCTAGACCTTTTTGCTAAAGGAGGTAAGTTACCCCAGCGCAGCCGGCAGTCTCGGCCCTTTCGGGGCCAGGGCTCCTTTTCACCCCCCTACCGTGGTGCTAAACAAGGAAAAGGGGTTTCCTTCGCGGGGGCTCGTGCAGATTCCTGGCATAGGAGCAGAGGACGACGTCCTGGCTCCTCCTGGGGGTCTAAGCCCAAATCCTCTCCCAAGCCCCCTCAGGCATGATGGGGCGCCTTCGCCCATCAGGGTGGGGGGACGGCTACAGCACTTTGCACACGTCTGGAGGCATCAGATCTCAGACCGGGGGATTCAGGAGGTAGTGTCCTCCGGTTACAAGATAGAGTTTGCGAGTTTGCTTTTCGCCCCCCCCCCCAAGATTCATCAGGTCCCGGATCCCCCAGGACCCTGTCTCAGCCCAGGTATTGGCGCAGGCCGTACAAGGCCTTCTGGGTCTGGGGGTCATTTGCAGGGTCCCTTTAAGAAAAAGAGGCAAGGAGTTCTACTCCAACCTCTTTACAGTTCCCAAAAAAGATGGGTCACTCAGGCCCATTCTGGATTTAAAGATCCTCAACAAATTTGTCAAGAACAGGCGTTTTCGCATGGAAACTCTGCGCTGGGCCATCAGCTCCCTGCGCCCAGGGGACTTCATGACGTCTGTGGACATCAAAGACGCTTACCTTCACATCCCTGTGTTTTCAGGACACCAAAGGTTCCTCAGATTCGCGTTGGAAGATCAACATTATGTCAGGATTATACCTAACACCCGTCTGTCTTAAGCCAGTATCCCCCAATCTCCACCGCCACTTCTGCCTATAGACAAGCCCCCGCTTGTGGGAGACGCGAGTAATGCCTCTCCCAGTCGGTTGCCCCCAGGACTTAACAGGCGCAAGGGATAGTAGCTTAAGGTGCAGTTTGGTGTTAGGCAGGGAATCCCGAATGAGGATGCCGGGTGAGAGAAGTCCGTAAATCAGGCCGAGGTCAAACCAGGAAGTCACAGGCGAGGTATCCAGGGGAGAAGACTGAGAATGGTCGAGGGTAGCCGAGGTCAATTTCCAGGAGGTCACAGGCGAAGTACAGGAGGGTCAGGCAAGAGAGTGGTCAGGCAAAGCAGGAGGTCAGGGCAGGCAGCTAGCAAGAATAGTCAGAGTCCAAATCCAAATCCAAATGCAAATCTTCACTAGTAACGCAGCACACATCCAGAACCCAGAAGCTATAACGGGCCCTGGGAAACTGGAACAGTGCAAATATATAGGGAAGTCTGGCCAATGGGATACAGGGAAAAAGGAGGGAAGGAAGGTGCTTGGTGCAAACAAGGAAGTGGGATCGGTCCCAGGAGCTGGACGGCCCAGGCCAGACAGGCCGACCAGTCCCTGGGTCCGATCCCAGGAACCAGCCACGGATTGGGGAATTCAAACTCGCCCCCGGCGGGCGCGCTGGGGGAAGCGCCGCCGGGAGGCATAAAGCAGACGTGCTCGCGCGCGCGAGCACGTTGATGATCGGGCGCGCCCCCGCCAGGAAGGGGAAGCGCTGAGCCGGAGGGGAGAGCCGCAAGGCCGCGCAGCCGCGCGGAGCGGGCTGCGACGCGGCCACCCACAGCATCCTGCACCGCCCGCCCCTGATCCCCGCGACGGTGCCGAGGAGCTGGCAGACCCGGGGACCGTCGGTCCGCAGCCCGGTGGGAGCCAGCCGGCAACGCGCCGCGGGACCCGGAACGGCGGTGAGGTAAGTGCCTAACATTACCCCCCCCCTGAGGAGGGGCCACTGGACCCTCCAAGCTGGGTTTTAAAGGATTCTCTCTATGAAATTTCTTTACTAAATTCTGTGCATGAACTTCTCTGGCAGGAACCCAAGATCTTTCCTCCGGACCGTACCCCTTCCAGTCAATAAGATATTGAAGAGAGTTCCGAAAGAAGCGAGAATCAAGGACCCGGGCCACCTCAAACTCCTGATGCCCATCAATTACCACAGGACTAGGAGGACTATTAGGTTCATGGTCTCTTGCAGACTTAAGAAGTGAAACATGAAAGGATTTACAGATTTTCATGGAAGAGGGGAGGGCCAACCGGTATGTCACCTGATTAACTTTGTGAGTTATGGGGAAGGGGCCAATAAACTTCGGTCCTAACTTAGCGGAGGGTTGGCGTAGCGCCAAGTTCTTGGTTGAAAGCCAAACCCAGTCCCCCACCTTAAAGTTAGAATTAGACGATCGCTTGCGATCAGAAAATTTTTTCTGTAGACAAGCGGCCCTAGTTAGGTGTTGTTGGATCTTATTCCACTCCCCTGGCCATTTAGAAACCCATTCATCCACGGAGGGAACTCTAGAGGGTTGGTCCGAAAGAGCAGAAAACTTCAGATCCTTGCCATAAACACAGTGGAAAGGAGAAACCCCTGTGGATGAATGCGTAGCGTTGTTAAAAGCAAATTCTGCAAAAGGTAAGAAGAAGGCCCAATCAGTCTGAGAACCCGCTGTAAAACAGCGCAAATATTGTTCCAGGGACTGGTTCGTTCTCTCGGTTTGACCATTCGATTGCGGATGAAAAGCCGAGGAAAGGGAGACCGTGAACCCCAACTTGGCACAGAAAGCCCTCCAAAACCGGGAGACGAACTGGACCCCCCTATCCGAAACAACATCCGTGGGAATACCATGAATCCTAAAGACATGAGTAATGAAAAGTTGAGCAAGAGTTTGAGCTGAGGGGAGTTTCTTTAAAGGAACGAAATGGGCCATCTTGCTAAAACGGTCCACAATTACCCAAATAACCGTATGACCCTGAGACGGAGGAAGGTCAGTAACAAAATCCATGGCCAGATGTGTCCACGGGGAGGCAGGAATGGATAATGGAAGGAGTGGGCCTTCCGGTGAGCTCCTCAAGGACTTACTCTGGGCACAGACTTTGCAAGCGGAGACAAACTTTTGAGCGTCCTTCCTGAGAGAAGGCCACCAAACTTGGCGTAACAATAAAGCTATGGTTTTTTTAATCCCTGGATGACCGGTTGTTTTGGTATCATGAAAATGGGACAAAAACTCAGACCGATAAGCAAAGGGCACAAACAGGGCTGACGCGGGTTTCCCCGGAGGAGCTTGGGCCTGGAACTGAGTAAGATCAGGAAGTTGGGGTTGAATGGCGGCCACCACTAGGGAGCGAGGTACGATGGGAGAAACCACTCTTTCCGGTAAGTCAGGGGGCGAGAAACTCCGGGACAGGGCGTCCGCCTTTATATTCTTAGACCCGGGTTTATATGTTATAGAAAAATTAAACCGGGAAAAGAATAAGGACCAGCGAGCCTGTCTAGGAGTTAACCTCTTGGCGGACTGGATGTACTCCAGATTTTTATGGTCCGTAAAGACCGTAACTGGATACTGAGCCCCCTCCAGCCAGTGCCTCCATTCCTGGAAGGCAAGTTTGATGGCCAGTAATTCTCTGTTGCCGATATCATAATTCTTTTCGGCCGCTGAGAACTTTTTGGAAAAGAAGGCACATGGATGGAGGCGTGCAGGTGAGCCGTAGTATTGGGACAAGACCGCTCCGACCGCGATCTCTGAGGCATCCACCTCCACAAGGAAAGGTCGTTGTTCATCGGGATGGACTAGGACGGGAGCAACGCTAAATACCCTCTTAAGATTCTCAAAGGCCTGGACAGCTTGAGCCGGCCAAATCGGGGGGTAGCCGCCTTTCTTAGTCAAATTAGTTAGTGGTGTAACCAGGGTTGAGAAATTCTTAATGAACCTTCTGTAAAAATTGGCGAAACCCAAAAACCTCTGCAGGCCCTTCAGATCTCTGGGCTGCTCCCATTCTAAAACAGCCCTCACCTTAGATTGGTCCATAGACAGACCAGATTTAGAAATAATGTAACCGAGGAACGGAACCTCAGATACCTCAAATTGACATTTCTTTAACTTGGCATATAAACAATTCTCCCTAAGTTTCTGTAAAACTAGGCACACATGTTTCCGATGCTCATCAAGGGATGAAGAAAAAATTAAAATGTCATCTAGGTAGACAACCATAAACCGGCCAAGATAATCTCGGAAAATTTCATTAACAAAGCTTTGAAAGACCGCAGGGGCATTACACAGGCCGAAGGGCATAACCAAATATTCATAATGCCCTTCAAGGGTATTAAAGGCCGTTTTCCACTCGTCCCCCTGCCTGATTCTTATGAGGTTATAGGCCCCTCGGAGATCTAGTTTGGAGAAGACCTGCGCCCCGACCACCTGTGTAAAGAGCCCCTCAATAAGCGGTAGGGGATATTTATTTTTTACCGTGATGTTATTTAAGCCCCGATAGTCGATACAGGGGCGAAGTCCCCCATCCTTTTTCTCCACAAAAAAAAACCCTGCCCCTGCTGGGGAAGATGAAGGCCGAATAAACCCTTTTTCTAAGTTCTCGGCGATATATTCCCGCATGGCAAGGGTTTCTGCTCGGGTCAAATTAAATATTCTCCCTCTGGGAGGCATCGTACCAGGGAGCAGTTCTATTGGGCAGTCCCAAGGTCTATGGGGAGGAAGTTTGTCTGCTGCCTTTTCTGAAAAAACATCAGCAAACTCCAAATATGGAGTAGGAATCCCACTAGGGAGTAAGCTTGTGACCCTAAGGGGAAATTCCAGGCAGTTCCGGAAACACTGGTGCCCCCACTTGGTAATTTGCCCCGAAACCCAATCAATCTGAGGATTATGCTCCTGCAGCCATGGCAACCCCAGAATCAAGGGGGTTCCAGGCATGCTCAATATCAGGAACCTGATAACCTCAGAATGACTGGCTCCTACTTTGATTTGCATGGGAGGTGATTGGAACCGAACTAACCCCCCGGCCACTGGAGTGCCATCAATGGCTGACACCCGGATAGGAGTTGGCAAGGCTTGTGCCATAATTCCTAGAGTCTGTGCTAGAACAGAGTCTAGGAAGTTCCCAGCTGCTCCAGAATCGAGAAGAGCCTTTAAATTAACGTATTTGGCACCCAACATAAACTGAACTGGGACCAGAATTGGAGACGATACTTGAGGAGATACCTTACAGCCTAGGAGGGCCCCCTCGAAACCCCCTAGGCTCTGAAGTTTCCCGGCGGTTTCTTTGGGCAAAGTCTAACCATGTGGCCAGTCCCACCACAGTAAAGACAGAGCCCCTCGGATAGGCGTCGTCGCCTCTCGCCTTCGGTGAGCCTGGTGGCACCTAGCTGCATAGGCTCTTCAGACGATTGAGCGACGGAAGCCTCAGATTTTGCAGTGGATTCAAAATGTGATCCTTTCTCCAGGCGCCTTTCCCGGAGTCGGCGATCTATGCGGATGGCCAAATGCATTAACTCATCCAGTGTTTGGGGTTCCGGGTAGTTCACCAGGGTATCTTTGATAGAGTCAGCCAGACCTAACCGGAATTGGCCACAGAGGGCAGGATTGTTCCAGCGTGAGTCAACTGCCCACCGCCGGAATTCGGAACAGTAGTCCTCGGCTGGACGGCGTCCCTGGCGGAGGGTACGTAACTTCGCGTCGGCTGAGGCCCCCTTGTCAGGATCGTCATAAAGGACCTCCATAGCAGCGAAGAAACTATCCACCGACTGGCGGATGGGGTCCTGAGCTGATAAACTAAAGGCCCAGGACTGAGGGTCTCCATGTAACAGGGAAATGATCAAGCCCACTCTTTGTTCCTGTGAGCCCGAGGACACCGGGCGAAGCTGAAAGTATAACTTGCAAGAGTCCCGGAAATTAGCAAATTTCGCCCTATCGCCGAAAAACTTTTCAGGGAGCGGGATCTTGGGTTCCACCGTCATTGCGGCCGGAGTCCCCTGAGAAGTAGGGACCATGGGAGTAGGACGGTTCTCCTGGGCCGCAACTCGAAGAGCCAGGTGCTCCACCGCCGCCGTCAGGGCCTGCACCTGCTCCAGAATTTGGTCCATTCTTATTCTGGCCCGTTATAATGTCAGGATTATACCTAACACCCGTCTGTCTTAAGCCAGTATCCCCCAATCTCCACCGCCACTTCTGCCTATAGACAAGCCCCCGCTTGTGGGAGACGCGAGTAATGCCTCTCCCAGTCGGTTGCCCCCAGGACTTAACAGGCGCAAGGGATAGTAGCTTAAGGTGCAGTTTGGTGTTAGGCAGGGAATCCCGAATGAGGATGCCGGGTGAGAGAAGTCCGTAAATCAGGCCGAGGTCAAACCAGGAAGTCACAGGCGAGGTATCCAGGGGAGAAGACTGAGAATGGTCGAGGGTAGCCGAGGTCAATTTCCAGGAGGTCACAGGCGAAGTACAGGAGGGTCAGGCAAGAGAGTGGTCAGGCAAAGCAGGAGGTCAGGGCAGGCAGCTAGCAAGAATAGTCAGAGTCCAAATCCAAATCCAAATGCAAATCTTCACTAGTAACGCAGCACACATCCAGAACCCAGAAGCTATAACGGGCCCTGGGAAACTGGAACAGTGCAAATATATAGGGAAGTCTGGCCAATGGGATACAGGGAAAAAGGAGGGAAGGAAGGTGCTTGGTGCAAACAAGGAAGTGGGATCGGTCCCAGGAGCTGGACGGCCCAGGCCAGACAGGCCGACCAGTCCCTGGGTCCGATCCCAGGAACCAGCCACGGATTGGGGAATTCAAACTCGCCCCCGGCGGGCGCGCTGGGGGAAGCGCCGCCGGGAGGCATAAAGCAGACGTGCTCGCGCGCGCGAGCACGTTGATGATCGGGCGCGCCCCCGCCAGGAAGGGGAAGCGCTGAGCCGGAGGGGAGAGCCGCAAGGCCGCGCAGCCGCGCGGAGCGGGCTGCGACGCGGCCACCCACAGCATCCTGCACCGCCCGCCCCTGATCCCCACGACGGTGCCGAGGAGCTGGCAGACCCGGGGACCGTCGGTCCGCAGCCCGGTGGGAGCCAGCCGGCAACGCGCCGCGGGACCCGGAACGGCGGTGAGGTAAGTGCCTAACACATTACCAGTTTGTGGCCTTGCCATTTGGTCTCACTTCAGCTCCCAGAGTGTTCACCAAGGTGCTGGCTGGGGTGATGTCTCTGATCAGGTCAAGGGGCATCTGCGTGCTGCCCTACCTGGATGACATACTCATCACCTCTCGGTCTCTACAGCAGGCAGAGTTGGACACTCAGCTGGTGGTGTCCACCCTGGAGTCCTTCGGCTGGGTGGTCCTCTCTGTCCCCTTCCTCGGTGACCCCGTTCCTGGGGAGGATTCTGGATACGGTTCAGTCAAGGATATTCCTTCCTCAACAGAAGGTGGAAGCTCTAACTGCGCAGGTGAGGTTCCTGCTGTCGTGTCCCCATCCCTCCCTCAGGCAGGGAATGCAGTTGGTGGGCCTGATGGTGGCGTGCTTCGAGGCGGTGCCTTTTGCTCAGTTCCATTTGAGGCCTCTACAACTTCACCTTCTGTCAGTTTGGGACAAGGACCCAACGTCCCTGGATGGGGTCTGTGTGCTCCCCCCCCTAGTCAGGCGGTCCCTTTCGTGGTGGCTGGACTCCAGGAACTTGCTGGGGGGCAGATCCTTTCTGGCCCCCTCCTGGGAGACGGTCACCACGGATGCCAGTCTGTCAGGATGGGGGGATTCTGGAAGTCCCTGCGGTTCCAGGGGAGGTGGGGCCCTCAGGAGGCCCACTTACCTATCAACATTTTGGAACTACGGGCGATCAGGTTGGTACTGGATCATTTGACCAATCACCTGCGGGGTCTGTCTGTGCAGGTGCGCTCAGACAACAGGAGGGTGGTTGCCTACATCAACCATCAGGGAGGGACCCGGAGCAGGGGTGCCCTCCAGGAGGTGTCGCGGATTCTGACATGTTCAATGCATTTCGGCTGTGTACATCCCGGGGGCAGAGAATCTCCTGGCAGACTCTCTGAGCAGGGGGACCTCTCGTCAGGGAGAGTGGTCCCTCTGCAACAGGGTATTCCACTCCCTGTGTCACCGTTGGGGTCTGCCAGATGTGGATCTGTTTGCTCCCTGTCTCGGGATCCTCTGGCCTTGACCACGGATGCTCTGTCCATGTCATGGCAGGAATTTCGGCTCCTGTATGTCTTTCCTCCATTCCCCCTGCTGGGCAGGGTTCTGCGCAAGATTGCTCTGGAAGGGGTGCCAGTGATTCTGTGTGGTTCACAGACGTGGTGCAGATGGCAGTAGACCAGTACATTCAGCCAGGGGTGCCAGATCTGCTCACTCAGGGCCCCTTACGCCATCCCAATTTACAAACTCTGGCTTTGACGGCCTGGCTGCTGAAACCTCCATCTTGATGGAGAAAGGCTTGTCCGCCTCGGTGCTTGATACCATGGTGAAGGCTAGGAAGAAAACTTCTTCTTCCATCTATTACAGGGTATGGCATACTTACATTGACTGGTGTGAGTCTAGGTCTCTTCCCTGTCGGGTGTTTTCAGTCCCCAGGGTTCTGGAGTTCTTACAGCATGGGTTGGAGTCGGGGCTCCAACTTAGTACTCTGAAGGGTCAGGTTTCTGCCCTGTCTGTTTTCTTTCAGAAGTTTTTTGCTCAGCATTCTTTGGTTAAGACCTTTTTCCAGGGTGTTACTCATGTGCGTCCCCCACGTAAACCTATGGTCCCTGTTTGGGATTTGAACTTGGTTTTGTCTGCCTTGCAGGGTGCTCCCTTTGAACCTATACAGGATGCTGCTCTGGCTGTGCTTACCCTCAAGGTTGTCTTTCTGGTGGCCATTACTTCGGGCGTGTGTCTGAGTTGGCGGCTCTGTCTATTCAGCCCCCATACTATGAGAGACACCAGGACAAGGTGGTGTTCAGTTTTAAGCCAGATTTTCTGCCTAAGGTGGTGTCTGCTTTTCATTTGAATCAAGATATTGTTCTTCCTTCATTGTGCCCTAATCCTAGCAACGCTAAGGAAAGGGTTTTGCATTCCTTGGATGTGGTCAGGTGTCTGAAGTATTACCTGCTGGTCACTGCGTCCTTCAAGGAAAACTGATGCTCTTTTTGTGGTCCCTTCTGGGCCTAGGAAGGGTTTGGCTCCTGCCAAGTCTACTATTAGCAAATGGATCCGTCAGGCCGTGATTCAGGCCTATTCTGCTAAGGGGAAGAGTCCTCCCTTTCGACTCACTGCTCATTCTACTCGTGCTGTTGCTGCCTCTTGGGCCTTCCAACACCAGGCTTCTGTTGAACAGGTTTGCAAGGCCGCTACTTGGTCTTCTGTTCATACCTTTTCAAAGTTTTACAAGGTTGATGTTAGGGCCTCAGCTGATGCTGTCTTTGGCCGCAAGGTTTTGCAGGCGGCAGTGGTTTAAACTGTCTGCTGTTACCTTTTTTGTTGGGGATCCTACCCTACTGTTTGGACACTGCTATTGGATGTCCCTAGTGTAAGTATTACATTTGGAGCAGGACGTACTGTATCCTAAGAATAATACAATTCTGTGAAATACTCACCTGTAGAATTGGTATTATAAGTATACAGTACGTCCTGCTCCACCCCACTCTGGTTTTTTTGCATTGTTCTGGATCCCCTGTATGGTGATTGTTATCATTGTTATAGTTACCAGTTTGGGTGGTTAAATTCTCCCGGCTTCTTGTTCGCCGCTTTTCAATGCTGGGGATTTGTGGGAGGTCCCCGGGTATTTGAGGGGCCGAGAGGAGCCTGTTTTACATGTCTCTGCAGTGCAGCGCCATCTGGCGGAGGATAACCCTAGTGTAAGTATTACATTTGGAGCAGGACGTCTGTATACTTATAATACCAATTCTACAGGTGAGTATTTCACAGAATTGTATTATTAACTTAGCTCTTAGCCAAGATTTTATATATATTTTACAGACCTGGTAGGCATGCAGCTGGCGTTATGGTGGAAGGAGTGTATATTTCACTCATGATGATCGCTTGGATGAGATAAAAAGTCCAGGAGGCTCTTTGTTTCAGTTCTTTTAGAGCACTTAAGCATTCTTCTTGAATTTTTTTTCTGGGCCTGAATTTTGATGGAACAGCAGGTAGGTTATAGTGGGACCTGCCGTTCCCCTCCCTCCGGGCCAGATTTTAACTGGCTGTCTCAGCCCATACAGGTGGCTGAGGCTAGCTGATCATGGGGCTACAACATTTGCTAGGAAAGACACAGCCAGTCACAAGCCTGCCGTCTGTGAAGAGGAGACGTTTTTGCTGCATGCCCAAACTCTGGACCTATTAGTTTGGTGAGAAAACAGAGTTCTGTTTATGTTTAACCTCGGAAGAGAAGGACTTTATTTTGCATTTATTCTGAACCCTGCTTATTTGGCGAAATGCATTTGTTGGACTTGTTACACGATAAACTGCATTTGATTTCACCATAAAGCCAGCTTCCACAGTTGCCATTGTCATTAGCTACCACTGATCCTGACAGCCTTTATGGGCTACCAGGGTGGATAAAAATCAATGTTTTTTTTAAAAAAATCAAAAAAAATCTGATTTTTTTGATTTAAATCGGATTTTTTTGATTTAAATCGGATTTTTTTTCAATAAACTGCTTTTTGAGGAAAATATTTTACCATCCAAAGGTTCTTCCATCATGAGATAAAGCTGAGTTGTTTAACTCAGTAGAATAAAGGCTGTATATGTGTAACATTCACATTGCCATGCTCTTCCAGAGGTTTCTGTAGGATTAGTGGGCAGTTTCTCTCCTATATTATCACAGACGCTCGCTTTACTTACGCAGTTCTCAAAACTGAATTTGACTCCGCAGAGGTCCCAGCCTCTTCTTCACAGCAAAAATGTTACAACATGAACAGAGTGGAGAAAAAGACCTTAATCCTATTGTTCTACAAACCTATGACTAGTGAGCTACAGAGGACAGCAGGGACAGTAGTATTTAAGTTTTTCATGTGTCGGCTGGGCTGACATTCTAAGTTTCTTAAAATATATATATATATATATATATATTTTTTTTTTAGCCAAATTAGTTAACAAAACATGGATGTTTGTTTAAGCAAATGACTTATGCTGTAATGTTGTTATTGTTTCACTTGAATAAATCTATTTAAATTGTTATTAAGGTCAGGATTATTTTTCTCCTTCCTAAGTACAACAGAACAGTGGTGTCCAAATATGAATGATTAACCCATTAAACTGGGGAGAAAAAAGTAATATAAAAAGTGATTCTAAAAATCTTCATCTACTTGCATGTTAAAATAGCAAGAACTAGTTTAGGTAGAAACTTTGATTTAAATCACTGATTTAAATCAAGCCTTACTGACTAGTGATTTAAATCGTGATTTAAATCAAATCCACCCTGTGGGCTACTACCCTAAAGCGGAACAAAACCTGGGAATTTCACTTTCCAGGGTTTTGTTCTGTTCCCCCAGGGCATCCCGAATTAGGATTCCCTGCTGTGTGAAACCCCCCAGAACAAGGAGGAGGTTCCTATGGCACATGTGCAGACTCTTCTCCGATGAGAGCCATCTGCCGACTATGTCAATCGGCAAACAGTTCTCATTGTCTTCAACGCCCGCTTCCCTCCCTATATGGCTGAGACGGGAGCCAGCGGGGAATGCGGAAGGACGCTTTCCATTGAAAACAATTTTCAAGTATACAAAATTCACCTGCAGTGCTCAGGCACTGTAAAGGGAGAGTCCACCTCAGTGAATGGTGGGGGGGTTAATATATAGACAATAATGGCCAAGGCTACAAAAATCACACCCATTTGTCCTATTGTTGCTGTTACAAGCTCCCCACCTGGGCAGGTACAGGCCTTTACAGTTTAGGACTCCTTTCCATTTAATAAACCTGTGCTCTCATGTCATACCTGCCTCTTGGTGTCCACTTCTAAGATATCCATGAGATTGATCATAATATTCTTGTGCGTGTTCTTGTACTTTCCCACTCTCAGTGATACGGTCAGCCAGCCTGGTCTTCCTGTGCACATGAAGTTTTTACCTCCATCTGCTTTCCACCTCCGCACCTTGAATAATAGAATACACAATTAATCCCAGACCCAGCAGAGATTAGAGTGGCCAGTCTGGCACCATCCCTAAAGTCGCCCATGACACATCATAAAGGATTTGAAGTATCTCACCTGCTCTTGAATCTCCTTGACCCGGCGGTCGTGGAGCTTTGGGGCACTGCACATCTTAAACACCAGCCAGGCTCTCATGTAATAATAAACATCAAAGACAACTGACAGGGGGAGCAAGAAGAGACAGACGAAGATCCATCTATGGTGGACGATGACATACTCAAAGCCTTTTGCCCTAATCCACAGCAGCAAGAGGACAACAAAGCCCGCCAGATACAACAGCACGTCCATTATCACTGAGGGAAGAACACACACAACATCAGCAGCGTACAAATGCAGTATGCAATATATCCTATAACTTTCTGTACCAGTGGTTCCCAGGGCATTCCTGTGAGAATTCGACCTCAGAAGTCGGTATTTCTAATTAAGTCACTAGAGGATTTTAGCTGGCACCACTGACCCCCTAGTTCACCCATTCCTAGTTCACTTTCTCAACATGCAGTGTGTGCACCCCAAGGAGTACTCGGCAATGTTCAAGGGTGCACCAACAGGGGGTCTAACCGGTCCGGTATGTTATTTTAATAATTATATATTACTCCTTCTTTCTTCAAAAAGTGCTACAAGGCCCATGACCTACTTATTTTGGTAACATTAGTAATTGATCTCCTTCTCGGGGGTCCTGCTTGTCGTTAGTGTGTACTTAGTATAAAAAGGTTGAGGGCCACTGGTTTAGTCGATACATGATTGAAAAATATAAGGGGTGTACAGCCTTTAACAATCACCCCTCGAAAAGCTGTTCAGTAACCCCTAGATAGCCCAAAAACGCTCCAACGGCGCATGCACAGGCTCTCATCTAATGAGAAGTCGCCTGATGTCACTTCGTCATTCGGCAGACGTCTCTCATTGGCACGCGCATCTGTGCCAGCCTATCTGAACAGATAGTCACACAGCGCATGTGCAGGCTCTTGTCCAATCAGCATCGTATGCTTAACTCCCCTATAACTCATTAGGTTTGATTCAGCACTGTATTTTTTTTGCTAAAAGCATCCTCCCCCAAAAAATATGGTCCAGAATCAACATAGTAACATAGTATGTAAGGCTGAATAAAGACTTTAGTCCATCCAGTTCAGCCTGTTTAACTCCTTCCAGTGGTCTAGTAGCCATAGCTGGAAATGTTATTACATGCCAGGAAGGCATCAAGGCCACTTTTGAACGTTTTTACTGTATCCAACATTACTACCTCCTCTGGCAGTTCCATAGTCTCACTGCTCTTACAGAGAAGAATCCCCTCCTATGTCGGTGGAGAAAGCACCTTTCCTATAACCTTAGTGGATGCCCCCGGGTTATGGTTACACTCCGGGGTATAAATAGGTTGTGGGACAGATCCTTGTATTGACCCCGAATATATTTATACATAGTTATTAGATCACCCCTCAATCGTCTTTTTTCTAGACTAAATAAACCTAACTTGGACAATCTTTCCGGGTACTCTAGCCCCCGCACTCTTTTATTAACTTTGTTGCCCTTCTTTGAAAGCGCTCCAGTTCTGATATGTCCTTCTTAAGCACAGGAAGGGTAAGCAGTGAAGAACCGGACCACAACCCTATTGTGTTTGGTCCGGTTCTTCACTGCTTACCCATACAGGAGTTCCACCACAGGCTCCCAACAGATCTTTTGGTCCTGCCACAGTATTGAGCAGAGTTGTGGCCAGAATTCCTGCCAAAGTCAAACTGAATGTAATTGTGTATTCCGTCTGAGCAATGAGGGGTGCACGTGAAGCCTGGCATCCAGACACCAAGTTAATATTTATGATATGAAACAGAGCAATCTTAAAGTGGACCAACACCCAGGGGGAATCAGATCCCTCCCCGCGGGGCATCCCAGGAAGCCCAGAAACCTTACCTTAACCCCGTTCCAACGGCGTATGCTTCCCTCTAGCGTGAGACGCGGCCTCCAGTGCTCAGAGCCGCTGTGGTTGGACGCCGCTTGTACGTGCATATCACAGCAGCCCTGAGCACTCTGATTGGACGAACCACGTAGGAGCGTGGTGAGGTGAGTGTTTACGGGCATTCTGGGGGGGTTTCACACAGCGGGGCACCCTTGATCGGGGTGCCCCACCGAAGTGGACCAAAACCCAGGATAGTCAAAATCCTGGGTGTTGGTCCACTTTAAAGTGGATGAAAATCATCATCTTGGAACGGCCCTTGAATCTAAAAGACTCCAAGGCCAGCCTCTAGCCTGCGCGGAGGGATTCCTATACTGTAGGCAGCTGCAGAAGTTTAGTTAAAATGTGCCCCCCCCCCCCCACTGCCCCCTTACACTTTAGTCAGAAAGACCCCTTACCTTCTCCTCGGCCCAGCTCCGCTCCCCCCGGTCTCTGTGCAGCCATCGTAGAGTTAGCACAAAGAAAGACCCCTTACCTTATCCAGGGGCCCGTGCCTCTCCAGGTCCTGGGTGCAGTCATCTTGCATGAGAGCACAGAGCCACATCCCCCAGGTCCACATGTGCTCCTGCCACCCCTTACCTCGAAGGGGCGGGCAGTAGCACGCACGGACCTGGGGGACACGGCTCTGTCTTCTCGTGCAAGATGACTGCACCCAGGATCCAGAGTGCAGGGAGAGCGACCCAGGCCCTTGGATAATGGGTCTTTTTCTTTCTAACCCCCCCCCCCGCCCTGCCTCGGTGCCAAGGCGGGGGTGGGCACTTTTTGACTCAACTTTCACTTTAAAGGAAAAAAAAAATAATACTCACCCACAGCTGTAACACATAGTAATTTATCTGTTTTTAGATTGAGTGCTGGGGCAAACACGGGATTCATTGAGCGCTTATCCACAGGTAACAGGAAGGAATGTGACCCAGTCCCCTGCGTAGGAAGCTATGAGAACACCCTTGGGCATGGTTTCTCAATGTGTGATACACATACTCCAGGGGGTACACAGCAATGTTCAGGGGTGCACAAAAGGGGGATATTATGGGTCTGGTATATTTTTTTGTAGCAGAACCAAACCCAGCAGCTGCCGTGGAATCTAAGAGATATAAGCTTTCCCCTGGGTATTATGAATCGGGATGCCCAACTGTGTGAAACCCCCCAGGGTGTTGGTAATAACTCACCTTTCCCTGATCCAACCACACATGTGCGGGCAAACGACTGACAGTTTTCAGTGGGGAGCACACGCTGCCGCATCTCTGCCCCAGCCTAACTGATGTGTGTATGCTGCCAGGGAGGGATACAGGGGATTCTGCAGCGTGTGCTCCCCATTGAAGGAAATCAGAGCCTTTCGTGAAGGATGTAAACATGGAAAAGGGGTCTGATTGGACGAGAGGCTGCACATGTGCCATTGGAGGGGTTAGTTTTACTGGGAGAACTGGGAGGTTTTACAGAGCAAGGCATCTGAATTTGGGATGCCCAAAACAAAAAGTCAATTATCCCTGGTTTTGTTCCACTTTAACAGTTGAAACAATGCAGAATCTGGAGGAATTCCATCAGGCAATAATAATGAAAGGCTCAGGAAAAGCTAAAAAGAAAGAAAACCCCTCCAAGTCTGCAGACTCGATTCCATGTTGTCCTGGGGATGGAGCGATGCTGGTTTGGACCTCTCGAACTCCTCAGCTACATGCGCAGACATAACTGGGCCCAGCAAAAACATTAGAGTGCGCACTATGGGCACTGGAGGTGACAGCTGGAAGACTGGCTGGCTCAGCCCACAGGACTCCAGGGGATTTAGCCTGCAGCCTTGTAGGTTAGTGCATTGTTGTCTTACTGACCCTTTCACCTGGAATGATCATATCTGATCCAGCAATAGGCTAAGCAGTCTGATGTATAGAGAATGTACAGTAAATGCAGGACGCAATTGATATAGATAATGACTTGAGGTGGTGGGCAGGCAGCATTCCAGTCCTAGCATATAGTGTAATAAAAATCACATATAACAAAGAATAATCACAGAAAAGATGACATACCTGCGGCCAGCCTCACACACCGCTCCGCTTCCTCTCCTCCCACTGCCCCTCGTGTTTCGTCGCTGTCAAACTAAGTCCCGCCCCAAGCCCTCCTACCCCGCCCACATTACGATGCTATTGGCTCTTCCACAGGGCGATCAAGCTGAGCTCAGGTGGCGCGTTTCAAAGATCTGTCCAATCAACTGCGACGTTCTGTATCGGAACACAGTGGAAAGCGGCGCGGTGTAGGAGCGCTCCAATTGTCTGGCGGAGGGGCGGGACCAGCAAGTCGTCATGGTGACGGACCCAAGTCAGCGCAGCTGCTGCCGTGCGGGGCGGTGGGTTACGGGGGCTTTATTTATTATACAGATGATATGGTGGCTTTGGCAAAGGCAGAGCTACGGGGAATGCGAAGCCACCGCATAGGGGTCCTTATTGCGCCCTGTTCTCGATACATCGTATTTCTGGCTTGAGATTAAAGTGGACCAACACCCAGGATTTTGACTATCCTGGGTTTTGGTCCACTTCGGCGGGGCACCCCGATCGGGGGTGCCCCGCTGTGTGAAACCCCCCAGAAAGCCCCAAAAACTCACCGCTCCCACGTGACTGGACGGTCCAATCCCCGCCAACGTCCAGGCGGGGATCAGGAACGTCCAGGCGGCTGCCGCCGCCGCCGCCTCCCTCGCGTCACTTTCGGCGCGCGCGCGCCCCCGCCGGCCATTCGTAGACGGCCGGCGCGGGCGCGCGCACGCCTACAGGGGCGCGAGGGAGGCGGCGGCGGCCGGCCGCCGCCGAAGATAAGGTAGGTGATTTGGGGTGTTTGGGGGGGTTTCACCCCGCGGGACATCCCGATCTCGGATGTCCCGCGGGGTGGGAGGTGATCGGCCCGGGAATCTTATAGATTTCCGGGCCGATCACCTCTCGGTGTTGGTCCACTTTAAGGTAGAACTCCTGCCAAAAACTTTTTTGAATAGGATGTGGAAGGGTTAGTAGCAAATTAGTGTTTGTTTCTCTTTTTGAATGACCCCTTAAAGTGGACCAAAACCCAGGATTTTGACTAGCCTGGGTTTTGGTCCATTTTCCCCCGATTGGGGGTGCCCTGCTGTGTATCCCCGCCAGATCGCTGAGCGCAACTCATCTCTTCCTGGTCCTACGTCTAATCAGCGCGCTCGGAGCTGCTGACGTCACCCTGTCTAAGCAGGTGTCTGGGGCCAGTGGCTCAGAGCACCACATTTTTCATCCGCACCCCCCCTTCCCTCTCAACAGGGAGCGTGCCCACATCGTCTATTCACAAATGCCTGGCGCGGACACTAGCGGAGATGCGGCTGCTCCCAGGGGGGAGGGAATCGATCGGCCCAGGAATTGTGCTGGGTTTTGGTCCACTTTAAAAAACTATTCCCCAGCATCTAAAATGAATATATTTAAAGTTTTTAGTCACTTATTCTTTTCCCCACTGGGCTTCAACTCTGTTCAGGACTCTAGGATACGGGCGCTCCCATCTTGCCTCAGAAGCATCACATACTGAGGAGAGTGGGATAAAGTAGAGGGGGCGGGGTTATAGCTGTGCTTTGCACAGACAGAGCAGAGCTGGGGTCAGGAAAAGGACAGCAATCCCGGAAAGCAGAGCTGCACAATCAGAAGGCACTTCCTGTCTGCAGGCAGCCTAAGACTCCATGTGCACGCAATAGGTGCTGGTAGGATGATTCTTAATTTGGCCAGTCTGTATGTTGGGCGTGGGGGAAACGTACAAGACAGACTCTTATTTAGGGTGAAGGTCCACTTTAAGGACCAGCTTTAGAGTCTTTTCTGATGAATGGGTGTTGATTGTAGCGTAGAGGTGGGGGCATCCCTGTTACAGAACCCCCTGCACATACCTTCCCCTGCAAGCCTGGTTTTTGTTACTGCTTTTCACTTTTTTAGCAAAACCAAGCCCCAGGATGGACCGCCGGCGGTCACATGGTCTGGATTTCTCTTTCAAGCCTTTGGCTGGCTAGAGAACTCTGGACCATGTGACCAGAGGAAGCAGATAAGAGAAGCCAGACATGCAAGTGAGGTGCACCTGCTATCAGAATGCCCCCCTGCAGTGCGATCAACATAAACTCTGTGTTGCATGACTTTAAGCGGAACAAAACCATTCCCACCCACGCCCGCCCAAGGTACAGGCAGCTCAGCGGTTGCCAAGTTTTTTTTAAAAGCAGGGTTTTTCACTATTGGGACCACGCCCCCATTTGGCACATCTGAGGTCGCTGACTGGCTGGCCTCAAGTGTGCTGGGTGACATAACCATTTGGCTGACTGCATCCTCGACTTGCCTGTTCAGTTTGGGAGAACTTCATGCACGCCAAAGCTACAGGCATGTGGCTACCGGGAACATTGGTGTAAGCCATCAATAAAGGTGACCCCGATTTAGGATGCCCTGGGGGCAGGCTGGCAGCAGGTGCCGGAGTGCTTTAGATTGGGTATCTGATTTTTTACTCCTGCCCTTGGCACCAAAAACTCATCCTGAATCACCCGACATTGCCTTCAAGATAGTTCTTTATGAGAACTTTTGCCACATGTGCAAAATGATTTGCAGATAAAATCCTCACGTGAAAAAAGGTCAAATGAATGGTTGGGCAAAATAAAATGTGCTAAAATTCAGTCTCACGCAGTGGTAAACCAAAAATAGAAGGATGGGAAAGTTAAAAGAGGACAACAATATTACAAAGATACTGACACGGAAACAAAGTAGTGAGATGGATGGAGAATGGAATAAAGCAGGGGACATAGAAAAAGATAGACTAAAGTTAAGTGCAAAATTTGAGACAAAAAGAGAAGAAAAGGGTAAGATAAGGACATAGACAAGTTAAAAAGATATATAGCCAGAAATAAGTTGACAAAATAAAGTCATGGGATTAATGTGGATAAAAAAGAGCATGGGAAAATGTGGAAGAAATGAAAGTTTAAACGAAGGACAGAGAAGATATAAAGGTAAGGGGATTGATAGAAGGTCACTAGAGAATGATGATGTAAAAATAAAGCAGGGTAGGTTAAAAGAAAAAAAAACATACAAATGTTGAAAAGCTACAAAGATGGAAAAAGGCGAAACAAAAAAAACAGAAAGAGAAATGGAGAAAACATGGTTAAACAATACTAATACTAACAATACTACAATGACTATAGAGTCACTTAAACCGGACCAACAACCTTGCACATTTTGGGGAAAAAACTCCCCAAAATGCACTTTCCCCATCTGCAGGCATGATACTTAATCATTATCATTTACATTTGCTCCTGCATCTACTCAAAGCTGAAATGTCGCCTCACTGATTTTCTCCTGGTAGTGGCCATTTTGGAGCTTCCTTACCCAGCATCCCAGCCAGTGCTGCTGCCTGAATTCAACTGACATAACTCCACAAAGCACAGCAGCAGAAAACATCCTCTTTTCATAAAGCCCCATTTTGTTTTTAAAATTGACCACAGCAGTGGTCACAGAGTTAGAAAAAGGTAAATGAATTTTTATGCGCAGCAATCTGAATTGCCTTGGGGAGGGATGCCTATGAGCACTGTTGCTTGTTAGGATAATGGTCTGATTTAAAGAAGTAAAAAAATTGGACTCTCAGCCTGGGTTCATGAAAAGTAGCTGCAGAGATTGGATGACCAACATGATCTCCTGAAATGCTGGGGTACTGGAAGCCAAGCATGCAGCCCCCCAGTGTGGGAATAGGGGGATTGCGGGGACCAGGCAGTTTTCTTTTTATTTATTATTCCCAGTTATATTCAAAGGGACTGTTTTATTAAATGCACTTTGACAATCCTGGGTTTTGGTCCTTGCCCCCGGGCCACCCCGATCAGGGATGCCCCACTGTGTGAAACCCCCTAGGTCACCTGATCTCACTCACTCTTCCCCGGTCCTACGGCGCATGAGCAGCCCTCTCGTCCAATAAGCACACTCTGATCTGCTCCCACCCCTTCGTCTAATAGCTCATCTAAGGATAGCGGATCTGAGCGCACTGGCGTCTGCGTCCCCGCGTCGGCCACTCACATGGGCACGTGCCCTGCTAAAGGGATAGCGAGGATGTGGCCACAACTCGCGCATGCACCTTTGAACTGGGAAGGAAGGGGAGTTTCTGGCTGACTTTGCGGGTTTCACACAGTGATGCACCCTGATGGGGAGGGAATTCAGCGGCCCTGGAATCTTATAGATTTCAAGGCCATTGGGACGTGGGTTTCGAGACAGTGTACGTCTCACTGAATTGTCCACAGACTAACCTGCCGCCTCTCTATTCTTGGTGTGCCACACACCCCGCTTCACCTTTAATTCTTCACGATTGGGTTACTCACCGCCAGGTGACGCTGTGCAGAGAGGAAGTCTTGTAACGAGCCCCCTTCCGGCCTATATATACCTGGTACCTCCCATTTATCACCAGTGTTTTTCTCTCTGCATGACGACAAGACAGAAGATTGAAGTCTCCTGCTTGCAGGTAGCCGGGGGTTTTACCCCGGCACCCCCTTTTGGTCTATTTCTGCCCGGTTTTGATTGTTACCTTTGTGGTGGAATGGAAGCCTCCCAGCCTAGGCTGCTCACTGGGCAATTGGTAGACGGCACTATAGGTGCCTAGGAGCTTATCTCCTCCGCTCGACCCCCTCTTTTGGGGGCAATGCGGCTATCCGGCATGGTGATCCGGAAATGGGATGCCCCTGTCCCGAGGGTCCCCTTAGCCCCTTACTCTCCCGTTGCGGTCCCTTCTCCCTTCACTATGGGGGGGGAGGGGGGTAGAGGGCTGTGTGTTTTGTGTCTGTTTCACTTTATGTTTTCTGCATGCTGGCCTGTAGGGCCAGAACTTTGGGTCTGCTTTAGGGGAACTGGGGCGGGCTGTTGTTCTGGTCACTGTTTTGACCTTTTCAGCTACCCCTCCCCCCTTCCCCTTGTCTCTGTGTGCGGGCCATGTGGTTTTTCTGGGGCAGCTCAGGCTGCCTAGTGTGTCCGTTTTTCCCTCCCCCCTTTCTCCTTGTTTCTGAGGGCTTGTGTTGCCCTCTGATTACTTTCATATTTGGCGGGGGGGGGGGGGGGGGCCCGCATGACGTCAGGGGTGGGGGCGTGGTCCGGCGGCGCGTCGTTACCGGCCCCAGCCGCACTTCCTCCTGGTTCATTAGGAGGCTGCGTGCGGGGCTTGGGCCCGCATGTCTTGGTTGCTGCTGCTATTGCTCCCCGCTCTGCCGCCTCTGCCTGGGACCTGCTTTGCAGCTTCGGCCACCGCTGCCATTGTGCTGATCCTTGCGGCCAAGGTAAGCGGCCTCACCTTGCGTGAGGCCGTCTATTTTTTTCATGGTCTCTGTTGTATGGAGTAATACTTTGTTAAAAAATATATGTATATAAGAGGTAAATCAGAGGCCAGGTTATTCCTCGCCTCTTTAAAGCACTTCTTGGGCGGTGTATTGTGTTTATATTGCATGTTGCCATTCTAGGGGTCTTACTGTTGGTTTGTCTTCCCCACAGATCCTGGGATTCCCTCAATTTAGTGGCCTCCCGGTTCTATATTTGCCTGGCTAGTCTCTTTTCCTCCAAATTGGGACATATATATATATATATTTATATATATTTTTGAAAAAAATAAATTTTTATATATACTACTATCTTAAGGGGACCTTTATTATTAATTAAATCCTCCCGGGACATTAACATAAGGGGGCATCCCGGGTGGCTTATGCCTTAAACCCAAAATTTTGCGAATACCATAAATCACCATATGGAGGCTTCCGATATTACCGGAAATGGTTCTTCTGGGCCATCTAGGGTGTGTGGAGGCTGTGGGACTCCGCTCCCAGCTGATGATGTTTTTGTATGCATTCCTTGTGCAAAGCAGAGTATTGCGTGTCAGTCCGTTGCTCCGGCTGCTGGCTCTTCGCAACTTCCACCATCCCCTACCCCTCCCTCCCTTTTCCGGACCCCGCTTGACATTGTCAAGAGTGGGGATTCGCAATCCGAGGTGGCGGCACGGTTGGCCAACCTTGAGAAAATAATTTCCGTTAAAGCAGGGTTAAAGGCCACTGCGAAACGGAAGCACCTGACTCCTGTACCTCCGGCTTCACAGGATGAAGTATGTGAGCCTGTGGTTTGGTCCGATTGCTCCCTGGACGAGGAGGGAGAATTTTTGGTGGAGTCAGATGAGCCTGCAGATCAGCTTGAGGTTGATGCTATTGGCGTTTTGTCTGCGGGGGGTTCTCGTGACACCCCCTCTATTCTGGCTCAGATGTTTGAAATTTTGAATTTGGATCCACCTGAGGCCGTCACCCTGCTTAAGGGTCAGTTGTTTAATGTCCCTCAGCCGCCTTTGGTTTTTCCCAGACAACACCACTTTGAGAAAATTGTGCTCAAGGAATGGGAACATCCCACGCGGTTAACTGGAATTCCTTCCAGTTGGGAGAAACGTTATCCCTTTCCGCCAGAATTGGTGAAGCTTTGGTCGGTTTCTCCTGACGTCGATACCCCTGTACTAGGGCTCTCCAGCACGGCTATGGTGCAGTCTGCTGAGACTACTGCCCTTAAGGATGGTGAGGATCGTCGGATTGACCAGTACGCTCGCCATGGTTTTAGTTATGCCGGGTCAGCGATGCGCCCGGTGTGTGCTTCGGCGCTTCTTCTATTGGCGGTTAGATCTGTAATTCAGGGTCTGTGTGTGGATCTTGATCCCACTTGCAAGGAGCTTATTGCTCTCAGGCAGTGTGAGTCTTTTGTTTCTTATGTTCTGTCCGCTCAGGACGATGCGCTGGCTATGAGTAGCAAGACAGCTGCAATGCTGGTGGCTATTCGTCGGGCAGTATGGCTGCGCCAGTGGTCGGCGGACGCAGCTTCTAAAAAGGTGCTCACAGCTCTCCCCTTTTTGGGATTGCGGCTGTTTGGTGATAAAATTGATTCAGTTGCCAAAGGTGGTAAAATGCCGCAACGTAAGAAGCCTCGTCGTCCCTTTCGGGGGGCAAGTTCTGGTAGGCCTTCCTTTCGGGGATTCAGAGCAGGTAGGGGGGCTTCCTTTCCCGCTACCAGAGGTGCAGGTTGGACTCGGGGGAGGGGCCGTGGCCGTCCCACTCAGTCCTGGGGCACCAAGCCCAAACCTGCTGATAAGCCCGCTCAGCAATGAGGGGCTGCCCTCACCCGTGCGGGTGGGGGGACGATTGCAACACTTCTCCCAGGTTTGGAACCAGAAGGTTCCGGACAGATGGATCCGGGAGGTAGTGTCGTCCGGTTACAAACTGGAATTCGAGTCTCGCCCTCCTTCACGGTTCTTTCGGTCTCGGGTGCCCATCGATCCTTTGGCCGCGCAGGGGCTCCTGGCGTCGGTAAAGAATCTGTTAGAAATGGCGGTCATCCGGCCGGTACCGCGCTTGGAGATGGGCCTCGGTTTCTACTCCAATCTTTACGCAGTCCCCAAAAAGGACGGGTCGGTTCGTCCCGTCCTGGACCTGAAATTACTCAACAAGTTCATTCGTTTTCGGAAGTTTCGCATGGAAACTTTGCGTACGGCCGTCGGTTCCCTTCGGCAGGGGGACTTCATGACGTCCATAGACATCAAGGATGCTTATCTTCATGTTCCCATCTGCCACGCTCATCAACGTTTTCTTTGATTCGTGATGGAAGATCAGCATTTTCAATTCGTGGCACTGCCGTTTGGCCTTACCTCGGCTCCAAGAGTGTTCACCAAGGTGCTGGCAGGGGTGATGGCCATTTTCAGATCTCGGGGCATTTGTGTCGTACCTTATTTGGACGACCTTCTCATCATGGCTCCGTCACTCAATCAATCGGAGACAGACACCAGGATGGTGGTCTCCACGCTGGAAAGCTTTGGTTGGGTGATCAACTTCTCCAAGTCCTCCCTCGCTCCGGCCAGGGTGGTGTCCTTTCTGGGGATGCAGTTGGACTCTCATCAACACAGAGTGTTTCTTCCCCAGTCCAAAATTCATCTGATTCAGGAGTTGGCTCGGGTCCTACTTTCCGATCCTCGGCCGTCCATCCGTCTGGGGATGAGGCTGGTAGGGTTGATGGTTGCCTCCTTCGAGGCAGTTCCTTTTGCTCAATTTCACACGAGGACGCTTCAGCTTTATCTGTTGGCGTCTTGGGACCGGCAGCCTCGGTCGCTGGATCAGCCCTTCCAGTTGTCCTCCCGGGTCCGGCAGTCCCTCCAGTGGTGGTTGGTCTCGACCAATCTCGTGAAGGGCAGGTGTTTCCTGACCCCTCTCTGGGAAATTGTCACCACGGACGCCAGTCTGTCGGGATGGGGCGGATTCTGGAAGGAGCTGCAGTTCCAGGGGCAGTGGGGGCCTCAAGTGGCCCACTTACCCATCAATATTCTGGAACTGAGAGCCATCCGTCGGGTTCTTGCTCTCCTGACTCAACAGGTTCTGGGCCTTCCGGTCCAGGTGCGTTCAGACAATCGAACAGCGGTTGCTTACATCAATCATCAGGGAGGGACTCGCAGTCTGAGTGCTCTCAGAGAGGTGTCCCTGATCCTGACCTGGGCAGAGGCCCATGTTCCTTGTCTCTCGGCGGTATACATTCCAGGAGTGGAGAACCAGGAAGCGGACCGGTTGAGCAGGGGCTCTCCCCGTCTGGGAGAATGGGCTCTCCATCCTCAGGTTTTTCGCTCACTGTGTCTCCGATGGGGGACACCGGAGGTGGACCTGTTTGCCTCTCGTCACAATCACAGGCTCCCGATCTTTGTGTCGCTCTCCCAGGATCCTCTGGCTCTGGCAGTGGACGCCATGTCCCTGAGCTGGGGGGATCTGGGATTGCTATACCTGTTTCCTCCGATACCCATGCTGGGCAGGGTGGTTCGGAAGTTGGCTCTGGAAAGGGAGGGTGTCCGCCGTTCTCGTGGCCCCAAGGTGGCCAAGGCGAGTGTGGTTCGCAGACATCGTTCGGCTGGCAGTGGACCAGTTCGTTCTGCCTCTTCGGCCCGATCTGCTCACTCAGGGTCGGTTGTGTTACCCCAATTTACCAGCGCTGGGTTTGACGGCCTGGCTGCTGAAACCTCCATCTTGAAGGAGGAGGGTCTTTCTGACTCAGTCGTTAAGACTCTGATCAGTGCCCGGAAGAGGTCTTCTTCTATCATCTACTATAGGACTTGGAAAGCCTATATCGCTTGGTGTGAGATTAGATCTTTTCCTTGTAGGGTCTTCTCGGTCTCCAGGATTCTGGAGTTTTTACAATCTGGGCTGGACTCTGGTCTTCAGCTAAGTACTTTGAAAGGGCAAGTTTCTGCCTTATCTATCTTTTTTCAGATTTTGCGCTTCATCCTTTAGTTAAAACTTTTTTCCAGGGGGTTACGCATGTGCGGCCCCCCAGGAAACCATTACTCCCTGTTTGGGATTTGAATTTAGTTCTTTCTGCTCTTCAGGCTCCTCCTTTTGAGCCTTTGCAAGATATTGCTTTGTCTACCCTGACTCAGAAGATTGTCTTCTTGGTAGCGATCACTTCGGTCTGGCGTGTCTCGGAGTTGGCGGCCTTGTCTATCCAGGCGCCTTACTTTGAGAGGCATCAGGATAAAGTGGTCTTTCGGTTCAAACCAGACTTTCTTCCTAAGGTTGTTTCTGCTTTTCATTTGAACCAAGATATTGTTCTTCCCTCCTTGTGTCCTAATCCTAAGAATGACAAAGAGAGGGTTTTGCATTGTTTGGATGTAGTACGCTGTGTTAAGTACTACTTGATTATCACGTCTCCTTTTCGTAAGACGGATGCCTTTTTTGTTGTGCCCTGTGGGCCTAAGAAGGGTTTGGCACCAGCCAAATCTGCCATTAGCAAATGGATACGTCAGGCCGTTACTGCGGCCTATTCTGCTAAGGGGAAAGTTCCCCCTTTTCGTATCACTGCTCATTCTACTCGCGCCGTTGGGGCGTCTTGGGCTTTTCAGCACCAAGCTTCTGTTGAACAAGTTTGTAAGGCCGCCACTTGGTCTTCTGTTCATACTTTTTCTAAGTTTTACAAAGTTTATGTGCGAGCCTCAGCGGATGCTGTTTTTGGCCGCAAAGTTCTGCAGACTGCAGTCATTTAAGTTATGCTTCACCTGGCCTTGAGATGCCCATCCCTTGTGGACACTGCTTTTGGATGTCCCAATCGTGAAGAATTAAAGGTGAAGCGGGGTGTGTGGCACACCAAGAATAATACCATTTTGTGAGTACTCACCTGAAAAATGGATATTGTTGGTGTGCCACACACCCCGCTTCACTCCCACCCTTTTCGGTATTCCGAATCTTTTATATGGTGAAGCTTTTATTTATTTTGAGGTTACCGTTAAAATACTGGTACCTTGTCTTTCTGCTTTTTAATACACTGGTGATAAATGGGAGGTACCAGGTATATATAGGCCGGAAGGGGGCTCGTTACAAGACTTCCTCTCTGCACAGCGTCACCTGGCGGTGAGTAACCCAATCGTGAAGAATTAAAGGTTAAGCGGGGTGTGTGGCACACCAACAATATCCATTTTTCAGGTGAGTACTCACAAAATGGTATTTTTTACATGAAAATAGCTTTGGTTTTCAAATCCATGTGTCGTGTAGCAAATGACTTGCTCCCTAAGTTGCTACCCCAACACCTTAAAGTCTACTCATCCATGGGTAGGGCACCTTCCTGGCATTTCAGCTTTTAAAGTGGGCCTTCGGCCTTTAAAGCGTACACTTCAGTCAAAATTAATTTCAATCAAGATTATCCCCACCCCCCCACACTTACAAAGCAATAATCCCTTACCTCAGTCGCGATGCAGCGCTGTTCCCCTGGCGCACAAGTGGCAGACGCACAGAAAGACACAAAGTGAGGTCCCTGGCTCCATGCGTGAGCCCACTGCTGGGGATGCCGCCTCCCAGTCATGCCTCAGCACCAGGAAAGATTGGCAGGCCAGGGGGGTTGTTTTCTAAGTGGAATTCCGCTTAGGCAGCTGCATCATTTGCCAACCAAACAGACATGCCAGTTAAAGCTTGATAGCCAGAAGAGGCCATATTTGCTGGACTTGGGGGAGGGGGTACATGCCTTTTCAGATTAGTGGGGGGAAGTAGGTATATTTATGGGTGTAGGACAGCTTTTAAGCATATATCCAGCCTAAAAAATCCGTCCCAACCCTACCTCTGATTCGGGGTATTAAAAAACTACTCACCATCCAAGTGCCGGGTGCTCGCCCCCCCAGCAGGATACAAGGCTCATTTGCCATACTAGATACCTAATTGCTTATATATACATGTGGAATGCTTGTGAGGCTCGAAATATTGGCAAGGGAAGGAAAAATGCTTTGTGAGAGTAGGGAATAAAGGGATTTGGGGTCTGATGGTTATAGGGACCCTCATATGTTTTGTAGGTGTGGGTACCAGGAACAGGGATGGTCACAAGGAACACTTTTATGAGTGACTGGTGACCTGGGGAGGGGGGGGGGGGGGCTGCAAGTAATGTGTGTTGAAGAGGGTTAGGGCCTTTATGCTGGCATGGTACAGTATGTGGAGGTACAGAGAGCCCCATAGTATCCTTAGGGAGAGCTCTGAATTGGAAGTGTGGATGCATGAACGTCCTGCACGGGAGAATCACATGAGGTGGGGAGGACAGCAAGTAAAATGTATGGAGAAGGTTGGTACAGGATGTGTAGGGGGGGGGAGTAGAGATTGACATGCAAAGACAGGATGTGGGAGCACAGCAAGAGGAATGGTTTTAGGGGTATGATATTTGGGGGCAGCGAGGTGTATTTAGTGGGGTTTCCAAGTATACAGGATGTGGGGGAAAG
The DNA here is from genome assembly GCA_027917425.1 of Gastrophryne carolinensis. Classification (NCBI taxonomy): domain Eukaryota; kingdom Metazoa; phylum Chordata; class Amphibia; order Anura; family Microhylidae; genus Gastrophryne; species Gastrophryne carolinensis. The sequence continues at coordinate 441,004,000 of CM051235.1, forward strand.
TAAGTGAAATGTATAGAAAGGTGGAGCAGGGTGGTTGGATGGTACAGGTTGTGGGGGTCATTGCTTGATCCCCTAGCAAGATGCATGTAAGGCTCAGTACATGGGTGAGGAGAAGGGAAAATTATTAAGACATGCTAGGATTTGCAAAGGAAAGAAGGATCTAGGGACTGGGGGAGCAGCAAGTGGCATGTATGGAGAATGGGGGTTAAAGGGGTGTAGGGCAGCAACAACTGACACAAAATGGGGTGAAGGAGGGGATACAGGTTGTTGGGGTTCTGCAAATGATGTGTATGTAGGGTTTACGGGGGTAAGGGATGTGTGTGGAAAGCAAGTGACATGTATGGAAAGGAGTGGAACAGGATGGTTGAGAGGGATACAGGATGTGGGGGGCAGCGAGTGAAATACATGGACAGGGTATACAGGCTGTTAGAGGTGGAATATGATGTGTGTGGAGCAGGGTGGTAAAGGGGGAATATAGGATATGAGTGGTGGCAAGTGATGTGTAAAGCAGAAAGCAGGGCGGTAATGGGGGGGGGGGGGGATACAGGCTGTGAGGGGTGGCAAGTGATGTGTGTGAAGCAGGGTGATTATGGAGGGCCACAGTTTGTGGGGGCAGTGAGTAACATGCATAGATGGGGTAGTTACATGGGGTACAGGCCGTGAGGGTGGCAAGTGATGTGTTTGTAGCAGGTAATGGGGGGTACAGGCTGTGAGGGGTGATGTGTGTGGGGCAGGGGGAGGTTAAGCCATAGTACCATAGCCAAGTTGTGGGGGGTAGCGAGTAACATGCACGGCGGGGGGTGGTTACAAGGGAGACAGGCTGTAATGGGTGGCAAGCAATGTGGTTGGAGGAGGGTGGTAGTTGGGGGTACAGGTTGTCAGAGAGAGTGGGTGATTACAGGGGGTACAGGCTGTGTGGCAAGTCATGTGTGTGGAGCAGGGGGGTTAAGGAGGGGTACAAGTTATGGGGGCCCAAATAACATGCATGGCGGGGGTGGTTACAGGGAAGACTGTAAGGGGTGGCAAGTGATGTGTGTGGAGCCGGGTGGTTATGGAAGGGCACAGGTTGTGGGGGGCAGTAAGTAACATGCATGGATGAGGAGGTTATGGGGGTACAGTTTGTGGGGGGAAACAAGTGACCTGCATGGGGGATGATTACAGGGAGTACAGGCTATGATGGCTGGCAAGCGATGTGTGGAACACGGTGGTATTAGGGCGTAAAGGCTGTGAGAGGTGGTATGTGATGTGAGGTGCAGGGGGGTTAAGGAGGGGCACAAGTTGTGGGGCCAGCGAGTGACGTGCATGGAGCAGATGGTTAGATTGGGTACAGGCTATGAGCGGTGGCAAGTGATGTTTGTGGAGCAGGGTGGCAATGGGTGAGTACAGGCTGTGAGGGGTGGTGTGTGGAGCAGAGTGGTTATGTAGGGGCACAGGTTGTGGGGGGGCAGTGAGTAACATGCATGGATGGGGTGGTTACATGGGGTACAGGCTGTGAGGGGTGGCAAGTATTGTGTGTAGGGGAGGGGTACAGGCTGTGAGGGGTGGCATGTGATATGTGGGGCAGGGGAGTTAAGGAGGGGCATCAAGTTGTGATAGGCAGTGAGTAAAATGCATGAAGGGGGTGGTTACAGGGGAGACAGGCTGTAAGGTGTGGGAAGTGATATGTGTGGAGCATGGCGGTAATTGGGGTTTACATGTTATGGGGGGCCAGCGAGTGACCTGCATTGAGGGGATAATTATAGTGGGTACAGGCTGTGAGGGGTGGCAAGTGATGTGTGTGGAGTAGGGAGGTTATAGGGGGTACAGGTTGTGGGGGGAAACGAGTGACCTGCATGGAGGGGATGATTACAGGTGGAACAGGCTATGAGGGGTGGCAAGTGAAGTGTGTGGAGTTGGGTGGTGGTTATGGGGCCAACAAGTGACCTGCATGGAGGGGATGATTACAGGGTGTACAGGCTTATGGAGGGTACTTGTTGTGGGGGGGCGAACAAGTGACCTGCATGGAGGGCATGATTACAGGGTGTGCAGGCTGTGAGGGATGGCAAGTGATGTGTGTGAAGTAGGGTGGTTATGGGGGTCAGCGAGTGACCTGCATAGATGGGGTGATTACAGGATGTACAGGCTGTGAGGGATGGCAAGTGATGTGTGTGAAGTAGGGTGGTTATGGGGGTCAGCGAGTGACCTGCATAGATGGGGTGATTACAGGATGTACAGGCTGTGAGGGATGGCAGGTGATGTGTGTGCAGTAGGGTGGTTATGGTGGGTACACGTTATGGGGGTCAGCGAGTGACCTGCATGGAGGGGATGATTACAGGGTGTACAGGCTGTAAGGGGTGGCAGGTGATGTGTGTGCAGTAGGGTGGTTATGGTGGGTACACGTTATGGGGGTCAGCGAGTGACCTGCATGGAGGGGATGATTACAGGGTGTACAGGCTGTAAGGGGTGGCAGGTGATGTGTGTGCAGTAGGGTGGTTATGGTGGGTACACGTTATGGGGGTCAGCGAGTGACCTGCATAGATGGGGTGATTACAGGATGTACAGGCTGTGAGGAGTGGCAAGTAATGTGTGTGCAGTAGGGTGGTTATGGGGGATACAGGTTGTGGGAAGCAGTGATTGACATGCATGGAGGGTGTGATTACAGGGTGTACAGGCTTTTGAATAATAAAATAATAGGTGGCACCAACCAACAATATTAACTTGTGGTGCACTGCCCCTAAAAAGCTCTCTCAATCCTAATGATAAATCCCACAATTGGGGGTTACCTCTCTCCCCCCGTGAAGAGCCTTGGGGACTCACAATTGCACTCACCACATTTGTAATGTAATCATATAACTTTTATTTTTTTTTAAATGCAGCAAAATCCACCTTTTAAAAACATGTTAAAAATGTTTTTGCTTACATAATGTGCCACAAGCGGGAGCCATTCTATACACTACTATCACAAAACATATAATATAATTAATCTTCACTAATTAATTCCTAATTATTTAAAGTGCATGTGCCAAGTAAAAAGTGCGTCAATATCCAACACAATGTGCAAAGTTTTGATCCAAGATCTCAGCGTAAAGTGCAATAGAGGTAAAACACAAGACAACACACAAAGTTTTTTCCTTACTATATAGAGAATGGCAACCCCGCGGCGGTTTTGCACATTGTGCTGGATATTGACGCACTTTTTACTTGGCACATGCACTTTAAATAATCAGGAATTAATTAGTGAAGATTAATTATATTATATGTTTTGTGATAGTAGTGTATAGAATGGCTCCCGCTTGTGGCGCATTATGTAAGCAAAAAAATTTTTAACATGTTTTTAAAAGGTGGATTTTGCTGCATTTAAAAAAAATAAAAGTTATATGATTACATTACAAATGTGGTGAGTGCAAGGGTGTACAGGCTGTAAGGGGTGGCAGGTGATGTGTGTGCAGTAGGGTGGTTATGGGGGATACAGGTTGTGGGAAGCAGCGAGTGACATGCATGGAGGGGATGATTACAGGGTGTACAGGCTGTAAGGGGCGGCAAGTGATGTGTGTGCAGTAGGGTGGTTATGGGGGGTACACGTTATGGGGGGCAGTGAGTGACATGCATGGAGGGGATGATTACAGGGTGTACAGGCTGTAAGGGGTGGCAGGTGATGTGTGTGTGCAGTAGGGTGGTTATGGTGGGTACACGTTATGGGGGTCAGCGAGTGACCTGCATAGATGGGGTGATTACAGGATGTACAGGCTGTGAGGAGTGGCAAGTGATGTGTGTGCAGTAGGGTGGTTATGGGGGATACAGGTTGTGGGAAGTAGCGAGTGACATGCATGGAGGAGATGATTACAGGGTGTACAGGCTGTAAGGGGTGGCAAGTGATGTGTGTGCAGTAGGGTGGTTATGCGGGGTACACGTTATGGGGGTCAGCGAGTGACCTGCATGGAGGGGATGATTACAGGATGTACAGGCTGTAAGGGGTGGCAAGTGATGTGTGTGCAGTAGGGTGGTTATTGGGGATACAGGTTGTGGGAAGCAGTGATTGACATGCATGGAGGGGATGATTACAGGATGTACAGGCTGTAAGGGGTGGCAGGTGATGTGTGTGGAGTAGGGTGGTTATGGGGGGTACACGTTATGGGGGTCAGCGAGTGACCTGCATGGAGGGGATGATTACAGGGTGTACAGGCTGTAAGGGGTGGCAGGTGATGTGTGTGGAGTAGGGTGGTTATGGGGGGTACACGTTATGGGGGTCAGCGAGTGACCTGCATGGAGGGGATGATTACAGGGTGTACAGGCTGTAAGGGGTGGCAGGTGATGTGTGTGGAGTAGGGTGGTTATGGGGGGTACACGTTATGGGGGTCAGCGAGTGACCTGCATGGAGGGGATGATTACAGGGTGTACAGGCTGTAAGGGGTGGCAGGTGATGTGTGTGCAGTAGGGTGGTTATGGGGGATACAGGTTGTGGGAAGCAGTGATTGACATGCATGGAGGGGGTGATTACAGGATGTACAGGCTGTAAGGGGTGGCAGGTGATGTGTGTGCAGTAGGGTGGTTATTGGGGATACAGGTTGTGGGAAGCAGTGAGTGACATGCATGGATGGGGGTGATTACAGGATGTACAGGCTGTAAGGGGTGGCAAGTGATGTGTGTGCAGTAGGGTGGTTATGGGGGGTACAGGTTGTGGGAAGCAGTGATTGACATGCATGGAGGGGATGATTACAGGATGTACAGGCTGTAAGGGGTGGCAGGTGATGTGTGCAGTAGGGTGGTTATGGGGGGTACAGGTTGTGGGAAGCAGTGATTGACATGCATGGAGGGGATGATTACAGGGTGTACAGGCTGTAAGGGGTGGCAGGTGATGTGTGTGCAGTAGGGTGGTTATGGGGGATACAGGTTGTAGGAAGCAGTGATTGACATGCATGGAGGGGATGATTACAGGGTGTACAGGCTGTAAGGGGTGGCAGGTGATGTGTGTGCAGTAGGGTGGTTATTGGGGATACAGGTTGTGGGAAGCAGTGAGTGACATGCATGGAGGGGGTGATTACAGGGTGTACAGGCTGTAAGGGGTGGCAGGTGATGTGTGTGCAGTAGGGTGGTTATTGGGGATACAGGTTGTGGGAAGCAGTGAGTGACATGCATGGAGGGGGTGATTACAGGATGTACAGGCTGTAAGGGGTGGCAAGTGATGTGTGTGCAGTAGGGTGGTTATGGGGGATACAGGTTGTAGGAAGCAGTGATTGACATGCATGGAGGGGATGATTACAGGATGTACAGGCTGTAAGGGGTGGCAAGTGATGTGTGCAGTAGGGTGGTAATTGGGGGTACAGGTTGTAGGAAGCAGTGATTGACATGCATGGAGGGGATGATTTAAGGGTGTACAGGCTGTAAGGGGTGGCAAGTGATGTGTGTGCAGTAGGGTGGTTATGGGGGGTACAGGTTGTGGGAAGCAGTGATTGACATGCATGGAGGGGGTGATTACAGGGTGTACAGGCTGTAAGGGGTGGCAGGTGATGTGTGTGCAGTAGGGTGGTTATGGGGGATACAGGTTGTAGGAAGCAGTGATTGACATGCATGGAGGGGGTGATTACAGGGTGTACAGGCTGTAAGGGGTGGCAAGTGATGTGTGTGCAGTAGGGTGGTTATGGGGGATACAGGTTGTAGGAAGCAGTGAGTGACATGCATGGAGGGGGTGGTTACAGGGTGTACAGGCTGTAAGGGGTGGCAAGTGATGTGTTTGCAGTAGGGTGGTTATGGGGGGTACAGGTTGTGGGAAGCAGTGATTGACATGCATGGAGGGGGTGATTACAGGGTGTACAGGCTGTAAGGGGTGGCAGGTGATGTGTGTGCAGTAGGGTGGTTATGGGGGATACAGGTTGTGGGAAGCAGTGATTGACATGCATGGAGGGGGTGATTACAGGGTGTACAGGCTGTAAGGGGTGGCAGGTGATGTGTGCAGTAGGGTGGTTATGGGGGATACAGGTTGTGGGAAGCAGTGATTGACATGCATGGAGGGGGTGATTACAGGGTGTACAGGCTGTAAGGGGTGGCAGGTGATGTGTGTGCAGTAGGGTGGTTATTGGGGATACAGGTTGTAGGAAGCAGTGATTGACATGCATGGAGGGGATGATTACAGGGTGTACAGGCTGTAAGGGGTGGCAAGTGATGTGTGTGCAGTAGGGTGGTTATGGGGGGTACAGGTTGTGGGAAGCAGTGATTGACATGCATGGAGGGGGTGATTACAGGGTGTACAGGCTGTAAGGGGTGGCAAGTGATGTGTGTGCAGTAGGGTGGTTATTGGGGATACAGGTTGTGGGAAGCAGCGATTGACATGCATGGAGGGGATGATTACAGGGTGTACAGGCTGTAAGGGGTGGCAGGTGATGTGTGTGCAGTAGGGTGGTTATGGGGGATACAGGTTGTGGGTAGCAGTGATTGACATGCATGGAGGGGATGATTACAGGGTGTACAGGCTGTAAGGGGTGGCAAGTGATGTGTGTGCAGTAGGGTGGTTATGGGGGATACACGTTATGGGGGGCAGCGAGTGACATGCATGGAGGGGGTGATTACAGGGTGTACAGGCTGTAAGGGGTGGCAGGTGATGTGTGCAGTAGGGTGGTTATGGGGGGTACAGGTTGTGGGGGGCAGCGAGTGACATGCATGGAGGGGATGATTACAGGGTGTACAGGCTGTAAGGGGTGGCAAGTGATGTGTGTGCAGTAGGCTGGTTATGGGGGGCAGCGAGTGACCTGCATGGAGGGGGTGATTACAGGGTGTACAGGCTGTAAGGGGTGGCAGGTGATGTGTGCAGTAGGGTGGTTATGGGGGGTACAGGTTGTGGGGGGCAGCGAGTGACATGCATGGAGGGGATGATTACAGGGTGTACAGGCTGTAAGGGGTGGCAGGTGATGTGTGTGCAGTAGGGTGGTTATGGGGGATACAGGTTGTGGGAAGCAGTGATTGACATGCATGGAGGGGATGATTACAGGGTGTACAGGCTGTAAGGGGTGGCAAGTGATGTGTGTGCAAGTAGGGTGGTTATTGGGGATACAGGTTGTGGGAAGCAGTGATTGACATGCATGGAGGGGATGATTACAGGATGTACAGGCTGTAAGGGGTGGCAAGTGATGTGTGCAGTAGGGTGGTTATTGGGGATACAGGTTGTGGGAAGCAGTGATTGACATGCATGGAGGGGATGATTACAGGATGTACAGGCTGTAAGGGGTGGCAAGTGATGTGTGTGCAGTAGGGTGGTTATTGGGGGTACAGGTTGTGGGAAGCAGTGATTGACATGCATGGAGGGGATGATTACAGGGTGTACAGGCTGTAAGGGGTGGCAGGTGATGTGTGCAGTAGGGTGGTTATGGGGGTACAGGTTGTGGGAAGCAGTGATTGACATGCATGGAGGGGATGATTACAGGGTGTACAGGCTGTAAGGGGTGGCAGGTGATGTGTGTGCAGTAGGGTGGTTATGGGGGTACAGGTTGTGGGTAGCAGTGATTGACATGCATGGAGGGGGTGATTACAGGGTGTACAGGCTGTAAGGGGTGGCAAGTGATGTGTGTGCAGTAGGCTGGTTATGGGGGGCAGCGAGTGACCTGCATGGAGGGGGTGATTACAGGGTCTACAGGCTGTAAGGGGTGGCAGGTGATGTGTGTGCAGTAGGGTGGTTATGGGGGTACAGGTTGTGGGAAGCAGTGATTGACATGCATGGAGGGGGTGATTACAGGGTGTACAGGCTGTAAGGGGTGGCAGGTGATGTGTGCAGTAGGGTGGTTATGGGGGTACAGGTTGTGGGAAGCAGTGATTGACATGCATGGAGGGGATGATTACAGGGTGTACAGGCTGTAAGGGGTGACAGGTGATGTGTGCAGTAGGGTGGTTATGGGGGTACAGGTTGTGGGTAGCAGTGATTGACATGCATGGAGGGGGTGGTTACAGCTTTTCAGAACCAGCTCTTATTCTAAGTATGTCACACACCCCACTTCAAACATTAATAATTACAATAGGGTTAACGCACCGCTAGGTGGCAGCATTGCAGAGAATCTCCAAAAACTTCAACAGGCCCCTCCCGGTCTATACATACCTGGTACCTCCCAAGAACCTCCAGTGTTGTTCTCTGCAAGGTGGCGACAAGACAGAAGAAAGAAGTCTCCTGCTTGCAGGTAGCCGGGGTATCCACCCGGCCCCCCCCCCCCCGTGGTCTATTTCTGCCCGGCTCTTGTTTGGTAGTATATCTGTTTACTGGCAGCCTCCCAGCTTCGGCTGTAGGCCGGGCAAAAGGTAGCCGGCACCCTTGGTGCCTAGGAGATTAGCTCCTCCGCTCGACCCTTCATTGCGGGGCATAGCGGGATTCCCGGAGTGGTGATCCGGATGTGGGATGCCCCCATTTAATAGTAGGTTAGCGGTCAGGATGTGCCTAGCCCTGGCCCTGGGACTTCTACACTCCGGGGTGTGTGGCGCGCTTTGGGACCGGTGACATGGTTGTGTGAGTGTTGCTGCTGCGCTGCTGTATTGTGAGGGCTTATGCGCTGTTTACTGGCGATTTTTTATTGAGGATCTGCCTTGTGTGTCTTTTTTGTCACTGCTGTTGGCGTGAATGGCGTCTCTCCCCTCAGGAGCCGGGGGGGCGGGGCCTCGCGGCGCGCTGCGCCGCGGTCCCGCCTGTGGCTGAGCGCCGTGCTCGGCGCTTGCAGCCTGGCGTGTCCGGTCTGCACAGGGGGGAATAGAGGGTGATGAGCGTGTGTGTCTTTTTTGTGTGCGCACTTGGGACCGGCAGGTTGCTCCGCCGGTCCCGTCTTGGAGGCTGAGCGCGGTCTCTGTCTGCTGGCGCTGACGCTGCAGGGGGGCGGGACCGCGCGCGCGGGCCGCACGCTGATTGGCTGTTCCGGAGGGGCGGGGCCTTCTCGGCTCCCGCGCTCCCGGGGCTCGTCTTCCCCTCTCTCACATCTCGGAGCGGTGTTCGGGCCGCCATCTTCTGCGGTGCCTCTCTGCGCTTGTGCTCTCTCTCAGGTAGGCGTTTTCTGATATCTTGCGGGGGATGTTCACATAAAGTTGGTGGCCTGGCCCCCCGTATTACGTCCCCTCCCTCTCCCGCCTCCTCGCTCCTGCACGTCTTTTAAAGTGCTGGTTGTGTATTTTAACCATCTCCTTTTGTCTTTGGTTAATGAGGGGGGGGGGGGGGTTGTATGTTATGCTTGTATGCTTGTATAGGTATTATTGTGCCTGGGTTGACTCTTGTCCCTCTTCTTTTGTGTCTTTCAGATCCTGGGATCCCGTCTGGCAGGGCTCTCCCGGTCTTATATACCTGGCTTGTGGGGGGTGTTTTCATTAAACTATATATATATATATATATATATATATATATATATATATATATATAGGTTTTTATGCTATTCCCCTGGGTCAGGATCTTTTGACAATCTTTAGACAATTGTTAGGTTATTAAGGGGCATCCCGGGTCGCGTACCGCATAAATCCCTGGGTTCTGCGAATACCATAAATTTCACCACATGGAGGCTGCCACAGATACCGGGAATGGTTCTTCGGGACAATCCAAGGTGTGCGGGGGTTGTGGGACTCCGCTCCAGGGAGATGATGTCATTTTGTGTATCCCTTGTGCACAGCAGAACATTGCACGGCAGTCCAGTACTCCGGTGCCTAGCACTTCGTCAGCCGCGCCATCTCCCTCTCCCCCTCGCTTATTCCGGACCCCGTGTGACGTTGTCCTGGGCGGGGATTCGCAGTCTGAGGTATGTGCCCGTTTGACCAGCCTTGAGAAGCGGTTTTCCGCTATGGCCGCTCAGAAGGCTCCAGCTAAGCGGAAGCATCTGTCTCCGCCTCCGCCGGATTCAGATGAGGAAGTTGTGGGAGATCTGGATTGGTCGGATCGTCCCCTTGAAGATGGTGAGCTCATTGAGGAAGAAGATTCTGATGTTCAGCAGTTGCTGGGTTCTGAGGGGGATCAGGCTGACGGCCTCCCTCTCGATTCCTCTACCATTCTGACTCAGATGTTTGAGGTTTTGGATTTGGATCCTCCGGTGGTTGCTCCTAGGCCTAAGGGTCAGCTTTTTGGGGTGTCCAAGCAGCGTTTGGAGTTTCCCAGCCAACAGCATTTTGAAGAAATTGTTTTCAAGCAATGGGAGCAACCTACACGTCTTGTTGGTGTGCCGTCTAGCTGGGATAGGAAGTATCCCTTCCCGGCGGAATTGATGAAGCGTTGGTCTGTCCCCCCTGAGGTAGATACTCCGGTCTTGGGACTGTCCAACACGGCGGTCGTGCATTCCCCTGACACGACTTCGCTCAGGGACGGCGAGGATCGCCGGGTTGATCAGCTTGCCCGTCATGGTTTTGTATGTGCGGGTTCGGTGTTAAGGCCTGTCTGTGCTTCGGCTCTTTTGACTTTTGCTGTCAGGTCTATTGTCAGGGACTTGGGTGTGGATCTCGAGCCCACCAGTGATGAGTCCCTTGCGCTTAAGCGCTGCGATTCTTTCTTTTCTTTTATCCTGGCCGCTCAAGAGGATGCCATCCGGCGCTGTGTGTGGTTGAGACAGTGGACGGCTGATTTTAATTCTAAAAGATCGCTCACGGCTCTGCCCTTTTTGGGTTTGAGGCTTTTTGGTGAGAGGCTGGATTCTGTTGCCAAGGGAGGTAAGTTACCTCAGCGCAAGAAATTTCGCCGTTCCTTTCGGGGGACGGTCTCCTTCAATCCGTCCTTTCGGGGAGCCGGAGCCGGTAGGGGTGCGGGCTCCTCGGCCCCCAGGGGCGCCAGTTGGAATAGGGGTAGAGGCCGTGGCCGTCCCGCTCGCGTCTGGGGTGCCAAGCCCAAGCCGGTTGCCAAGCCCACCCAGCAATGAGGGGGCGCCCTCACCCGTTCGGGTGGGGGGACGGTTGCAACTTTTCTCCCGGGTGTGGGACCAGGAGGTCTCGGACAGATGGATCCGGGAGGTGGTTTCGGCCGGTTACAAGTTGGAGTTCGAGTCCCGTCCTCCTCCAAGGTTCTTCAGGTCTCGGGTGTCTTTGGATCCTTTGGCCGCGCAGGGGCTCCTGGCGGCGGTAAGGAATCTTCTAGACTTAGCTGTCGTTTGCCCGGTTCCTTCTTCAGAGGTAGGGCGCGGGTTTTACTCCAATCTCTTCACGGTTCCCAAAAAGGACGGGTCCTTCCGTCCTATTCTGGATTTGAAGTTTCTCAACAGGTTTATTCGTCCCCGGAAGTTCCGCATGGAAACCCTGCGGTCTGCGATCGGTTCGCTTCGGCAGGGGGACTTTATGACGTCCATAGACATCAAGGATGCGTACCTGCACGTTCCGATCTTTCCAGCTCATCAGCGGTTCCTTCGTTTCGTGGTGGAGGATCGGCACTTTCAGTTTGTGGCTCTTCCATTCGGCCTCACCTCTGCTCCGAGAGTGTTCACCAAGGTGTTGGCGGGGGTGATGGCCCTGCTCAGAGCTCAGGGGATTCGCATTGTGCCTTACCTGGACGATCTTCTCATCATGGCACCTTCCTTCAGTCAAGCAGAGGGGGACACCAGCACGGTGGTGTCTATGTTGGAGAGGTTCGGCTGGGTGATCAATTACCCCAAGTCCTCGCTGGTTCCGGCCAGGGTGGTGACCTTTCTGGGGATGTCGTTGGACTCCTGCCAGCACAGAGTGTTTCTCCCTCAGGCCAAGGTTCTGATGATTCAGGAATTGGTCCAGCTGCTCCTCTCCCATCCTCATCCGTCCATTCGTCTGGGGATGAGACTGGTGGGGTTGATGGTGGCCTCGTTCGAGGCAGTTCCCTTTGCTCAGTTTCATACGAGGACTCTTCAACTTCATCTTTTGGCGTCTTGGAACCGGTGTCCGGGGTCGTTGGATCGGTCCTTCCGGTTGTCCCCTCGGGTTCGGCAGTCCCTTCTGTGGTGGTTGGTCTCGGACAACCTTCTGAAGGGCAGGTCGTTTCTGACCCCGCTTTTGGAAACTGTCACCACGGATGCCAGTTTGTCAGGCTGGGGAGGTTTTTGGAAGGATCTTCGGTTTCAGGGGCAGTGGGACCCTCAGGAGGCCCACTTGCCCATCAATGTTCTGGAATTGCGAGCCATCAGGTTGGTTCTGTCTCGCTTGACGCATCATTTACAAGGTCTGCCGGTTCAGGTTCGCTCAGACAATCAGACGGCGGTTGCTTACATCAATCACCAAGGAGGGACTCGCAGTCTGGGTGCCCACAGGGAGGTGTCTCTGATTTTGGTCTGGGCGGAGACTCATGTCCCTTGCATCTCGGCAGTTTACATTCCGGGAGTGGAAAACACAGAGGCGGATTTTCTGAGCCGGTGTGCGTCCCGTCGGGGGGAGTGGTCTCTCCATCCCCAGGTGTTTCGGTCACTTTGTCTCCGGTGGGGGACGCCGGAGGTGGATCTGTTTGCCTCTCGTCACAATCACAAGCTTCCGTCCTTTGTGTCCCTGTCCCGGGACCCTCTGGCTCTGGCGGTGGATGCCATGACCCTGAGCTGGAGGGACCTGGGGTTTCTTTATCTGTTTCCTCCGATTCCCATGCTAGGCAGGGTTCTGCGAAAGTTGGTTCTGGAGGGAGTTCCCGCCATTCTCGTGGCTCCAAGGTGGCCAAGGCGGGTGTGGTTCGCGGACATCGTTCGTCTGGCCGTAGATCAGTTCGATCTGCCTCTTCGGCCAGATCTTCTCACTCAGGGTCAACTATGTTACCCCAGTTTACAAACGCTGGCTTTGACGGCTTGGCTGCTGAAACCTCCATCTTAAAGGAGGAGGGTCTTTCGGATGCGGTCATTCGGACTCTTATTAGTGCCAGGAAGAGATCTTCTTCTTCCATCTATTACAGGTATTGGAGATCTTATATTGATTGGTGTGAGGCTAGGTCTTTGCCTTGCCGGGTCTTTTCTGTGTCTAGGATTTTGGAGTTTCTTCAGTCGGGGCTGGACTCCGGTCTTCAGCTGAGTACCTTGAAGGGGCAGGTTTCTGCTTTGTCTATGTTTTTCCAGAAGTCTTTTGCTAGTCATTCCTTGGTCAAGACCTTTTTCCAGGGGGTTTCGCATGTGCGGCCTCCTAGGAAGCCTTTGCTCCCAGTGTGGGATTTGAATTTGGTTCTTTCTGCTCTTAAGGCTCCTCCTTTTGAGCCTTTGCGGGATGTTGCTTTGTCCATTCTTACTCAGAAGGTTGCCTTTCTGGTGGCCATCACTTCGGTTCGGCGTGTTTCAGAGTTGGCAGCTTTGTCTATTCAGGCTCCTTATTTTGAGGATCATCAGGACAAAGTGGTTTTTCGATACAAGTCAGACTTTCTCCCTAAAGTGGTCTCTGCTTTTCATCTTAACCAGGACATTGTTCTTCCTTCCTTGTGTCCTAAGCCTAAGAATGTCAAGGAGAGTGCTTTGCACTGCTTGGATGTGGTACGTTGTGTCAGGTACTATCTACGTGCTACGTCTTCTTTTCGTAAGACTGATGCCTTTTTCGTTGTGCCATGTGGGCCTAGGAAGGGTTTGGCTCCGGCCAAATCTTCCATTAGTAAATGGATTCGTCAGGCCATTGTTGGTGCTTATTCGGCTAAAGGGAAGGATCCTCCTTTCCGCGTTACTGCTCACTCTACTCGTGCGGTTGGTGCGTCCTGGGCTTTTCAGCACCAGGCTTCGGTTGAACAAGTGTGTAAGGCTGCAACTTGGTCTTCTGTTCATACTTTTTCTAAGTTCTATAAGGTTGATGTGCGGGCCTCAGCGGATGCTGTTTTTGGCCGCAAGGTTTTGCAGGCTGCAGTGGTTTGAGTTTTTTCTGCGTTATTGCCTGATTCGGATACCCACCCTTTTCTGGACACTGCTGTTGGATGTCCCTATTGTAATTATTAATGTTTGAAGTGGGGTGTGTGACATACTTAGAATAATACCATTTTGTGAATACTCACCTGTAAAATGGGTATTATAAGTATGTCACACACCCCACTTCACCCGCCCTTTTCGGTATCCTGGCTCTTTATTTGGTGAAGTTTAGTTCTTTACGTTGAGGGTTACATTGTTTGTTTCTGGTACCTTGTCTTACTGCTGTTCTAATACTGGGAGGTTCTTGGGAGGTACCAGGTATGTATAGACCGGGAGGGGCCTGTTGAAGTTTTTGGAGATTCTCTGCAATGCTGCCACCTAGCGGTGCGTTAACCCTTTTGTAATTATTAATGTTTGAAGTGGGGTGTGTGACATACTTATAATACCCATTTTACAGGTGAGTATTCACAAAATGGTATTTTTTCTCTTTGAGACATCAATTGCACAACATTAAAGGGGCAATCCAGGTCATGGCAACGTACGGAAACAAGGAGCTCACCTGAAACCTGTTCCTTGTATCTCTTCTCCATTTCCTCCAGCAGGTTGTAGATACTGTAGCAGCTCTCCAGAGTTTGCCGCTCCTAATGTGGTCACACAGCCATCCCTGTCCGCAGTAAGCAATGATAGTCATTTTTGTCGGGCTCTCATGCTGGGAGCTCTATGTACAAGGGCAGCCGTGTGACCACATTTTGAGAGTGGTGGTGGAATATAGGGAAAGGAAATGAAGGGTACATTTTGGAGACTCCCTGCATGACATGGAGGAGAGGCATATTGGACAGGTTCAGGTGAGCTCACTAGTTTGATATTATTGCCAGTGCCTGGACTGTCCCTTTAAAAGGCCTTGTATTGACATGGCAGGAGTGGTAGCAGAGTCACTCAGCTGTGTTTATATATAATAAAGAGAGCCTGTCCTCTATTTAGGACAAAGTGATATGTGCCAGATATTTATACTGACAACAGTGCAGTTGTCAGAAAACACATATAGGCATTCATATGAAGTGCTCTATAAACAGTGTAAAAAGAATGAGATTAGTTTGAGCTTAACATAAACCACTTGTTAGAGCTCACACTATAAACAAATTAAAAGTTTGCCATCCATCCACCTGACAGTATCACGACAATATCGTCAGGGCTTAGGACCTTCAGCGTGATTTAATGTAAAGCCCAAACCCTTAAAAACAATTCCCCAGCATCTATAATTCAGATATTTTAAGTTTTTAGTCACTAACTTATTATTCTTTCCCCCATCGGGCTGCAACTCTGTTCAGGACTCTAGGATATGGGCGCCGCCATCTTGACTCAGACATACTGAGGAGAGGAGAGCGGGATAAAGTACAGGGGGGTGGGGTTATAGCTGTGCTTTGCACAGACAGAGCAGAGCTGGGGTCAGGTCAGGGAAAGGACAGCAATTCCAGAATGCAGAGCGACACAGTCAGAAGACACTTCCTGTTTGCAGGCTGCCTGTTGCTCCATGAGCCGCCATTTTGGATGTTTAAACATGCAGTAGATGCAGGTAGGATGATTTTTAATGTGAGCAATCTGTATGTACAGGGTGTGGGAAACATATATGATAGGCTCTTATTCAGGGTGAAGGTCCGCTTTAAAGTGATTGTCCCAGTAATAAAAACAAAAAGATAAACTCACCATTGGACCACTGCAGATGATCGCTCCAAGTCTGGCATTCTGGCTCCTACCTGATCACCAGATCAAGTCTTGGGCCAATCAACAGTCACATCCACCTTCATGAGGGAGCATGCCAGGTCACCTGCCCCTCCTCCTTTGCATTGGGCATGTCACTGTGACTGGTGGCCCAAAGGCAGGGACTGGTTATCAAAAGACTGAATCTGCCAATGGTAAGAGCCACACTAGATCTTAAGGGGAATTGTCTGGACAATCACTTTAAGCGGGTGAAAACCTGCTCGGCATGGCCCTGGAATCTGAAAGTTCTCAAAAGTGTAGGTGGGCGCAGCTTAGGCAGTGAAAAAACCTTTCCTGTGAAAAATGGGTAAGATGGGTTTCCATTTGCTTTAAAGTGGACCAAAACCCAGGACTTTGACTATCCTGGTCCTTGGTCCTTTCACAAATGCCTGGTAGGGGCACGCGCCCTGCTAGAGGGATAGCAGGGTTGCGTCCGTGGCTTGCACATGTGCCGTTGGACCAGAAAATGGGGTAAGTGTATGGGGAAACCTGGTGGGGTTTCACACAGCGGGGCATCCCAATTTTGGATTCCTGGGCCGATCGCCGTGGATTTTGGTGCACTTCAAGTTGATGGCTCTTTGCTGATAACAGCATTATGTACCCACTTCCGAGTTAAGAAATTGCTGATATGCCCCATTCTGCTGAGTACACTGTTAACAGATATAAAGATCTGCCATTGGTCTGAGTAAGAGAATAAATGATCACATTCACATCCCAAATAGATGGCCATCTTAGAAAAAGTAACTTACATATCTACCCCCAAAGTGACCTGATTTTGGATGTCCCTCTAGTTGATAATCCCTATGAATTCAGGCATATTCACCCACCTGGTCCATGGTCTCGCACCCTAAGTCCCTGGTGGGGTTCACCAGGCAGACATATGTTGTGCCACACTCAACATGTGCATTGCTAACCAGTTAACCCGTTTGGTTGCCAGTGGGAATTTGGATGTATGGGCCACAGAAACCGCAGCCCAGGAACACATAAAAATGGCCTTTCTAGGGATTATTAGCTAGAGCAGCATTCTGCATCAATATTGGGGGTGGGGGGTAAGTGAATCATAAAAGTAGCTGGACCTGGAGTCCCTGCAAAGTACTTGCCTTGGGGGACAGCCCAACAACCTCACCTAGTCCTGTGATTTTATTGTGGTGGGATATTAGGCAATTCTCAAAGCTCTGCATTGCTATGGCAACCCTAGTTAGCGCAACTGGAAAACCTGACACAGTCGCCACTCCTCTTTGGCCAGATTGTTATGTCATGGTAGTACACTAAGAGTCGATAATAATGGATAGCATGAAAGACATCCTAAAACCCACATCTAGTTAGAGGGGGTTATAATATAATGTATAATAAAACTGAACTGTACTCCACTTTTCTCGCACCACAGAGTTCTGATCTCCAATACCGGTTCACAGATAGAAGAAAGCCACTGAGGCAGTGTTTGGCCTGCACCAAGCTATGTGCACCCATTACTGTGATGCCTGTGAGGACCGCTTTCTTGGCATAGCTCTCATTATAGCATGTCTGGTGTAAAAGAGTTGGCAGGGGCATGCAGTGGAGCTGAATAGGTATGTACATATTAAAGAACCTGCGTGTGATGTATGATTACGGTTAGCATAGTGGGGGTGTTAACCTACATTTAAGAAGCAAAACCATGGATGCTACACAGTGTTGCCTTGTTTAGTTAGCTATCAGACCAACCCACACACACACCTTGACAATGGTGTCTGCAGAGTACATAAGGATCTTTGGTGAATTGGCCCAATGGGATGAGCCACATGTGTGTGCCTTATGCCAGCAGAAGAACAACAATTACCTGTAGAAGTCTTGTTTCCCCTTTTCAGACCTGTAAGGACTAAATACATTTATAGTGTTTCTTGCCCCCGGGGCACCCCAATCGTGGGTGCCCTCCTGTGTGAAATCCCCAGGTCGCCGAAACAAACTTACCTCTTCCCGATCCTACGGCGCATGCGCGGCCACTCATCCAATCAGCGCGCTTGGATCCACTGATGTCCCTTAGTCTAAGGCGAGTAGCTCTGAGCGCGCTGACGGCCGCACCCCCCGCTACCCTCTAACAGGGGGCGTGTCTGTGCTGGCCATTCACTAATGCCTGGCGCGGGCATGCTCAATGATAGATGGATAGAGGGGATGCGGATCGTGTATGCGCCGTTGGACCGGAAAAGAGGGTAAGTGTATAGGCGACCTGGGGGGTTTCACACAGTGGAGCATCCCGATTTTGGATGAGAGAATCGATTGGCCGATGGCCGTGCGTTTTGGTAAAGCAATGTTATGCAAAATATTATGTGTTACTGCTACATGCCAGCTGGGATCTTTTTTGTCTAGCTATCACTGATAACAATGTAGAGAGCCCCTTTAGCCTGTTTCACTGCATTATCCAGATGCAAAGTTTAGATCTGTAGATATTTCCACTCGCACAAGGTCGTTTCTGAGTGCAGTCACCCTGATCTAATTGCCAGGATAATGGCTGGAATAGTTGAAGGTCAAGAGAAGGAAGCCGGATTACCTTTTGAATTCAAATTTCTGTAAGCCCAGGTTTATGTTACTCCTGAGGCTACTATGCACCGGCATGATTTTTAAATATTAGGCTTTTTTATATCGTATAATAATATATATCATATATTGGGACCATGCTAATTTCTTGGTAAGCAAGGGGCACTGGGTGCATTGCAACCTGCATCTCAGTGAGATTTACCGGTATAATCTTTGCATACATGAAATTGCAATAAAATGTTTGTTTTAGTACATGTAATGCAGCATGGGAAGTTTTATCAATAAGGTAGAGATATATTTTAAGGAATTTAAAAATAGCTGCTCCCTACTGGGAATGCAGAAAAAAATGGCGCTGTTAATTATTTAGCACATAGGGTGCTGTTGTGTCCAAACTTGAAAACATATTCTTACCTAATTGGAAAAAGTATGTATCTCATCTGTAATAATGTCCCAACACAGGTTAAAGTGATTTTTGGGGAAAACTTATTGTGTGCAAAAATGTAAAAAGCTCACTGGGATGCAAGTTGCAATTCACATCACAAGCACGCCCGAAAATGCACCGTGCTTACCAAATAATTAACAAAACCCCCTTCGCTAAGAGCAATGTGTGGATGTACCCTGCCTGTCTTTAGATATTGTTCTACAGGTGATTACTATACCTACTGTTTTGACAAAATATAAAATAATGTATCTCCCTTAATGTGGACTAATTTCTTACTCCCGGTGCTGCCCCTGATTCGGGATGCTCCGGTGTGTGAACCCCCCCTCCTCCTGTGTAAAACCTACCTTCTCCCTGATCCAGTGCTGCGACTGATATAAGCTTTAGCTGGGTGTGCGTCCATGCCAGACATTTGTGGGAGGCCCGTGCGGGCACGCTCCCTGTTAGAGGCTAGCGGGGATGCGGCCATTAGCACACTCACCTTGGCTGCTTCTGGCTATATTCAGCCCTTAGCCGATTCTTAGCCTAAATTGAGCCCAGCCAAGCACGCTGATTAGATAAGAGCCCATGCATGCACCATAGGATCAGGTAAGGGGTGGCCTGGGGTGTTTCAAACAGTGGGACATCCCAATTCATGATGCCCCCAGGGCATGGAAAAACTCTGGATAGGTAAAATCCCAGTAGTATCTAGTATGTTGAGTTCAGTAACTTATAGGGTCAATCCAGGCAATGGCAATAATAAGGCAGCAAGGAGCTCACCTGAAGCCTGTCTCATGTGCCTCTCATGCCTGTCCTGCAGCATGCTGTAGTGGCGTTCCAGATTATGCTCCTCCTTCCCTTTCCATTTTCCATGACCACCTCCAAATGTGCATGGCAACCCCTGTTTGTCTGCACTCCAATTGCATGCAAGCCACAGTGGTCCCACTAGCCGTGCCTGCTTTCTCTGATAGAGCTGAGGGACTGGGTAGCCTGGCACCCACATTTGAAGTGTGGATGTAGAAGTTTTTGCAGCCCTACAACAGCATCAACAGGCTTCCATCTTGCTGCCTTATTACTTTCATTGCCTGGACTGTCACTTTAATACAACCTGTCACTGTCTAATACTTTCCATTAAATTATTTTTCATTCCTATTCCCTTGTTTCTTTTCAACCCAATGAAAACAAGCAGTAAAACCACAATGTGCATTGCCAGCATAATAATTATTAAGCTGCTGCAGGGCTGTTCTTTGCTTTAATAAGTATGGCAGAATGTCTGATTTTATCAGCTGTGAAACGAATAGTAGCCAGTCATACAATCAATTCGCCAGAATACATGTGGGACCTGCATTAGTGAGTGGATATTTGCTGCTTATCTCTCATCAGCAAAGTAGAATTCTGTATTACTTAGTGAATAGGTGACGGGGAGCCTGTTCTGTGTCCTACTGGTCAGCACGTGGTTTTCTTCTGACTGCCTGGCAGGGGAGCAGAGCTGTGTTTTGGGGCACTGATTTATGAGCTTTCAACTCGGCAACCATTCATGTGCTTTTTGGACTATATGTCAATCAATACAAATGAATGGCAAAGCTGGCTGTACACAGAACTTTGCACCGACTTAATAATTCCATTTCACGTAGCATTACACCATGGGTGGTATCTGGTTTGTGGAGGAACCTATCAACTCCTGCAGTGCCCAAGTTGGGTTTGTGCATCAATCTGGTTTATTAACTCTCGATCGGTCACTAGTAGAGACACAGGATCAGGAACCACTACATTGATTCACATTTGAAGCTTTTCCAGGAGTGAGAGGTAGGGGGGACTGGGGATGGCAAGGAAAATTCCTGGTGGGCCACACTGTTTTGTAGTCACGTGGGCTGGCACCTCACCAGGACCCTTTGACATATTTTGCTCAATCCTTTAAGCTCTTTGTCTCCCAAGTCTTCCACCAAACCCTTCTCCCATTGCTGGAGTTATTGTACACCTTAGCCCATGTTTTTCTCCTGCAATGCTATGGCCTCTACATTATGGCTGCGGGGGCCATATCCACTACTTCCTATGATCTGCCCCTGCAGTGCTCTAAACTCAGCTGATGGTTTGTTGGTTAGCCACACTTGTTTATTGACTAGGAAGCGTGTTGGGGCTCAGCAGCTCATGGACTGGCCCTTGCTAGAAAAATTCCCAGCCCCACCCTCCCTCGGTCAGAGGTGTAGTTATATGGGCATAACATGGGTTATACCGCGAAAAAAATGGCTCGATAATAAAAATCCATATAAATATGCTGGATGGTGGGAGGAGGGATCACTTATACACCCGACATCAAGAAATATCCAGCCAGACTTGTTTTTTTCATTTTAATGGAAGGAAGAGGAAATCTCGGGTGACAGGTTCTGTCACACCTGATGGATTAAACCTGTCACCCCTGGATTTTATTCCTACCATGAGAGAATAAACCACAAGTTTGGTGGGAGATTTATTCAGTTTGGTTGTATAAGTGACCCCTCCTCTCATTAGCCGATGTGTTTATTTGGACTTTTAATATTACACAATTTCGCGATAGTGCTCCTTTAATTAATATTACATTGTGATACAGCAGGGCTGAGCGATGTAAGGACACTGTATACGTTGCATATGAGTAAATTGGGCTTGAGTGATAGTGTGGAGAGCTCCATTCTAGCCTATCACTGAGAGAGGGGTGTCAACCTGACTGGGTCCTAAGGCTTTTCATTTGTTGTCAGGAACAGATGAGAGGTGCTGGAGGCAGCAAAAAGGAAAAAAATCCCATTCCTTTCAGTGACCAAAGAGACAGCATTGGATTAAAACAGGCAATTGATTTTGAAGTTTGACTGGTCAATCCATTTAAGCATCCACTTCGACCCTTTATTGTACTTCCATAGTTCCATGCCTAAGTAAGCATCCATATGTGCCCTGTTACCCTGCATCTTCCCAATCTGCTATGCTATGTAGTGCTATGTAGTAAATAAAGTGCACCTACCTGTCTTTGTTATTGATGTTTTATGGTTTACAAAAATGTAAACCATAGCACGTTGGACTGCCCATGGTTCACCTACCAGAGCAGAAAAAAGCAACAGGTTTGATGAAAAAGATGAGTGTGAATGTGCCGACAGGTGGCTAGACAAGTGTTGAGTAATTGTTGGCCATTATAAGGATGCTGTCTGGGCCCCATGTGGACAAGGAACATACCAGGATCACATCCATAAGTAATGTATCAATCTTATGGTAGATTTTCATCCATCTGTGGGTAGCTCTCTGTCTGCCACACCAATAATGCTGTATAAATGGCATGTTGAACGAGTAGTCCTCCCTCCAGAAGTGCATTCCTCCATAAACACAGGTAGAGGTGTGGGCAGTCAGGGTATTTATACCTCCAGGGAAGGTAACTATTTTCTGCGTCTAGCATCACTGGAGTGGAAATCTCAGCACATCATTTGCATTCATTCTAGCTGTTTCAGAAACTGGCTTAATCAACCCTGGGCAGGACGGGGCTAAGCCATGTAGAGGAGCACATTGGCTGCCTGTCAGTGAGAGAGGAGGAAAAGTGCAGCAGCCTTCACTTCACCTCTGAAGCCTGTCACTCCAAAGTGCCTTTCTCCTCTACCTGGATAGCTGCGCTCCTCACTTGCAGGCAACCATTACTTTTCCATTGAAAAGAACATGGCAGAGGATAAAACATTTCGCTATGGGCTTATTGTGCTTGGATTTTTCTTGATCATGATTGGCATGTTCATTATGAGTGTGGATAAACCCCACATTTACATCACTTTCTGCTGCATGGGAGTGTTTCTGATATTCATCGGCATCACTTGGAGCATCTGTCAGTGTTACCCCAAGGTAAGATACGTGTCATTGTGTTACTGTCATTCTGCAAGTATCACTGTTCACACATCTAAGTACAAGGGGTTGTTTTACAAGTGATTTCGGATTTCTCTAGAGAGGCTGAGTTTTGAAAGACAGGCAGCACAATTCAGTAAAATAAAGTGATATAAAAAGAACGCAAGTGGAATCCAAAACATTAAAAATGAGCCTCTCTAAATGTGTTTGGATTCCCCATAGGCTCCTGTTATTTCCAAAATCATAAACACTAAAATATAAATCAATAATCATTTGCACCTTGCCTGTCAAATTATCCTATTGCAGTTTTTATTGCATGTTTTATTTCCCTTTTTTTGTGTGATGAGAAAAGCTCTGCCTGTCTAATTCTCTCCCAAGAAAATCCAAAATGATTTGGAAAGCCCCCACCATCTCCTCAGACTCTAATGCTGGCCATGCACACATTGATTTTTTTTTTCAATCGGTTGATTTGATTCTTATTTTATTGAACCTCAGTTTTTGTTCAGCCTTCCACACATAATTTTATGTTTGAATCAATGTCCACTGATGTTTTTAATGCACTACATATGTTGTCAAACAATCAAATAGGCAATCAGATTTTCCAACATCTCAATTTTTTTTCATTTTGTTGTAATTCGATCTGAAAGAACTACAAGTGGAAAATGAACAATTGATTTTTTTATTAGATGTGATCCAAAATCAAATCAGATTATTAATCAATTAAGAAAATCAGTGCACGTTTGGGCACAAGGGTCTGCTCCACATTGCCTTGGCTTCCATGCAACATATCGAAATGCAGGGAGATCTGAGAATCCCTGGTCTCCTTTAGGATGAATTCCAGACAGATCTTTACCTGTACAGTTCATTCGACGGTGGGTCTGTGAAGGTCCTCAGTCATCCAGGTTATGGTATATTTGTATGAACAAATCAAGGCACTGGATTTGCTGTTTTATTTAAAGACATTTTCTACTTTTCTGACTATTCTCAATTCTGAATGCTACTTATAATGCTGTTTTAACATTTCCCCAAGACGTCTTACTTAAACGTCTTAGCTCTTGTCATGCTAATGCAATCAACACCTCACCCCCGTGCTGTGTACGATAGAGAGAGGATGTGGATTGAAACAACTATTATTGTTGCTATTCCTGTACAAGTCACTTTGAATTGAGAAAGCAACTCAGATGACTAGTGAAATTTCTAAAAACAGCAAGTCTAGTTGCCTTGATTTATTCCTACATATATTTGACAGAATGTATTTTCTGTGAGGTCTTCCCTTAAAGCGGTCCAAAACCCCTGGGGCCATTCCCCTCTGCATCCTGATTTGGGATGCCCCGCTGCGTGAAATGCTCCAGGATTGCCGTAAAAGATACCTAAGGGAGATCTGCTAGGAAATGGTGAGTATCTCTTTAATGCAGGGCTCACTGATGTAGTGAAGTACTGTAGGTTAGGTTAATTTAGTGTTGTTATGCTTCCTGGCACAGTGTTGCAAAGGAGGGCTTAAATACATTTACCCCCTCCCCCCCCCCCCTCGTTACATTTTTTACATTTAGGATGTCTTTCCATTTAAAAACCTAGGAAATTACTCATCCTTCCCTGATTCTTCGATGCAAAATCCTCTCCACTTTGCACACATGATTAGTGAGCCCACCAGTTATCCCCCTTCCCCCAGGGGGCTCATAATCCAATGAAACAAAAATGTGGGGGTGGTTTACAGGCTTTGAGCTTGATGAACATGTCACTATTCTTAGTATACAGTACGTCCTGCTCCAAATCTAATACTTACAGTTGGGATATACTCTGCCAGATGGTGCTGGACTGCAGAGACATCGAAAATAGTCTCCTTCCGGCCCCTCAAATACCCAGGGACCTCCCACAAATCCCCAGAATTTCTCTGCAGTCTGAACTGCGAAGGACAAGAAATGGCTCTCTACTCACAGGTGAGCTGGGCTATTAACCTGCGGCCCTGTAGGACTATTCCCACCCGTTCCACTAGTAATATGCCTCCCAGCCTTGGCTGCGCTGGTCGGGTGATGGTAGGCAGCGCCGCTGTTAGGAGTGCTGCTCCACCGCAATCCCCCACCAAAGGGTAGGCGGTTCAGGCTTATGGTGAGCCTCTATGGATGCCCCTCCCGCACTAGTGCCCCCTTGCCCCTGCCCATCGGTGGGCCCTGTTTAAGTGGCCGCTGTCCTCCTTCATCCTCCTTGTAGCCTTCGGGGGAAAAGAGGGGGGGTGTGTGTAAATGTGTATGCTATGCATTCTGTGTTTTACACTCTTTTTCCATTCTGTTTAGTCTTGTGTCAGCCGGCGCGCTGACTTGCCTTTACTGTCTTTTTTAAAAGAAAATTGCCGCCGCCGCGCGCTGACTTGGTTCCGCGCTTGGCGGCGGCATTACCTCAGGCGCTGGTGCGCCGTCTTTGGCTGCTTGCACGTTCTGGCTTAGCGCTCTTCGGGGGGGCGGGGCCCATCTAGGGCGCGCTCCGCGTCATCGCTGATACTCCTACCTACCGCGGTCCGTAAGTGCCCTTGCGGCCGGCTTTATATCTTTCACTTTTGTTACTGTGTGCTTACAGGTCTTGTCTGCTTATGTCTTTCAGGCAGGGCAAACCCTTTTGGCTTCTCCCGGCCCTGTATTAGTATATATCTTGTATGCCTTGTAAAAATAATACTCCCACTTCCCTAGCGGGTTATTGGGGCATCCGGGGTTGCTGTATAGCGTTAATCCCTATCGGCCTATAGTGCCGCTATAATCACCATATGGAGGCATCCCAGGATAATGTGACCGGGGTCCCTTCGGGACAAGACCGGCTGTGTGTAGCTTGTGGGCAGCCTCATGCTGACGCTGACAAGGCGTGGGTCTGTGTAACCTGTGCTGAGCAGGTGCTTGCATTGCAATCTGGCCTACCAGTGGCTGCACCTCGTTTCACTTCACCTACTCCCCCAAGCTTAAACCTCACTGAGTTGCATACTAGTGGGGATTCTCAGCCTGATGTGTCTTCTAGACTGGCTACTGTTGAGCAGTTGATTGCTAAGTCCTTAGCGCGTAAGGCCCCTACTAAGAAGCGGCACTTGACGCCTAATGTCACTGTTTTCCCTATGGGAACTGAGGAGTTTTGGAATCTGTGTGGCTATACCCCGTCTGATGAAGGGGAGCTCTTTTCTGATTCAGGCTCATCTGATGAGAGACCAAGGGGTCATGACGATTCTGGCTCTGACCTCTGGGCCCCGGATGACACTGACAGATTATTGACCCAGATTTTTGAGGTTCTGTCCATCTCTCTCCCTGTTGAGGCTCCCAGGCAAAGAGGGGAGCTTTTCCATACGGCAAAATCACGTTTGGAATTTCCCGAGCAGGCACATTTCCATAACCTTGTGCTCAAGGAATGGGAGCGACTCAGTAAACTTCCCGGGGTTCCAAAAAGTTGGGATAGAAAGTATCCCTTTCCTGCCGAGGTGGTTAAATGTTGGTCATCCCCCCCCCCCCGAGGTGGATGCCCCGATCCTAGGGCTATCTAACACCTCTGTCATGCATTCCCCTGACTCCACTACCCTGCGGGATGCTGAGGACCAGCGCTTTGACCAGCTGCCATCCCACGCCTTTGCATGTGCGGGGACGGCGCTGCGCCCGGTCTGTGCCTCTTCCATTACTGCTGTGGCCACTAGAACCCTTATCAGAAATATGCTTGATAGTGTTCCTGATGATTTGCCTTGTGAGGTGTTTAATGCACTCTCCAGTTGTGATGTTTTTGTAAATTTTGTCCTCTCAGCATTGGATGACACCATCAGAATGTGTGCCAGAACTTCTGCCCTCGTGGTGGCTATACGCCGCTCGGTTTGGCTGCGCCAGTGGGCTGCTGACAACGCTGCCAAGAAGGCCCTCACTGGGTTCCCCTTTAAAGGACTGCACCTGTTTGGGGACCGCCTGGACCTTTTTGCTAAGAGAGGCAGGCTACCCCAGTGCAGGCGTCAATTTAGGCCCTTTCTGGGTCAGGGTTCCTTCTCCTCCCCTTACCGTGGTGGCAGACAGGGGAAGGGGGTTTCCTTTCCTGGGACCCGGGGAGATTTCTGGGGCAGGGGCAGAGGACGTGGGCATCCTAGCCCTTCTGGGGTCCCAAAGCAAAATCTTCCCCCAAGCCCCCTCAGGCATGATGGGGTGCCCTCACCCATCCGGGTGGAGGGATGGCTGCAGCACTTCGCTCACATCTGGAGGCTTCATGTCTCAGACCAATGGATTCAGGAGGTAGTGTCCTCCGGTTACAAGATAGAGTTTGCTGCCTTTCCCCCTCCAAGATTCATCAGATCCCGGATTCCTCAGGACCCTGTGTCAACTCAGGAGCTAGTGCAAGCAGTGCAAGGCCTCCTGGAGCTGGGGGTCATCTGCCAGGTCCCCTTAAGAGAAAGAGGCAAGGGCATTTATTCCAACCTATTCACAGTACCCAAAAAAGATGGTCCAGTCAGGCCCATCCTGGACTTGAAGATCCTCAACAAGTTTGTCAGGGGCAGGCGCTTTCGCAAGGGACACTGCGCTCTGCCATCAGTTCCCTGCACCAAGGGGATTTCATGACTTCTGTGGACATCAAAGATGCTTATCTTCATATTCCTGTGTTCCCAGGTCATCAGAGGTTCCTCAGGTTCGCTCTGATGGATCAACACTACCAGTTTGTGGCCTTGCCCTTTGGCCTCACTTCAGCTCCCAGGGTTTTCACCAAGGTGCTGGCTGGCGTGATGTCTCTGCTCAGATGTCAGGGCGTCCGCGTGCTTCCCTATCTGGACGTCATTCTCATCACTTCCCAGTCTCTACATCAGGCCGAGTTGGATACTCAGCTGGTGGTGTCTACTCTGGAGTCATTTGTATGGGTGATCAACCACCCCAAGTCCTCACTGTCCCCTTCCTTGGTAATTCCATTCCTAGGAATGAATCTGGATACAGTTCAGGCAAGGATCTTCCTTCCTCAGCAGAGGGTGGACATCCTGATTGCACAGGCTCAGTCCCTCCTAGCTTGTCCCCATCCCTCCATCAGGCAGGGGATGCAGCTGGTGGGCCTGATGGTGGCGTGCTTCGAAGCGGTCCCTTATGCTCAGTTCCACTTGAGGCCTCTGCAACTTCACCTATTGTCAGTATGGGACAAGGACCCAGCGTCCCTGGACAGGGTCTGTGTGCTCCCCCCCCTGGTCAGAAGGTCCCTTTCGTGATGGATGGACTCAAGGAACCTGTTGGGGGGCAGATCCTTTCTTGCCCCTTCCTGGGAGACGGTCACCACAGATGCCAGTCTGTCAGGTTGGGGGGGGTTTCTGGAAGTCCCTGCGGTTCCAGGGGAGGTGGGGCCCTCAGGAGGCCCACACACCTATCAATGTCTTGGAACTGCGGGCGATCAGGCTAGTTCTGGCTCACTTGACTACTCACCTTCGGGGCCTGCCTGTTCAGGTGCGCTCGGACAACCAGACGGCAGTTGCCTACATCAATCATCAGGGAGGGACCCAGAGCAAGGGGGCCCTCCAGGAACTGCTCTGATCCTGACTTGGGCGGAGGCCAATGTCCCCTGCATATCAGCTGTGTACATCCCGGGGGTGGAAAATCGCCTGGCGGACTCTGTGAGCAGGGGGACCTCTCGCCAGGGAGAATGGTCCCTATGCAGCAGGGTGTTTCAATCTCTGTGTCACCGTTGAGGCCATCCAGATGTGGATCTGTTTGCGTCCCGCCACAATCACAAGCTCCCAGCTTTTGTCTCTCTGTCCCAGGATCCTCTGGCCTTGACCTCGGATGCGCTAGCAATGTCATGGCAGGACTTTCAGTTCCTGTATGTCTTCCCTCCAATCCCCTGCGCAAGATTGCTCTGGAAGGGGTGCCAATTCTGGTGGTCCCCCAGGAAGAGTGTGGTTCGCAGACGTGGTACAGCTGGCAGTAGATCAGTACGCTCTGCTCTTGGTGCCAGATCTGCTCACTCAGGGCTCACGACGCCATCCCAATTTACAAACTCTGGCTTTGATGGCTTGGCTGCTGAAATCTCCATCTTGATGGAGAAGGGGCTGTCTTCCTCAGTTGTGGATACTTCGATTAAAGCTAGGAAGAAGTCTTCCTCTTCCATTTATTACAGGGTTTGGCGTGCCTACATTGACTGGTGTGAGTCTCTTCCCTGTCATGTGTTCTCTATTCCCAGGATTCTGGAGTTCCTACAGCATGGGTTGGAGATGGGACTCCAGCTCAGTACTCTGAAGGGTCAGGTTTCGGCCCTGGCTATTTTCTTCCAGAAGTCCTTTGCTCAGCACCCTCTGATCAGGACGTTTTTCCAGGGGGTCACTCATGTGTGCCCCCCACGTAAGCCTATGGTACCTGTTTGGGATCTGAACTTGATATTTGTCAGCCTTGCAGGGTGTTCCCTTTGAACCTGTGCAGGATGCTGCCTTGGCCATTCTTACGCTCAAGGTTGTATTTCTGGTGGCTATCACCTCTTTCAGGCGTGTGTCTGAGTTGGCGGCGCTTTCCATTCAGCCCCCCTACTATGAGAGACACCAGGACAAGGTGGTGTTTTGTTTCAAACCTGACTTTCTGCCTAAGGTAGTGTCTGCCTTTCATTTGAATCAGGATATTGTTCTTCCTTCTTTGTGCCCTAATCCTAGCAATGCTAAGGAGAGGGTTTTGCACTCTTTGGATGTGGTTAGGTGTCAGTACCTGGTGGCTTCTGCACCTTTCAGGAAAACTGATG
Source organism: Gastrophryne carolinensis (assembly GCA_027917425.1). Classification (NCBI taxonomy): domain Eukaryota; kingdom Metazoa; phylum Chordata; class Amphibia; order Anura; family Microhylidae; genus Gastrophryne; species Gastrophryne carolinensis. Next base: position 441,032,962 of record CM051235.1, read on the forward strand.
CTCTTTTTGTGGTCCCTTCTGGTCCTAGGAAGGGTTTGGCTCCTGCCAAGTCTACTATCAGCAAGTGGATTCGTCAGGCTGTGATTCAGGCCTACTCTGCTAAGGGGAAGAATCCTCCCTTCCGCCTTACTGCTCATTCCACTCGTACTATTGGTGCCTCTTGGACTTTTCAGCACCAGGCTTCTGTTGAACAAGTTTGCAAGGCCGCTACTTGTTCTTCTGTTCATACCTTTTCAAAGTTTTATAAGGTTGATGTTAGGGCCTCAGCTGATGCTGCTTTTGGCCGAAAGGTTCTGCAGGCGGCAGTGGTTTAAACTGTCTGCTGCTGATTTTTCTTGGGGATCCCACCCTACTTTATGGACACTGCTATTGGATGTCCCAACTTTAAGTATTAGATTTGGAGCAGGACGTACTGTATACTAAGAATAATACAATTCTGTGATTACTCACCTGTAGAATTGGTATTATGAGTATACAGTACGTCCTGCTCCAACCCACCCTTCTTTTGCATTATCTTGGATCCCCTCTATGGTGATTGTTATCACTGTTATAGTTGATAGTTTGGATTGTTTAATTCTCCCGGCTTCTTGTTAACTGCTTTTCAATGCTGGGGATTTGTGGGAGGTACCCGGGTATTTGAGGGGCCGGGAGGAGCCTATTTTCGATGTCTTTGCAGTCCAGCGCCATCTGGCGGAGTATATCCCAACTGTAAGTATTGGATTTGGAGCAGGACGTACTGTATACTCATAATACCAATTCTACAGGTGAGTAATCACAGAATTGTATTTTTTTACCTGAATAACTCACTTATCTGTCAGCAGCCCTGTATTGCTTTCACATGATGTAGCATCAGATGTGTGTATAATTCATTGTATGAATATGCAGATAAGGCTACATATCAATTGACATCTACCAATTATCTTTTTGCAATTTCTTATCAACAGATCACTTTTACTCCTGTGGATATGGAAACTGTACCCTTATCAGAAAAGTCTGATGAATCACTCCCGGGCAAGCCATGGTATACCCCTAATTCAGTTCCTTACAGTCCCTTCAGGTTTATGTTAAAAGGATGGGCTGCTTACTTTTACTATCCTAGAAACGCCTGAAATATGTTTAAATTACTTACCTGCTTTACATTTCTGTGTACGCCCACTCTATGAACCCTGTTGGTGCACAGTGCTAACAAACTAATGAACAGTGCTAATGAACCCAGGAACATTTAGCCTGATTTCAGACAATTATGTAAAAAAAGTAAACAGGCAGGCATCCCACATCAATATGCTAGGGGGCTCTGAGGACCATTGCAGCTTTAGGTCAGTTTTAGATTGAATAAATGTGACACAAATACACAAAAATGTATCCTATCAGACTTCTGAATGCTGCTCATTTGAAAAACACATGGGAGCAGAAATCGGGTGAACCAGTCCTAAAGTTCACCATCATCTAAGTTTTCTAGTGGCTGGTGCATGAACTCACCAGATGTCCCACTGTCAGACCCCGAGAATACCTGTCTTTGTTGTGAGCCTGCAACCCCCAATCTCCACAGCCAGCTTCACCTATAGACAAGCCCCCGTTTGCCGGGACGCTATATACGCCTCGCCAGACACGCTTGCCCCAGGACTTGATGGCTCAAAGATTGTAGGCTCCCCCGTGAAGACAGATAAACCGAAGGTCTGACTGGGCGAAGTAGGTAAGTACTGGAAACAGTTTGGGTGCTTCAAAAACAGGTAAGTACTGGAAGCAATTCGGGGGCTCAGGAGAAATCAAGCGAAGTCAGACATCAAGCCAAGGGTCACACCAGGAGGTCAGAGAGCTGCGCGGTACAAAGGGATAAGATGGAGACGTGGTCGATATTTAGGCAAATGGTCAATAACAATATGTACAGGAAATCACAGGAGTAATCACAAAGCCAGCTAAACTCTATCACGGGCACTGACACACTGATAATGTGGTCAGTGGTAATCCCTTTATAGGATTGATTCGACAGGGACTGTGATTGGTGCACTTTGGATCTGTGGGTTGATTGGTGCACTTAGACACCTCTGGGCTGATTGCCCCATCTGAACTTTAAAGGCATACCACCCATAACTGGACCTCCTAGGATTAGCTCCTTTGAACAGCCTCCAGGGGCTGCGCTGTGTGCAGCGCCGTCGGAAGACATAAGCTGCAAGCTGGAGCTGAATGACAGTAGATGAGGGAGGAGGGCTTGCTCAGCGACATATGTGGCGCCGGCGCCTGAGGTGGAAGCGGCTGCCGGGCAGGAGAAGCCCCGCCCAGCCGCCTAAGGACACCACGGGCACGGACTGAAGGTAAGTCATTTATGACACCCACTTTTGGTGGGACACTCCTACTTTTTGGCCCCCTGTCCCACCAAAAACCTAAATGTCCCATTTTGCTGACATGGGGAAGACTGTTCCAACAAATGCAGAATGCTGGGATGTCTTGGTTCTTTACAACTGGTGGTAGTTGAATGCATGGACTTCTGAGCATTGGCTCAATCACCAACTTTTTTTATGGACCAAATATTCCTAGAGCATGTGCCCCATAATTACGCCACACCCTAAACCACACCTCTACCATGCTCATCACCCACAAAATCGTTTAAACAGTCCCACTTTGAGGACCCCAAGAAATGGTCAGTTTACTGATGCAGATAGGAAGGGAAATGTGCTGTTAGTGCTGGAAAGGCAAGGCACTATTTTTAAAGTCCAAATATATCTTAGCATGAAGTGGTGGCAGATAGTAGCAAAGTCCAGTGGTAGCTGGACACCCACCTTTTAAAGTGGACCAAAACTTTTCAAGAGATTCCCTTAGTAACATCACCCAGGGTGAAACCCCCTAGTTTCCCCATGAACTCAATCACACTCCGCAGCATTGACACTCTGGTCCTAAAGCGGCCCTCCAGTAAAAAAAAATAAAAGGTTATTAAACCCCTTTCATATTCAGTGAAGCAAGCCAGTGGTTCTCAACTGCTTAACACCAAGTGCCCCCTAGCAACAAAAAGCTCCCGCCAAGTACCTATAGCCACAAACAAATTCCAACCAAGTAACCCCCCAAGTATGGGATCACTTATAAATGTTACCAATAAATAGACCACAGACCTTGTAACACCTTTAAAACAAGAAGGAATAACGTATCACTGTTAAAATAATACAGCAAACCCATCAGACCTAACATGTTGGCTCATCCTTCAAGCTGTGGCATTCGCCCCCTGGGTACAGTGATGTAAGCTATTTGAGAGGACTTCACTCCATGCAGATGTTGGGGAATAGCAGAATGATTCTATTCTATTGAACTGCATGGGAGCTGCCATCTTGCCGCTGTTCTGACAGGCCTGATTCTGCCCTACAGTCAAAAGGACCCTAAATCTCTGAAATAATGCTTGCTTTTTTTAACCAGATGTAAAAAACTATCAACTATAATGAGCTCTGAAAGCTCTTAAAACATTGTATCAACATTGTAAACCTGTGCAGCAGCAGAGGTCATTTACTTTTTTACATAGTTACATTCATCCCCTCAGCAGCTGGTGAGTCCGTATTGTGAGTGTGTGTAACATGACAGAAATGCTGATCCCTTTTCTGAGGTAAATCTCTCTCAGTGTGGTGTGGGCTGCTCATAGCAAAGGCTCCCCCCACTCATGCTCTTGTGTAATCATGTGTAATTGATTTCAGGTGTGATCCAAGAAGGCCGCTTCCAAGAACTCTAGGAGCACAGCTATTCCACAACATCTGTATAGGTCTAAGTCACAAAACAGCATATGCCACTGGTCATCAAAGGGGGGAGAAAATGACTAAACTCGTAGGCATAGTGCTGGGAACTTAATAATGTGCAAGGGGTGGGTATAACTATTCATACAGCTAATGTGCCAGAAGTAATTAATGTATACAGGTTACAGGTAATACAGGTTCTGGGTCCCCAAAGTAGCACGGCCCAGCAAGAATTCCCTATTTCCAGTCCACACTTCTGCGACACTGCTGGAAGCAGCCATTTCTAGTGTCCCCCATTGGACTGAGCCCCACAGGGAATATGTATCTCTATACAGAGGTGGTATTCTTGGGGTGGGTATCCCAAATCAGGAAGCTTGAGGGAGAAAGTAAAGCAGGCAGAATTCTTTCAACCCTTAGATGTAAGCACTAACAATACTGACTATTGCAGTTCAATTCAATAAATTTTCCTATTTATTCATATCTCCACTTGCAGGGCTGCCATCAGGGAGGGAGGGGCAGACCTGGCGTCCTAAATGACCCAATTTTATTTATGCAGTGGGTCCGCTGCACTGCCATTCTTTTTAAAAGCAAAAAAAAACAATCTCCGCTGGTACCCATCCTTCCCCAGCCCGCTGCCAGACAACAGGGACATGGAGCGCTCTGCCTCGGCTCCCATGTGCGTTGCCAGCCTGGCTGTATGGGGCCCCAATAATTCCTAGTGGTGGCCTTGTCCACATGTGTGGCCAACATGAATGTCTAGTGCCCACTCATCAGGAAAGATGCACTGGTCAGGACTTTTGGCAGTATGTCAGTTTGAGGAGCTTTTTTAGGCTGTTAATAAGATGTCCCTACATGTAAGTAGCCAGGCTGAATGGATTTTTTTTTGTCATTTATTTTCATGAAAGATTGTCAGCCTTCATATAAAGCTGGTTTCATTAATTAATTTAAGCTTAATTTAGAAGATGACAGGGGTTACTTAATTCAGTGCACCATTATACCTCTCTACAATGTCTGATAAAAATGCATCCAGGCATACAGTAACATACAGTTCATCACTCATCTCATTTTAATCCAAGCTCAGGCATTACTGGGATCTGTAAAATGGAAACTATGCCTAGTTTATCTGCGGATCTATCATATTAAGTCTGAGCAAAAATAAGGAAGTGCATGACCCAGGATCGTGGAGGAGAAAGGTCTTGTGTATAGATACACAGATACCTGGCTCTTCTCGTCTGATCACCTTTTTTTATCTCCTTGAAACAGACTTTATCTATAGTCAGTGTTTAAAGGCACATTGTGTGCTACAGACGCATTGCCCCACTGACGAACTGCATAATCAATCCAAGCACACCAGAGCCGGCACTGGGGTGAGGGGGGGGGGGGCGAGAGGAGTGCCAAGGGAAAGCCCGCAGTAACTCTTTAAAGTTACCGCGGGGCATCCGAGATCGGGATGTCCCGCGGGGTGAACCCCCCCCAAAAGCCCCCAAAAACCTTACCTTATCGGCGACGGATCAGAGGGATGCGCGGGAGGCGGCGGCGGCTTGTTCGCCGCTTGTCCGTCGCCGAAAAGGTAAGTTTTTGGGGGGGGGTTTCACACAGCGGGGCATCCTGATCTCGGATGCCCCGCTGAAGTGGACCAACACCCAGGATAGTGAAAATCCTGGGTGTTGGTCCACTTTAAAAACACTTTCCCGTGTATTGTTCCTCTCAAGCAGGGCATCCTGATTTGTGTGAAAAACTGCACGCTGTGAGAAACTGCAGGGATTTGTCATTAAAACTCCCCTCTGGCAAACCAGCAGCCCATGCATGGGCCACCAGCCATCAGTGACTCATGCTCCATTCACCTTTACTAATCCGATCCCCTGCGTCAGCCATTCAGAAATTCTTGGCACGGATAGGAGCGTCATCCAATGGATGCTAGGAATGTGGCCTGCACATGCGCTGTGGGATTGCGGTAAGGTGAGTTTACTTGGCGATCCGGGCAATTTCACACAGTAGGGCATCCCAAATCTTTAAATTATTGTTTGCTTGTCTACACTGACAGAGAAAGTATTCGATCATAGCTAATTATTAGAAACTGGTACAGTGACAATTTTTGGTCAGCCTCTCCAACTCGGGGAGCTGTTATTTACCTAATTTGTGGAAAATATCTCAGCATTATTGGAAAACATCTGCACCTCACCATAACACCTTCTCCACCTTAAAAGGCAATTGTAGTAACTCAGTCCAGACAATGGCAACAATAGGTCAGCAAGGAGCTCACATGAAGCATGACCCATGTGCCTCTCCTCTATTTTATGCAGCATGCTCTACATGCTCTAGTAGTTCATCCTTTGATTCCTTACCATTTTTCCTTTACGATCATAAGGTTCTAAGGCTGAGTTTATGTATATTTACTGGTTAGTAACGTTAAGCTTTGTGCTCCGGGAAAACTAATTCCCTAGCACTTTTCGTTATACGAGGGTCAGTCAAGACCTCTCAATGTTACACAAGTCAGTGATTATACAAGTCAGGCTGTATCATAGTTTTCTGTATGCTCCCCACAGTTTTGTTTTCTTATCTGTGGCTTTGGTTTAAAGGGATTGGTGCTCTTGGTAAAGTGAAATAAAACTCTAGAGCATGATCCAGATTTGGGATGCCCCCCAGTGTGTGCATCTACTGAAATACCCCAAACGCTACATACTCGCCTACTTCCAGGAACCCTTGGCGGTGACCAGTTGCAATTAGCAGAGCACTTTTCCCCTGCTAAATGCCACAGATTACTGACATAGTATCACAGACATAGTATCACAGAGGGGCACACTGTGGGCCCCAAATGTGGGTGCCCTCTAAGCAGCAGTAGTAGTCAAAATCTCTGTAGAGTTTTGGTTCACATTAAAGCAATCCTCCCATGATCAACATGAGCCAGCCACCAACTGAGGACATGAAAAAGCACTGCAAACTGCAGATACACACCTGCTGATTGGTGAAGGTGGGGCTGCCACACACAAGCAGAAGTGTGCAGCTGTTTGCAGTGTGCTCAGTGCTCGGGGGTGGAGATCCGACACACAAAGGGGCCCACCGAGACCATGCTGCCCAAGGACCCACATAAACCTGGAGCCGGGCCTGGTCCTCACCCTCCTTTACAGCCACTCCTGTCCCTTGGCTGAAGCCCAGCAGCTGGATTATAAATTTCAAAAAATTCAGAAAAATCTTACTAGGACTTATTTTTAGGGAAACAGGGTATAAAGCCTGTAGGGCAGACATCCTGTATCTGTAGGAAACTGGAGTCGCCATAAACTCGAGCCCCAAAATCCCAAGTGACCATTTCCCAACATTTTACACCGAGTCGGCCAGAGAAAACGGGAGCGGTCATAGCTTTTCTCAAACACCTCCCTTTTATTGCTCAGAAGGAAGTGAAAGATCTAACGGGTCGCTACATTTTGATTCAAGGTATTCAGTTTTTGATGTATAGACCACAATAGTCTCATACTATAACCCAAATACTTTTCTGACGTGCTTTTTTGCTCACTTACTGAGGGTCATATGCTGTCACTACAAGGGGGGTCCTAATAGTGGCAGGAGACTCAAATCTAGTTATTAACTCAACGGATAGATCCAGACCCACTTCCTTGAGATCCAACCAGGGCCCAGAGGATGATGAGACCAGGTGCTTAAGGGAGATGTTGGATTCATGCGGGCTATGTGCGAACTACACTCTACGACCAATGATTACACATTCTATTCCTTCTGTGGGATTGATCATATATTTGTTCCCCAGGTGAATCTTCCTCTCTTGGAGATTCCAAGATTCTTGGAGGCCCCTGGTCTGACCATAGCTCGGTTATGATAACATTGCATTCTTTGGTAGCTAAAAGGCGACTAAATGAATCCCCCTAGCTTCTCAGGATGCTTACAAGCAGATTCAGTTCAGAATTAGTGGCAATTAAGAAGAAAATCAGGAACACTCAAATCTCGCCTTAACGAGTAAATTTGGGAAGGCTGAGGAGGCTTGGGGAAAAAACCTTCCCCTGATCACATACATAAAGTTGAACTCAGTCTTCTTTTGAACAGGCTGAGAAATGGTTAAGATTGAATAAACAAAAGTTTTATGCAGGGAAAAATAAGACTCCATGTTGGCGATCATGGAAGCGCCCATAACCACCTTAGAGGTTGAATTAGCTATCAAAACCCTTAAAACTGCCAAAACCCCAGGACCAGATGGCTACACTGGCCTTTACTACAAAAAGTTATCTAAGATCCTAGCCCCCCACCTAACAAGAATGTTCAATGCCATGAGAACGGGGTCACAACTGGACTCTTAGCAGATGTGTATGATCGCCAAGCCCGATAAAGACAGCCTTCTCATAACTAACCATAGACATATATCCCCTCTCTAACTTTTAACAAAGATCATGGCAACAAGGCTTAAACCGGACCTTCACCATGATTTATTGAAAAGCCCAAACCCTTAAAAACGATTCCCCAGCATCTAAAATTAATATATTTTAGGTTTTTAGTCACTTATTATTCTTTCCCCCACTGGGCTGCAAATCTGTTCAGGAATTTAGGATACGGGCGCTGCCATCTTGACTCAGAAGCATCACACTTACTGAGGAGAGGAGAGTGGGATAAGGTACAGGGGGGCGGGTTATAGCTGTGCTTTGCTCAGACAGAGCAGAGCTGGGGTCAGGAAAAGGTCAGCAATCCCAGAATGCAGAGCAGCACAGTCAGAAGGCACTTCTTGTTTGCAGGCTGCCTGATGTTCCATGAGCCACCATCTTGGATGTTTAAAGGCTCATAACATGCAGTAGATGCAGGTAGGATGATTTTTAATGTGAGCAATCTGTATGTGCAGGGTGTGAGAAACATATAAGATAGACTCTTATTCAGGGTGAAGGACTGCTTTAATGTTTTTTTGAGCAAACTGATTCATAGAGATCAAACTGGCTCCGTCCCCCACAAGACAGGCCAGGGACAACATTAGGAGAATAATGCATTTGTTACAGCATGTCATGCCAGGGGGATCCCGGCCTTCCTTCTCTCCCTCTGCATCTATAAGGCATTTGACTCCCTATCATGGGAGTATCTCTTTTATATCCTGAGGAGATGTGGATTCTGGGAACACTTCCTACAGTGAATAAAAGCAATATACACCTCTCCTAAAGCCAGAATCAAATACGGGGCTACACCTTTGACAATTCGAAATTGGGAGGGGAACTTGACAAGGGTGCCCCCTCTCACCAATTCTATTTATTCTAGCCATGGAACTCCTCACCATATTTTCCACTCTAGGCAAATTTGCCAGCACTTGAGGACTTGAAATAAATGGGGTCAAGTCCATGGCCTTGAATCTTACCTTGACCGAGACCTTAATGGCCCAGTTGGACTTGAGAGATATCTCTCTAATCTATGAGAGCCTTTACAAAAATGATAGCTGGGCTCACCTCCCAATATCATGGATAGGCCACATCAATATGGTCAAAATGGCCTTGCTACCCAAACTTATTATTATATTATTTTACTGTTTAGTCAAGGTCCCAGCCTACACCTTAAGAATTGTGCTGAAAAAAATATTGATATTCATTTGGCGCTCCTCCCACCCAAGGGTAGCCAAGTGTACCATGTATACACATAAGGTGTGGGGGGGGTCCCAAACATTGTTAACTACAATAAACCGGCTCAAATAGCACAGCTGGCCCCCATACATGCCGCCAGGGAAATTCCACTATGGGCAATACCAGGCTGTGATGGGTTCCCACTGGACTCAATCATTTGGATGGCCTCTACTGATAGACCAAAGTTCCTCAGTCCCCTATTGAAACATTCACTGTCTGGGACTCATAAATTAAACTTTCAACTTAATGCCCCCATGCCCCTCTCATGAACTTGGGATAATCCAAGGTTTACCTAATAAGACAGCGTTCATGAGATGGGCTCAAGGGGATATCTTTAAAGTGCACCATCTGTTAACAGACCAAGGCCTGATCATTTTGGAAGATGTTAAGAACAAATACAACCTCCTGCTAAGTGAATGGTTCCAATATATCCAAATTAAGCATTGTTAGATCTGAATCAACATTTAAAAAATGGTCCAGCCTTGAGCCAATCTTTGCCAAAAATCCCCTAATGCCTGGGCTCATTTCCACAATCTACCTGGGCATGAATGATCATTCACTGCTATGTCACAGATTGGGAGAGGGACTTACCCCTTACCTAGGGAAGTACCCATATATCTTAACAAGACTCGGCTAAAACTTGGCAAGCAGTTTCAAAATGTTTCATTGACATTTTAACTCTGGATCACCATATAAAGTACTGTTTCGATGGTACATGGTGCCTAGCAGGATCCATAAATCCAATCCTAGTTACTCCGAAAATTGCTTTCAAGATTGCGGGGTGGTTGGGGAAGTCATTCATACATGGTGGTCCTGCCCTATGTTCACCAGGTTCTGGAGTAAAACTTTTAAACTGGCTTCTCAAGTCCTGGGCTGTCCAATATGCAAGGACCCCTGGGTGGCCCTACTCTATCAAAAGATCCCGGATCTCCCGCACAAATAAACAGGCTGCTCATCTTCATCCTGCTTGCAGCCAAACAATTGCAAGGGCATGGAAGAAGCAGTTTACACCCTTCCCTGAAGTACAGGCAAGACTCCATGAATTTTTCATTAAAAAAACTATCTAGTGTGTTAAATGACCCCCATGATAAATTTCTAGAGGTATGGGAACCATGAAGAATTCATGCCCTTACCTCTGCAGGCCAGACATTACTCATCACAATTAGGAGACCAGCGTACCACATCTGCCTTCCTTAACCCTCACCCCCCACCTACCACACCGCCCACCCCACACCCGGCCAGAGCTAGAGTGTTTTTACTTCCACATTGTGTTATTCTTGTTTTTGGCATTTAATTGTCTTCTTTTCTTGATCACTTATGTACCACTTATCTTAAATTGAAATATTTGACACGCGCATTTTGGTCCCCTACTTGGGACAAGCTTTATGAATACTATGTACAATGTTTTAATATGTGCTGTTTTCTGTAATAAAAATCAATTTGAAAGATAAAAAACTGGGTAAATGCAGTAAAGAAAACTCCTTACCGCGCCCGGGATCCAGCAAAGTCTCCAGTGATACTGTGGCAACCGCACAGACCGTGTACAGAGCGGCTCTCCTATTCCATGCATTCAATGAATAGGTGGGTGGGGGAAAGCCGCTCTGTGCAGCAGATCAAAGATAGTGGCGCCCAGTGCCGGAATTGCCGGGTAAACAGCAGAGGATCCCAGGCAAGGTAAGGAGTTTTTTCTAATGTAACCCCCCCCCCCCCCACCCTGCATGCAACAGAAAATCATTCTATATATCAGAATGTATCAAAATTTCAGTCAGGTTTGAGATGGTAAATTAGATTTCTGTGACACTGACCCACACCACCTCATGTCCCATACCACCCTACAGCCCAACATTTCTAGTCCTTGTCACTACCCAGAATGCAGAATGATTTAGTCATACATGGTTTCAAAAAGTTAGCTTAGCAGGATAATATGCTTCAGATAGGACCAGCCAATCAAATATGAGTTGATTGTCGATTAAAATTAGACCCACAGTAAATCTGTTGACAGTGCCCATACCAATAAAGGAAATGATGGCCGATTTGACACCACCAATAAGGCATTATGACTGGTTGAAGTGGAAACCACTACTTACTGAGTGCCCTTTTTCATTTTAGACATTTCCTAGTTTTCATTTTGGCAAGGATGCTCCCTTTACACTCAAAGAAGAACCCCCCACCCAGATCCTTTTCTAATGTCTTTTTCTTTGCCAGGTCTACTACATCATACACAAGCAGTAAAGATGCTGAACGCTATGAATCCACCCTGCCTTCCTATGAGCAGATCCAGATCCATGTGAAAGAACCTGGGGAGCCAGAGGGAAATCAATCAGCCCCACAAGACCTGTTGGTAGACATCCAACAGCCAAAATTGCAGGCCAAGGTGGAAATACACATGGACTCCATTAGTAAAGAGGAGCATGCAATTACTGATGCCATGTGGTGAGTACTAAGGTCTTACACTAGTATATACCCTGCACATATGAGGGGCGTTTCCATGTTTCTAGATTTAGTGACATTTCAGACACAGTATTGGGATTCCACTGAAGCAAAGGGTAGAGGTAAATGGCTCCATAGCAAAAATAAAACCGCATCCTTGACTAACCGTTAAAGAGCTACTGGCGACATCACCCACCATGTTTCCCTAAAATAAGACCTCCGTTCCAGAAGATCTGCTAGGGCTTATTTTTTGGAGATGTCTTATTTTTCCATGAACAAACTACATCTGCTCTTTATTTTTGCTGTAAAATTGATAGAGCTACTGTAATAGAGCTACAAGCCCTGGCTACTGCATGCGGGTCCCAGGCATCTATGTTGCTTTACAATATGACACCGGGTGTCATGTCGCACCTGTGTCATATTGGCATGGCGGGTTGCTATCATGCAGGGGTACTTAGCGCCCTGGGCCAAAAAAATGCCCTGACCGTGTCGGGAGCATTTTCGTTCTGGTGCCCTGCGTGTTAGGAGGTAGGAAGCCAGTCTGATGAGAGCCACCATGTCTGCCCGGCGTTAAAAGGAAGAAAACACTCACCCTCCCTCGTTAGTATAGTAAGTATGAAGATGGTCGTTCTGCACAGAGGAGCTGCAAAGGAAAAAAGGTGAGTATAGACTTTTTTTAATGGTTGCACAGGGATTTTAAACTGGACCTTCAGCATAATTTAATGAAAAGCCCAAACTCTGAAAATGTTTTCCCCAGCATCTAAAATTAATATATTTTATATGTTTGGTAACTTACTTTTTTTTTTTTTCACAATATATCTTTATTGACGAGAACAAAGGTCAAAAAGACAGATCACACATTTCTCATAAGACATTTCGGTTACAGCTACCGGGTATAACAGTCATCATATCACATTTAGATTCTATATAACAACTCTTGACTAATATCCCATGTGAATGGTCTGCCCATCATCTAGAACACATTCGGGGATCATGTCTCAGCGCTTTCGCCCCTCAGTTTTTACAATCTTAAATGGATAGAAGAAGGGAAAGAGAAGTGTTTTAACAGGGGATAAAGATGGGGGGGAGGGAGGGGGAGAAGGTACTACGGGCGTGAAGGACAGATTCAGGTTAGAGGGGGACGGTATGGGAGGGAGAAGGGCTCCAGGGCGGGAAGGGCACAGGCGGTCCAGGGTCCCGTCCCCCCCCCCCGGCGCTCCCCCCACCAACGAGGTGAGAGAGGGGCCAAGAAAGAGAAAAAAGCCCCCAACCGCTCCCCCAAGGGGCGCGCCCGCGCCCGCGGCCCCGTACAAGGGACCCGAGCAGGGGAGAGCCCGGGGGGCGGCGGGGGAGGAGGGAAGGGGCGCACAGGCCCCCGCGACCAGGCGGGGGGAGGGAAGGGGCCGCCGTGGGCGAAGGGTCCTATCGCTCGGACCAGATCAAGTCTGTGTTTCTCTTCCGTTTCCCATCACTCTGGTAACTTACTTTTTATTCTTTCCCCCACTGGGCTGCAACTCCGTTCAGCACTCTAGGATATGTGTACCGCCATCTTGCCTCAGAAGCATACAGAGGAGAGGAGAGCGGGATAAAGTGCAGGGGGCAGGGGTTATAGCTGTGCTTTGCACAGACAGAGCAGAGCTGGGGGTCAGGAAAGGGACAATAATCCCAGAATGCAGAGCAACACAGTCAGAAGACACTTCCTGTTTGCAGGCAGCATGGGCCGCCATCTTCGATGTTTAACGTCTCAAAATGCAGTAGGTGCAGGCAGGATGATTTTTAATGTGGACAGTCTTGTATGTACAGGGTGGGGGAGACATACAAGATTCAATATGCTACATACCAAGGAATATCAAGGAATACTTATCATGGATGTAGGGGAAGGTTGGGGGACCCTCAAGGAGTCAGCACGCCCACCTATTCAGTGGCACTATGGCTACTGTTTCAGGAAGTCTGTCTCAGTGATTTGGACAGAGCACCTGGTCATTATTTTTCAGCCATTATTACTGTATAGGCAGTCCAGTTTATCATTGCTTTCTCACAAGTTTATAAGATCAAATGTAATTCTCAATAAGTTTCCAAAACTCATTGTTGTATATAGAAGCTAGCAAATCTTTCAAGGAACTGTCCAGGCAGAAAATAAAAAAAGATGTCCTGCTCATCGTGAGCATGCCCACTCTGCAGCGAATGGAGTGGGTGTGCTCCAAATACTGTGGGGTGCTATTCATTCCATGTCTTTGTGAATGGAGAATGGCCTGCAAGCTGTGGGACTCGATCTAGAGACATGCCCTTTAATGTTGGCAGTAACTAATCAAGGTAGCATGTGAGTAGAATGCCATGTTCTGTGATTTGTACCAGTGTTTGCATGCATGAAAAGTATTGTATTTATAGCTCCACTATATTAAACAGATCTACTTTGATGCTTTATTTTTTGCTCAGCCAATCTGCACCTCTTGCCTGTCTGAAAGAAGACACCAATGTAACCACATCAAATGAGACCAGAAGTAGTGCCTCATCGCTGCAAAGCTGTGAAGACTGGCAGCCACAAAAGCAGGACGTTGGCGTACAGTTTGGGGGGTTCTTCTGTGGGGATGGCATTGATCTTATAGATGAGTCTGTGAGCGAGAGCATAGAGATGATAGATGCACCCCTAGCTAAAGCCATCCAGCAAATTCCCACCCACGATGGTGACCGTACAGAACAGCTAAGGAACATCTCGATTATTCCAGGTGCTGCACGTGATTGCAAAGCTGATGACCTTTACTATGGAATGAAAGATGAGACAGACAATCAAATGCCAGGATTTGAATCTGATTTAGAACACTAACTTTAATTGAACGCGTTGAATCAAAAACTGGCACTCTAGGCAAAACTGATGAACAGGGCCGTTTCTAGGGGTAAGGGAGCAGGTGAATGCCCTAGGTGCCAAAGCCATTGTGCATGCAGGAGGGCACGTTTATCCCAACCATCCCATTTTCCGCAGATGGATCAGGGCTACTGTTAGTGATGCCGATCATAAACCAGGACCCTCATCTGCCTGTATTGGGCTCAGTCATGGGAAGGGGGCACTGGCTGATTCTATGGTAAAGGCATAGCATGGCACATACCAGTATGGGACAGCAGCAGCACCATAGGATGGGTGAGGAGGGGGCTATATTTTCCTTCCTGCACTGTAAACTACCGTATATACTCGAGTATAAGGCGAGTTTTTCAGCCCACTTTTTGGGCTGAAAAAAGCCGCCTCGGCTTATACTCGAGTCCAGGGGCGGACTGCCAGGGAAGGCCGCAACCCTGAACCCAATAGATGCTGGAGGGTGAGGGGCGGCCGCTGCGGGTCCCTGCTGTACCTGCTGCTGCCGCCGCCGCCGCCCTCATACAAACAAACACGCACACACATTCACACACTGACCGGCACTTCCAGGCTGCTGCGCGCTGGTCGTCAATGGGCGTCGTCCAATGTTTTCATTGGACGCCTGCCATATGGGGCATGCCCACCGACGACCAGCGCGCCACAGCCAGGAAGTGCTGGTGTGTGTGTGAGAATGGCGGCGGCTGGCGGCTGCGGAGGAGGGGAGGGGGACCCGGTAACCTCGGCCAAACCCTGACCCCCGACACCTGCGCGTCTGAGAGCGACGGCGGCGGCAGCAGCAGCAGGTACCCACAGTGTGTGCATACCTTCCAACATTTCAGGGTGGGAAAGAGGGACAATTTTTAACTGAGGGAACATTCCTCACTAAGGAATGGATAGGAGATAGGGTGTAATACTTACAACAATAGAAACACTTTGAATAGGGGAATTAATCATTTATTAATGCAGATCTGCATGTTACACCTCAAAGAGGGACAAAGGAGAACAACGAGGGGCATGAGCTTCAAAGAGGGACAGTCCCTCCAAATCAGGGACACTTGGGTGGTATGGTGTGTGTGTGTGTGTGTGTGTGTGTCTCTTTCTGTGTGTGTGTGTGTCTGTTTCTTTTTCTGTGTGTGTGTCTCTTTCTCTGTGTGTGTCCCTGTGTGTGTGTGTGTCCCTGTGTGTGTGTCTCTTTCTGTGTGTGTGTGTGTGTCCCTGTGTGTGTGTGTGTCTCTTTCTGTGTGTGTGTCTCTTTCTGTGTGTGTCCCTGTGTGTGTGTGTGTCTCTTTCTGTGTGTGTGTCTCTTTCTGTGTGTGTGTGTGTGTGTGTGTCCCTGTGTGTGTGTGTGTCTCTTTCTGTGTGTGTGTCTCTTTCTGTGTGTGTCCCTGTGTGTGTGTCTCTTTCTGTGTGTGTGTGTGTGTGTGTCCCTTTCTGTGTGTGTGTCTCTTTCTGTGTGTGTCCCTGTGTGTGTGTCTCTTTCTGTGTGTGTGTGTGTGTGTGTGTGTCCCTTTCTGTGTGTGTGTCTCTTTCTGTGTGTGTCCCTGTGTGTGTGTCTCTTTCTGTGTCTGTGTGTGTGTGTGTGTGTCTCTCTCTTTCTGTGTGTGTGTCCCTGTGTGTGTGTCTCTTTCTGTGTGTGTGTGTGTGTGTGTGTGTCCCTGTGTGTGTGTGTCCCTGTGTGTGTGTCTCTCTCTTTCTGTGTGTGTGTCTCTTTCTGTGTGTGTGTCCCTGTGTGTGTGTCTCTTTCTGTGTGTGTGTGTGTGTGTGTGTGTGTGTGTGTGTCCCTGTGTGTGTGTCTCTCTCTTTCTGTGTGTGTGTCTCTTTCTGTGTGTGTGTCCCTGTGTGTGTGTCTCTTTCTGTGTGTGTGTGTGTGTGTGTGTGTGTGTCCCTGTGTGTGTGTGTCTCTCTCTTTCTGTGTGTGTGTCTCTTTCTGTGTGTGTGTCTCTTTCTGTGTGTGTGTGTGTCTGTCTGTCTCTCTCTTTCTGTGTGTGTGTCTCTTTCTGTGTGTGTGTCTCTTTCTGTGTGTGTGTCTCTTTCTGTGTGTGTGTCTCTTTCTGTGTGTGTGTGTGTGTGTCTCTTTCTGTGTGTGTGTCTCTTTCTGTGTGTGTGTGTGTGTGTCTCTTTCTGTGTGTGTGTCTCTTTCTGTGTGTGTGTCTCTTTCTGTGTGTGTGTGTGTGTGTGTCCCTGTGTGTGTGTGTGTGTCTCTCTCTCTTTCTGTGTGTGTGTCTCTGTGTGTGTGTCTCTTTCTGTGTGTGTGTGTGTGTGTGTGTGTCCCTGTGTGTGTGTGTGTGTCTCTCTCTCTTTCTGTGTGTGTGTCTCTTTCTGTGTGTGTGTGTGTGTGTCCCTGTGTGTGTGTGTGTGTCTCTCTCTCTTTCTGTGTGTGTGTCTCTGTGTGTGTGTCTCTTTCTGTGTGTGTGTGTGTGTGTGTGTCCCTGTGTGTGTGTGTGTGTCTCTCTCTCTTTCTGTGTGTGTGTCTCTTTCTGTGTGTGTGTCTCTTTCTGTGTGTGTGTGTGTGTGTCCCTGTGTGTGTGTCTCTTTCTGTGTCTGTGTGTGTGTGTGTGTCCCTGTGTGTGTGTGTGTGTGTGTGTCTCTCTCTTTCTGTGTGTGTGTCTCTTTCTGTGTGTGTGTGTGTGTGTGTGTGTGTGTGTGTGTGTCCCTGTGTGTGTGTGTCTCTCTCTTTCTGTGTGTGTGTCTCTTTCTGTGTGTGTGTCTCTTTCTGTGTGTGTGTCTCTTTCTGTGTGTGTGTGTGTCTGTCTGTCTCTCTCTTTCTGTGTGTGTGTCTCTTTCTGTGTGTGTGTCTCTTTCTGTGTGTGTGTCTCTTTCTGTGTGTGTGTGTGTGTGTGTGTGTCTCTTTCTGTGTGTGTGTGTCTCTTTCTGTGTGTGTGTCTCTTTCTGTGTGTGTGTGTGTGTGTGTGTGTCCCTGTGTGTGTGTGTGTGTCTCTCTCTCTTTCTGTGTGTGTGTCTCTGTGTGTGTGTCTCTTTCTGTGTGTGTGTGTGTGTGTGTGTGTGTGTGTCCCTGTGTGTGTGTGTGTGTCTCTCTCTCTTTCTGTGTGTGTGTCTCTTTCTGTGTGTGTGTCTCTTTCTGTGTGTGTGTGTGTGTGTGTGTGTGTGTGTGTCCCTGTGTGTGTGTGTGTGTGTGTGTGTCTCTCTCTTTCTGTGTGTGTGTCTCTTTCTGTGTGTCAACTCCAATTCCAATTGAAAAAAGCCGCCTCGGCTTATACTCGAGTCAATAACTTGTTCCATTTTTTTGTGGTAAAATTAGGTGCCTCGGCTTATATTCGGGTCGGCCTATACTCGAGTATATACGGTAGTTTACATAGATACTGCCCTGCTTATGGCTCTAGTCTATGTAGTTCATTTTCAGACAAGAAGGTCCTCATTTTGCCTAGATTGCTCCAGTTGATTTCTATCCAGGTTACAATGCATATTGCCAACATTGTAAAAAAAAACCGTGAGAATAGGAATTTGCCATTTGTTTGGATTACAAATCATTCTTTCGTTTCTGTTTCTGTAACTTAGGGAAACAGGAATCAATGTTAAAAAGCCTTTTATCAGGGGATAATAATAGTGCCAACAGTGGCTATTGTGTGATCCGCTGATATGGAATTTATCCTCTGCATTTTCCCATCCATGCGTTGTGAGCGACTCACTTCCATGAACACACCAGTGAATAAAGACTGAATTAGTGACTACACACAAGTGAATTGCACACAGTGCAATTGCACCAGTTGATAAACACCATATCAGTGATTACACACTATGAGGCCGATTCATTAACAGCGACAGGTAGCAACAGTTGAGCGACTGTAGCGGCATTTTCAGAGCGCCCGCTAGTAGTCGCTGTGCTTGGCGGTTGTTGTTCGGTAGTTGATAGCGACTCAGTCAGTTTGCCGTAATGTTGAATATTGGGTGAGGAGTCGCTATTTGACAGGTTCCGCGATGTATGGGTGTGCATGATAGTGACTGACCCTAGCGACCGGCTCCCACCATATTCATTAAAATATCACGCTCAAAAAATTCTCACGCTGTAAAATGCATGTTTAAACCCCAGAGCGCTGGCGGCGATGTGTTAAAAGTAGTTTTTTAACCCCCAAACAACCATATTTTTGGAAACCAAAAAAAACAAGTTTTTAAAATAATTTTGTAATATGAATGCATTAATATCAGACCTATAATATCAATTCTGTACATTTTTTTTTTATTCTGGTCACAGAATTTTTCACATTTAAAAAAAAAAAAAAAAACATTAATAACAATTAATTATGAATATTTAAAGATTGTTCCATTGAAATGCATTGGAGAGCTCCAGGTAGCGAGAGGTCATACCTGTCGCTGTTCAAGGTCGGACGCTGGCGCTGTGGGCTGAGGCTGGAATAATGATGAATGAGTGGCTATCTGGCGCTATCTCAGTCGCTAACCAGGATTGGCTTGATAAATGTGTGATTGTGGTGGGGAGCCGGCGTTCTCGTGGGGGGGGGCCCGTCATTATCGGCCGCTCACCAGTCGCTACCTGCCGCTATCTCTTGTTAAATAAGGTCCTAAGTAGTGAGTGCATGTGCCCGGAGAGGTGAGCTGCCCTAAACTCAGTGCCCGGGGTGCAATTGGGGGTTAGGTGCCCTGTTCTTGGCACTTCAGTCATGTCCCAGCTGGGAATCAATCCTGCAACTCTCCGGTCACAAGAAAAATTCCATATTAGGCCATGGCTGCCCCACGGTTGGACACAATTGGATGATGTGGATCAAAAATCCCTCCCACTGTAAAAACCTTCCTTTCACTCATGTCCATGGGAAAATACACTAGCAGGCTGAGCTGTGAAATTTTTTTCTTTTTACAACTTCATTTACTGTTATTTAGTTATTCATTAGCTGTTGGAGCGGAATGACCCATTCAGTATTCCCTGTGGCTCCAATTAGGGTAGAATGAGCTGGGACCCCCTCCCCAGCATTGAAACCCTGCACCGTGGAACAGTTTATGCACCCCCCCCCCCCCCACCTCCCAAGAAAGAAAAAAAGCCATGGGTTTCAGGGACCAGTGGGAGAATTAAAAGGACATTCCAGGAAAGGTGATAAAATAGACCTAAATTCGATTTGTCTGGGAATTGCCAATATGGCTGTCCAATTTCTACTCCCTGTGGCATCCCAAACTAGGATATCCCAGTGCATGAAATTAAATTGCCACACCCACTCAACTAACCCTGTTCCAATGACACATGCGCAGGTCACGGCCTCGCTATACATTTAGCTAGACATACTCAGCCTGTGATTGGCTGGCTCGGGAATGCCCCCAGCTAGGGGTGAGCAGGGATGCAACCAAGTGGTCAGCTTACACGCTGCTCTGATGTCACAGCATCTTGCATAACTAAATGATGCTGATTCTGCAGTAGCTGACTCGCATAAGTTTACAGTGGCTTCCTATCCACTCTGCATTCTGTTAAAGTGGACCAAACCCCAGGATTTTGCTTTGGTCCTTTCCCTCGGGGCACCCCAATCGGGGATGCCCCGCTGTCTGAAACCCCTCAGATTGCCCCAGATCACCGAGCGCAACTCACCTCTTCCCGGTCCTACGGTGCATGTGCAGCGGCTCATCCAATCAGATATCACAACGTCTAAGCCTTCGTCTAAGGCCAGGGGCTCCATCCCCCGCTTCCCTCTAACAGGGAGCATGCCCACGCCAGCCATTCACAAATAGGATAGCGGGAATGCGGCCGCAGCTCGCGTATGCGCTGTTGGACCGGTAAGCAAGGTAAGTGAATGGGCCGACCTGGGGGGTTTCACACAGTGGGGCATCCTGACTTGCCCCGGGGGGAGGGAATCGATATATGAGATTCCTGGGCAGATCACACTGAGTTTTGGTCCACTTTAAACTGCACTCCACAATTGCTGCAGCCTGCCTGCTGAGTGGTGTTATTTATTTTTTTAAACAAAAATATTGCCACTGATATGACTCTGCTTCAGGGCCCCCTGGCAGGTGGGGGCCCCATGCATTAGCATGGTTTGCCTGGTGGTTAAGCACGCCCCTGCTTATAAGCCCTCACACCTCACACAGCATCCTCTTTACAGCATCCTTTGCTGCTCTCACTCTGATCATCCTTGAGTTGTAATTTATTAAAGGTGTGCTCTTGTGCTCTATGTGTGTATGGATTGGTTTAGTACTTCAGCCTGATTTCGGGCCTCCTGTTGCTCTTACCTAGAGGACTACACTATGTGTATACAGTATTTCATTTGTTTTCCTGATATTTATTTTAAGTCTCTTCTTTCATATTATTCCTGTCCTGACTATACCCCTTATTACTGCATGTTTCGCATGAGACTGGACTTGCTCTTTATTCTGCAGCAATGGGGCATCCTGAACCCTATTTCCTATCATGTGGGATGTGAATTCAGACTCCCCTGCTGTGTGAGCCCCCCCCCCCCCCCATGCAGAGATTCATTCACTTTTCCAGGGCTCCCACGGTGTGCCTGCAAGATGCAGCTGCAACTCCGGCACCCTATCAGCTGTTTTAACAGGGCTGTATGCTGTGCATTACTTTGCTGATTGGACAAGAGCCTGTGCATGCCCCCTTGGCTTGAGATGGTGAGTTCCTAGGCGAACGGGGAGGCCGATTCATTAATAGCGCCAGGTAGCGACAGATGAGCGACAGTAGCGGTATTTTCACAGCGCCCGCTAGTATTCGCTGTGCTTGGCCGTTGTTCGGTTGTTGACAGCGACTCAGTCGGTGTGCGGTAATGTTGAATACGGGGTTAGGAGTCGCTATTTGACAGATTCCGCACTGTATGGGAGCGCATGACAGCGAATGGCCATAGCGAACGGCTCCCAGCATATTCATTAACAAATCACGCTCAAAAAATTCTCGCGCTGTGAAATGCTTGTTTAAACCCCAGAGCGCTGGCGGCGATGTGTTAAAAGTAGTTTTTTAACCCCCAAACAACCATATTTTGGGAAAAAAAAATATATTAAAAAAAATATATAACATTGCAGAAGTGGTCACAGAATTTTTGACATTTAAAAAAAAAAAAAACATTAATAGCAATTAATTAAGAATATTTAAAGATTGCTCCATTGAAATGCATTGGAGAGCGGCAGGTAGCGAGAGGTCATACCTGTCGCTGTTCAAGGTCGCTCACTGGCACTGTGGGGTGAGGCTGGAATAATGATGAATGATTCGCTATCTGGCGCTCTGTCAGTCGCTAAGCAGGATCGGCTTGATAAATGTGTGATTGCGGAGGGGAGCCGGCGTTCTCGTGGCGGTGAGCGTCATTACCGTTCGCTCACCATTCGCTACCTGGCGCTATCCCTTGTTAAATAAGGGCCATGGTGTGGCATCCAGAATCTGAATGCCCGCTGGGCAAGGACCAAAACCTGGGATAGTGAAATGAAGTGTCCAATTTAACTACCGCTGTCAGCACATCGTCAAACTCCAATTACTCAATCACACCTCTACTCTCTGTATTAAGCACTTATTCCCTCTAACCCCCTATCAAAATAAAGATGTCTGTCATTACAATCCAGACGGCTTTCAATGTGACATAACACAACTCCTGTTCAGGAATCATATTTGTAAGAAAAACTAATATTTTGTATTTTTTGTATTTTATTGCATAGCACGCCACAAATGGCAAAATAAATCTAGAAATAATCGTTTTCTATGAATATTGAGTTTAAAATATAACTTGATGATAATATTGTCCTTTCACTTGCTGTTATCGAAGAGGCTAAAAAGAAGGGACAGAAATAAATCACAAATGGCAACATGAATTGTGTGAGTAGCTTGGTTTTATAATAGCCTGATTGTGATGTAGTAATGGATGCTCCCTTATCGCTTGGGACATGTCGCCTGCTGTGACTGATGTGCCTGAAATGAATGAAAGTTGTGGGGGGCTTCTGTGCTTGAGCACACCGTGCAGTGAGATGATGGGGCAGAGCCACGCGGATGAGGAGGGGTTTGATCAGAGATAATCCCCTCGATTCAAAGAGCAAAAGTTAATTGATTTCGTATCGAGAATCGTAAGTTTGGGTGGGTGTTTGTCATTTTTTCCTGTTTTTTTGGCCATTTCCGACTCGCACGAGCCTACGTACGAATGCGTATATGCTCTTACGATCATCGCAAGTTCGTTCCTAAATTTTCGGATCAAAACGTAAAACTTAGGATCAAATCCTAAAACTTAGGATGAAAACGTAAAACTTAGGATAATTGGATGTGTTTCGGTGTGATTCAGAGAACAGTTTTCAAACCTCTAAATACGTTTTAAAAGAAAGCCACTGCCGACACCTTTTAGCAGTCGGATTGCTGTTCTTGAACAGGTTTTTTGGCTATGTGGAGGAGTCTGCGCGTCTTGAGCTCCAATGAACTGCATGTATCAGCATGGCCGAGGCCATAAATTGTATGGCAATGCATACCTGATTCATGTATGCCTTATAAAAGCATTTTAATGTGGACCTTAATTAGTCCTTTGCATGTAAACCTTTATTTGGCTATATATTTGCGTTAATTAAAGAAACTTATGTCCTTTGTTATTTATTTTTAAATTGATGTACTAGAATAATATTTTTAGATTGCATTTATTGGTGTAGTTGTTTACCTTTGCTTTGTTTAATTATTTAAGCACATCTTTGGTCAGATGCATCACACTTACTGAGGAGAGGAGAGCGGGATAAAGTGCAGGATGTGGGTTACTGCTGTATTTTGCACAGACACAGCAGAGCTGGGGGCACGGAAAGGTCAGAAATCAAAGAATCCAGAGCAACACAGTCACAAGGCCCTTTTTGTTTGCAGGCTGCCCGATAATACCTGAGCCGCCATCTTGGCTGTTTCTAGACTCATAACATGCCGAAGTTGCTGGGTGTTTTTTAATTTTTGAGAGCAATCTGTATGTAGAGGGTGTGGGTAACCACACCAAAAATTTAAAGTTGTACCATTTGAAGCCAAAATATAAAAATTAAATCCACAAGTAAAAAATGCAAGTTAAGTAAAAATTAAACAAAGTTAGATTTACTTATGCAAATGCATTCATTAATGGTTGGTTAATGCAAAATGAATGAAATAAAGAAAAATAAAAGACCAAATATTTAGAATGCACTTTAATGAGGTAAGTTTGTAGTGCGCAGCCGCAAGATCAGAAGGATTTACGTCCAGACAAAAAAGGAAAAAGGGCCAAACCAATGTTGCAACCTGAGAAATGAAATGGAAAATTCAGGATGGAAACTGACATAGGTCTGATTCCCGAACTGCCATACGAACGGACGTATATTTTAGGATAGAAACGTATTTGCTTATAGAATCACTCGCAAGTTCATACGAACGCACGAGCGTACGGGAAAAATAGGATGATCGGCACCCAAATCCAAGCTGTTACATGTTTCTTTGAATCAACCCAAATGTATAAACAGTCCCTCATTAAACGTGTGTTCATAATAAACATTACTGCAATCACTGCTCCGTCCTTCATGCTAGGCTGGGTTGGACTCTGAAGGTGAAGTGCCAGGTAATAGGTAGGAAAATGTGGTAGTAAGTCAAAAACCTTAGACTTACAGCTAATAAATTGTGCAGTTTCAACTAACTGTATTGTACTAAATTGATTTTAAAGCTATATAAGTGCAATACTTACTCTATCACCCACAAATTTCGATCGTTCAAAGTCCTTGGAGCTTGCTGTACACTGTCTGAATGCTGACAGTGTGCTCCCCCGCCGACTTCAGTGCACACCCTTGCTTCCAGTTATGAGGGGACAGGCTCCCCCAATTGATTGGCAGCAGGGGGAGCACCATGTGACCATTCACAACTGAAATGCTTATCAGTGGCGGACGCGCAAAAATAAATTACAAAAACACTCATTATTGAAGCTAATAAGATGCAAGCACAATAATGAGATCAGATTAGCCTCCAGATATGATCCTGTGGGAGCTACAGAAAGTAAAGCTTTAAAGCGAAAGCCCACTTTGAATGGCATTTTTGAAAGTTTCATTTTTTTTCTACCAAAGGGATGCTGAGCTAATCTAGTTTTTTTTTCTTATGTTAGCAAATGTGTGATTTATGGCAGCAGTTTTACTACTGGCAACTGTACACCAATTCTGTACACCGAGAAGTGAGCCCTGTACACACAGAACACTGCTGCTATGGCCACTGCTGAGGTGAGGGAGACAAGCCCTCCACATACACACATGCAGGCAAGCCCCCCCCCCCACACGCACACAGTGATCGGCATATTTTATTACACAAGTAAGTGGCATCCGTCCATTACAGGTAGTAAGGGGCATCCCTCATTACAGCCAGTGAGCATCATCCTTCCATTACAGCCAGTGAGTGGCATCCCTTCATTAAAGCTGGTGAGCGGCATTCCTCTATTACAGCCAGTAAGCAGCATCCCTCATTACAGACAGAGGGGGCATCCCTCATTACAGCCAGCGAGGTGCATCCCTCCATTACAGCCAGTGAGGTGCATCCCTCCATTACAGCCAGTGAGGGGCATCCCTCCATTACAGCCAGTGAGGGCCATCCCTCTATTACAGCCAGTGAAGGGCCTCCCCCATTATAGCCGGTAAGCGGCATCCCTCGTTACTGACAGTGAGGGGCATCCCACATTACAGGCAGTAAGCGGCATCTCTCGTTACAGGCAGTAAGCAGCATCCATCCATTACAGACAGTGAGGAGCATCCCTCATTACAGCAAGTGAGCAGCATCTCTCCATCACAGGCAATGAGGGGCATCCCCTCTCCCTCCCCCCAGAAAGCTGGGCACACACTGCTCTTACTGCTTATTGGTGGTCCAGCAGGGGATCAGAAAGCTCGAACTGGCATTCTTGTTTTCTTGGAGCCGACGCCATGTGTTGTCTTTGTAGCTCTACCCCCTGCATGAGCCGGTATGTCCTATGATAGGAGAGACACTAGCTCATGCAGGGGGCCGAGCTTCAAAGACAACCAAGAGCATTGGGCCTACTCTGGAGTCCTGCTCTGATCAACCACTGGACTACCAATTAATAAAGCAGAAAGTAAAAAGCGCGGCCCCAGGGAAGAGGCGTGAGAGCTCAGCAGCACTCAGGTCCGGCGGGCCCGATGGCGGGATGCATGATAGCAGCAAGGCAAAACAGGACAAGTGCCCAAAAGCAGGATTGTCCTGCAGAAATCAGGACAGTTGGCGGGTGTGGACTTGGCGTACGGTTCCCAATAGCAACAGATTGGAGGTAGTGAAAACTACTTCCATAAAACACCTAATTTGCTAACACAAGTGGACTTTCCATTTAAAGCAATGGTTGTTGGACACTACTGTGACGCAGAGGGTGCATCCAGATTGCTGGAGTGGTTACCCCTCATCCCCCTCCTGTGCATACTCTGCAAACACAGGTTTTTACCAGATGCAATGGTACAAGAAATGCAGAGGGGTATGATGCCTAGTTTTCAGACATGTATGTGCTGTATACAGTGGATAAGCATCCCCAAGTAGTGGCAGGGGATATAACTGGCCTATAGGCTATTTAATGTCTTTAAATCAGACCTGCACTCTCACATAAGCCAACGCCTTAGGGGAAAAGGCTTCTTCTAAGCCACCCAAACACCCTCATCCCCCCTGTCAGTTTCCTGTCTTCCTCCAGAGACAGTTCTCCTTGTTCTGAGGGACCAGAAATGGCAGCCAATGTCCAGTATTGGAGGATGTTGGAGGCTGGTGGTGTGTGCTGTGGTTCTCCTCCCACTCATTTCAGGAAATTGGGGGATGACAGGTAGGGTTGTCCCACAATATTTATAATATCTCAGCATCTCTAAAACTTCATGATATTTCAGTATAAACAGTCCAAGCATAGTCCTGGAATTTCAGGTGTTTGCAGTAAAACAATACAGGAACAGGACTCATCTGAGAGATATTTCTCCTGTACAGTAATGTCAGTGTGTGTGTGTGGGAGGGGATGAAGCAAAGCCGCATGGGGTCATTTATCACACATTTCCCATCATCATATTTGTATAAAATTTAATAAGAGGCACCTTCTTCAGTGATGGCCTACTTTCAGCTAACCAACCTACTTAAAGGGATATATTGCGTTGGGCTGCATTTGGCACTGTCCTAAACTGTTATCCCTTTTTAAATTCAAGCAGAAATGGCCAAGATATCAGCAGGACAGGATTGCTGGTCCCTCCCGCCTCGCTCTCCTCTAGATTCATCACATTGCTGTCAGGGCCGAGAGCTGATTATTATGTAGCATTACAGATCCAAGGGCCAAGCCCAATTTTCAGAAGGGAAATCATGAGGTGAAACTGCAAACCTCAATAACTTGGTTCTTTCTTCTTCAATTTAAAAACGGAAATCAGTTTAGGGCAGTGCCAAATGTAGCAATGGTGTAACAATTAACGTTGCCTACCAAAGCATTTTAAAGGGACAGGAAAAGAGACAACAAAAAAAACACATACCCACCTTTGTCCCCTACAGCACTTCTGTCCTAGTCCTGTATTATATATTATAAAGCTTACAGGGTCCTGAGATCAAGTCCCGCAGCATTATCACCAAATGAGAACCTCTGTGTCAAACGGCTGCCCATTGCATCAGTTACACTGACTTCACCTGAATGGAGAGGGCATATCGAGGCTTGGAACACTCCTTCCATTGCAGTGGCCAGTCACTATGACTGACTTAGGGACAGGCATTCGTCACGGAGGCCGCCAGCGAGTGTAAAC
Source organism: Gastrophryne carolinensis (assembly GCA_027917425.1). NCBI lineage: Eukaryota > Metazoa > Chordata > Amphibia > Anura > Microhylidae > Gastrophryne > Gastrophryne carolinensis. The sequence goes on from CM051235.1 coordinate 441,060,201, forward strand.
GCCGCAGGACTCAATCTTGGGACCCAGTAGGCTTTAGGCCCTTTTCGCACTGTAGTGAATACAGTGCAGGGGAAATGCAAAAATGCAACACGACAGCACAGTACACTATTGTGTAGCATAATGTGCCTCTGTTGTAGTACAGTCGTGATGCAGGCATGGCTGACCATTGGGGTGTGCAGATGGAGTGGCGGCAAAGGACATTTTAACTGCTTCACCTATATTCAGAAAGGAAGTTTATGTGGTCACCTTCCATCCCCCGCCCAGTTCCCCAAAACAGCCTGTGTTCCTTTTTTACCTCAGCCAATATACATAAACACACCTGGAAAAAAACAACAGGAAGTAGTATTATGGTGAATGGCAGCCATATGCTAATTAATTCAGTTACAATCAAACAAATAATGGCAATTAGGTTGAAGTGCTCCCCATTGCTGAGCTGTGTGTATGCATCATTATTGAGGGTGGGGCTGCTCAGCCAGGGAGCAATATGCCCGACTGCATCCAGTTTGTGTTGTTAACAATATTGGGCTGAGGTAAAAAATTAAACACAGGCTGTTTTGGGGCACTGGGCTGGGGATGGAAGGTGACCACATAAACTTCCTTTCTGAGTATAGGCGCACTATAATGGATCAGCGTCATTGAGCCTAGGTGGGGTCAAGGGAAACAGGTGCCACATGCTGCCAGATTGCCTTTTTGGGGCTAAGCAGGGTTCCCTGGGGCTGACAGCAGATTTGTCCTGGAAGGAGAGGGAGCACCACCCTCTCATCTCTAGCAGATGTATTTATTAGGATGGGGGGCCTAATGGAGGATGCACAGTCTGATACCCCGGGGGGCATCATCCTGCAGTCTTGCACAGGACACCTTTCCATGTAAGGCCAGCCCTGCACTGAGGATGGGTTAATGTAATGACATGCCTGGTGGTTAGCGTGTGCCAGGGAGTAGGTTCATGAAGGGATGCAGGGTGTCCTGTGTATGTCAGTGGAGGCAGTAGGTGACAGGTGCTCTTTGCTCACAAAATGTTGCAAAACAAAGGTAAGCAACTCCAGGGATTCTTAAAAACAGCGATCCTCCAATCCCAAACAAGTTCTTTACCAACACCTAAATATTTCAAGTTTCAACTCATTTTTAAAAAAACATACACCCCTATCAAGAAGTTGCAAGTATAGTCATTCAAAAGTGCAATACTAGAAATGTCCAGTGCGCCATGGATACACAGCTGTGTCCAACTTTTTACAATCAGTCGGGATTGGGCAGTGAATGGCCTCTGAGATTGACATGGGCCGTATGCCGCACTTCCCTGATACCAGGGGCACAGCTAGGGGGGAGCAGGGGGACATGTGCCCCGGGTGCAGCAATGGCCTCTGAGATTGACATGGGCCGTATGCCGCACTTCCCTGATACCAGGGGCACAGCTAGGGGGGAGCAGGGGGACATGTGCCCCGGGTGCAGCAATGGCCTCTGAGATTGACATGGGCCGTATGCCGCACTTCCCTGATACCAGGGGCACAGCTAGTGGGGAGCAGGGGGACATGTGCCCCGGGTGCAGCAGGTCAGTGGAGCACCAAAGGGGAGCTTGAGTACAGGTGGGGGTGGGGGGGTGGGCATTTCGACTGTTTGCTCTGGGTGCCAGAATGCCTAGCTACTCCTCTGTCTGATACTTACTATACCCAAGGGGCTCCACGCCCCACTCCCAAATCCCGGAAGACATTAAGCAACAAAACACGTGTTGGGCTATGCTGTGAAGCTTTTGTGTGTTTGGACACCCAGAGACTTTCAAGGAATTTAGTTTTAGTGTCTGTTCTAATTTTTTTGTCCATTAAAGTAATTTGTTAGATCTACGTTTTATTGAGGAAGAGTGGAGGCTGCGATCAGCGCTGAGAGTAAAAGCCATTACTAACAGACACAGCACAATCATCACTAAACAGATATCGATTGAGGATATTGGGGAGTGACGAGCAAGGCACGGCTGTAGGAGGATAAGCCGCAGCTTATAAAGGACGCCACACATTGAAGCAAAGTGGCGATATATAAAGGGAGGCACAGTACAGCATCACGGCCTTGTAGAGCCCCCATTGTAACGGCGCTTCCAGGCTATAGATGGTAAAATACTCCTTTTTCATAAATGTATTGTAAAGCTTTATTTTATGCCTGGGAGCTCCTAGATGCCTTAGTGAGAGTTGGAAGTAGAGCCCCTAGGGCAGCGGTACTCAACTGGCGGACCGGGGTCCGAATTTCTGGACTCCTGACTTGACAGCCCTGCACTTAGTTGCTTCTGTGTTGCCATGCTCAGCGCTGCCCATTTACAGATTGGCGTTGTAGTTGTTTGTCTCCCTGCCAGTGTCATGACTCCCTGGCACCTAGCATTGCAATATGAAGTACTGCACGGACAGGAAGTGGCATTGCAAGGTATAATCCACCCCCAGCCCACCCCCAATTTGCTGATTTCTACCTATCCATCCCCCCTGACAGCGCCCCATTCGGACCTCCGCCTCTCACCAGATGCCTGTAAATGGACCTTTACAAGAAGTGGTTGAGTACCCCTGCCCTAGGGAATGGTAAGTATCAGGGGAGTGCAGCATACGGCCATTCTTGGTCTGAGACACTGCCCAATCCCAAATGATCGTGAAAAGTTGGACACGGCAACGTATCCATAGCGCAGTAGACATTTCTAGTATTGCACTTTTCAATGACTATTTTCTTGATAGTGGTGTATTTTTTTTTAAAAGCAGTTGAAACCTGAAATATTTAGGTATTCAATGAAATAGAGTCTTGCAATCTCTAGACCACTGCAGCTTGGAATTGATTATGTGCTACATATACCTAACAAAATGTCCAGATGAATATAATTAAACTTTACCAACACCTTTAGCTTGGATTCACAGGTTTTAACTTTTTCCTAGGCTTCATTGTAGCTTATACTGGTCTTTCACCAAAAGGATACTAGACTCTGGCTCCTGGCCAATGTCTTTTACCAGCTTCTAGTTTCTGCTTCACTTTACAATTAACACTACAGATTCTGCCTTGGTTCTGAACCTTCGAATTGGCCTGGTTCCACCGAGACCACCAAAAGTCTCCTGTTATCACATATGATGTGCCATGTGAGGCTGCTTTACAAAGAAGCCGCAAACTAGACAGAACTGCCTCTAGCTTCTTAGAACTGACTTCTAACTAACTCTGACACCTAACCTATAACTAACTCTAACTATGGTAACCATTAACTTTCTCTCTACCTGACTAGGCACCATCTAGGTTTTCAATCCAAGACTGACAGACCTTGGGGAAAGTTTTTGTTGATATTATTTAAAATACTGGTCGAATTCTCGTTCACAAAAAAACCTATTCATTCTGTCACGTAGTTCTTGGAAGGGAACTTTATCCTTTTTACATGCTTTATACAGTTTTGCTACAAGGCATTAGACTGTGTTGGGCTTTAGTTATGCTTTAAGGCTTGACACAAAGAAGGGCAATCCTTGGATCTCTATAGATAACTTAGGAAAAAAAGTGTCTGGAATAGGCCATGGACCCTTGACCAGAACCCCCTTATGCCCAGGCCCACCAAATATGGAGAACTCAGTGGCTTAACTAAATCTGAGGGGGCCCTGGTGCAAATATTAAATGGAGCCCTGTTAAGGCTCAAAGACCAAATGTTTTTTTTAACTCAGACAACTAAAGCTAGCTACACAGCTAGACAACTAAAGACTGAAACAGCAGAGAGAAATCCTGCTTCCTTTCTCTAAATTATGCCAAGTGAGCAAAAATATGATAAATAAGGTGGAGGAGCAACAGTGATGCACCTCTCCCAACCTTTCGGGCCCTAGTGCAGTTGTATTCTTTGCACCCCTTTTACTTATGCCCCTGGAAGGAACCATAACCAGTCACACAGAATGTTAGAAGGAGATAATGCTGGCTGTATTGAAGAACAGCATGGCTGCAGTATGCTTGTGTGATATCGTCTCCCCACACAATGGACCTTGGGATTTTGCTATAAGCTCCCCACACCAAACTGAGAGAGATTTACCTCAGAAAAGATATCAGCTTTTCTTATGATACACACATGCTGGCTTACCAGCCGCTGGGGGGGATGAAGGTAACTATGGGCCTTATTTATCAAGCCCTTCTGCCAGAATACGCCACATCAGTGCAAATGTAAGTTGTGCAAAATATAATTAGGTTGCTGTACCACTAATGTTTTAAGTGGACCAAAACCCACCACGATCGTCACGGGAATCTATAGGACCATAGGAAGAGGTGAGTTTGTTTGGGCAAACTGGGAGATTTCACACAGTGGGGCACCCCCGATCAGGACACTTTAAGAGGTGGTAGAATTTACTATAGCCATTAGTTTAGGTTAAAATATGATCTACTGTACATCACTAGATGACAGTCTTGTACAAGGTCCATGAGAAGGTTGGCTCTTTAGATACGAGGGCAAGGTCCTTATTTAACACTTTGCTTTAAAGCTGACCAAAACCCCAATTTTTAACTAGCATCCCCTGAGTTGCTCTCCCCATGAAGAGAACCTTTGCCAATTTTTACTGCCCCTACTTCACTCTAATCCCAGATAATGGCACCTGTTTTAGCTGTAAAGCTCTGCCTCCTCCATTCGTTGCCCCTGTTGTGTGTGGCAATGATGTAAATGCCACATCGATGTAATGACTGATCACCTGCCATCTTACATAGAGGAACAGCAGAAACAGTGTTCCAGGACAATTCAAAAAATGAAAATATTCATTTCTAGTTCTACACCCTAAAAGGGGAATATCGGCAGGGGCTTTGGCCAAATGTATTTCACAAGTTCAGCGGGTTTTGGTCTGCTTTAATGTCAAAACTAAGGGGGTTATTCAAGAACGGATAGCGCCAGGTAGTGCTTCGTAGTGGCAGGCAGCGTCTGGTGAACGCCCGGCGCTGTACGCCAAACCACATTTAAGAAAGCGAATCTGGTGAGTGACTCTAACAGCACCATGTAGCGTCACATGTATTATTACAGGCAGCTCAGCGTATAGCGCCGACGCTCTAGGCTCAGGAGCGCCATGTAGTACCTGTCAATTTGTAGCGCCCTCCAATACATTTCAGTCAGGCTTCATTAGTTGTGTATAAATAACGTGTTTGCCAAAAATTTTTTTTGCTCAAAACATTGTGTGACCTCTCCTGGCTGCAAAGAAACACTTTTAATATATATATATATATATATATATATATATATATATATATATTTTTTTTTTTTTTTTCTTTCAGGTCGGGCACTAAAGTGTCATTCATTGTCACAGTGATAAAACAATGTCATTCCATGGGTTTTCACTTTGTTACTGGTGGATATGTGTTCAAAATCAGACTTTGATCACACAGTGTCTGGCGCTCTATGCTATAGCGCCCAGCTTTAGAGCGCCTGGTGTTATGTGTGTGTAGTTTTTTGTTAAATATGGTGTTGAGCGTCGAGTGCCGGACGTACTGAGCTGGCGCTACCTCTCGTTCGCTGCAGTGTTGTACTGATGCCCAAGCGGCCTACACACATCACATTCATCAATGCCGGCCAGGTTACTACAGCGCCTGATACCCACTTACAGCGTCTACTAGCGGTCGCTCTAAGCGCTTCTATACAGGCGCTCATCTGGCAATACGTGACGCTTGTAGTGAATCAGCCTCCACGCCAAGATCAGGCCAGATTTGTTTCTCCATGACATGAGTCCAGTTCTGGCATATTTGTGCATTCAGAGAGATGTCATCTCTCCAACATCGTTGCTTCATCGTCAACATCATCATTTCCTTTTATAAGTTCAGTCCGATAAGAGGTGTCTGAATGGTGTCTCCTGGCGCCCCCTACCTGGGGAAACTGGAATGGTGACCTGCATCATCGCATATGCTGCCCATGGTTATTGATAACCAGTTTAGAGACACAGGGACACAGGGGAGCAGCAGAAAAGAGAGAGATTGAAGGACAGCTATTTTGTACACCACTCACAAGAAATGTATGAGCTAGTACTTTTAATTAACTGAAATTAACTAAAAGAAGCACTACAGCAGCAATGTATAAAATGAATAGTTTTAACATATTTTTACATTTTAGATAACGAGAAGAGTTTTTCCTTTACTGGAATTTAAAAAGGAGTTCCACTTGCTTGCAGTATCTCACTGTGTTAGACCCCCGTATCTGCCGTTCTGCTCATCTTCTCCTGGAGCCCGCTCAGTGTCGCAGCCGCATCCTCGCTCACCTTTGGCTGTGCACGCACTCCACAGTTAGGGAGAAGAGCAAAATCAAATGCCACCCGTTCAGCCAGTCAGCGCACTCGGTTGGAGGGGATACACATAGCATGGCATCCCAAATAAGGATAAAGAATAAAGAGGAACAATACCTTTGAGAGTGAAATTCCTGGGTGGAGTTCCTCTTTAAAAGAAACTGGGGTCATAGATTTTTGAACGTATCATTTCACTTTTACTAGGGGGAATTACTCACCTATAACTCCCTGTGCTCTGAAATTGTGGCAAACAGTAGCAATAACCACTCTAATATCTGTCCAAAGCATTGCATCATGGGTAAAAATATCTAAATGTATCATTAGATTTTCAGTGGCAATAAGCCATTACTCCAGCAAAGGCTTGTATCGGAGGACTAGTAGTTAGAGATGTGCCGTACTCTCCTATAAAAGCAAAATGTTTCTTTCACAAACCTGTCTCTACTGATTCTTTGTTCTATAAAATAAGGATTTTTATTATAAGCCCTTTTTTTTGCTTTAAAGCGGAATGACAATCCTGGGTTTTGTTTCCCAATTCAAGATGCCCCGCTGCTTGAAACCCCCCAGAATGCCCAGAATATCTCACCTCCTTCTGGTCCAACGGTGCAATAGGGCTCTGATTGACTTCAATGTGGAGCACAAAGGGCCTCATCCACAGCGGCATGGACGCTCCCACCCCAGCCTATCTGAATGGCTGGAGCTTGCGCACAGCCCAAGGATGCAGGGGATGCAGACATTCTTGCTCCCCATTGTAAACAATCAGAGCCGTTGGCTAAATTACATAGACACGACAAACGGCTCTGAGATGAGAGAGCCCACGCATGTGCTGTTGGACCTTGGCAAGGTAAGCTGATACCAGGGATCTTGGGGGTTTCACACAGCAGGGCATTCCAATTCAGGATGCCCCAGGGGAATTCCAGCCTTGCAAGATTTTATATTCCAGAGCCGGCATCCCGGGCTTTGTTCCACTTTATAGCTGACCTAAGCATGTATCAGTCTAAAAGATTCCAGCGCCAGGTGAGTCTCTCTCTCTCTCTGGGTTGATTTGGGATGCCCCGCCTTGTGAAACCTCTCAGGAATGCCATAAAATGTACCTTTCTCACAATCTCACAGCACATGGGGGCTGCTTCAGCATCCCTTTGCACACTCCTGGCCTACCTGAATGGGTAGTGAGTTAAGTCTTGGTCCACTTTAGGTAGAACCAGCTAGAACTTGAGGAACAAGAATTATTTGATTATTATGAAAAGACGTTGCTAGGGCAGAGAAGCAAATCTGCTGAAACCCCAGACAAGACAAGACCAAACATAGCAAGACATTTTAAGATCAAAAGCAAAGATTTAAAAAATAGCTCTGGAGAATATGTAAAACACTTCCTAAAATAGCTGCAACGATGAGCCGTGGGCACAGTGGATAATTGGAGATGGAATTAGCAAATGGGGGCAGGGAACATCCCTGGCATTATTTCCAAGGTCCAACATGTAACTGGGTAGAGAGCAGTCACATCAAACGGAAGAGGTACTGGAGTGTGTGCATTGGTGTGAGTGCGTTTTATGTGTATTATTAGTCTGTGCGTATCCAGGTTGTGTTTGAACAGGAATCTGGAGAGGAGTGGAGGGGTACTGCATGCTCGGTCCTGTGTCTCTTTGTATGAGGGGGTGGCATTACATCATACACGTTTTGTCTTTTGTAATCTGACTCTAGGAATGAGGTTCAGCTAAAGCAGGTAATCAGTAACCAGACTGGATCATCCGATCAGACAAGGGGGTGGTGTGATTTGCCTTCTCTCCTCCCAAATCTGGGCTGCAGAAAGCTAACTTTGTGACTATTCTAACTCTTTCTCTATTCCTATATACTCAAGGGATCTCCCTATAGTCTCGGATCTAGATCTGTCTGTCAAACTCTCAGCTGTCAAGTATAGTGACCAGTGATACCCCAGGATCAATTCCAGGCTGTACAAATTGCTCTCACTGAAGGTCACAACATGATCCTGCATGGCCTCCCCTTCTTGCTGACGTACTACCTACTCCTTGGACCATTCCAAATTGTAGCAGATGAGGCAGATTATGGAGAAGAGATGGTCCTTTCTCTGGCCATGGAAGAAGATGTCCAAGTTGACACTGAGAAGAAATCAGTGCCAGGAACTTTCTTCTGGAGTAACAAGGTATACCATATGGTTTGATTTTATTTGCATTTGTTCTAGATAAGAGAAGAAGTGCATCCCAGGGGATGTCACTGAGCAGGTGGTTTTACTGAGCCTTTTATTACCTGTTAACTTGGAAGGCTCAAGCTCCTTTCTGTATGTCTGTCCTGCATCAAGCTGAGATGGGTTAGGCAGGGTGCATTCTCTAGTATACCTAAAGCGGACCTTCACCCTGAATAAGAGCATATCTTATATGTTTCCCACACCCTGTACATACAGATTGCTCACATTAAAAATCATCCTACCTGCATCTACTGCATTTTATGAGCCTTTAAACATCCAAGATGGCGGCCCATGGAGTCTCGCTACCTGCAAACAGGAAGTGTCTTCTGACTGTGTCGCTCTGCATTCTGGGATTGCTGTCCTCTCCCTGACCCCAGCTCTGCTCTGTCTGCTTCTAGAGTCCTGAACAGAGTTGCAGCCCGGTGGGTAAAAGAATAATAAGATGACTGGGAATAGTTTTATAAGGGTTTGGGCTTTTCATTAAACCATGCTGAAGGCCCAGTTTAAGGGATCCTATTCCCAGAAATGAAGCTTATGTCATCACATTCTATCCCCAGCACAGTGTCCCAAAACAGTCTGTTTCCTTTTTTTTAACTAAAGCCTTTGCACAATATTTATAAAAACTCAAACTAGTTGTAGTCTGCTGTTCGAATGGTCAGCCATATTGCTCCCTGGTCGTGCAGCCCCTGGTGCTTTCCAGCCATACATTCAGATAAAAACACAGCTCAGCATTGGGAGTCAACGTTATCAGTTATAATAACTGCAATAAATATGAAAGCACTTTAAACTAAACTGCCGTTATGTGGCAGTTTAGCTTGTAAATTAATGAATTAGCATTTGACTGCCATTCAGACATAATACTGTTTACTGTTAGTGTTTTAATTCATATTGGGCAAAGGCTATAGAAAAAACAGAATCATAGGCTGTTTTGGGGCAATGGGCTGCAGATAGAAGGTGACAATATTCCTTTCATTTTTGGGTATAGGATCACTTGAAAAAGGACCAAGGGGGAAATATGTGTAGGCTGAGGTACAGATTACTAGAGCGTATGCATTACCAGGTCTACAGCCTACAGCTGAATCTGTTTCCAATACAAAGAATAATACAGATATATGACTGGATGATTCCTGCTCTTAGGAGCATCCTGATTTGCGATGCTCCCCAACGTGAAATCCTCTATGGTCCCTGTATACTCCTTGTGGCCACCGTTTAGCCACAGCACCATACTCATTCCTTCCTCCCTGCTTTCTGGGAGGTTTCACATGGCAGGGCAACACAAATCCTGATGCCCCTGGGGTTTCAAATAATGGGCTTTGGTCCACTTGTTTTTCTTTCCTTAACTCACATGCAATTGATCCATCCCGCTGAACTGCTGTGTAAAATCATTTGTGATTGTGTGTGCGAAGAGAGGTGGGGTAGCAGTTTGCTTTTTTAGTCCAAGGCAAATGAGCTCTGGCAGCATAAAAATGGAAAATGTAATACTTATCTTGCAGTAATTTTCCTTTCCTGGTGCCTCCCATGGCGGCATACTATGTGTTCCCTGTCCCTGCCCCCTAACCCTGATAGGACACTTCCATTATAAGTTTTTGGTCCACCCCTCAGGGCATCCCAAATATAGGCAGTGTGAGGTATCCCAATTACAAACGGTGTACGGGCATCCCAGTTACCAGCTGTGTGCAGGAATTCCAATTACAGGCAGTGTGCGGGCACCCCAAATACAGGCAGTGTGCGGACATCCCAAATACAGGTAGTGTGCAGGCATCCCAATTACAGGCAGTGTGCAGGCATCCCAGTTACAGGCAGTGTGCGGGCATCCCAAATACAGGCAGTGTGCTGGCATCCCCAATACAGGCAGTGTGCAGGCATCCCCAATACAGGCAGTGTGCAGGCATCCCCAATACAGGCAGTGTGCTGGCATCCCAAATACAGGCACTGTGCTGGCATCCCAATTACAGGCAGTGTGCAGGCATCCCAGTTACAGGCAGTGTGCGGGTATCCTAAATACAGGCAGTGTGCTGGCATCCCAATTACAGGCAGTGTGCTGGCATCCCAAATACAGGCAGTGTGCTGGCATCCCAAATACATGCAGTGTGCTGGCATCCCAAATACAGGCAGTGTGCTGGCATCCCAATTACAGGTAGTGTGCTGGCATCCCAATTACAGGCAGTGTGCAGGCATCCCAGTTACAGGCAGTGTGCGGGTATCCTAAATACAGGCAGTGTTCTGGCATCCCAATTACAGGTAGTGTGCTGGCATCCCAATTACAGGCAGTGTGCTGGCATCCCAATTACAGGTAGTGTGCAGGCATCCCAAATACAGGCAGCGTGCAGGCATCCCAATTACAGGTAGTGTGCAGGCATCCCAAATACAGGCAGTGTGCGGGCATCCCAAATACAGGTAGTGTGCAGCATGCCCCAAAAACAAACAAACAAAAATTATATTCCCCAGCCCTCACAAAGCTTTCCCACCAATTTAAACAGAGAGAGAGAGACAGCCCCACAGACAGATAGACACACACACATACACATTACCAGCGTCCTCCGCCTTCGTCACCGCCACCCACTGCCTCCACTGGCCGCTGCCTTGACTGTCACCTTTGCAGTAGCTACCTCCTCCATGGCCGCCGCTGTCCACTGCCTGCCACCTCCTTTGCCGCCACAAATTTCTAGCAGGTCGATTCTGGCTTCTGGGTGGCAGGAGGCGGTGGGCAGCGGACAGCATTGGCTATGGAGGCGTTGGTTACTGCAAAGGCGACAGTCAAGGCAGCGTTGATGTCACTTTAAGAAAAAATTTCCCTACCTTCTTCCGTCAACTGCCGAGATAGCCAAGACTTGGCCCTTTAGAGGTCGCAGTCCAAGACCCTTGTCCAAACCCACTTTCTAGGATGTTCTTTACTGAGTAATCCTCCATTCTAATATTGGTGTCTTTGTAATATTCTGAAAATTTCTCCCAATTTCTAGAGTATGGGCCCCTTCTTATCACCTTGAATTGTTCTAGTTTGGCCTTCCGAGAACCCTAGACACGTCTATCTCCACCTTTCAGTATCTAGGCTGCTAGGTTCAGACGGCTGAGACCAGGATAGATCTCCTTTCCTTGTGTCAACAAGTTCAGAATTATGGGCAGACATACTGGCTCTCTACCCCGAGAGAGAGCCAGTATGTGCCCATGGCATTCTGGTAGGGTAATCTTGTGAAGATGTCTTTCGTCTTACTGTTCTGTATGGTTGCAAACAGATAGAAATCCGGCTTTGGCCATCCTAGCAGCAGTTGGTTGAAGACCTTTTTGTTCAGGCTCCACTCCTTGCTGTCTGCCATTGATCTTAATAATTTGTCCGCTATCATATTCAGCTTGGCCGAGATATATGTTGCTGATAATGACATTTGGTGGCATTTCTCCCATTGGAGATGCACTGCACGTCCCTCCTTGTCTGCTTTTGTGTGAGCAGGCTGGAGTATTGTCCCTCTACAACATCACTGGGCGACCCCTGAGTTTGCTTGGCCTGCAATGCCTTTCTTGCCACCCTGACCAGATTCTGAGGGCAGAATGCCCATTGGTCCCGTACTGTCATGCCTTCTCAGGTGGCTCCACACTTCAGACGGCTCCCATCTGTAGTTACTGTGCATCATTGAGTTTTTGGAAAGGACAAGCAGTTCCTCAGATTCTGCTCCTGAATACACTACGAAAGTGAGGTTTTCATCTTCTGGGACATTGACCTCCAATCCCACTGTCTCAATAAGCCCCACTGGAAGATCCTTGCCATCCAGTGTGACCACCTCACCATGTATCAACAAGGTCTGAACATATTTTGAGAGCACGGAAGCTTGTTCCATATCCCTGCGAGTCTTTGTTCGCACAAAACTGTCCTTCGGGACAGGACCTAAAAAAAAACGCCATTTGTGTCCCTCTAGGATGGTATTCAAGACCCACTAGTCTGACACTTCCCGTGCCCAACAGAAAAAAAAATGTTTCAAGCCCCTGCTGCCACCAGTTGGGTCTTCTCCATTGTATTCCCAAACAAAGATGCTCCATCATAAGGGATCTTTGCCCAGTTGACCTTAGAGATCAGATCCGCTGACCAGCCCTTCAGCCACAACTGCCTCCTAGCTGTGACCACAGGCAGCATGACTTCTGAGTAAGTCTTTGAAGGCCTCTTCTATGTAGTTGCTGGTCAACATTAGATCCTGCATGGCTGCCATAATGGCTGACACATCCACCCCTTTCATCAGAGCTTTGTCGATATTGATAATCCACCCCCTATTGTTCTGATCACAGCTGTGATTTCCACCACTGACCTACATGAGGACCCTGTCTGCATATAATTGCATTTTAAGTCCATACCAATCTTCTTATTCAAAGGATCCTTAAAGGACAAGCTGTCCTCCATGGGCAGTGTTAGATGCTACGTGATTCACTGCCATGTCTACTACAGGTGGTGCGTCTAATGCTTTCATGTCTTCCGGTTTAAACGGATATAGCGTGTTGATTCTATTCCTCTGTGATTGTTTCCTCTCAGTGGATTTCCACTTGCTGGGGAAGATCTTCTTGATCTCAGGAAAAAATGGTAGAACTACCAGCTTCTTGAACAGCTGAGGATAGTACTTTCCCTCATTGGCTGAAGCTCTTCCCAGTTTAGGGCCTGTTTCACGACGATCACCAGGGAATATATGAGCGTAAATTCGAAAGGGCTCTGTATAATAGGAACCTCCTCAATTTCCCCATCTTCATTTGAATATACAATTGGGAAATTTGGTGCTGGAGTGTTTGCCATTGCAGCTTAAGGAGCACAGAGAGATCGAGCCTGCATTTCCTCCCTTACCACTGCCTCCTTTGAAGCGCTCCAAGGGATCATTGGTTCAGTAGTTTTGGGTGCCAGTGCCTTAAAGCAGTCAGAGCACAGCTTTTTGCCTGGGACTGCCCTCTTGCTGCACGTGCTGCATTCATACCTGGGTATATAGTACCTATTACTGATCCCCATCACCTCACCTGGCTGGAGGAGATCTAGATTTGAGCCTATATATTCTAGTTGATGACAATCTTCTCCTTTAAGGTAATCTGAAATATCTCTTTTTTCTTATATTTCTTTGCAGTATGCTTCGAATTAGAGCCAGTTTGCTAGCCCAAGATGGCACTCCTTCCACATCACGCATACTCTGTTGTGCTTCTTCACTGAAGTTTAAGAGATAACAGTTAAGCGCACATACCCAGGGACCCAAAGGGTCTCATAATATCTGGCCTGTGCCTCCTGCGCAACTATGGCTCCCAAGGACTCCGCCTGGAAAAAGAGAGCATTAAGTCCCAAGGTGCAGCAAATGATAAAAACAAAGGGAGGGAGGAGCTGACAGCTAACCCGCAGACCAGATGTCCAGCTGAGCCCGAGAGTAGTGAGCCGTTGGCTTTCTTTAGCTGTTATAGGGCTAGGGCGCTGGTATCCACCTCTGCTCTGCGGGACCTCACTGCCCCCTGGCCGGCCACAGACTTGCTAGTTCTTCTCTCCACCCCTGGGCTTCTGTTAGTGGTGAAACTGCTGCCTGCCCCTGCCAACCACGGACTTCTTGGTTCTTCTCTCGTCCCCTGGGCTTCTATTGGCAGTGAAAATACTGCTCCTCAGTCCTAGCAATCCCAGCGGCAGTAGTCAGGTGAGTTAAAAGGCATTTAGTCTGTGACATAATAGCATCCAGTGCACAGCCCCGGGTCTACATGGGTGGCTGCTCCCCTCTGTCCTGGGCAACTCCCTGTTGGCAATAAATCATGGTCCACAGGCATTTAGTCTATGTCTTACAGTCGGCCAGTGCACATCCCATTAGCTAATTTATATCCAGTCTTGTGCTGTGCATTTAACCTCAGCGCCTGCAGAGAAAGGTATATAAATGAACATAGGAATGCTCATGCAAAACTTAGGGAACATACCTGGTCCTTAGGGAATGGACAGATAAAAAGGAATGGTGAGCTGACATGTGGACCAAACATTTATAAGGAAAGTGTCCTATCAGTATTAAGGGGCAGGGACTTATTATGACGCCATGGGGGTGCCATGAAAAATTATCTTGATAGTTTACTGGCTGTATACTAAGCAGAAGTTGAAATAAAATAACAGGATAAGAGACAGGCTCCCCCTCCCTTCAGAGACTGAATAGTAAATTCTGTCTGGATGGGAAACTATCATAATTATCAGAATTAAAATGAAATGTCTCGACTCATGAACCTCATCCTTCCTTTTACACTCCCAAATACATCCTGAATTGCTCATCTCTTCCATGTCGGGCCCGTAGTTGTGCTAAGTGATCTATTTATATTTTGTTATATTTAGGGGCATTTGGGCATTTGGGCTGTGGTGCCAATATTCAAAAAGGGATCTAGGGTGGAACCTGGGAACTACAGACCGGTAAGCATAACATCTGTGGTGGGCAAGCTGTTTGAAAGTTTCTTAAGGGATACTAACCTGGAGCACCTTGGGGAAAATGACCTTATTACTCCATATCAGCATGGATTTATGAGGAATCGCTCCTGCCAGACAAACCTAATCAGCTTTTATGAGGAGGTAAGTTCAAGATTGGATCAGGGGGAGTCATTGGGTATCATATATCTTGACTTTTCTAAAGCATTTGATACTGTGCCACATAAAAGGCTGGTACAAAAGATGAGAATGCTTGGACTGGGGGGAAACGTGTGCAGATGGGTGGGAAATTGGCTTAATGATCGGAAGCAGAGGGTGGTTATCAATGGTACACACTCAGATTGGGTCACTGTTACTAGTGGAGTACCACAAGGGTCAGTTCTGGGACCAATTCTCTTCAATATATATATAAATGACATTGGGTATGGATTAAACAGTAAAGTCTCAATCTTTGCAGATGATGCTAAGCTGAGTAAAGTAATTAAAACAAAAGAGGACAGCAGGCAGCTACAAACAGATTTAGATAAATTGGAAGCATGGGCAGTTAAATGGCAAATGAAGTTTAACACAGATAAATGTAAGGTTATGCACATGGGAAGGAGAAATCTGTGTCATGATTACACATTAAATAAAGAAACACTTGGTAAAACAACAATGGAAAAGGACCTAGGGGTTTTGGTTGACAATAAGCTCAACTGTAGTAATCAATGCCAGGCAGCTGCTGCCAAGGCAAATAGGATCATGGGGTGCATCAGGAGGGGCATAGGTGCTCATGACCAGAGCACCATTTTACCCCTGTACAAGGCACTGGTCAGACCCCATATGGAATACTGTGTACAGTTCTGGGCACCTGTGCTTAAGAAGGACATATCAGAACTGGAGCGCGTTCAAAGAAGGGCAACAAAGTTAATAAAAGGAGTGCGGGGGCTAGAGTACCCGGAAAGATTGTCCAAGTTAGGTTTATTTAGTCTAGAAAAAAGACACTTGAGGGGTGATCTAATAACTATGTATAAATATATTCGGGGTCAATACAAAGATCTGTCTCACAATCTATTTATACCCCGGAGTGTAACCATAACCCGGGGGCATCCACTAAGGTTAGAGGAAAGGTGCTTTCTCCACCGACATAGGAGGGGATTCTTCTCTGTAAGAGCAGTGAGACTATGGAACTCGCTGCCAGAGGAGATAGTAATGATGGATACAGTAAAAACGTTCAAAAGTGGCCTTGATGCCTTCCTGGCATGTAATAACATTTCCAGCTATGGCTACTAGACCACTGGAAGGAATTAAACAGGCTGAACTGGATGGACTAAAGTCTTTATTCAGCCTTACATACTACTATGTTACTATGTTTATGGATGTGTCTCGTGTATAGAACCTGTAGCCACGAAAATAGAAAACACGGCCTTTGATAACCCAAAAAGTCTAGAACAAGCCAATCCAATGTAGTACAGAAAAAAAATTGTTAAAACTTAGCTTTTACTGGAACGTTTAAAATCAGACGAAAGTCATTACAATCCAAGGCCTCGATTCAATAAAGGTAGAAAAAAATTCTCATGGTAGTAAGATTCAATTCATGAGAAAAAAGTCTGAGAATGTCACTGTTACTGAATCACCAGCTAAGAAAACAATGAAAGTCAATGGCACTTTTTACTCCTAAGAAAAGTAGAGAACTGTTTACTCCTGTCTACACTGTAGTAAAAGCTGCCATTGACTTTCATTGTCTTTTTATCTAGTGATTCAGTAACAGTGACATTCTCAGGCTTTTTTCTCATGAATTTAATTTTTTACTACCATGAGAATTTTTTTCTACCTTTATTGAATCGAGGCCCAAGTCCCCTAACCATGCTGCTCATCACAGCCTTTGAAGATCTCCTTCTGGACCATCTTTTACTGCAGCCTTTAATGGCCCTTTCTCCCCCAGCTGTGAAACTACTAACCAGATCTCCTGCTCCTGCAGATTATTCATTTATCATTTGAGCAGAAGACAATCAGGAATATAAACATATTGCTAGGGGGCATATGGAGGGAGATGGTGCCAAGAGAAACACCGTAGGCCTCAGGAACAGCATTGTCATTTAGGCTTATTCAGCAACGTGAGAATTTTTATTTCTCACTTTTTTGTCCATTTTCTTTCCTTAGTGTAACTTTATCCAAACATTTGCACAGCAAAAATGGTGCTGAGTTGCACTGAGGAAAAAAATCAAGATACATTTTCTTTTCTCACAAAAGAAATGAGAAAAATAATTCTCACGGTGATGAATCAGCCCTTTACTGCTTGTTTTCTATTGTTCTGGATATCATTTATTTAGCATAGAAAATACATCGCTCATTATCTCTACCCTGTCATTGGCAGTAATCTTACCTGTCTCTTCTGGTACTTTGCCCTATATGCATAGTGTGCACCCTGCTCTCTATAAAGGAGGTGCATTTAAAACAGGTTATTACGGTAATATATACGTTACATTTTATTTGTTACTCTTACTAAAGTGGCATTCCATCTTGGTTTTTCAGGACAGTTGGAGAATGTCAGGGCAATATATTGTGGTGCTGAATGAAAATGTGCACAAGTCACAGACAGAGAGGGTGATTCGCCGCCTGCAGACCAGGGCAGCAAAACATGGCTACTTGATTAAAATTACCCATATTTTTTATGAACTGTTTCGTGGATTCCTGGTCCGGATGAGCAGTGACCTCTTAGAATTGGTAGGTAATCAAATATGATAACCTTGTTAGTTGATAAAGTACAAAAAAAAACAAAGAGGGGCCTCCACAAAGCCCCTAGTTACTCAAGAACAGATTTGCACCACTAATTGATCTACAAAACATATTTTATTGATTGATACACAAGACATGTTAAAACTTTAAAGTACATGTAACAACATGCAAACTGATATGATTAAACTGCATATGATGTCCTTTGTACCAAGATAAATCATCTCTATTGTAAAACTCTGATTATGTTTTCCTTTTCACTTTCAGGCTCTGAAGTTGCCGCATGTGGATTACATTGAGGAGGACTCATATGTGTTCGCTCAGAGCGTCCCATGGAATCTTGATAGGATTGTTCCTGCACCACATGTAGGCAACCAGTTTAGCCCCCCAAGTAAGAATTTTTAAGCCTTTTGGCAGCCATCAACCCCAACGCTAAGCCTAAGCCAACAATAAAAATAACTTACCAGAGATGACAGCAGTGAGGGTCATGCTAATTATTTGGTGAACCAAGGTGCACTACCGGTATGAATTGCAACCTGCATCTTGGGAAGCTTTTTAGTACACAAGGAAGGGCAATCAAATGTTTTTGCTCCATTTCTTTCCCAAAATATCACCTGTTCCTGAAACTGAGCATTTTTACAGGTGAGCTAAAAATATTTTTTATGTTTGGAAATACTAGCACCCTATGGGGTATGCAGAATATTTTCACAATTATTTTTCTGCATACCCCACGGAGCTCCCTAAAAAAAATTACTTACCTCATTGGAAACATTATATATTTCACCTGTAAAAATGCCCATTGCAGATGATTCAACAACATTTTTTATTGCAATTTCTTGTGTCTTAAAATGAAAAAGCTCAGGAGATGCAGTTTGCAGTTTACCCCACACAGACACACAGGAGTTGCATCCTGCTTTACTAAATAATTGACATGACACTCTGCTCCACAGCAGCCATGTAGCTTACAGCGTGAGGGTCACAGCGGTCATTCAATCGATCGTGTGAAGGGATTAAGTGACTGACATGACTGTCGCAAGAGGACCACTGCTTGCGGTCCTCTTTAAAGAGTTTTGCCAGGCTAAGTGTAAAGTCAAAGTTTGTTGGTTTCTAAGGCCTTTTCCTATAACCAAACCCACAGCTTTTTGTCTAGCATGACCATCTTTTGCTAGATCGAAAGGTGTACCAAACCCCACCCCCTACTGTATCACACTGTGTGAGATACATTCAATCTCTATACAGTGATTGCTCTGCTTGTCTAGTTTACATTAGTTCACTGCAAAAGAAAATCACAGACTGAATGTAACATTCTGCTTGTGATGTAGCCACAAACTCAAAAGGAAACTGAATAGCATGGCTATGAAGCAGGAGATAAAAAATCAACTAGCAAAAATCAGGTAAGTTGAGTATGGTTCTATTTTACACTTAGACTTTTTTATTTAAAGTGAAAAGTCAAATAATAATAGCCCCCTTATTCGGGATGCTCTGCTGCAACCATTCTGCAAATGAAGGTATGCTTTTAAAACACTGGATGTTAGCAATTCTCTCAATTTGTACTACCAAAACTAAACTGTTGGAGACTTTACTCTTGCTAGTGAATACAAGGTACATCAATCATTTACTGAAATGTTGTTCCTGTTTAGATACTGGGGATCAGGTGGAAGTGTACCTCCTGGACACCAGCATACAGAGCAACCACCGTGAGATAGAGGGGAAGGTGCTTGTAACAGAGTTTGAAAATGTACCAGAGGAAGACGGAACTAGGTTCTACCGGCAGGTCAGTTTTTTTTGGCATGATAGGATTTTTTTTTGAAGTATGACAAATCCTATCCAATGAATGGTGAGATATCTGCGTCTTCACTCTTAGATCTGTTCACCTGTCCTAAGAATTACACCAAGGTCTAGCTCTCCTTGTTGGCGCTTCTTGTCCAGGAGCAGCAGAAGATCAGCACTGAGGGTTGTTCCTCTTTAAGCAATCCTGCACCCTACTGCTCCTAACTGGAGGAGGGCAATTCAATTGGTGATGCCCCCTTTCAAGTCTGTGTCTGGGAATCCTGATACTCACCTCTTCCTGGATCCCATTGACCACTGGTCAGTTGCAGGACCCACATCACTGCCTGCAGCCAGTCATGTTTACCCCATCAATGGGCACATATTGATGTGCTATTCTATCTGATATATGCAAATGGTGGTAATGTCCTGGAAGCCAATTATTTATAACTATTATAATATTTATAACCGTGGCTGCCAGGGTTCACATGGGCCATGATGCACTGTTGGAATCAGGAAGTAGGTGAGTAACGAGTCAGGCAGTGGATTACCCTAGATGCTCGCTTGATGCCTCTCTTTAAGCCCCTTTTAAGATTGGAAAATTAAACTGAACCAACAGCATAGCACAGAAAAACTCACTTGCGCCATCTGCATAATAATGAATCATTGTCAGTACTTTAAACACGGAAAGCGCCTCTGATTGGGCAAGAGCCCATGCATGCGCCAACATACCGGGGAAAGATGAGTGAACTCTGGAGCTCTGGGGGGTTTCACACAGCAGGGCATCCCAATTAGGGATGTCCCTGGGGGAATTTAAACAAAACCTAGGAAAGTCAAATTCCCAGGTTTTGTTCTGCTGTAACTGATATAATCCACAGCAGTAATTTTATATGTGCAGCAATCTGAATTGCTCTGAGGAAGGATGCATATGAGCACTGATTATTGTAAGGTTGATGGTCCAGTTTAGGTTCTCTTCAGCAAAAATTAAAGTAATTAGTTGGTGATACAAGGTTCAAATTAGGTGTGATTGGCAACCTGCTTCTGTGTTAGCTTTCGCAAAAAACATAAAACAAAAGCTTTTATCAGCTGCAAAGGGGCATTTTTGCAGGTGAGGTACAGGTTTTCCCCAATGAAGTATTCGTATTTTTTGGGCTTGAGCTTGTAATCCATCTCATCATGTGATAAGGTCTAAAGCACTGGAGTAGCACCAGCAATATGATGCTGTGGGAGGCAACATTTTGTTTTTACTAGTCTGGACAATCACTTCAAATATATGTAATGTAAGTTTCTTTTTCACCAGGCCAGTAAATGTGAGAGTCATGGGACACACATGGCTGGAGTACTAAATGGAAGGGATGCTGGTGTTGCCAAAGGCGTCAATCTTCGCAGCTTGCGAGTGCTGAACTGTCAGGGTAAAGGCACAGTGAGTGGCAGTCTAATGGGTAAGGAGGACGTCTTTAAGTGCTTAATTTTTTTTAACTCAATAAGAAGTATTACCACTAGGCAGAGCACAACCCAATAACATATGATTGTCTGTGTCTTCCTTTTTTCTTGGTTGATTCTATGGCAGACATCACTGACCTCTGGGTTATGCTCTGTCTTTATGCCTCATTGCAGATGGGGCCCCATAGCCGGCTCCAATCAGCAGCCACAGTGCGGGCATGGCGGCGAGGGTAGCGTGTGCCACGAGCAGACACTCATCGGCTGGGATCAGCTGGAGGAGGTAGAGAGGGAGGTGTGCACCCGGTACACGTATGGTGGCTGCGAGGGAATCACAGGTCCATAGAAGAAACCAGCGACATGGCTGCGTAGGGTAGTATGGAGCTGGGAGGAGGCGTACATCCTGAAATGGTAGTGCAGGTACCTTGCATAGAGCCCCCTTGTTCCATGGGACCGGAGGTATGTGCCTGCACTGCCTCTATGGTATGTACGCCACTGGTCTGCAGTGACCAAACAGAAAGGCCACAGCTAGCATAGTGACATCAGTAACACAGAAACCTTACATATTGTGCTCGTTACCACCATTCTTTTCTGAAGAAAACTATCTCAATAAGATGACCAAACAGGCAGTGGCACTAAAGCTCTTGCTGGAGAACACCCAACAATGGGCCTGATGCAGAGCCTCCTCTGAACTGCCCTTAAAACCCTCCGATTGTCCGGGGCTCCCGTTTGAATCGTGGCTCAAATGTGATGCAGAGCCTCCGTCGGAATGGCTCCCTAACTGATCCGTCATTTTCACTTTACTCAGAAAGCTTTTTTTGCTCTCTCTGGTGCCTTCAATTTGATCGGGGCTCCCGTTCACGTTCACACGGGCGGCCCGTTTTTCCCTGATTTTTCCTGGCTTTTTGAACGTACCTGCTTGGTTTCCGTCGTATTTGACCTTCCATTTTGGTGGTTTTAGCAAGTATACTTACATCTCCATGGCTCTTCAGTTGCCAATCTGGCTACACGCAAGCGCACATCCCTCAAACTCCCTTGGAATATGCATATGGCCACAAATGCAAATGTGACACACATCTTTTTTTTTTTTGTTTTTTTTTGTGGGGGTTTCCTTGTCCTTAATGCATACCTTAATCATCTAGTAGTTCCTTCTTCCTTGTCCTTAATGCATACCTTAATCATCTAGTAGTTCCTTCTTCCTTGTCCTTAATGCATACCTTAATCATCTAGTAGTTCCTTCTTCCTTGTCCTTAATGCATACCTTAATCATCTAGTAGTTCCTTCTTCCTTGTCCTTAATGCATACCTTAATCATCTAGTAGTTCCTTCTTCCTTGTCCTTAATGCATACCTTTATTGTTTGTGTATTTTTAGGTTTTATTGTCCCATATCTAAACCTTTTGTGTGTCATGTAAATGTGTGCTGATGTTGTGTGATGGTACTTTTGCAGGAAACACAACTCTCGAAATATTAATAATTATTTATTAGTTAAATTTGTTTTTTTTTTTATTTTAAATAAAAACATTTTTGTATTTAAAACGAAAAAAAACATATTTACATTTTGTAACCAAAAATTAAAAATTAGGCCTCGGGGTCTGTAGCCTGTTTTCTTTGATCTGTGAATGAAAAACATTACTTTAGCATTGTTTTTTGTTTTTTTTTTTGGTTTGTGCACTTTTTAAATCGGACCTTCTGCGTGATTTAATGAAAAGGCCAAACTCTTCAGAAACGTTTCCACAGCATCTTAAACTAAGATATATTACTTTTTTAGTCAATCAATTATTATTCTTTCCCCCACTGGGCTGCAACTCAGTCCCAGAATTTAGGATACGTGCAACGCCATGTTGACTCTGAAGCATCACACTTACTGAGGAGAGGAGAGTGGGATAAGGTACAGGGGGTGGGTTATAGCTGTGCTTTGCTCACACAGAACCGAGCTGTGCTCTGGAAAAGGTTGGTAAAATGATTTGTAAGGTGGTCAATCTGTATGTACAGGGTGTGGGAACTATCTAAGATAGCCTCTTAGTCATAGTTAAGGTCCGCTTTAAGGGCTTTTTTGGATCCATTTTGATGGAAATGTTAAAGTTTTTTTATTTTTCTAATGGTATTGTTTGCTCATTTACTTTAGTTTAAATAAACACCACTTACAAGGTTTAGGCCGCACATTGCGTCGGGGGCGGAGTCTCCCTTCATCCTCCCTCTGTGGCAGTTGGGAATCTGGATGAATGACAAACACACTGATATTAGAGACTGTTGTTCTTTCATTAATATAATATTATGTTAGGCTTCTAGGTATCAATCTACTCACCTTCCCCAGCAACCTCTTCCTCCTCGCCCCCTTCCTCACTCATCCGTTGGGATGTTCCAGCGATGTCTGAATCTACAACAATAGTGCACATGAGTATCTGTATTTAATGCATGTCTTACCATATATCTAACTTTCTTTCCCTTACCGGAGTCCGGTTGAGGCTCTGTTCTGCTCGACTCCCTGCCGTCAGATCCCCCCCTCCCCTGCATGCTGAGGTCCAGCGGCTCCTCCGAGTCACTTACAGAGGAGGGGGTGGCCGTTGACCCTGGCGGTGGGCCACCTACACCTTCACCTGTTTCGCCCAACACTGGGCTGCGTATCCTGGTCCGGGTGGGGCGGAACCGCAAATTCCATTCATGGGCTGAAATACAAACACAATCATTAAACCACGCCCAGGCGAGGCCAGGGTTATAGGTGCATTTACATTTTCAACACTTACATGGGAAATGTGTTGCGAAGTACCGCCTCACCCGGGGCTTATGTCTTCTTTTTAAATCAGACCAGTGTTGGGCGATCTGGGTGAAGGTATAGGTGGTTTGGGATCTTCGTTCAATCGCGTCCACCACCGCCAGGGCCAACGTCCGCTTGTCATAATCTGACGGCAGGAAGTCGTAGCGATTCCTCAGCATCATCTGTTAGAAAAAGAGACAAGGACACACCATTAATCCACCAAATACATTAACAAGTTTCCTGCCCTAAATCAAGTCACTTTATTAACCTCTTGCTGCCTCACATTGCCCTAGTTCTGCTATTTGCATTTAGGCTAGTTTGTAGCTGCGTACATGGGTTAAACTAAGGTGGGCTGGTCTGTAACGTGACAAACTAAGTTGTTTCAGACTATTCTTGCGTTTATTGTTTTTTTTATTACAAGGAATGTGTGCGCGCACCTAAACGCACGCTCGCATACTCACATCCATGATGAGCTCGTCCTGCTCCGGTGTAAAGATGGCGGGGGACATCTTGGCTTGTTTTTCAAGTTCTAGCTCTGACGTTCCCCCGCGGTGATGTGCGTGCGCGCAGGCGCGCAACCGCAGTTGTAAACATATTTAAAGCTCAAGGCACTCCGCTTGGTGTGGGATACCATATCAATATGGGCAGACCTAAAGGGAGCACAAAGAGCCAACCAAGGCCAAAGCCACATAGCAGCCGCACACATGCCTCATCCTAAATAAAACAGAAAAGCAGGCACAAGACACATGCAGAACATGCACCAACTAAAACGGTGGGGACGCCACAGACACAGGCACATTCCAAAAAACGCAGGAGCAAGGAGACATTAACCCATTCTCCACCACCGGCCCAAAAAACACAAACACACAAGGGTGCTAAATCTAGTAAGACCCTGCAGCATACTCAACCTCAACCCACAAAACATACCCACAAAAACAAACACATCAGCAAGGGTAAGCGTATTGCAAAACCCTCCACCCCACCAAGGTCACCCACCCCTCCACCTCAACCCTCTGGTACTCACAATTCCAGTACCTCAGATAACACATGCAGCTCTACATCTGATAACTCAACAGGGACCCAGACATTAACCCAGAGCAGCACATACACAACATCACCCTCCCCCCTAAGCCCAAAAACCACACACGACTCCCCAGATAGCCAACCATCTATTTCAAGTGATGCAGGGGACAACACACACCCATGTGGGCGCTAACCACGCCGTGGGTCCCTAACAGCCCGTTTTTGCTAAGCACAAAGCATGGCTGTTGCCAATGCTGTTTGGGTACATTATGGGGTTCTGTCCATCGAGATACTGAACAAATCAAGCGGACAGTTGTGGACCTGAAATCATATATAGTTGCCCAAAAATGGACATGCGCCGGCAGCAGAGGTAAAGCCCAAATGCATTTAGAGTCGCTTTGTGACCAGCATGTAACACTTATTTGATTGTGTGATTTAATCTTCCCCAGCCTGCAGACAGGGGGTGGTTTCAAGAAAATACATTGGCCACAAGGTCAGCACGGATTGTGTGTGCTGGCCCACTTGGTGTACCAGTGTAAGGAGGGGTCTGCTCGTCAGAAATAGGGAAAGGTTCTGCACCCAGGTCAGTATATCGAGCAATCCTGCTTCTAATGGCAAGGTTGTGCAGGACCCCACAAGCAATAATTATTTTGATAACCTTGCCAGGCTGATACTGAAGAGAACCCCCACTGTGATCCAGACATCGGAAACGCATCTTCCACAACCCAAAGGCACGTTCCACCACAGAGCGTGGTGTGAGCAGCCATGGTAACAAGGGATAGCCTGAGTCACCTGCAAAAATACAAAAAGACAAACATAAGGTGGATGCCTAAAAAAAGGTTTAGGTGTGCATTGGAAAATTAGTACACAGGAACAAATAGGTGAGCTAGGTATGGTGGGAGGAATTGACATTTTTACTGAGCCTACAAACACATGCAACCTGTACACTCCTTAAAAATGTCTGTGTAATGCTACTGAGATAAGAGGGCCAGAACATAAGCCAATAGTGGAGAATACTTTCACCCATTAATTAAACAAAAAACCTTTTCAAGTTTCCAGGAAAGGTCTCACAGATTAGTGGGGTAGTGGCAAATCCACATTCAAACCTGGGGGCCAAAAAATACAACTTTAATACACATACCCAGTAACCATCCTCCAGAAATATCTCCAGATTGAAACCGTTGATAGAGGCTGGAGTTCCTCAAAATGTGCGCATCATGCGTGGACCCAGGAAAGCCAGCAAACAGACTGAAAAATTGAAGATCAGGCCCCACCACTGCCTGAACATTGATGGAATGGCCCATCTTCCTGTTCCTGCACCAAGCTAAACACAAGTGTAATTAGTGTGAGCCTTAAAAAATGTTTGGTAACCAGAAAAAAAGCAGACCCAAACCACATACCTGAACAGATATTCCTGGTCCGCAGGGGGGATGAGCGAGACATGTGTGCAATCGATTGCACCAATGACGTTGGGCATGTCGGCTATGTTATAAAAGCCCAACTTAACCGCATTCCAGGCTTCCCCTGTTTGAGGGTCCCAAGGGCCCCGTATACCAGTTCAATTAGCATTATACACCGCCAATGGCTGAGGGGTGCAAAGGAGCCTAGTAGCCCATAGCTATGGGCACAGGTCCGATAATACTTAGGACTGAGGGCAGCAATTCGGCCTTTGAGCCCTAGGATTACCAGCCCCTATGCTTGGTTTGCCAGGCTGGTACGCTTTAGAGTGGGGAGAAGCCACACTTTTTTCCGGTGGGAATATTTTTTATAAATGGTCTCCTCCTACCACATTTTAAAAAAATCTGAAAAAAGCACAGCCTTACTCCACTCTAAATCCTTAACTATTTGTTAAAAATTATGTTTTACTATCTTTTTATACTGCATAACTTACTGAGAGATTTCAGGACAGCTTCAACTCTAATTTATTAAATCTGAGTTTTATACATTTTCCAGGTCTGGAGTACATTAGGAAAACACTGATTGAGCAGCCGTACAGCCCCCTCATCATCCTCATTCCCTTTGTGGCAGGCTACAGTAAAACACTCAATATGGCCAGTCGAGCCCTCATCAGATCCGGAGTAGTGATCATTGCTGCAGCCGGGAACTATAAAGATGATGCCTGCCTCTATTCACCAGCATCAGAAGCAGAGGTACCTCTAGTTATGGAGAAGGAGTTTGTTTTGGGGGTTTGGTTACTAATGTGCATATTTATCTGTTTATCTCTTATTTTTGTATAAATGCATGTGATTGTTTTTCGTGGCAGTTTATTTGCACTGTTACGGCTTGTGTGCTCTGGCCTGCATTGCATACATTTAGGTAACTGATACATATATTATGTTAGGCTCTGTGTGTTTTTGTTTTGTTTTTGTGGGTAACAAAATGATGTAGCGACACTTTAGCTGTTTGTGAGGCTTTATATCTGCATCCTAATGCATTTGGTAATTTGGTCAACACATTGAATTTTTTTAGCAATATACTAGAACTGTGTGATACTGCTTAGAGGTGGGGATTTGTAATTTTTTTTTTTGAGTCGTAATAAAGTCTTTTTTTTATATTTGATTATTGTAGTGGTAGTCACTTTGCGGGTTTATGTGACCCATGCTGCTTTGATCTTTTTTATACTGATTTCTTATAATATATATTTAACAAATAACATGCTTCAGTAGCAATAAAACATATGCACGCTTTCTTCTGCAATAATTTCCATGCTTGTTTAATGTTTGCTTTGTATAGGTTATTACTGTTGGAGCCACCAACTATCAGGACCAGCCAGTGACGCTGGGAGTTCTTGGAACTAATTATGGGAATTGTGTTGACTTGTTTGCTCCAGGGGATGATATCATAGGAGCGTCCAGTGACTGCAGCACTTGCTTTACATCTAAGAGTGGGACATCACAAGCTGCAGCACATGTGGCAGGTGAGAACAACAGGAAAGTGATCAATTATACACATTTTAAACTAACATTTTTGCAGTAAGGTGTGTATATACCCTATTAAACATGGATGCTGATTCACTACTAGCGGCACGCATCGCCATGTGAGCGTCTGAATAGCGGCACTTAGAAAAACCGCTACTAGATGCTGTAAGCGGGTATCGGGCGCTGTGACCTAGCGTAACGGTCGCTGTAGTATCCTGGCTGGCATTGATGAATGTGATGTGTGGTGGGCGCTGTAGAATCCCTCTCCCTGATTCACTGCAGAGAGCAATGGTGAACGCTAGGTGGTGTCCTAAGGTCGAAGCGCCCAAGACTACTACACCACATCTAACAGGACAATGCTGCAGCAAGCAATAGGTAGCGCCCGCTCAGTGCGTCCGGCACTTGATGGCGCTCCACAACTACACACACACAGCGTCTCTTCTTCTGTCTTCATTCTTGTGGCTGGACAGGTAATATGCTGAGGCTTGGCTGCTAGAGAAAAAAACTCATGTTTGAAGATATTTTATTGTAGCATAATAAGTATTTCTGATATGATATGGTGGTGGTGGTGGTAGCATATTGTGGGTGTACCAGGTCAAAGGCTGAACTCTGACAGCTATGAGATGGCCAGGGCACTGATAATCCACAGCTCTGGCACATAAATGTCCCTCTTTACATAGAAAAGCCATTGTAGGTCTGTCGCACTCCTGCCTAACAGATGGGTCACTAACCTTTGGAATCTGATCTGTTCCAGGTATTGCAGCTATGATTCTGCATGGCAAACCTAACCTGACTGTAACTGAACTGCGTCAGCACCTCATCTATTTCTCAACCAAAAATGCCATTAATGAAGCCTGGTTCCCTGATGACCAGAGACTTATTACTCCTAATAGGGTGGCTGGGTTACCTGCTAAACTGGCCAATGGTAAGTGACTGTAACCTAAACAATTATGTCATTCTTTGTAACCCATTGTTATATCTATCACATGCCAGCCATTGATGGGAGAAGAGATAAAAAAGGTAAAAAAAACAATATATTGGTACTTCAGCCAGGTTTATGCTAAGCCAAAAAATGATTGGTCTTGTTAGACATCCATGAATCAATAAAGAGGTACACAAACTGAGGTATATTTATTTGAAGCGGGCCTACTCCCTAGATTTAAAAAAAACTCCCATCCACCCCTTCCTCTCAGCTTATACTAGCACCAATTTAATTACAGAAAGCCAACTTTTTTGTGACAGCTCAGACGCTAGTGTCCAGCCACTGGCCATGTCATTATCCATAGCAGAAGACTTGTTTTTTGACTAGCTACTTCTCCCTGTACCTGCAGCTCACTTGGCAGGCAATTGAATGTATGGTGATGTCATTGCCTAGGCCTACCACAGAACCTGTTCAGGTGTAAATCTGCTTTAGGTAATGACTAAAGTTATGCTTATAAACACAGCTACCCATCCAAAATTTGTGGTGCTTTCATAGACCGATACTTTGGTTTGGATAGATCCAGAACATTAAGAACCATTTTAATATATTGCCACTGTACCAAAAACTAATAGAAAGGTCTTGGCTGCCTTTCAGTGTAATATCCATGATCCTGTGACTGATAAATCAGTCTGACAGTAGCCCCATGGCAAAAGCAATTTCTAAGGTATTAAAGTCACTCGCCGCGCACACACCAACTGTCTCCTACCTTATCTCCTAGAGAGAACAGTGTAAAATGAGCCATTTCAAAGCATCCTAAAATCTCTGAGTATATGTAAATACCTTATGTTTTCAAATCTAAGCTTTTAAAGCAGATCAAAACCCACATTTTTAAACCGGACCTTCAGCATGATTTAATGAAAAGCCCAAACCCTTAAAAAACTATTCCCCTAAAAAAAACTATTCCCCAGCATCTAAAATTAATATATTTTAAGTTTTTGTCACTTATAATTATTTCACCCACCAGGCTGCAACTCTGTTCAGGACTCTAGGATACGGGCGTTGCCATCTTAACTCAGAAGCATCACATACTGAGCAAAGGAGAGCAGGATAAAGTACAGGGGGCAGGGTTATAGCTGTGCTTTGCACAGACAGAGCAGAGCTGGGGTCAGGGAAAGGACAGCAATCCCAGAATGCCGAGCGACACAGTCAGAAGACACTTCCTGTTTGCAGGCTGCCTGATTCTCCATGAGCCACCATCCTGGATGATTAAAGGCTCATAACATGCAGTAGATGCAGGTAGGATGATGTTAATGTGAGCAATCTGTATGTACAGGGTGTGGGAAACATATAGGATAGAATCATATTCAGGTTGAAGGTCCGCTTTAACTAGCATCCCCTGAACTGCTTCCCCTATGAAAAGTACCTTTTGCCAATTTTTGCTGCTCCTGCTTTACTCTAATCCCAGATAATACTGTTCTGTTTTAGCTGTAAAGCTCCGCCTCCTCCATTCATTGTTACTGATGTGTGTGGCAATGATGTCATTACCACATCTATGCAATGACTGATCTCCTACTATCTCATACCGAGGGGGAGCAAATAAAAAGCAAAAACATCCATTTCTAGGACTACACCTTAAGAAGGGAGTATCAGCAGGGGCCCTCGGCCAAATGTATTTCACAAGTTCAGTGGGTTTTGGTCCGCTTTAAGTTCACTTCAATCTCTGAGTTGGGGCTGAGCTGGGAAAGGCATGTCATGGCACATGCGCATGCTCTGCTGTGCTTAGAAACAGCTGTGGGACCGTTGTCGCTTGCCACGCTTACATTATCAAGAGTGTAATGTTACCTGCACCATGCTAGAACTCAATTTTCCCTGAGATGAGCAATATGCAAGGGATATTTTACTCCATTGGTGAAGGACATGAGGACTTTCACCTTCATCCTCTGCCAAATTAAACTGCTGTCTGGATAACCCAGCATACAGAAAGACACCCACACAGCTTGACTGTAAACATACTCCATGACTGTTTGCAGAACATTCCAAAGTACACCACGTGAATGTCTAAATATAAAAGAAAATAAACTGAAAACTTCAATAAAAACACATTTTTCATGAGTTCACAGCTTTGAACAGCAACTGGTTTTAACGTAATTCCTAACCTTACAGTACAATTGACCTATACAAGGAAGAACTTTTAGAACACTAATAACCTGCCCCCTACACCAGCCTGTGCTAGATTAATGTATTTTCGCTGATACGATGGTGATGTGCTTGTACCCTTGTGTATGAACTAGCTATGTACGGTAAATCCTACTGTTTCCCACAATCTTGAGTGGCCGTCAGATAGAGTTCAGCAGTCCTTCCCTGTAAAAATGAAAACAGTATGTTTGAAAACTGCAGGAAAATATTATCTTTTTTTTAAAAAACAGCTCTTTTATTCTCCCTTAGATGAGGAGCTCTTTTGTCGCACAGTCTGGTCAAAACCATCAGGCTTTGCCCGAACAGCAACAGCTTCAGCTAAATGTACCGAGGAGGAGGAAATGTTCAGCTGTTCTAGTTTCTCGCGCAATGGAAAACGAAAAGGAGAGAAAGTGGAGGTAAGTGTACAAAATGTTAAATGCCAAGCACGTAGTTTCTACGTGGTTGCTTCTCCTACCGTTAAGTGCCAAGCACGTAAAATCTACGTGCCTGGCATTTCCCCCTGCTAGTAATAAAAATAAAAAATACTCACCTGACTACTCGTTGGATCCAGACGGGTCTCCTCTTTAATTTAGTGCCATCCGAGCCCCCGGAATAGGGCCCCCCCCCCCCGCTTCGGCAGCAGCAGCTGCTAACTGTAAAGAAAACCAAAAAATAAAAAATGACATTTACTTACCTGTGGTCGCGCTGCCTCCCGATGGGTCTCCTCTTCACTGGGGGGGGGGGGGGGGGGGGCCTGATCGTCCCCCCCCTGGCACTTCAGCTTCAGGGGAGAGCCTGAAAGGGCTCTCCCCCTCCTCTCCCGACAGGCGCCGCCATCTTGCCGTTAAGCTCCACCCCTTTGGGGCGGGGCTTATGACTTCACTCCCGGGTGTCGTCCCGGCTCTCCTCGGCTCAGCTGTCAGATGCCCTGGTGATCGCTGGGCAGAGCAGTGGAGGGGAAGGGGATGCTCTGATCCCCTGCCCCCCCTCCTCCGGCCAGCGATCACCAAGGCATCTGACAGCTGATCAACACAGGAGCTGACAATCGGGTGAGGTGAGTAAAGTTTTTTTTTTTTTTTAATAAATGACATTTTGTTTTTACTGTTAACTCTTTGTGAACTGGTAAGGGGTCCATGAGACCCACATTGCCAAACAAGACTCTGCTGAAAAAAACAATATATAATTTTCCTAGAAAATCCCTGGAAATCCCTTCAAAAATCAAGGTTGAACATGTGTAGCGCAAAATAGTGAAACGTAGTCTGGCAACAAAGGGTGACAAAAGCTGCAGGTAGGCTGGCACTTAAAGGGTTAAAGGTTTTTTCATGCAAAAGGTTAAAAATATAAAGCTGCTTAGTTTGCTAAGCATTCCTCTGGCGCTGTGCCTCCTATCATCTTGGCAATGTAAATGAGGAAATACAGTTCCTCATCTGTCCCTACAGTGCCACTCTGATGTGGGCCACGCTGATGTGGGCCACCAATACTAGCCCAAGAAGCTAGTCCAAATCACGCCCCCCTCTGTATTGATGGCGTGAATGACTCAGAGCTGCCATTCAAACCCATCTAATCCCTGAGAATGCATGTGTCCTAAGCAAGATTTTGGCCTCTTAAAGACCCCATCCATTATGCTGATTATTATGCTAGATCACAGACCCAGGCCACGCCCACATGCTTCAAGGAAGAAATCATAATGTAAAACTGTAAACCTGGCAAACTGTAATGCTGGCAGGCTTTTCAGAATGATTTGTTTGTCACTGCAGTAGGGAGAGATAATGCATCCCATCCCAATATTTGGCACTGTCAGATCTGTCGCCTGTAGCATGCCACTTCCCTACAGTGCAATGCTGTCTGACACTTTTCACTAATTTTATTTAGAGTACAATGTAGCCTCACTTTTATGGATTTTATCTATAGAACCTTGAACACATTACCCAATATTGATTATTAATTTTACTGGCCAAGGCTAATAAACATTGCAGATAGCTTATGTTGCTCCCGTCTTTGTTTAGGACAATGAGGGTAAGAAGACCTGCATCGCACACAATGTCTTTGGAGGGGATGGAGTATACGCTATTGCAAGATGCTGTGTCTGGCCAAAAGCAAACTGTCAGGTTAATGCAAGTACCCCTGACGAGACCACCATGATGTCCACAGCCAGCTGCTCAGAGGAAGACCATGTTCTAACAGGTACTAAGGGAGTAATTCACTAAAATGTGGCAAGCTCATGCAGAATTTCTTGTAGCCTCCTTTAGAGGTCTTTTCATTGCATTGCAATGCAATGAATGGAGGGGACATGCCATAGTTCCTGTGACGAGTGGCGCAGGGCGGTCCATCAGGTGTCTTGCACCAAGGAGAGTGGCTTGACGGTTCAGACGATCCAGTAAGTGTCAGAGCACCACACTAGCAGTGATGGTCTGTGAAGGATTAAAGAGTATCGAGTTTGTTATTTTCATGGCTGCAGAATGACCTTTAAGAGGAGCAAACACCGGCCTAGATAATATAGGAATAGGACTATGCCCTAATCCTGGGCGCATTCTTGCGTCAGGCATTTCAAAAATGACTGGAGGGGCATTCAGCTCAAAGCAGCAAGAAAAATCTGAATGAAACCTGAGGCTCTAACTGGTCCACAAATACACCATGGGATAAAAAATAAAGTGTTTTTGTGTGGATCCTGGGGGATACGCACAGTAGAGCATCCCAAATTGGGATTCCCCAGGCAGGTGGAACAAAACCTGGAACCGTTAATATCTGAGGTTTTGTTCACCTTTAAGGTCGCAGTCTTTTCTGGGCTTGGCCAGGGGCAAAGAATTTGGTTAGGCCAAAAGGGTCGGTGGCTCTCAATCTACCCTATGTGCTTCAGTTATCAAGATGTCAGTCAGATGTTAAATCCCGTTAAGCTCCTTTGCCATTAGCCTTCTGGAAAGACCGACTTCTTGACAGGATAGGGGATTTGACCACGCCAATAAGGAGTAAGAGATGGGCTTAGCTTTACTTGCTCCACTGACAGATAGTCTTCTGGATCTTTATAACGGTATCTGGTTCCATTTGGCAACTAATGTTTTAAAGCTATGATTATTTCTCCCTGGTTTATGTAATCTACAGTATGGGCGTGTTATTTCCTGACTGGGTGAATATTCTCCAATATGGAGGTTCATTCTGGTATGATTTATGAAGAATAATGTTTCTATCCATTTTGGAGGGAGAACTTATTTGGTAGATGTGCAAGGAGGCCATGTGTGAAGGCCCTAAAATAAACAAAGCCTCTTGGAGGGTTGTTAGAGTGGTCCTGTCCCCTCAAATGCATAGGGAGTGTGTTTAAAAGAGGTGCAACCACTGGCCTTGAGTCTAAAAGATAAAATAAAAACAAGAGTTAAGCTCAGAATAAATAATCATCCACAAAAAAGTGATTAAAAATGTCTAATAAAAAGCACAGACCCCCCCCCTGCACTCATGCCCCACTGTGTAGCACCACCATACTCCCACATATTCTACATCTGTGCTGGCTGGCTAATGTTTGTACTGGGGCCACCTAAAGTTTTGAAGCTGGGCAAAAAGATTTGCTGGAACTAACAGCATTGAGGGCACTATATGCAGCCAGTGTTAAGTTAATAGCATACCTTCCAATTTTTCAGGGTGGTAAAGAGGGACAATTTTAAAATTAAGCCACGCTCCCTCATTGAGGGATGGAGAGGAGATACAACAATATAAACACTTTCAATAGGCAAATTAATAATTTATTGATGTAGCTCTACATATTAAATCTGAAAGAGGAACAAATGAGAATGAGAGCAAATTAAAATTAAAAGACTGTACATGGGTTCAATATTACATAAGACATAACCACACCTGCCACTGCAACACATGTGAACAGCTAGCACATGGTACATATTATTCCTCAGCGTACCCCCGCAATAGAATCAACCTAAATACAGTCTGATTGAATGGATCTGTATCACCTACTGCCACTTCTACCCTGGAATAGGACGGGGAGGCCGATTCATCAATAGCGCCAGGTAGCGACAGATGAGCGACTGAAGTATGGCGCTATGAGCGCCGCTAGCGTCAGCCGCGGGCGTTAGCGATTCGCTATAGCAGGCCTCCTCAGTCGCTACCTGGCGTTGTTGCGAACAACGCCTACATTGCTGAATATGATGTTGGCCCTCAGCTTTGTAGGCGCTGTCAGTCAGTGTGACCACGCTATTCTACACAGCGCCTGTTAGCTTTGCTGTGTCCTGGCCATCCAGTACCTTCTGAATAAAACACATTGCCACATTTTTTTTAAAAAGTAAAATTTTTTTTATTTGGTGTTGAAAAGGAAATTAAATTCTACCAGATCTACGAATATAAATGGAAAATAAAACATAATTAAACACATAGCCACAATTTTTTTTTTTTTTTATTTGTTACATAAAAAGGAAATACAATTAAATCACCAATGAGAAAGAAAAGGAAAATAAAAACAGAACAGAGAAAGAAAAGGAAAATGAAAATAGGAATTAGAATGAAAAGGAAAATAAAAACAGAACAGAGAAAGAAAAGGAAAATGAAAATAGGAATTAGAATGAAAAGGAAACTTACAACAGAATTAAACACATAGCCACATGTATATATCTAATTTTTTTTTTATTTTTTCTCGAACCAAAAATTAATAATAAAACAGAAATGAAATAGAAAATGAAAAGTCCAGCAGAAATGCAAAAGAAAAGTAAAGTCCAGGAAAGGGTTGGAAAAGGAATGTAGGGATCATGGTGCATCTCTTGGTGCCTGAAAAAATAAGAAAAGTGCAGTTAGTATATATCTTTATAGTTGTTTTGTGTTTTCTTTAAAAAAAATGCATAACTTGATAACCAACATTGGCGTCTTACACCCCCCTTAGAGTGGTTTGGGTCATCTTACACCCCCCTTAGAGTGGTTTGGGTCATCTTACACCCCCCTTAGAGTGGTTTGGGTCATCTTACACCCCCCTTAGAGTGGTTTGGGTCATCTTACACCCCCCCTTAGAGTGGTTTGGGTCATCTTAAACCCCCCTTAGAGTGGTTTGGGTCATCTTACACCCCCCTTAGAGTGGTTTGGGTCATCTTAAACCCCCCTTAGAGTGGTTTGGGTCATCTTAAACCCCCCTTAGAGTGGTTTGGGTCATCTTACACCCCCCCTTAGAGTGGTTTGGGTCATCTTACACCCCCCCTTAGAGTGGTTTGGGTCATCTTAAACCCCCCTTAGAGTGGTTTGGGTCATCTTACACCCCCCCTTAGAGTGGTTTGGGTCATCCTAAACCCCCCTTAGTGCGTTTGTTTGCTCTTTTGGATGGGAGGTCAAAGACATTTAAACAGTAGTGCAGTACTTGCATTAGAGTGAAGGGTAGTTAGCTTACCGCAAAATAAGAAGTGATCAGCCTTTCCCTTAGCTCATCGCCAGTCTGGGTGTCCTCACTTCTATCTGCGGGCAGGTTGGGGATTTCTGGCACCAGTGCTGTCTCCTCGGGGGCTTGGATTCGGTGACATATACAGATATTGTGTAACACACAGCAGGCAAGGATGATTTTGGAAACCTTCTGTGGGCTGTAGAGCATCTCTCCTCCTGGCCGTGCCAAACAGAGAAAGCGTGCTTTCAGCAGGCCGATGGTTCTTTCCACAATGCTTCTGGTCTTGCGATGCGCTGCATTGTAGCGTTCATGGGCAGAGGTCCGTGGGTTCCTGACCGGAGTCATGACCCACGTTCTCTGCCCATATCCCTTGTCCGCTGTAGAAAAAACACAAGGAGAGAGACAGCAATTAGTACTAGTACATGTTTTTGGGTGGTAGTTTGGTTAAAATTGCCTTACTAGGCCACATATTAGCAAAATACATAGACATGGTTAATTTATTACCCAGTAGCCAGCCAGCTGGCATTTCGTTGTTATCAAACTTCCGGCACAGGACTGTCCGCTGCAAGACGTAAGAATCGTGGCATGAGCCGGGGAACCCCGATCTCACCGCCCGCAGCCTCATGTCTGGGTCACAGACCACCATGATGTTAAATGAATGGAACTGCTTCCTGTTTCTGTAGGACAGCTCCTGTGCACGGGGAGGGCGGAAAGGGATATGTGTACCATCAACGCACCCTAGCACATTCGGGATCCCTCCCATCAGATAGAAAGCATGTTTTATTTTGGCAACCTCTTCCTCATCCTCAGGAAACTTGATGTAAATTGGGATTAAATCACAAATTGCCAGAACTACCTGGATTAGGATGCGGCTCATAGTAGCCTGGCTTATCCCGCTGAGGAGGGCTGAGGTTGCCTGGAAGGTCCCTCGTGCCAACACATTAAGAGTGGCACACAGGCGTACTATGCCTGGAATGGAGTGAGTGCGTTTGGTGGATGGCTCGATTTTGGTCTTAATCTGATCATATAGGGACTGTAGTGCAGCACGATTCAGACGGAAGCGGCTCCTGATCTGCTCGTCACTTAAGTCCCATACTGAAAGGCGGATTGCAAAGGAGCGGGGTGCCCTAAGCCTCACAACACCCCGCTCCCTTTCCTCCTGCTCTTTCAGCATACACATACATCCATCCACCCAGACACCATACATCACCCTCTTATCCATCACACACACTAAAGATATATACAAAACCAAAAATAAACAAAATAAAACACTAACACACAACACACACACAAACAATCACACTACACACACACCCGCTACAATGCAGCTCACCACAAAACCAGAACTATAGTGGTCCAAACCACCAGCCTGCTGAAAACCAGCTTTCTAAGTTAAGCACAACCAAGAGGGGAGTTGCTGCACAGCCCACAAAAGGCCCCAAAATCAAGCCTCACTTGCTGTATGCTACACAATATTTGCAGATGCCACCCAAACCAAGCTCCTAAAGAAACAGCACTGATGTCAGAAATCACCCAACAAGCCACAGAGAGTGAGGACAGAAACCAGACAGAGGCTCAAATGAGCTAAGGGAAGCGAGCACAGCACCACACCACAGCCTTTGCCACAGTGTAAGAATAGCAGAACCTAGAACATTCCTTCCTTTTATACTTCATTTTCAAAAGTGACAGGTCCGCTTTGCCGCCTTTTGCGTCGCTCTGCTATTTCCGGCCGCCAATTAGCCGACCCAGGTGTGCGTAAAACAGAGTGCGCACGCGCACGCTAGTAGCGCTACTAGCGTACTTGAGCCGTAACTTGCGTGCATTAACGGACATGGGCCAAAAATCAGGTGGGGACCAATGAAAGTGAAGCTGTTGTTTTTTTAAATAGCCGTTAGGCTAAGCACATGTCACAAGGGTTGCAGATACATCAGTCCATTGTTGGATTTGGGTGTGTGTTGTTTGTTTACTGAGGTCTGTAATGAGTTAATTGGCTAACACACATGCTTCTGTCAGTGCAGTGGAGGTGTGCCTAGAAGGAACTGGGCTGTATGTGTGAATCAATTAAGTGGGCTGCTTTTGGATTGGCTGTTAGAGCACATAAAACCTGCCCAAGCCTAAGAGATTGCGATGCCATTCTGTAGTGTGCATGCGTGCTTGTGGGGTGTTGATTTGTGTGTGTGTGCAGCTACAGGATGGAGCCAAATACAGGACATCTGCCGGCCACAGCAGGCCCGAGTAGGAGTTTGGTGGGTGCTGTGCGCAGACCTCCCTTACGGAAAAGGGCACAGCCTGAAGGTGGGGCAGCACCCCAGGCTAAGCGCCCAGGTGCCAAGAGGGAGCCTGAATTTAATTTGGCTGAGAATAATCATCTTGTGCGCCTGACACTTGCGAAATGGGAGCTGATATTTGGCTCCCAAAGCAAGTCCATAGGCAAACAAGAAAGAAGCAAACTGTGGGATGCCATTGGTGTGGAGCTTAGTAGCACAGCTCAACACCCACGTAGTGGCCCATCCTGCAGGAAACGCTTCTACACTTTGCGAGGGGCCCTTATGAAAAAGATGAATCACGATCTTGATGTGGACAGTGGGTTCATCCAGGCTCCAAAGAGTACCTACAGGCCGTATGAGGAGATGCTGAAGGCCAAAATCCCACTGGCTCGGCTGCAGGGTGTGGATCCTGGGGATGACACCACCGGTTGGGCTGAAGGTACATATTTTCTGGCTTTTACAATAACCTAATGTTAATGTCTGTGATTAGCATTTTTACATTCTGACCAACTAACTGTAGGACCTGTGAAGTATTACATTATAGCTCAAACATTTGTAACTTTTCTGTCTGTTGCTTTATGCATAGGTGCACATGCTGCTGTCCGGGATGTGGCTCCGGACACCCAAGCTCCTGCCCTTCCAGCAACCTCAAGGCTACCCCAGTCTGCCATTGAAGGTATTTACCCATAATTTGTTTGCTGGTTTTTTTCTAAACAAATGGGTGTGGGAGCAGCTCAAGCAATAAAGGTTTGCCCTGTTGACTATTAATAATATGTGCGTGCGGCCTAATTGCACGCCCACTGTAACACTCACAGCCAGTAACTAACAAGGCCCTAACATGTGTAGATATGTAGGATGCCAGAGATGTGTAGCCATATATCGGCATATCAATGTGTGAGCCACACTTGGCTTGATTAGTCAATATTAGTGAAAGAGCTGCTCACACACCTTAATGCATGTTGTATTTTGCTACGCACATTAGCTATGGCTCAATGTTGGTTTTATTTTGGCCTAGCTCCCATGCCCTTGGCCCCAGCATCTCCTCCGGATCCCACCTACTCTTTGGATGTCGGTAAGTGCATGTGTTCACCTTGCTTGATCCACTTTGACTCAAGTGCATGTGTCTCATTTGTCTTTTTTCTTGGTAGGCCAAGTGACTGGTTCATCTTTGGACCCCACTTCCGATGTTGCCGGTCAACAGGACCCTGTTGGTGTGTAGAGCAATACATAATGTATCCTTTCTGCTGTTTAGGTTACACTGGTTCAATTTGGTTAGTCTACTAAGCTACATGTTTGCTTGGTAAACTTGAAGATGCCTCTTGGGAGTGCTGGTTGCCTCCCCAGGGTCAGTCTCTTAGTTATTTGAGTGATAGCAATGTATATTTGCGGACATATTTTTAGCCAAACATTCCCTGTAGTAGTTTGCTGATTATTTAGACACATTTTTTTTTTGTTTTAGTTGACCCGAATATCGGTAGTGGCTGTCCAGAAAGGGCCCCTCAAGTTCCAGCTGCCAGAGATGAGGGTAAGTGGTTTTGCCTTGCTCTAGTCTGTATTTTGGCTCTAATGTTGTGCCACTTGCTTCTGGCAACTTGTGTGTCCACATGTATTTTCAAGGTCCAAGCTCGAGTGAGGACCCCACTCCAGACATCTGGGATATTGGTGGTATGTTTAATTTAAGCAATGTTTATGATGAGATTTGCAGAAATTAGTGCGTCTTAGTCCTGTAACATACATGTTAACAATCTGAGTTTAACCGAGACCTTTGGTCTAGTGTGTATTTTTAAACTTTTTAGAGGTATGGCCTCGATAGCCTAACCAGGTTACATTAGAGTTTGGCCCACAGACCTACTAACCTGATTTTCCTGTTTAGCATATGCCAACTTGCCCGACATCTCGGATGTTGAATTGCGACTCTCTGGCAGCGATACCTCGAGCCTACCTGGGCTGGAGGACACGCAGGTAACATGGCTGATGTAGACGACCTCGAAACCCATTGGCATATTCGTGGGTAGTGGAAGAAGCAACATGTAACATTTCCTTTCATTGTTGTTTTGGCAGGAGGCGGAACCAGAACCCCAAGCTGGGACCTCTTCCCAAGTCCCATGTGGCCAAGCTTCAGAGGCTCAGACAAGGGTAAGTTGTCTAGTGAGTGTTTATGGTAACTTTTGGGAGGGGCATAACTGCATTTGTTCCGTTTGACTAAAATGTGGTTTACTATTTGTTTAGCCTCCAACCACAGCAAGAGGAGGTGTGGCACCAACCAGTGCCGATTTCTACCAACTAGGGGTCCGGATGCTGGAGGACTACAGTCGCCAACAGCCGCGTGATGGAACTAATGAGCGCATTGCGGCGTTGGAAAATCAGGTGCTGATGTGTCAGCAACAAAATGAGGGCCTGCAGCGCCAGGTGGACCAGTTAAGGCAAAACCTACAACAGAACCAGGACCTTGGTCGCCTTGCAAATGTTATCGAGCAATCTGTACAGCGCCAGGAAGAAGCAATACAGCGCCAGGCAGAGGCAATACAGCGGCAGGACCAAACTTTGTTGTTGCTACAACAGCTCATACAACAGCAGTCTATATTTTTTACTGCACTGTTGTCCCCCAACACCGCCCCTAGCAATGACTCCCAACCTCCCCGGCCACCCAGCCAAGAATATTAATTTGTAAACCTTTTTCTTATGATTTATGTAAATATATTTTTGAAACCCACCTCTAATTTGTGTTTATCCATACATGTGAAAGCTAAATACACAGTCATGGCTGATTTGCTCAATCATCTCTAATATTATGCCACCATTTATGTGCCACATTAGTTAACATTGCTTACTATGGTGTAAACATGTACTGGCTCAAAATGGCTGCCTAATTTTAGACATAATGGTTTTGTGGAATCTAAACCTATGCTGGTCAAGGAACAACACAGTTATTAGTATCAAAAATTGTATTTGCAAAAAATTGGCCCAACACGGCCAACATAGGCCAACAAAGGCCAAAACAATAAAAATGGCAGCCATCCCCCCCACCCTAACGTCTCCGACGCCTCTTCATGGCCAGCAGCATCCCTTTCATCTGTCGGAAGGCCCGCCACAGTCTGCGATGCTGGCGTATACAAGCTGTAGAGATGTGATAAAAAATAATATATTAGAATTTGATTGGGAACTCAACATACACAGATGTAGCAATGTAATGTCAGTGTTTCTAACTTGCTAACACTCACATTAACATTGTTGAACAATGTGCCCCTAACATTTTAAAATAAAGTTTTAATATTGGCTTGAAAACATGTTAGGACCACATACCTTTACTCTTAAAGTGGACCAACACCCACAATATAGTTTATCATGGGTTTTGGCCCACTTTGTTGTTTCTCACAGATCTGTTTTTCCCCTGATGTGTGTATACACACAGTAATCCATAGTCACTCACCTCTCCATGCTCCAACGTGCTTGGCACAAAAAACGCACGCTAACGTCTATGCAGGGAACAGGAATGTACACTCCTCTTCCACCCCCTCTTCACGCATGTCACTCTCTGGCTGCTCATGGGGACCCGGCGGCCATTCACAGAGGCCCAGGGGGGAAAAATGCACGTCTGGAGTGTTGCGCTGGAGCCAGCGGAAGATAAGTTCTGATAATTAGGGGTTTGCTTGGTGGGTTGGACCCGCAGTACCTGCACTTATCGTATGTTCCGCGGGGTGTTAGTTGTTAGTTGTTGGCAAATTAAATGTTTAATGCACATTAAACACCCTTGGTGTTGGGCCAGGTTAACTCTTGCAAATGTAATAATGTTTATGGCCAAGTAAGGACATTTAGGTCTTTAGTCCAAGCCAAACATCAGTGCCTAACGATGATGGAAGTTAGCCCTATAATGTTATTGGTAAACACCTAATCAGCCCCATTTGGTTGTCTATACGCCACAAATAGTCCGTATGTGTCCGTTACAAGAATGTGAGGCAACTATCAAGGATGGTGACTGGCATGTTGGATTATTGACCAAACACATTTAACCTAGATGTGTGTGATATTCACACATTGGTACATTACAAATTTCTACAAATGTAACTAGAAGAGAAATGTTTACAAAGTATTTACCCATATTAATTTGGATGTACTCACCATCGCAGCTGTGGCGGTGGCCCATGCTGCTGGCCGTCCCTGGAGCTGGTGTGGGGAGGAGGAATTCTGCCTCCGTCTGCGTAGCGACATCTGTCCATAAAAAAACAAAATACAAAACAACATTTAGTGGAGCTATGACACCCGAAGTTTGGACATCAATCTGGTTATTGAGTCTTACCTCCAAAAACAAACACTTCTTTACATACATGTTAAACGATATTTGCTATATTCCTGGTCCATTAGTTAATGTGAAGTGTTTATGGTTGCCACATGTATCCATTATGAAAATCTGGCACTAACCTTTACATTGCAATGTAAATGACTCATTAACAATTTAATGGCTAATGTTACCAGTGTGCAACATGTGTTTGCCCTAACTACTTCACGTAAATTAACTATTGCTAGCACACATCATGGTGTGGCCAGAAACATAGGGGTGCTTGCCAGTTGGCTAGCACTGTAGTGTGGTTTGTGATGTTAATGTACATTAGCAAACCAGCTGAGACAATGGACCAGGAAACGTGTCTGTTAAAAGTGGCCCAAGACCCAGGATTGTGAATATTCAGTGTATTAGTCTACTTTGGCATAGCAACACAATTTTAGTCCGCCACCGCCCCTGCCTTCCGCACATCACTCCGCCAGTGTGTGCGCACGCGCATGCCAGTATGAAACAGAGCGCAGGCGCACACACATCTCGAGTGCCACACAGGAGGCAGGGACAATGGCTTCTGCCACCCCCAAAGAGGGAAGTAGTTTGTGGTGTTTGGTTGGGGGGGGGCCCTGGGTGAGGGATGTGATTTGGCAGGGAAGGCGCCATAATCCAAGCAATATCATCAATGTTTGTGGGTCCACTTTAAGGAATGACATAAATTCCAAAATGAACTAGCTTAAAACATACACTTACCACGACTATGCCCGAGGAGGATTTGACGCCAAAAATCCATGGAGGTGCCGCCTATATGATGCCCTGCAAATTACAGAGGAATTGCAAGGGCTAAGCACAAATGGTCAGATGAAACCTGTCACAGACTAACAATTAAAACATGTAAACTCACCAGGGGATGAAGCGCCACTTGAAGCCCAGGGAGGGCTCTGAGGAGGAGGCGGGGAGCCTCGGCTCCTCACACTCTGCTCAGAAGATCCACCAGGCAAAGGGCCA
This sequence comes from Gastrophryne carolinensis, assembly GCA_027917425.1. Classification (NCBI taxonomy): domain Eukaryota; kingdom Metazoa; phylum Chordata; class Amphibia; order Anura; family Microhylidae; genus Gastrophryne; species Gastrophryne carolinensis. Next base: position 441,103,648 of record CM051235.1, read on the forward strand.
CCCTCCTCCCTCTCACTCCCTGCTTGAGAGTGGCCCCTTGCCTGGTGAGAGTCCTCAGACTCAGAGTGTGAGGAGCTGAGGCTTGATCCAGCCTGCCCCCCAGCAGCACACTCCTCTGGGGCGTCATCCCCTTCCTCCCCTGGGTCCTCTAAATAGGACCCGCGGGAGGGACCCTCCCCCGATGACTCCCCCGAGTCCGCCTGCCTGGTTCGGGGGAGGAATCCCTTCCCACGTTTCCCCAGGGGAGGACGCTTATCTGTGTGGAGGGGGTGAAAGCAAATAATTAATATAAAGAGCCAAAAAGGACACAGCTTAGCAGATGATTCTGCACAAAGGCAAAAAAGAACATAAGCTTTAACTTACCTGATGCGTAGGCATCATATAGGCGGTACACGCCTTCTGGGTCCCGGCGCTTAAAATCTGACCATTTTTGTTGGATCGCCCGGATGGTCAGGTCGGTCTTGAAGCGCCGGGACACAGTGGCCTTCACCTCCATGGCAAGGCGTTTTTTCGCTCCTCGGGCATAGTCGTATTCGGCCAGGCAGAAGTCCTAGGACAAAAAAAAAAAAAACAAAAAATTCAATACATGACCTCAGAACAATGTCATAAACAGTTATACAGAGACAAGATCAAAGTGGACCCACACCCAGGATTTACATTATTCTGGGTTTGGGTGCACTTTTTTGGGCCACAACTATTGTCGGTGGCCCACTGTCTGCAACCCCCTTTGAAGGGCCCAAATACACCGCTGAGGACACTCCCACGTCACTCCGCAAGCCAAACACAGCGCTCCACGTCGGTGTGGTATGCGCATCCAAGGGCCTTGGGAGGTGCATACCAGCTCAGCTGTGTCTGCACGGCAAAGTACGCATGTGGCGTTTGACTCTAACAGGGAGTGCGCCTGCACACCAAATGAAAATATGTATGGCGCAGGGGTACACCCTGCTAGAGGTAAGCGCAATAGGCATCCGCAACTCACGCATGCACAGATGGGACGGGGCAGAGGTAATTTTTAGGGCCCTCCAGGGGGGGGGGGGGCCATCCAAGCAGGACATCCACAATGGGGATGCCCCATGTGGAGTGTTAAATTTTGGCCTAAAAACAATAAAAATTCTGCCCCTATCCCCCCTGTGTGTTTATCAATTTTTAAGCTAAAAATACATAACTAAAATACTCACTTTCACAACCTGGCCATTTACCCGGCTATCCACCCGGGTGCGCCTTTGTTTTTGGGGCCCAGGAGGGGAATGGGTGGGAGGGGTGGTATTTGGGGAAGGTGAGGTAGGTGGGGGATGTGGGGGAGGGGTGGTGGGTCCGGATTCTGAGGAGGAGCTGGGGAGGCGCATTACTCGCCGTTTGGGAGCCATATTGGAAACGCTAAGGAGGAAACAGGAACCGGAAATGACGCTAGCGACATGAGACAAATAAAAAACAAAACATAACAAAAATACGCACCGCGCCCCAGCAACAAGCTATTCTCAGCTATGTGCAAGCTAAGTGGCGGAAAAACTAAAATGACGCTTGAAAACAAGCTAGTGGCATAAGCGCAAGACAGTTTTACCTTAAGGTGGCGTTGAAACGCAAAGGAGGATCCAGGAACCGGATATGACGCAAGCAACTGTGCTGCAAAACTAAAAAAAAAAACATGCGTGCAGCAGGGACAAGCTAATATCAGCTATGTGCAAGCTAAGTGGCGGAAAAACATTAAAATGACGCTGCAAAACAAGCTAGGGGCAAAGGCGCAACGAACTATTAGCTTGATTTAGCTGGGGATTCTACATACTGTAATGCATAGGTCCTTCTAAAGCATACACCGTTGTGCTTAAATATACAGAGCTTATTGCTTCACAAAGTCATCACACAATCTAACTAGACAACTACCTGAAAATGTGGCACACATGAGAATGCATAACGGGTTGTTATGAGCTGGTACGACTGAATGTTAATCCTGCAATATGGGGCCAGGCACGCTCACAACTACAGTGTATTCATTAACAACGACTGGGGTCGCGGGAAGTGAATTCCTTGCAAATGGCAGAAGGGCACATGTATGAACAGCACAGCGCCGCGCAGCGCAGCGAGGCACAGCGACGCTCGCGCCGCCACATAGCGAATTCAAACAGCGACTGCACAAACACTGACCAACACAGATTCATCAAGGACAGGGCTGCCGAATAGCTTGGGCGCTGACAATTTCGAAGAGCGAACGTGACCGCCCAACCTGACAGGCTACAAAATAGCTTTACAAGCCCCGTTTGTGTGGAAAACCAGCGATTTTGAGGCCAATGAGTTTGGGTGGAGGAGATGCAATTCCCATGTCACTCACAACATTACATTGTGAAAAATAAAAAAAAAAAAAAAAAAGATAAATAACCAGCTAGATTCATAAAACATATCAATATAAACATGTGTTGAATTTTGTCCCAAAGCAAAAAACCCCAAAACCACTAAAAACAATCATTGCAGCGTCTGCCATTGAAATGTATGGGAGAGCGGCAGGTAGCGCCAGGTAATACGTGTCGCTGTGAAGGAATTTGCAGCGGCGCTGTTCGGTCCAGGCGGCTTCATGATGAATGCCGCGCTAGCCGTCGCTCTCGCCGGCGCTAGCCTCATTTTGCTTGATAAATGCGTCATTGTGACCGCCGCCGGGCGTACTTGAGTCGGTAGTCGCCGTTAGCTGCCGCTACCTGGCGCTCGTCAGACACTACCTGGCGCTATCGCTTGATGAATAAGGGCCAAAGCGTTTTGCCGAGTGGTAGATTTAACAAGACATTTTGGGAAATGGCGAGGTCCCTTAAATCTTCATTTAGAGCACTTAGAGAATTAGCTATGTTTTTAAGGTTTATTTTAAAAAAATGAAAAATTGAACCAAGCAAAAAAGGTGCAAAGCGATCAAAAATGAACAATTACAGGAAACAATGTATAAATAACCTAAATAGCGACAGCAACAGCAAAGTATATAGTATAACAAGTGAAATACTTATGTGTTTGTCTGGGGAGCTAGTGAACCAAAGTCTGATCAAATCAAACGTTTGTCTGTTGTCACAGTTCTCTGATAAGAAGTCCCTGGTCTTTTCTGATAAACAGAATCTCCTGGCTTGGGATATATTGCCCAGCCGTTGGATTGGGGATATGATAATCATGCTAGATAAAGCAGGGGGGTTGGCTATAGAAAAGGAGCTAAAAACCAGCAACAATAGCCTTTTGCGGCACCACAGTACAATTGATCAGTATCACAGATGGTATGATTTTACACTTGGCCTGGAGAAATGCTTCAGTTAGCTGCCCAGCCCAGGAATAAGCCTTCTACAGTAATCAGTGCCCTAAGGCATCTGTGGCTCAGCTGGGGTGTGCCCCTATTTATAATACTACCCTTATAACAGCCTTGTCTGTATATATAAGTGACTTATCCTGTTGGCATCTTCCAGGGTGCAGCTCACACTCTCTGAATGGATATTTTGGAGATCATATGCGGCCGGTGCACCTCCATGGCAAGAAACATCCTGTCTGTGTAGGGAAAATAGAGATTTCATCCCATGCTTTGTGCTGCCATGCCCCAAGTATCGCCTGCAAAGTCAAAGAGCACTCACCTGTAGGCTTTACCGAAAAGGTAAGTGTGATTGTTTGGCCAAACTTAACTCTCCTCACCTACCTTGTTACATTTATTGGGACCTGATTGCCAGATTGTAACAGAAACATGGCTGGATACCCTATTGTAGATAACTACTGTACATATAAATCTTCTGACATTACTGTTGTCGGTATTCCAGGTCACAGTGACATGCGATGATGGCTGGACCCTGACTGGTTGCAATGGATACTCTCGAAATGCCGTTGCTCTTGGAGCTTATCCTGTTGATAACACTTGTGTTGTTTTGAACCCAAAAGGCGGTAAAGGAGCTGCAGCCATTGCAATTTGCTGCCAGAACAAAAACACAGACAGTAGCCAGAATTCTAACTATAGGTAAAGGACTTTAAAGTGTACTTGTCACCTACATAAGGTGGAGGCCTCTATAGCACTGGATGAACTGCCTATAACTGAATGCAGATAATACTAATTAAAAAAAACCTCACCAAACCTGCCTCTCTGAAAAAGAGATATTTCTGATTTTTCTACAAAAACGTCAGAGCAGCCTATGGATTCCAAGAGAGCCCTACCTGCTGCTGCATGCACTAAAGCCTCCAACTGCCATTTTGAGCACTCACTTTAAGGAACCCCATATATTATTAGTTGCAATCAACCAAATTTCAAATAATAATTAAGAAACAATGATTATGTCAGGGACATGTGGAACAGCAAGGGGGTTGTTTTTTTAATTTTAAATAGATTACCCAGGTATTAACATAAAAAAGGTGTATACTTACCTTTTGTCCCCGGCAGCTCCGTTGTGCTGAGTCAGCATCTTCATACTTATTGATGAAGGGGAGCCAGTGATTCCGTCTTTCAGAGCCGGTGGTTTTCATGGCGGCATCCATGGAGCCTTGTATACACCCTCGTAAGCCTACTCCATTTATTACAATGGAGGGTCATATAAAAGTGGGTTGGGCAAGCCCTCTCCATTGCAATGAATGGAGTAGGTGTGGTGGGGGGTGTAAAGTCACTTTGATGGACTGCCCAATTCTGGAGGATTGAATAGCTTATTCTTCCTAATCAGTAAGTCTGAAGACGCTGGTGCTGCATGAAGGTGCGGGAGGCAAAAGGTGGGTATAGGTATCTCTCCTCAAGAACCACTAACATTTCATGTTTTCGTGGTGAAGTAATTTTAGAATGTTTTTATGTTACAGCCTGGACAGGTACTTTAAGCCGTATTCAGTGTGTTATAAGTAGTGATGGGCTTCAGATCAGCGCCAAAGCTAGATTCGACCCAGATATTGCCCTTCCGGCCTATTGTTCCCCAACCTGAATCTTTTTTGGAGGGGGGCATTTTCCTTGGACCCCTTACCAGTTAACAAACATGTCACTCTCTGTGTCCATGGGGTAGAGGGACATGGAGGGGGATTTCCTAGGGGTGATTCTAATAGTATGATAGTATAAAAACATCCCTCCTTGGTGGTATGTCAAGGAAGGAGGAGGGGGGACACGTGTCCCCCCCCTTCACCACAGATGCCAGCGAGGCATCTACTATGCCTACGCCACTGCTGGTATCACTTTTTTTCTGGGCCTTTTAATTGTTTTTACAACTTTAGAACTAGTGAGGGTCTACCAGTTCAAAGGGCAGAGAGGGTGGCAAGCCTGCTCCATCACCCACATTCCCACCAGCTGAAGAGCTGACTCCCTGCCCTTTGAACCAGTATAGGGGTTCCTTGGACTCCTTACCAGTTCAAAAGGAGTAAAGGTAAAAAAATAATATACCACAAAATTACATATCACATCCACTTCTCTTGCCCGCGCTCTCCCTTCTGGTGTCAGCGGCGGTGCCTATACCAGATGCCTCACTGGATGGTCAACTGGTAAGGGATCCAAGGGACCCCTATACCAGTTGACCTGGTAGGGGGCATGTAGTACCGTAATTGTATTCAGCATTCAGAATACTGGGGACTATCTGGCCAGAAGACTTCCAAACCAGATAGTCCCTGCTCTGGCTCATCACTAGATATATGCAATACAGCTACAGAAATAGCATCACTTTCACCAGCAATGCTGGGTTAGCAGTCAGATTTATTCTATACCAATCACACTTAAAGTGGACCAACACCCAGGGGGGATCGGCCCGGAAATCTATAAGATTCCCGGACCGATCAGATCCCTCCCCGCGGGGCATCCGAAATCGGGATGTCCCGCGGGGAGGAACCCCCCAGGAGGCCCACAATCCTCACCTTACCGGCGATCCAACGGCGCATGCGCGAGACGCGTCCGCGTCTCTCGCTTCCCTCTAGCAGGGCGCGCTCCCGCGCCGGCCGTTTTGTGAATGGCCGGCGCAGGCACGCTTCCTGTTAGAGGGAAGCGAGAGACGCAGCCAATGACAGCGCTCTGGTATGCGCGTCCAAGCGGCTTTGGACGCGCATACCAGAGCTGCTCTGAGCGCTGTCATTGGCCGGACGAGGTCACGTGGGAGCGGGGAGAGGTGAGTTTTTGCGGCGATCGGGGGGGTTTCAGACAGCGGGGCACCCCCGATCGGGGTGCCCCACCTAAGTGGACCAACACCCAGGATAGTCAAAATCCTGGGTTTTGGTCCACTTTAAAGAAGCTGTCTGTTTTATGACCTCTTTAGAGTACTGCATAGTAGTTATTAGTTTATAAAAAATATATATTACTACTGATTTTTGTAGCTATATATTACTATATATATTTTATTATATTCAATGGCACTTTACAAATGAGCAATTATAAGCAATCATAACAGACAGGTGGTAGGCACTAATCTGCATTCATCTAATTATCAATCCAGACTGCTATAATGGGCTATAGCTGAATAGAAGTGACAAGTACAAATAAATAAATATGGTCAAGAGTTTACTTGTTTTTACACTAATACAAATTGTGTTTGTATAGAGAGATTTTATCTTAGTTATTAAATGTGAATTCCAGCCATGGTGTATAAGACCCATCATCACTGGAGGCAGAACGCTGCATTTAATTTCACTAGCCAATAAAGATCAGGTTGGGGGAACTGTTGACCGGCTCCCTCTGGTGCTTTCACTTTGCATTCTGTGCTGGCTGGTGGAAATTAATGGGTTTCCAGGCTATCAGCAGAGCACTTCGATGGTTCCCCAACTTGATCTTTAGCAGTATAGTCAGTAACAAGCAGCATCTTGATGAGTATAAATGTGGTGTTCTGACTCTCTTTGAAGAGGAACTTTTGACAAAATGGGTGTAGGTCCCGGCTGACCAGTCTAGACAAGTCTAGACTAATGGCGACCAAACATGTACCTGGTTTTCGCCCAGGAACAAGGAGCAGATATGAATATCTTGAGCTGGTGACAGAAGGTCCTCTTGATCTGACAGCATAGAGAAATTTCCATTTATGGCACCCTGCCGGGCATCCTTGCCTGGCAGCCTGATTACTTTCCATTTTTGAATTCCTTGCCGTTTAGTTGACTGCAAGCAGCTTATTGGTTCACCCAGTAAACCTTTACTGTGTGTCTACTGTCTGTCATATGAACGGCAGCCATGGAAGACAATGCAGATGTGGTGAGTATCGGGCTGCTGGGTCTTGGGCTGCCAGACAAGGATGTGCACCAGGGCACACCAAATGGCTTCCAAACTGAAAAAAAAACGTTGTCAGGCAATCAAACAACCCAGTAAAACAATGGTGTGCGTTCTACCCACTGTGTGAGCTCCACCCATTGGTCTTCTACCAATGGGAGGAGCTCTATATATTTTGGAAAAGATAGATCCAGCTATATGCTTTCATTTCAGGGTGTAGGTACACTTGTAATTGTGTTGCTGTTACTATAGAACTTTGCAAGCTTTCTGTTTTGAGCTTCTGCTTCGTGTATGTCAGGACATAGTCTCCGTAGTTTACATTTGTATATTAAACGCATTCACAAAAAAAAAAACAAAATTGACACATTCAGTTGCAGTTGTATAGGTAACTCATGTGTGTAAATATTGTGAATGATGGTGGATCATATTGTGTACAGATATTTAGAGCAACAAAGCATTTAGAGAATACCGTTCCTATGAACCCAGACTGCCACCAGGATGAGGAGTGGCTGTGAAATGGAAAATCGACATACACAATTTTTTTAGTCCATTTATTGACAAACACTGTAGCCAATTCATAATAGTAATTTTTTATCATGCATCATCCATAAAATGGAAGACAGTAGCTAAATAAAGCTTAAAAATCCCAATTCATTGTTAGCCTAGGAGGCTTAGGAAATGACAGCCCTATTCTGGGCTGCAGATACTTACCACTTCTGTGATCCATGTCCCACGTGACCATAAATAACCTATCAGGCTCACCACTGGCTGTGCAAATTTCCACACGCCCGCCAGCCTGATCCGCTGCCTATGGCCACTGTAAAAGGATAACAGAAAAAGAGAGTATCAGCCATGGATGCCGCATAATTAAAAGGAAGTCCAATTACATTTGACTGCAAGAGGACCAAAACCCGTGTGGCATGGGCCTGGGGTTTAAAAGACTCCAGGACCAGCCACATGAAACCCCCAGGATCGCCTGCAAAACTCATCTTTCCTGTGGTTCTCACGCCGCCCGATCCCCAGCATAGTGAGACACGCTCCTCGGCTGAGGATGGGAACAAGCTGCATACCACAGGGAGACTATGTGGCTAATCCCCTCTAGCTTTGCCAGGCTCGACCTTAAATAGCACTATATGCTGTGCATTAATATGCATGGCATACATTTCTGATTGGGCAAGAGCCCACAAATGTGTCATGGGACCGTCGGAAAGGTACATTTTTTTGGTTGATCATCAGAAGGTCTCACCTAGAGGGACATTCCAAATTGGGATGCCCCAGAGAAAAGGACCTAAACTCAAGATACTCAAAATTTCAGGTTCTGGTCCACTTTAAGCTGGACCAAATGTCAAAGATTTTTGATCCAGCAAGCAATGTACTACGGTGTTAATGTGAAACAACACCCATTTTTTACACAATTGGTCCAAGTAAGGAGGGGCATCATGGTTGCCCCCTACCTGCACCACGCTCCCCTAACAAAATGAGGTCCTGCGATTGCAGGCCATCAATCGGTGACCAGAATCATGTCAGAGAACCTGGATCATGTGACCACTGGGTACAAATCGCAGGGCTGGATTTTGCCAGTGGAGCAGTGCAGGTCAGCAGATGCTGTTGGGCATGTCACGCTTGGACTGGACCAAAACCTGTTTTGTCATAAATGGGTGTTGGTCCACTTTAAAGTGGGAGGGAGGAGGAAAGGGGTGATTTTGTAACAATGGGTGGTGTAACAATAGGCGTGACAAGGTTGCCTCCTTTTATACATCTGCCAGACACATGTAAAATGTCTGTAAGGCCAGTCTAAGAATTATTTTTCCCATTGAAATGATAAATGACAGTATAATCAGGACATTTACAGTACAGTTTACAGTGAAATGTTATGTCATAGTAGGCAGAAAAGAAAAAAAAAGTATACATTTGTCTCAACCCAGTAAAACCATTTTTATTGCGCATATTTATTTAATGCATGACTGCAGTTACATTTGCTATAACATTAAAAACGGATTACCAAGTCTTTATAAAGTATCCTGTTTTTTTTATGGTTTCTAAATTATAGGATGACCTGGTTTTAGATGTACCCCAAAAACTTGGCCTAGCTTCATGTCCGATGTATTGTACAACACATGTTATTCTAAGTATGTCACACACCCCGCTTCAGATAGTCATTACACTTGGGTTATACCGACCTGTAGAGGGCGATCTTGAAGAGATGTCATGAAAAAAAGGGAGCCCCTCCCGGTCCATAAATACCTGGGACCTCCCACTCATTTCCCAGTCTTTCATCTCTGCAGACGGCGAGCAAGTCAGAAGATGGATGTCCCCTCCTTGCAGGTAGCCGGGGTAACTCCCGGCCCCCCTCTTTCGGTCTATTTCTGCCTGGACCTACTGTTATCCCCCTTTTTAGTAAAGAGCCTCCCAGCCTAGGCTGCGGGTCCTGGCAAAGGTAGACGGCACCTTAAGGTGCTTTAGGAGCTATGCTCCACCGTGAGACCCCATAATAAGGGGTAGGCGGTATTCCGGGTTGGTGATCATGGTTGGGATGCCCTGTCCTTGCCCTTACACCTTTGGGGTGTTAATTCCACCTTCCCTGGTCACCCATCGTTCCCTACTGCCGGGGGGCGCTTATCCCCCTTTTAGTTTAGTCCTTCTATTAAGTGCATGCTTGTGTGCAACGTTTTGCGTGTGTGTGGTGCGTGTGATTGATGCTTCCATGGCCGGGCCGGCGGTTTGCGGCGCCACCGGCCGTTACTGTCAGTCTTCGGGGGAGCTTCTTCCCCTCCGGTGCGGTTTCGGGGGGCGGGGCCGGGCTCGAGGCACGATCCTGCGCCCCGCCCCCTCCCTCCCCCCGTGCTGCTGGTGCCGCTGCTGAGCCCGGTCACTGGCCGGGAGCCGCCTGTTGTCAGCAGAGAGGGGCAGGGTCAGCGCCCCTCTTCATCCTGGCTGCCATGTCCCTCCGCCTCGTGCAGTACGCCTGTGCAGCTGCTTGTCAGCGCGATATTGATTTATACATTCCTAATTTTATGTATGTGTGCCTTGGCCCTTCTGTTATGTGCCTGCATTGTGTGACATATGTGTGACAGTCCCCTTTTCTATTCCAGGCGGACCCTTGTTGGATCTTAAAGGGTCCTCCCGGTCCAGGGTTTAATTTAAGAACTCCCTATAAATCCTCCCACTCGAGACACAGAAGGGGCATCCTGGGTCGCTTATTGCGTAATTCCCTTGGGTATTGCAACTACCGATAAAATCACCATATGGAGGCTTCCCAGGATACCGGGCTCGGGGTCCCCTCGGGGCAACCCCGGCAGTGTTTGGGGTGTGGGGCATCCCTTACAGGGGATGATGTTTCCCTTTGCATACCATGTGCACAGCAGACTATTACGCGGCAGTCCGGATCCCATGCGTCTGGTTCTGCGCCGCCGGTCCCTTCTCCTACCCCTCCCCACCTGATCCGTACCCCGTGTGATGTTGTCACGAGTGGGGAGTCGCAATCTGAGGTGTGTGCCAGATTGTCCAATCTTGAAAAATTATTTTCTAGCGCTGTTGCCAGAAAGGCCCCGGCTAAGAGAAAGCACTTGTCCCCAGCCACGCAGGCTTCTGATTTTGAGGAGTTTGATTCACTGGACTGGTCTGATTACCCCCCGCTAGAGGAAGGGGAGCTATTTGAGGAGTCGGATGGTTCTGACGATCAGCAGTTTGTTGGCACCGATGCCGAGCGGGGTCAGGGGGATTCTTTGGATACCCCTAAGGTCCTGGCTCATATGTTTGAGGTTCTGGCAATTTCTCCTCCTCAAGTGACTCTTCCACAGAAGGGGGAGTTCTTCGAGGAGGCTAAGCCGCGCTTAGAATTCCCTAATCAAAGGCATTTTGATGGCATTATTCTTAAGGAATGGGAGAGGCCTACTCGGCTTCCGGGTGTCCCTCCGGGTTGGGATGAGAAATATCCCTTTCCGGTGGATGCGGTGAAGCGCTGGTTGTCCCCTCTCGAGGTGGACGCCCCTGTTTTGGGGTTGTCTAGCACCTCTGTTTTGCATTCTCCTGACTGTTCTACTCTCAAGGGCGGTGAGGACAAACGCATTGACCAGATTGCTTGTCACGGTTTTGCCAGTGTCGGGTCGGCCTTGCGGCCTGCTTGTGCTTCGGCGCTTTTAATAGTGGCTTCTAGGTCGGTTGTCAGGGACCTGTTGTCTACCTCCAGGCTTGACCCGGCTAGTGATGAGTTCACCGCCCTTAAGTGGTGCGAATTGTTTTTGACATTTGTGCTAGCTGCCCTGGATGACACCATGGTGATGTGTAGTAGAACTTTGGCCCTGCTGGTGGCTATTCGGCGGTCGGTTTGGTTGCGCCAGTGGGCGGCTGATTTTGTGTCCAAAAAGTCGCTTACGGCTCTTTGGAGAGAAATTGGATTCGGTTGCAAAAGGAGGTAGGTTACCTCAGCGAAAGAAGCAACGTCGTCCCTTTCGGGGGGCTGCTTCCTTTACCCCTTCCTTTCGTAGGGCCAGAGCTGGACGGGGATTGGCTGTCTTCTCCTCCAGAGGTGATTCCTGGAACAGGGGAAGAGGACGTGCCCATCCAGGTCACAGCTGGGGCCCAAAGCCGCTGCCAAGCCGGCTCAGCAATGAGGGCGCGAGGGTGGGGGGACGGCTGCGACACTTCTCCCAGGTCTGGGACCAGGAGGTCTCGGACAGATGGATTCGGGAAGTGGTGTCTTCCGGTTACAAGCTGGAGTTCGAGATCCGGCCTCCTCCCAGATTCTTCAGGTCTCGGGTGCCCTTGGATCCTCTGCCGTGCAGGGGCTTCAGGCGGCAGTAAAAGATCTCCTGGACATGGCTGTCATCTGCCCGGTGCCTCCCTCGGACCGGGGCCTGGGATACTATTCCGAAAAAGGACGGCTCCGTTCGGCCCATCCTGGATCTGAAGTTTCTCAACAGGTTTATCCATCCCAGGAAGTTCCGCATGGAAATAAATTCGCTTCGTCAGGAGGACTTCATGACGTCCATAGACATCAAAGATGCTTATCTGCATGTTCCAATCTTCCCGGCACATCAGAGATTTCTCAGGTTTGTGGTGGAAGATCGGCATTTTCAGTTTGTGGTTCTTCCGTTTGGCCTTACCTCGGCTCCAAGGGTTTTCACCAAGGTGCTGGTGGGGGTGATGGCCCTTCTCAGAGCCCATGGTATCCGGATCGTGCCTTATCTGGACGATCTTCTCAGCCAGGCGGAGCTAGATACCAGGACTGTGGTAGCCACTCTGGAGAGATTCAGCTGGGTGACCAACTATCCCAAGTCCTTCCTCTCTCCGTCCAGGGTGGTGTCATTCCTGGGAAAGTCTCTGGATACTTCTCAGTCCAGGGTGTTCCTCCCCCGGCCCAAGGTTCTTTTGATTCAGGAATTGACTCAGCTTCTTCTATCCATCCCTTGTCCGTCCATCCGGCTGGGGATGAGACTGGTGGGATTGATGATGGCTTCGTTCGAGGCGGTTCCCTTTGCCAAGTTTCACACAAGGACGCTCCAGCTCCATATTTTGGCGGCCTGGGACAGGTCTCCGCTGTCATTGGATCAGTCCTTTCTGATGTCCCCCCGGGTTCGGCGTTCCCTTCGGTGGTGGCTGGAACCAAGCAATCTGATGAGGGGCAGATCCTTTCTGACCCCTTGTTGGGAGACGGTCACCACGGATGCCAGCCTGTCAGGTTGGGGGGGGTTTGGAAGGATCTTCAGTTTCAGGGACTGTGGGGGCCTCAGGAGGCTCACGATCCCATCAATGTTCTGGAGCTGAGAGCCATCAGGTTGGTTCTGGGTCGCTTGACTCATCAGTTACAGGGTTTGCCGGTTCAAGTTCGGTCGGACAATCGGACGGCGGTCGCCTACATCAATCACCAGGGAGGTGACTCGCAGCAGGCGTGCCCTCAGGAAAGTGTCCTTGATCCTGGCTTGGGCAGAGAGCAATGTCCCATGCATCTCGGCGGTGTACATTCCGGGAGTCGAGAACACGGAGGTGGACTCCATGAGCAGGTGCTCATCTCGCCGGGGGGAATGGTCTCTCAGCCTCAAGGTGTTTCGGTCGCTTTGCCACCGGTGGGGGACTCTGGAGGTGGACCTCTTTGCCTCTTGTCACAATCACAAACTTCCGGCATTTGTGTCTCTCTCGTGGGATCCGCTGGCTCTGGCAGTGGATGCCATGTCTCTGAACTGGAAGGATCTGGGGTTTCTGTACCTGTTCCCTCCGTTTCCCTATGGTGGGCAAGGTGGTGCGCAAGCTGGCCCTAGAGGGTGCATCAGCAATCTTGGTGGCTCCAAGGTGGCCAAGACAGGTTTGGTTCGCAGACGTGGTAAGGTTGGTAGCGGATCAGTTAGATCTGTCCCTTCTGCCGGATCTGCTCACTCAGGGTCAACTGCTCTACCCCAATTTACCAACGCTGGCTTTGACGGCATGGCTGCTGAAACCTCCATCTTGAAGGAGGAAGGTCTTTCTGATGCTGTTATTCAGACTCTGGTTAGGGCTAGAAAGAAGTCTTCCTCTGCCATCTACTATAGGATTTGGAGATCTTATATTGATTGGTGTGAGGTCCGGGCCTTGCCTTGCAGGGTGTTTTCTATCCCTAGGAATTTCTGCAACATGGTCTGGACCTGGGTTTGCAGCTTATTACGCTGAAAGGTCACGTTTCTGCCCTGGCGGTTTTCTTTCAAAGGTCTTCAAAGACCTTTTTCCAGGGGGTTACGCATGTGCGGCCTCCTAGGAAGCCTTTGCTCCCAGTTTGGGATTTGAACTTGGTTCTTTCTGCTTTTCAGGGTCCTCCTTTTGAACCTTTGCAGGATATTGCTCTTTCTACGCTTACTCAGAAGGTTGCGTTTTTGGTTGCCATCACTTCCGTTCGGCATGAATCGGAGTTGGCGACTGGAAGGATCTGGGGTTTCTGTACCTGTTCCCTCGGTTTCCCTATGGTGGGCAAGGTTGTGCGCAAGCTGGCCCTAGAGGGTGCATCAGCAATCTTGGTGGCTCCAAGATGGCCAAGACAGGTTTGGTTCGCAGACGTGGTAAGGTTGGCAGCGGATCAGTTAGATTTGCCCCTTCTGCCGGATCTGCTCACTCAGGGTCAACTGCTCTACCCTCCTTGTGTCCTAAGCCCAGCAATGACAAGGAGAGGGTCTTGCATTCTCTGGACGTGGTTCGCTGTGTGAAGTACTATTTGGTGGCTACTTCTTCTTTTCGTAGGACTGACGCCCTTTTTGTGGTGCCCTCCGGGCCTAGGAAAGGTGTGGCTCCCGCCAAGTCTTCCATTAGTAAATGGATTCGCCAGGACATTGTTGGGGCCTATTCTGCCAAGGGGAAGGTTCCCCCTTTTCGTGTTACTGCTCATTCTACTCGTGCCGTTGGGGCGTCATGGGCCTTCCAGCATCAGGCCTCTGTTGAGCAAGTTTGTAAGGCTGCTACTTGGTCTTCCATTCACACTTTTTCCAAGTTTTACAAGGTTGATGTGCGGGCCTCAGCGGATGCTGTTTTTGGCCGCAAGGTTCTGCAAGCTGCAGTGGTTTAAGTTTGTGCATTATTGCCTTGTTTTGGATCCCCGCCCTTTATGGACACTGCTACTGGATGTCCCAAGTGTAATGACTATCTGAAGCGGGGTGTGTGACATACTTAGAATAATACCATTTTGTGATTACTCACCTGTAAAATGGGTATTATAAGTATGTCACACACCCCGCCCTTTGGTATTCTGGATCCTTTCTATGGTGAACCTTTTTACTGTTACTGGTTATTTTGGCTCTTCCTGGTCCCTTTTCTGCTGTCTTAATACTGTGACATACTTATAATACCCATTTTACAGGTGAGTAATCACAAAATGGTATTTTTGCTTTCGACCTTAGGTTACCCCCCCCCACCCAAAAAAATGCACTCCTTAATTTTATATTGTGAGGAATGTGTGAAAATATCATGTCACTTCTCTGACCTGCTCATGTCTGTAAACAAAATACCTCATTTAAAATGCACTCTTATCCCCTGGGCATAAGGAAATCAACCCCTTTTATTGCAGATGGTCGGCTTATAGCACATCGGTAAACACAGTGCCCCAAAGGGGGGCCTCCACTTCAAAAAATCTTGCTGGTATCATCACATATAAGATAGAACTAAGGGGGAACTTCAAAGAAATCTCATAGACATACTGGCTTCAGCACTGTACATGTAGTTATGAATCTACTGTGATAAACTGGTCACACCTTTGGAATCTGTAAATCATAACAGGTGGGTCTCATGTAATTCCAGGATGTTCAGGGTGCAACATATGTAAAACTCAGGTTAGCAGACACATCAAAAAGCAGTGGTTGGTCTCATACTGGGTCCACTGGCACCAGAATCAGACCCCTAGAACCTTCCGTTGAAAAGTTATGACACATATTCATTTTGATCCCAAGGCTCATCCCAGATGGGAGGGGGGGAGTATATGAAAGTCTCACCTGTGTATGAAAGTCTGAAGAACGAAGCATTAGGGCCCTCTTGTCTTTTATCTGGGGGTCAAATATGATGTGTGGCAGAGGGACCAGGATCCAGTAAGCCCTACATGCCCCCAGTAGCCGTTTGCATCACATTACTAAGGACCAGAAACTTACATTAACTGATATAAATTTTCTCTGCTAACTCTGATTGTAACTTACTCACTTACCTTCTGACCTGTGTTACATCTATTAATAGTACCGGTATATATATTGTGTGCCTAGTGTGTCTTTAAGGCAATTAAATACATATATTAATCTTGGGCTGCTCTTTATTTTGATCCTGAACCCTCACTCGCCCATGTTTCTTAGCTACACTACATGCTAAAGGGCTGCTTCTGGCCGGTTTAAGCCATGTTAATGAACTGGAGGTATAAAACTAGAGCCGGTGGCATTACTACGGAGCTGGCAAGGGTCGGTTCATTGTTGGTAGTGAAAAAGCCCCCCAGCAGTCGTGACGACCAGTATCCAACAGCATGGTAGTGATGTCAGTTGAGGCCATGCGGTACGGATTTAATCACACACACGCACATAAATAATAATAATATAATAATATAATAAATAACGAGGGAGTGTGTTGGGTTGGTTTAATGTCCCTGGCACAGCGTTCTCAGCAAGGTTTAATTTACTATAGAATGAGTATATCTAAGGAGGATTTTTGTTCCTATTAAAGCAACCTTTGCGTAAATAGGAACAAACCACAAAAATCTTTTTTTACGTCTTGTCCCTCCCTGGCAAGGCATCCCATTTTCGGATGCCCAAATGTGTGTATCCCCTGGTATCGCCAAAAAGCTGGCCTCTTCCTGGTTCCACGTGGGAAGATCAGGTAATCAGTGGAAGTTGTTCCATCCGCTCTGAGCTTAGTGTGATATGCATAGAGCAAGAGCCACTCCCCACTCCGAAAGGCCTGGTGCAGATAGAGTTATGCTACGTACGGATGTTGCAGCGACGCTGTGGCTTCCAGTTAGAAGTGAGTAAATCGGATGATCTGGGGGGGGGGGGGGGGGGGAGATTGGCCAAATTGGGATGCTAGATAAAGAGGGAGACCACCTTCCTTTGAGTCTTAAAGCGGTCCTTCACTCTGAATAAGAGTCTATCTTATATGTTTCCCACACCCTGTACATACAGATTGCTCACATTAAAAATCATCCTACCTGCATCTACTGCATGTTATGAGCCTTTAAACTTCCAAGATGGCGGCTCATGGAACATCAGGCAGCCTGCAAACAGGAAGTGCCTTCTGACTGTGCTGCTCTGCATTCTGGGATTGCTGACCTTTTCCTGACCCCAGCTCTGGTCTGTCTGAGCAAAGCACAGCTATAACCCGCCCCCCCTGTACTTTATCCCACTCTCCTCTCCTCAGTAAGTGTGATGCTTCCGAGTCAAGATGGCGGTGCCCGTATCCTAAAGTACTGAACCGAGTTGCAGCCCAGTGGGGGAAAGAATAATAAGTAAGTGACTAAAAACTTTAAATATATTAATTTTAGATGCCTGGGAATCGTTTTATAAGGGTTTGGGCTTTTCAATAAATCATGGTGAAGGTCCGGTTTAAAGTTTTTAACTTAAACTGGTCTTACTAAAGTTACTGAGGATCTACTAACAGCCAAATAAAGGCCATTACTCCATTCTTATCTTTCTCTACCTATCCTCTGCTTCTGACACTGTTGATCATCCTACTATATTTACTCGCCTGTCTAGGAATCCAAGACCTTGTCCTCTCATGGCTCTCCCCCTAGCTCTCACACACCTCTCTTCTCTTCGCTCTCAATCTGTCTGGGTACCACAAGGGTCCATCCTGGGATGCCTATTCCTCTCAGTTTACAGCTATTGCCTTGGCCAATTCATTTGGCTCCCAACACCACTTCTATGCTGAGGACACTCAGGCTCAGATTTCTCTTCTCTCCCATCTTGTGTTTCTGTCACAACCTCTCCACTCTTTGAAACTTAACAAGGTCAAAACTGGGTTTTTAATTTTCCCACAATCCCATACTACTCCTAACTCCTCAATAACAATTTCTGTCAAGGACCCGACTATTACAGGAGCCACTCAAAAGCCACGCTTGGTGTTATACTGGACTCCTCTCTCTCATTCCAACCCCACAGTCAGCCACAAGTCAACTCCTGTCTACTCCACTCAAAAACATCTCCCGCATCTGTCTTTTCCTTAAACCTGAAACCACTAAAATCCTAGTGCATGCCCAGATCATATCCCGACTAGAGTACTGCAACACTCTCCTTTATGGTCTACCAACAGCCTGCCACCCCTCCAATCTATTTTCAACTCTGCTACTCGCCTCATCCACCTCTCCTCTCACTTCAGTGCTGCCGTCTGTCAATCCTTAATATAATAATTCAGTTCAAAATCCTAACCCTAACCTACAAAGCCCTTTACAGCCAAGTACCTTCCTACATTTCAACTCTAGTCCAAAGACCCAACCCAGACGCAGGCCACCATTTGCCCGTAACCTCCTCCTGTCCTCAAACCTGATCACTCTTGTGTCCAGAACTTCACATGTGCTACTCCGCTCCTCTGGAATGCTCTTACCCATACAATTCGACACTTTCCAACCCTTAAAACCTTCAAAAGCAATCTATTTAGACCAGCTTCCCATCTGGTCTAACCAAACCATTTCACAGTCCTGTCACCCTTCAAAGCACTTGCTACCATTCTTAGTAAATAGTCTTTGTGATCCAACATCTGGTCTCCACCCTCATACTTAGATTGTAAGCTCGCAAGGCTCTCCTCATGTACCCCTGTATTAATGTGTTTTGCTGCACTTGACTCATAATACTGTATGTATTATATGCATTGTTGCCATATATATGTTATATATGATTCATAACGCCCTGTGTATTATGAGTATGGTACTTGCCCCATCCTCCTGTAAGTTATACTTTGTACAGCGCAATGGAATACAATGGCGCTATATATATTTATATATTTAACAATAATATGCACAGAAAGGTTTTAATTTCAAAGTAATTCAAAGTAATATGCAGTTAAAGCAGACTTAGTCCAAACACTAGACATTTTAAAGTGGAAGTCCTCCTAAATACAGCCCCAGCCACCCATCCTGCTCTATGGTACAGGACCAGATTAGGTTAATTAAAAACAAAAAAACAGGACTCACCTGCCCAACGCTTTGGGATCAGCAGTTCCTCATTCCAATTCATTGTTGCCCATTGAACCCAAAGTGGGGGCAGGTCCCGGTGGCATTGCAGGAACCAGGAAGAGCTATGGAAGGGGTGTGGGGGTCATCAAGCGGGATAGACCCTTGCAGTGGCCTAAAAGAACAAATACTACTGGTCCACTTTGGGTCCCTTTTCCACCTAATTGCCTTGGTTGTATTGTGCTGTGGTAACAATGCTCCAATTAAGCAAAAGCACAATAAAAGCATGTTCATTGTAAATAATAGGCAGTTACACAAGGTAGCGCTGAATGTGTGTAAACTATTTGATTTTGGGTGATTTTAATGGGGGAAGGAGAGTTGAGGGTTCCTGCAAGGTATAGCTCACTATGTCTCTGAGCAACACCCAAAAAGAGGTGGGAGGTGAGGTTTCCCAGTTCTGCTCTAATCTCCGTCAAGACAGGACAAGTATTTGTCTATTGTGTTTTTCCATTTGTTGAATGCGCAGTTAAGTCTAGGGCACCCCACGCGCCCAGGTTCTTACATCCGTTGCCACAAACCGACCTTGGAGATGGGGGAGGCTCCAGGTATGAGGTCTTTAGCAGAACCTGTCCCCTGGGGCGTATGCTTGTTCGGCAGAAGTCAGGGCTGCTCGATTAAAGAGTCTCCGGCATGCTGGACAGGCCACTGCTGCCTCCTGAATAACTGCAGGCCGCCATTGCGCTCCTTAGGCTGCCACTGTTGTCTTCCAGCGCAACCACCACTGCGATTCTCAAGCCACTCCGCTGATACTTCATACTGTGACCACTGCCAGGACAGCTCCCATTGCCCCCACCGCAGTGCGTTAGAGCAGGATACCGCCCACTGGTAACTCACCTCCTGTCATAATAGCTGCCATATCTACTGTCTCCCTGTCTACTTACCAGCAACACCTGGTGGACCCTGGGTACTTTAAGGTCCCCCCGTGGGGCACCCTGCATTTTTTTTTAACAAGTTTGAATGTTTTTTTTAGATATGGGATCCATTATGGGAGAAAGAAAAAGAAAAGGGGCATTGACCGCCTCGGCTTCCATTTCCTCCCTTAAACACTTTCATGCAGGTTGAGATTAGGTCTGTGGAAGGTCTCACAGGATTCCATGGATGGCTATTCCCATTTAGGGAAAATATCAGCACTTGTCCAGGTCATTTCTACCCTGTGACGAGACATTTGAGTCAGAAGAACCAGCCTGTAGAGACTGTTTATCAGTTATGTCTCGCATTTCTTCCAGCAAGACCGCTAGGTCCTCCCTACGGAGATTTTTACTGATACTATATTCCACAGTCGCGATATCAGAACTTCTGATTCAGATTCCTCGGCTTCCGGTCCCCGAGGCTCAGGCGCTTTCCCACAGGGACAACAAATTTATTTTACCCCTACAATTAGGGAAAAATCTTTAGATGGGGCTAATTCCTTGGCCTCTGAGTCTGAAGAGGGGTCCTTAAAGTGGACCAAAACCTAGGATTTTGACTATCCTAGGTTTTGGTCCTTGCCCCTGGGGCACCCAGATCGAGGGCGTCCCACTGTGTGAAACCCCAGGTTGCCCGAACAAATTCACCTCGTGCTCAGATCCACTCGAGCCCCTTCGTCCGGGTGCTCTTCTAATACGAGCGGATCCAAGCACGCTGGCGGCCACATTCCCTGCTACCCTCTAACTGGTAGCGTTCCTGGCACAGACACATGCCCTGCTAGAGGGATAGCGGGGATGTAGCCACTGCTCAAGCATGCACCCTTGGACTGGTAAAGAAGGAGAGTTTATGGGCGATCACACAGCAGGGCATCCCAATTCTGGATGCCCGTCGGGTGGGAATCAATCAGCACAGGAATCTTATAGATTCGATCTCTGTGGGTTTTGGTCCACTTTAAAGCAGACCAACAGTCAAAAATGACTTAAACCAGACCAACAACTTCTCCACAATTGTTCCTTTCAGCCAGCCAAAGTGGAGGCTTCTATCACAAGCTAGTAATAAATTATTACAAGTTCCAGAAGCTACAGTTGTACCCAGAGAGCCTGTATTTTTCCATTTCAAAATTGCATCAGACAACACAGTCTGACTTCAAGACCCATGTAGATATACTCCAGAACTCTGACCCATCAGGGCAAGTCTGCCCTTTTTCTGGACAGATCCCTCATTCCTTTAAAGCGGATGCAGAGGGGTGTTGTGTTAGGGATACTGGACAAAGGCTTGTGACTGGAATTCCCTCAGGTTAGTGGCCTCTGTCACAACTCCTCAGCCACAAACTCTTGTGGAATCTGCAACTAGTCAAAGATTCATCTGCCTCTACCTCCATTGCCCTGATAACATTGGATAATTTAACAGTACCTCACTGACCAGGGTGCAAACCAACCAATGGTTTGCCCTTTTGGCTTGGACCAGATCTGTAAAGGCAATCCTCCACCCTAGTTTACTATTGCTGGTTTTTTGGGCGTGCCAATTGAATCAATTTTGAGAGACAAGGGCCTCTCCTCTCAGGTATCAGACACTTATTCAGGCCAGAAAGGCCTCCTTATCTAACATCTAATACTGAACTGATTTATCCTAGTGTGATGGCACACCTCATCCAGCACTCTTGATATCAGACAATCGGCAATCTCAAAAGTGCCTAGTGGACGTGGTTTCGGCAGTGGAAAAGCATTTTTTCAAGCCACAGTTGCACAGAATTCCTTGGTTTGTACATTCATGCAGATGACATCTTATGTCTCTCTTCGCCAAAAAACTCTGGTTCCAACCTTTTTCCAGCTTGCAAGGACTGCCGTTTGAACCTATGGCTAAAGCCTCTCTATTACCGCTAACCCTGAAGGTGGTGCTCCTGGTGGCCATCATGTCAGTCCGCAGGGTATCTGAACCGGCGGCTCTGTCTGTCAAAACAGCTTTTCATGTCAGTGTCACTTTTTTGGCACCTCTTGCACATTGTATTTATTCTCACTGGTGAGGTCTCTTTCCTGTTAGGCACTCATTTTGTAAATCCCAAATCGAAATGAAGTGGTGTCCCTGCTCAGACAGATTGACAGGGAAAATACCATTTATGTACATATCTTGTAAAATGTTTTTCCCTTAGTTTTCATACACGGACATCAAACCCCACCCAAGGGTGTTGCGGCTGACTTTGATTGTCTCAGGCCGTTGAATTTTGGATTCCTCCCTAAAACCTGATCTTGACTGCTTGTGGACTGGGAAACCTACCAGACTGCCGGGTCTTATACCTACACATAAGACAGGTGTCACAGCTCTCAAGCTGTACAAATGGTTATATTTTCCCATGTGACAAGTTATATATATCCTTTTTTATATTTTTTTATTATAGCCAGCCATCTTTCTTATAAAACTAGTATTCTTTTGACAGGAAACTTTAATTCACACATTTACAATACTGTATTTACAAATATAATAAAAAACACAAAAGTGCATAAAGCCATATCATTGTAGGGGGAGCTGGAGAGACAGGCAGTATAGTAATATGAACACAATTGCTCTGGTTGCTGCACTTGTGAGGGGCATCCTTGTTGGAGCACAACAGGTGGAAGAACACAGACACATAGACAGAACAAATGACGACAGATCAGGGACAGCCTTGGTACAGTGTTAGTACTGGATATTGTTTATTGCAATCTCCGTGAGGAAGCCCAGTACTCGGACTAGATGATCCTTACTGAGGAACTAGAAAAGAAAAAAAAAAAAAAGGGTACTTTTGTTAAAAGGTGAAATATACAGGCAGTTTATTATAGGAAACTTTTCTTACTGCAGAAAGCATTCATCACCCTTTATTTATGAGTACTCATTCCTATAGGCATGCAATCATTTAATGGTCATGATTAAAGGGCCAGGTGTCGGTCTGAAACGCATAGATGCATTTCAAGTGTTTTCTTCTCTGGAATACTGGCCTTTTGGCTTTTTTATGCCGTTTTGATACAATAAAATTTGGATACGATTTTTCTCACTGGATTACCTGCTGGCGACTTTCTTTTTTAATCGGGAGGGTTATTTGAGTGAAGCGCTCTCAGCCATTGCCGAGGGTCCATGAAATTACCTGGGATGACTATGGATTTAAGTTAGAGCTGACCTTTCACATGCTGTACGCATTCATTTATTGTTTACTGTGTAATAATCCATTAAAGCGGAACATCAGTCATCTAATGACCCCCCCCAAAGCTTATAAGGGCTGGTAGCAGTGCCGGGAGCTATCTGAGACCTGGGTTTGGGGGGGGGGGGTTAAGCTTTCTACAGTTTCACACAGTGGGCATCCCAAATTAGGATGCCTTGACAGAGCCCACATAAATCAGCCTTATTCCAGTACACAACGTCCGTTGCTGGAAATAAGGTACTGGCTTTAAGCAAAGACATGCATGAGGCAGTTTTGTTGGCTTAGCAGACAACTATCATTAAAAAAACATTATATGATAGGCTAGAAGAATGGAATCGGTGACTAATATACTTTAGAGTCCCAGAGTCTGATTCATTGCCAAACTCCTGCCTGAGAAGTAACAAGCCACAATCCACAGCTGTATTCCAATTCAGCACATAGTGCCATCCCATCGTCTGAGGAAGGGGATGCGGCTGCATGCAATTTGTGCTACATTGGTACATAGCGGTAAATCGATGCTAGGCAGAGATTCTGAATGTGGGGCATCACAAATCATTATGCCCCCTAGGAATTAATGTCGCACCAAAATGTCAAATATGATTTTTTTTTTTTTTTTTTAAATGTCCATTAGGTCTGCCAGGACCCAAGCAACACACTTGTTACCAAAACACTGCAGTCTGCAGGGTAAATTTTTCAACAGCTTTAAAATCTGGGTTAGTAGGGTGGGACACTTTATAGGAGGACCAAAACTCTCGCTGGCATCCTTGCACCAAGGAGTGTCCAGGTCCTTTGCATCTAACACCCCCACCCAATAAACCGTGCAATAAAGAAATGCTTGCTTTTCATGCCAAGAGTTCCATCCAAATTGGGACTCACACTGCTGTGCTGTACACTCCGTTGACAGAAGCTCATCTGCCACCCTTGTGTGCAGCAGTTTCTGGGACTCCCATCAGAACATGGCTCCAGGAATAAAAGGTCTGGGTCAACTAGCATCAGAAAGTCAGTATAAGCCTTACTTAGGAATCCCATGGGCCATTTGGTGTTTAGGTCTGCTTTATTTATCCTAGGCTCTCTGACCTAATGCATTACTCTGTCTGCGTGTCATTTTGGATATATGTTCATTGTATGCTAACACACAAAGGATTTTTTCCCCCATATTTAACCCATCTGTGCAGTGAGAGCGCAAATGCACAGAGTGATGGGCTGCCTTAATTACAGTGTGCGGGGAGCAGCTCAGTCAAGTCTCTGCGGGGGGGAAAAAAAAAAAAAAAATCAAACCTGCAACCCTCCAGGCACAGGACCGCTTCCTTACCAAGATTTCCCCTCATCATTTATTCCTAACATGCAGAACCTTCCATCAGGCGACTAGAAAACATCAACATGCCCTTACATTTATAGGTTCATTGATATGCAGGATCTTTTATGGCAGCCTCTCCCCATCTCCAGCTACCCACACAACTATACAGGAGGCGGGGAATACTGGTGCTTCTAGTTCTAGGACAGCGAGGGGCAGATTACACATGGGAGCTCTACATGGTCAAAGCAGCCTATCCCAAAATGGGATCCTTTGCGATGAGGTGCAGTCATTTTAACGGAGATTCATCTTCAATATTGCAGCACAGGGGGCATCCAAATTCAAGATACTATGCAGTGTATCCCTTTTACATGTTTCCTCCCTTGACTAAAGTACATGTTACCATAGACCACACAGGGTTTGCAATGTGCAGAGTGATCTGCAAGACCGTCAGGCTAGTGGCGGTGATGTGGAACAGAGAATTGGTTGCCCAGTCTCTGGCTTCACGGTAGAGGGACGTCCAGTAACTTACTTGAAGCACTTCTGTTTACCTGCAGCCATGACGTCTATTGTGCTCAAGTGTCAGCCATTTGCACACTAGGTCTAACACTTCTTGTTCACTGCGTGTGAGGTGCCCAGAGAGACTCCTGGGTGCTTTGGCCTTGTACTCCTCACCACCCCACCCCCCCCCCCCCCCCCCCCCCCACACCCCCCCCCCCCCCCCCCCCCACCCGCCAAAAAAATGAGGCTAGAAGCTTTTTAGATTGGTAGTTTGATTAGAAAATCCAGCAGAAAGGGACCTCCCATTAGCAAACTCACTAATTGTGCCATGCTGCATGCATTTAGGATGACCAGGGACTGAAGCCAAATGTTACAGACCCTAACCTTTGCCCTAAAAGTGTGTCCCATCGGACATTCCCCAACTTAAACATTCTCCATTCACCACACCAAGGGATTTCTCCCCCTAACTTTTCAAAATTAGTGTGGTCGGCACTCCAAAGATTTAGATGCTACCTGCCAAGGATTACATCCCCAAGACAATGAACAATTAACCAATAGATAGGTACGCGCACACCAATAATTATCATTTTTCTTATAAAACTGTCTTTGCAAATCATAATTACATAAAGTCTACATATGAATACATACACATACATACATATATACACAGTTAATTAAGTATGGGGGGTATGATAAATATTCAAAAAAAAAAAGGATACACTCATATGTAGTAATCCAAGTGTGCTCAGCTGAGGGAACTGTGTTGCACCAAGACGCTGTAATTAATAACAGAATAATCTTAACAGTAGCAATAGCAAGAACAATTAATATATAGGGAAACTATGTGGTAAAAGATTACCTTTGTATGTATCTAGTATAGTCTGGTGCTTGCACAGTGATCCTCAACTTAGTCACATACAGGATTAAACACTGGGTGACTGTAGTGAAGTCAAGGAAAATTATATCTAATTGATAAGAGTCTTATTGTATCAAGAATACAGTGTCTAAACCAAGGATAAGTGACTCATCTTGCATCAGCATATGAATGAATCAAACAGAATAATCCTGACACCCCAATATACAGGCATCAGTATGCAATTATACACTGCCTGTGTATAATTGCATACCGATACTTGTATGTTGGGTAATCTTTTACAACATAGTTTCCCTATGTTTTACTTGTTCTTGCTATTGCTACTGTTAAGGTTATTCTATTAATTACAGCGTCTTGGTGCAACACAGTTCCCTCAGCTGAGCACACTTGGAATACCAGATATGAGTATACTTTTCTTTAAATAGTTATCATACCACTCATACTTAATTAACTGTGTGTATATATGTGTATGTATTTATTCATATGTAGACTTTATAATTTTTCTTATGAAATATAAAACGGTCTTTGCAAATCATAATTATTGGTGTGCGCCTACCTATCTATTGGTTAATTGTTCCTCCTAACTTTTATTCAGCAGGTTTGCAGTTTAACAGGGACCAGAAGCCACAAAACACACTGCAACAGAGTATGGATGTTTGCCATATGCCATCAGCAAAATACTAAGCCTCCTGCCCAGATGTAGTGTGTCAATCAATCCAAATCCCCAATGAACATGTTAACTGGCTGGGGAGCCCACACAGTAAGGAAGAGGTATGGTTAGACATCAATTTAGGTCCCAAACCTCCCATTCAACTCTGTGCCGCGGAATGCCCTGGTCCACAGGGGCAACAAGCTAACCTAACTAGAGTGATCTGTTCCTAAGAGAGCTCTAGCAGAGAAAGTGGCAACAAGTGGGTTGGGGTCCCTTATGGACCTGGACCCTACCTCACCAGGGAAGGTTTAGGTTTACTTTGTTTCAAGGATGGCTAAAGAAAGGATAAAGAAATAGACTCCCTCTCACTTCCAACTATGAGAACACCCACTGTGACCCTCTAGTCAAAAAGGACTGTGGTTGTCATGTGGCATGATGGTCCAGCATCAAGTGCTCCTTAACAAGAAGGTTCAACTGAAAACCCAGGGAAGGGATCGTTCATAATGGTTACGTTATAAGTAGGTCATGGGCATCATGTCACTTTTAAAGTAGGTACAGAAACGGGGTACTATGGAACTTGTGGAGGGAAGCTTTTGAATTGTGGTTCACTTTCACCTTAAACCAGACCTTCAGCATCATTTAATGTAAAGTCCAAACCCTTAACGATTCCCCTGCATCTAAAACTTATATATTTTAAGTTGCTTACTTTTTATTCTTTCATCCACTGGGCTGAAACTCTATTCAGGACTTTAGGATATTGGCGCAGCCATCTTGCCACACACACACACACACACACACACACACTGAGGAGAGGGGGGCCAAGTTCAGAGGGGTGGGTTATAGCTTTGCTTAGCTCAGACAGAGCAGAGATGGGGTCAGGAAAAGGACAGCAATCCCAGAATGCAGTCACATAGTCAGAAGACCTGCCTGATGCACCATGAGCCGCCATCTTGGATGTTTAAAGGCTCAGAAAGCGCACTAGGTGCAGGTAGAATGCTTTTTAATGTGGGCAATCTGTATATACATGATGGGGGAAATATACAAGATAGGCTCTTATACAGGGTGAAGGTCTGGTTTAACCCCTGTTCAAGCCAAGTGATCTATTAACCTTCAAATTAATCGTCAAGCGTCTCATGTCATCTTGATACTCCGGTCTCCCCATAGGGCCTACCGCACCTTGCAGCCTATCACACTCCTACTAAGTGTGCACACACATCCTATGCCACAAGAAGAAAGCTTACCTTTACTTTTCCATCGCAGTGTGCAGAGGCCACATATGCAGTAACCTTCACAAGCTGTGTCGCAGATAAGTGGATTCTAAAATGTCTGAAAAAATGTTCATAGAGACACTGAAATAAGTGTTCAACCTCTTCCAGCGTCACCTCATCCTTCGATTTGTGAATGTCATTCCAAAGGGTTTTAAAATCATCCGGGTGGATGGCGTAGGATATGTCCATGTGTGGCTCCACTGGAACAGAGAACACAAGTTCTATAGCGGATGTGTGTCCATGTACTTCATAACTGGCCCACATTGCAGCCAGCCACGTCAGATCATAAGAGGTGATCAGCAGTTTACCAAAACAGCAGTCAAAGGCCTTCTGTAACCAGCTCCCAACAAGAGAGGTCAGAGCTTCCGGTCCATTAATGAGAAACAGTGGGAGACCCGTGAATGTCCCCGGTAATGCTTCTAATAACTCCTCCTTCATGCACGTCCCACAAAACCAGCCAGTCCACATTACCCGGTCTTCTGAGCTTGTCTTGGAGAATTGGGATTTCCCAACAATCTGTGTTAAGAAACAAAAACAGCCCTGTAAAACATCTCAACACAAACAGGTGATGCAAGGTTGTTTACACCGTCTTTATAAAAAAAAAAAAAAAAAAAAAAAAACATACACCTTTCCCTTACTAAGAGCCAGGTAAACCATGGTTTGAGGATGTCCATCTTTAGATTTCAATATAGTTGGCCAATAGGGCTGGGACAAGTTCCACAGCCCATGACCAAATCCGAGAAACTACTACGATTACTAAATTCTGCTATTAGTACCATCCTGGTTTGGTATACATCATGACTGGAACATTGACCATGCACTGAAACACCTTGCAAAACCGGGACCCAATGATGCTGGGACAATGTGAATGTTGACCCAGAAGCCTTCCCCCTTCCTGGGACTATTGACCATGCAGGATGCCTTCCTAACAAAGATGGATGGCCACCTTCCAAAAGAGAAGCAGAAACCAATGCATCAGAGAAAGTGACCACAACAACCAGAGCAGAGAGAACATGACCTGATTGCATGAAAAAGTTTCATACAGGAACAAGGTAGAGTCATCCTTGGCAAGAAATAAACAGCCTCCATGTCAGCCACCATGTCCACCCACATGCCTCTTGGAAATGGGCCTGGCCTGTTGATGGGGTTTGTAGGAGAGGATTGTGGCCTGTTGATGGGGTTTGTAGGATAGGATTGGGGACCCCTACTCTACAGCATTAAATCACTCACCTGGACCATGACTGCAGTGGGATCCCGGTCTTTATCCTTCAGGCCATACAGACAGAAGAAGGTGGCCTTCAAGTTCACATCTGTGCCCACCTCAAATGCAAACCCCTTCTGCTTCTCGGCTGCTATGCTGGCAGACAGGTGCTTGGAATAGTCTTTCAGCTTGCTGTAAGAAAAGTTGTGCATCGGCGTCACACTGTACAGAGTCCACTGCCTGTGGAGGAGAAACGCCGCCTTCTGGGGGTCAAGAGTTTCCTGAAATTCAAAAAGAAAACAGTGAAAACAGTCCAACAGTGAATATATTAAGAGTAAATTACTAAAGATGAGCAGCCAATGGCAACTTAATATAACTAGACTTTTAAAAGCCAGGGAGGGTCTTGGTACACAGGGTCACCAAAATCCATACTTATGCCATTAGGGAGCTCAGCATTTGAGCAATACTTTTTGTAGCAGAACTCAATTCAACACGAGACAGAAGTAGCTGCACACATATCCAACAGGTGTGCAGCACTAAAGTGTGCAGCCATGTGGTCCCATCATACAGCACTCTATGAGCTTCATGGTCCACTTGTCCCAAAAGGACCAGGATTGGTCAGTCTTTTGCGCAGTGTCTGCAACAATTATATGCAATAGTCTTATGGGGCATCTCTAGCCAAAAGACCAACCCAAGCTGAGAAACAGGCAATAGCGGTGGGCAGTACCCATTATTTGGGGATTGGCAGCAGGAAGTCACATTTTTAAGAGACCCTTTGTTGTCTGGAAGAGGACCCCAGGCAACAAGACTTTTGATGGCCAATCACAACACCCAGCATCTGAGTGACCAAGGAGCAGGTAAGGTAAAACTGGGTTTGCAGGATGAGGCATTGGCAATTGGGACACCCACCTCCATGATCAACAACCCTTTGGTGTGTGCTGTAAAGCCGAATAAAAGCCGACTTTACTGGGTTTTGTTCTGTGCCCTCGCTGTGTGAACCCCCCCCCCCCCCCCCCCCCCCCCCCCAAGTTCACCTGCCCTCTGTCCAATAGCACATGTGCGGGCTCTAGTCCAATCAGAGCAAAAGCCAAATGGCGGTGATTGGAAGGGAGCCCGCTCATGCACAGTTGAAGCAGGGAAAGTTGAGTTTACCGGCACATCCCGTTTCAGGGTGACCCCGGCGAAGGCCAGCGGCTGGCTCCAGGGGGTTTTGTTCTACTTTAAAGTGGACCAACACCCAGGATTTTGACTATACTGGGTATTGGTCCACTTCCTGTGTGAAACCCCCCAGAAAGCCCCGAAAACTCACCTGACCCCGCTCCCACGTGACTCGCTCGTCCAATCGCCGCCGACGGACAAGGAGAGGCAGCAACGGACAAGCTGAGCACTGCCTCCCGCGCGTCCCTCTTACAGGGAGCACGTCAGCCATTCACAAACAGCCGGCGCGGGTGCGCGCCCTGCTAGAGGGACACGCGGGAGGCGGCGGCCCACGCATGCGCCGCTGGAACGAGGATCTTCGGGGATCTGGGGGGGTTTCACACAGCCCCGATCGGGGTGCCCCACAGTCAGGGAGCTGATCAGTCCGGGAATCTTATAGATTCCCGGGCCGATCAGGGGAGGGTGTTGGTCCACTAAGGGCAAGGGCATAATAGGAAACAAGGCAACAGGGTTATTTAATTTGTAGTGACCATTCTTGGTTTGGATAATACCCATAGATCTCTTGGTCACTAAAAAGTCATTTAAAACTTGGAATCTCTTTCTATCCCAGGGATTTGTTTGTTAGGGTATACGCTTGCACAGCAAACCGAGTTTGAAGTGAAATATTCCAGCCTGGCTGTTTGACAGTTTGTTAAAGTGGACCATTACCCAGCGGGATCGGCCCGGGAATCTACAAGATTCCAGGGCCGATCCAATCCCTCCCCGCAGGGCATCCAAAATCGGGATGCCCCGCAGTGTGAAACCCCCCAGGACGCCCACTAACCTTAGCTGACTCCCGGTCCAATGGCGCATGCGCGGGCCGCATCTCACGGGCGGGCCGCCAGCATGCTCGGAGCCGCTGAGGTTTGACGCTGCTTTGACGCGCATACCTCAGCGGCTCTGGGCACGCCGATTGGACGAGCGGACGTGCATGCGCCGTAGGAGCAAGGTGAGACGAGTTTTATCTGGCGATCTAGGGGGTTTCACATAGCGGGGCACCCCCAACTGGGGTGTCCCGGGAAGTGGACCAAAACCCAGGATAGTCAAAATCCTGGGTGTTGGTCCACTTTAAGCAATGAGAGGATTGCATGTTTCTAAAGAAACTGCATTAAAGGGTTTGGCAAGTCAAAAAATAAATATCAGTAGCTTACCTTTTATTGAGTGGCTCATGCACCCTGCTTCTGCTATGTCTGTCTCCTTAGTGAGGAAAATCACTTCCTCATTCAGCTTTCAGTTCCCACCCCGCTGACCTGGTCCATCAATCAACCTTCAGTGAACAAAGAGCTGACCCCCCCACAACCAGATGTCCTGATTACAGTGTGTTTACATCACATCGCTGTTGCCACACCCACTGTTTCTCTTCAGTTTTTGAATCTCCAATGCTCTAATATTTGTAAAGACAAGTGCAAGGTGTAGCCTGAGACAATGGAACAATCGGGATTGCCTTTAGTATACCTTTAAAGTGGACCAACACCAAGGTAAAATGTTTAAACAAACGATCTTACCCTCCCCCTCCATTGATCTCTTGTACTGGATTGTAATTTCAAACTTTTTCGAAATGAAATCCTCAGATTTCTTCACCTTTCAAAAATCTAATAGTAGGCACCACTGTGGATATCTAGCTTGAGCCTCCAGACCTACCGAAATAGGGGAGCTTTGAGCGACCTTCCGCCTAGCTGGGGTGCGAAATGACCGTCTGCGGGCAGAATTGAGGCTCCCTGGAGGGTATCTGGAGTTCTGGTACCGGACGCTGCTGTTCCTTGATGCAGACTTACTTTTAGGGGTAGACACCCCATCAGTGGGTGTTTGCATAGCCTAAAGGATAACAGAAGAAAAAAAAAGAAAATCTAAAACATATATTTAATCACATTGATAGATAAAAAAAAACAACAAAAAACTGGATAAAAAAACAAAACAAAGAGGTGAGTGGAAACAGATGGGACAGGGTAAGGCGGGAAAAGGGGGGCAGGAAAGTGGGCAAGTAAAAGGTGAGGGGGAGGTCAGAACTAGTGAGATTATTAGTGCTGAAGCAGGGGTTGAGAGTGGCTGCGCTTAACAGCTGGATATGGGATCAGGGGGCAGCTGGATAGATGGGCAGATAGACAAAGGACTATGGGGGGCAGCTGGACAGACGGGGGCAGAAAGCAGGGGGCAGGTGGACAGACGGGGGCAGAAAGCAGGGGGCAGGTGGACAGACGGGGGCAGCTGGACAGACGGGGGCAGAAAGCAGGGGGCAGCTGGACAGACGGGGGCAGAAAGCAGGGGGCAGCTGGACAGACGGGGGCAGAAAGCAGGGGGCAGCTGGACAGCAGGGGGCAGCTGGACAGACGGGGGCAGAAAGCAGGGGGCAGGTGGACAGACGGGGGCAGAAAGCAGGGGGCAGGTGGACAGACGGGGGCAGAAAGCAGGGGGCAGGTGGACAGACGGGGGCAGCTGGACAGACGGGGGCAGAAAGCAGGGGGCAGCTGGACAGACGGGGGCAGAAAGCAGGGGGCAGCTGGACAGACGGGGGCAGAAAGCAGGGGGCAGCTGGACAGACGGGGGCAGAAAGCAGGGGGCAGCTGGATAAAGGACTAGAAGAAGCAGCTGGATAGAACGGCAGAAAGAAAGGGGAAACTGGATAAAAGAGCAGGAAAGGGCAGATAGACAAAGGGGGAAACAATAACAATAGGGAGTGAAGGGGCTGCAGGGATACACCCTACCGTGGCAGGGAGGTGCAGGCAGATGCAGCAGCGCCAGTCAAACTTCCGTGACGGAGAGAAACATCTCTCATACAATCATTTTCAATGTCACCTCCACACACAGTCGAGGCGAGCTTACAGTGATCCGATTCTCTTTACAACTCTAAATTCCCGATCACTTCGCACAACTCTCCTCCATTCTAGCGGTTGCGCTTTTCAAATTGCTACCCGGAAGTGATCGCAGCCACCTGCAAAGCAACGAGGCGTGGAACGCAAAGCACTTCCGGTGAGAAGAAGTTGCACTTCCTTATGCCTTGCCCTAAACGAAGATGGCTGCGCCCAGGCACTGTCAGCCGGGGTGTGAGTGACTTATGTGCCTAAGCTGGTGGCCGGCGCTGCGGGTGTGCTCTCCGAAATCGCTACTCATAGGAAATGCTGCAATTGTTTTGGATAAATGTGAATCATACGTGATGTGTGGACACTTATTGTGATTGCTTCCGGCTTGCCTCACGTGAATGACAAGGACACCCTAACTGCCTCTGTTACCCCGACCCTCCTACAGGTACATTACATATCAAGGCTGGCCTCACGTGTATGCATTGTGGTTTGCCTGGTTGCACATCACATCCCCCCATCTTACATCCCTGTTCCATTCAAGGGGGGTAAAAAGTTTTAAATAGTACCATAACCAGGGTAAGCCAGCTATTAAGTCTGAAATATTCCAGGACCAGGTTACAGCTTGGCCGGTTGTATGAAACTCAGCTGGTCATCCATATATTCACTCGTGGATTCCATCCCACGCCCCATGTGCAAGCCTCCGGAAGCATCCTCTGCACTCCTCTAGCTGATGTGTACAGGAGAGGAGCACAGCAATAACTTCTAATTAGAACTCCTTTCTGGGCATCATTGTGAATGCCAGTGACTTGCTCATGTGCCGTAGGAGTGTGGACCGAAGTATATAAACAGCTGATCCTGGGGTATTCACATGCAGGGGCATTGCAAAAGATACCCCCCATGATGTGGACCAAAGGTCCGAAAAACCTGGGTTGTGGATGGTGGCCATCTAGTTTAAAAGAGTCCAGGGCCGATCACTTGGCTTCCCTTTATAAAGGCTGGAGTCAGGAGTGCACCTTCGACTAGAGGAAATACAGTGATGCAGCAAGTGGGCTTGTCACATAGCCAATGCTTTTTCACATAAATAACACTTTTGGTCTGGCATTGGCAATTGCTGGTGACCCCCTTTTGTATACCCTTCGCTGTAAGCCCAGTGTTATGCACCCCCATACTTAGCACTTCTACCCAAAATCCAGCTGCCAGGTCTCGACCTGAAGTGACCGCCAGCAGCCAATCCCATAGACTAATTCAATGGCCGGTCACATAGTCCTCTGCAAACCCCTACAGCAAATATGATTAGCAGCAGTCACATGGGTGTTATAAAAATTATGTCTTATGTCCTTAAAGAGGAACATTACAGGTCATGGTTAGTTAGTAAAAACTCCCCAGACCTGGCTTACCCTGCCCCCCTGCCCCTCCGGTTTACAGTTAATGTTAACTTACCTCCCCGGTCGCATCGTACTCGGCATCCGTCCGTTCCCCCATCGGGCAGCACCATCTTGGAATCCCTGAGTGTCGCCCCTCAGATTTTGTGAATACGCAGCTTCGTTGCATAGGCTGCAATGACACTCTGAGGATCTGAGGAGCGGCGCATGACATTTGAAGAGAGGATGGCTACAGATAAGGCTGTCTCTCAAACATAGGAACAGCAAAAAAAAATACATATTTCAGGAAAATTCAGTAGCCATATCCATTTGTAGTTCTACACCCTAAGAAAGATATTTCACAAGTTCAATGGGTTGTGGTCTGCTTTAAAGCTGCACCTGGATTTCAGCATCAATTCCAAGCCTCTCTTTGGTGGCTTTGTTGTTAATTCAGGCTGTTCTGTGCTGTGCATCCAGTCACATCATCTTGTATGGCATCTGGGCTATTGGTGTTCCTTCACAATATTTCCCTTGCCTATATGCTTTATCTTGTTGCTTGAGATAAATTTGCCATTTGTGCAGCAAGATCATCTTGAGTTTCTTTCAGAATTGTATGTGGTGTGAATTCATAGTCAGTGGGCATCTATCTAGGTCACATATGCTCAACTTGTGGCCCTCAGAGCCATCTGATGTGGCCCTTGACTTGCTGTGGGGAATGTGGGAGGAGTAAATAGAACTAGCGTGTTTATGTAGTTAAATAGGCTCATCAAGGATTGGTGATTGCACAGAGAGTGATATAGGAGGGGCACATTGCCAAATAGCTGTGACTTGGGGGAACGTTGTGACATTGTTAGTCCAGCAAAACCCGTGGGTGAAATCTGTGCCACTATAACAAGGTAAGAGTTTTTTCTACGTTTAGCATTGGTAGGCATTTAGATGGGTTGAGTACTAGGAATATGGTTACAATTTAGAACTGATGGTGGGATGGATCATAAATATGGGACCCATATATTTGGAGATGTAAGGCAATCCACGTGTGTATTGGTAGCATGTGGAGACTGTTAGATATAAATGTCATAATGGGATGGTGTGGTGGAAGACATGCAAATGTAAAAAATCCTGATTGTGTAGAAAATCTTTGTTATGCTATTCAAAATGAAAAATATAAATTCTGAATATATTCATTGTGACCCGCGACCAGTTTCTAAATTGATTAACTGGCCCACGCTACAAAAGGTCGGGCACCCATGATCTAGTTCTGTTCTTTTTCGAGATGAGGAGCAGTTTGGTAGTTGGATCGGTGGTAACTATTATAGGGTTTGTTTCAGAGCTTGGTGAGAATTTTCACTTCTTTTTAGGAGATAAAACTGCCATTCACTTTAATTGTCTATCTGGTGAAAAATTTTACCTGGCTCTAAATCAGCCCCAAGGTAGACAATGAAAGTGAATGTATAATAATATAGCACAGAGCAAAATAGAGGTTAAATCAACAGGAATGTCCAAATGAGCAAAGAAATCCAACGTTGTCCCACAGACTCATGCACTACTCCAAAGTGATTAAGGTCAAATCCACATCAATCAGACCGCCGTGTGCCCATCACCTTGTGAATTACACGCTTACCGGAGAGAAGTTTGGATATCTCTTTGGTCAGATTACAGTTCTCCTTCCAGGCGTGAATAACATAGAGAACCTATGCCTTAGGAGCAACTGTTCCACTGAGGCCTGTTGCTGAAAGGCCCAGAATGCTCCGATAGCATGAGTAGGATGAGCTGATAAAAGATGATGAATGGCCCGTCAGCTCCACACAGCTCCTCTGAGGGTCCCACGCTGCACTGCTGAGGGGGACGTCATTCCAGACCCTCAGAGGAGCTGTGTGGAGCTGACGGGCCATTCATCATCTTTTATCAGCTCATCCTACTCATGCTATCGGAGCATTCTGGGCCTTTCAGCAACAGGCCTCAGTGGAACAGTTGCTCCTAAGGCATAG
Organism: Gastrophryne carolinensis; assembly: GCA_027917425.1. Classification (NCBI taxonomy): domain Eukaryota; kingdom Metazoa; phylum Chordata; class Amphibia; order Anura; family Microhylidae; genus Gastrophryne; species Gastrophryne carolinensis. The sequence goes on from CM051235.1 coordinate 441,139,657, forward strand.
GTTCTCTATGTTATTCACGCCTTGGAAGGAGAACTGTAATCTGGCCAAAGAGATATCCAAACTTCCCTCCGCTAAGCGTGTAATTCACAAGGTGATGGGCACACGGCGGTCTGATTGATGTGGATTGACCTTAATCACTTTGGAGTAGTGCATGCGTCTGTGGGACAACGTTGGATTTCTTTGCTCATTTGGACATTCTTGTTGATTTAACCTCTATTTTGCTCTGTGCTATATTATTATATGTTACCACCAAACCTGCTGGATATTCAGGCTACAGCACGTTGAGCAGTTGCACTTTGGTAAACTATAGTAATTAATTTTTTTAATTTTAAACTTAGCGCGGTAACTTCATCTATTTTGAAAGTGAATGGCAGTTTCTCTCCTAAAGGATAAGTGTGTTTGCTCACCAGGCTCTGAATCTATCCCATAGAGGGAAATCATGGACCACAGAAAGTCATCCTCCTGCTCCTCATGTCCATACCTCATTAACCATACCATATACCACATTACATCACAGTACAGATCTGTGGTTTGTTAACCATTAAAAAAATATATTTTTGAACAAAAACAGGTTTGTGTTTGTCAACAATTACCCATGTTTCCATGCAAGGTCAGTCATTTTAAATAAGCTCTTTATTATGAAAAATGGTCTATAAATTAATATCCTCCTAAATATGGCAGGTAGAAAGAGGTGGGCTACTTTTATTCTCTGCATTCAACAAGCCAAGCTTGATTTTTTAGTGGAAACTAGCGTATGTTGCCATACAGGCTTATTGCCAGCATTGTTCTCTTATGCTTTTACCCATCGTGCACTGCTTTGGAAAAGACCAGTTTTCCCCTGTAAATTTGGATTGGTACTTTTAGAGACCTGTCGCCCCTGGTTAGCCTTTCCTCCTGTAAACTCTATAGTTGCTCACTGCTGATCGGCCCAATTCCGATACTTGGAAACTTGCCTCCACCGGAGATCCAGACAGGTCCGTGGTCCGTTACTTCATCAGAGCTATCCCTCAGTTACTGGTGACACATGCTCCAGTGCTGAGGGCTGGCATGCCCCCTCCATTGTAGTGAATGGAGTGGCTGCAGCCAGTCACCGTGACTGATGCAGGGGGCCGCCAGAATGGTGGGGACGTGATTGTCAATGCCAGTAGGTTACAAACTATTCAAACCATTCCAATGTGTTCTAGTGATTGGACGAACGGGGCAGCACACAGAGCAGGGGATGCTGCCCTGTGCACCCTATCCAATATGGTGGCGCCTAGGCCCTGAAGTTCTGGGAGAACAGAGCAGGACCTCAGATGAGGGAAGCAGGATGAGGGAGGATTGCTATACTGGACTTCCACTCTAATTTAACTGGTGGCAGCAGAGAGACTACACAGAGCTGTATGCCCCCACTTTGTGTGCGATTATCTGCAGATAGGGGGCGGATTAGCCATAGGGAGCACAAGGAGAATTCGGGATGGGCTGCGCTGCTTTGGGGCACCTCACCCAGACCCTTTGCTGGATTTACCACTATGCCTCCCCAGTCTCCCTCCAACTCCCTCTCCATTATATGCCAATTTAAAGCAGAGGAAAACCCCCAGTCTGTGTGAAACCCCTGGAGTTGACGGTATACTTGCCTTTACTGGCAGCTTGTGCGTGGCTGCAATTGCCGCCCGCCACAGTCCCCAGTCGCGGCTTTCCTGTAGCTGTGCGCGGCCAGCGGGAAAGCTGGGGATGCAGCCAGCCGGATAGTGGTGGTCTCCTGGCACCTCAAGCAGCCCCGCCTGCTGACACCTTGAGATCATTCAATCGGCCATCCGAACAGGGCCAGGTGGGCTGGCAGCATCTCTCTTGGGCGAGGCACAGCAGCTCGTGGGCTGACCGGAGCAGTAATATCCTGAAGTGATTTTGGGCCTCAAGACACCCCTGCCTGCAGCCATGTAACACACTTGGCCGGTGGGCATAAACACACAGCATTGGATGCCAGGATGGCCGTTTTTGATCCCTCAACAGGTGAATATTAAGGAACAGGATGATGGTTAATACAATGTGCCCCACTTTTGGTTATACTAGAGTTTCTATTAGCCTCCCGGTGGCTAGAAAGTTGATCCTTACTGACCTACAACAATAAATACTTTAAAACTGATGTCCTAATTTTTTTTTTTGGTTATGAATTATTCATTTGTATTTCCCTTTTTTTATCGCCCTGTAGGTACTTTTGGGGTACTGAGTGCTGAAGAAGCGACTATCACCAGACAAAATACTTTTATGCTATATTGGTGGCCTCCAACCATTTAAGACACAAGATGGCTCTCCGGACTGGTCTCAGGCTTTTTATGAGCTGTGGAGCTGTAAGCAGATGGAGGGTCACCAGGAAATTCAGTTTGACACAGAGGATACAGACTTCAATTGCAGCTTCACCACTTGATGATCACAGGGTTCCAGGTAATAGTAAATGCTAATAATGTAACACAGCAGATCTTCCTTTAATTTTCAGGCCTTAGGACAGTGGGGGGGGGGGGGGGGGGGATTATTCTAAGTATGTCACACACCCCACTTCAGACATTAATTATTACACTTGGGTTATACCACCAGCAGGTGGCGACGTTGCAGAGAAGTCATGAAAAACGAGCCCCTCCTGATCTATAGTACCTGGTACCTCCCACTCATTCCCCAGTGTTTCTTCTCTGCAAGATGGCGACAAGACAGAAGAAAGAAGTCTCCTGCTTGCAGGTAGCCGGGGTATCACCCCGCCCCCCCCTTATGGTCTATTTCTGCCCGGTTCCTCTTGTTACTTTCCCCTGATTTATGTGGTAGCCTCCCAGCTTAGGCTGTAGGCCGGGCAAAGCGTAGATGGCACTTAAGGTGCCTAGGAGATTAGCTCCTCCGCTCGACCCCATATTATGAGGCATAGTGGTTATCCGGCCTGGTGATCCGGATGTGGGATGCCCCAGCCCTTAGGTCAATTCTGCCCCCCCCTCCCACCTTTTGTCCATGTGTGTGTGATGGATTGCCCCTCCGTTAATTTCTCCCTGCGTGGGGCCCTTTATGAGCACTTGTGTTATGTGTGAGGGGAGTGTATGTTGTGTTTATGGCAGGGACGGGTGCCGCGGTCCGTCCGTCTGCCGTTCTCTGTTTGTTTGGGGGCTCCTTGAGCCCCCTGGTCTGCTTATTGTTGGCGTTGGGGGCGGGTCGGGCGGCGTCTGTGCTCTTTTCTTTTTCCTTTCTGAGGGCAGGTGCCATGTTTGGCGCCTGTCTCTCAGCCCGGTCTCCAGAGCTGGCGGGGGCGGGGCGGCGCGCTGCGCTGCCGGCCCGCTTTAGTTGTTAGGGCGCCGAGGATTCTCGGCGCCCGCTGGCTGAGACTGGGGGCGGGTCTGGGCGGCTCGCGTGCCGTCGGCCGTCTGGCAGCTTATGTCAGCGCCATTCTGGGTGCGCGCTGTCGGCTCTGACTAGGTAGGTGGGCGGGGTGGCGTTTTTGCGCGGCCCGCGCCGTGTCTTACTGTGCTGGGAGGGGAGGGGCGGGGCCACGGCGTCTCCCGCGCTCTGTGGGTCCGTCCCCCTTTTTCTGCCTTCTTCTCTCACGTTCACTGGCCGCCATATTGCTCCTCTTGTTCTGGTCCAGGTAGGATTCTCCTCGCTGGGGGGTGGCGGCAGGGCCCTTGCTGGGGATCCTACTGGGTTCCCCTGTTTCTTTGATTATGCATTGTATATATATATATATTTATATATATAAATATATTTTTTCTGTATTTATGGGTCTTTGGCTCCTGTTATGCTGCCATATAAGGGTCTCTGCCTGGGCCGTTTCTTGATTATTGTAATATATGTGTGTGTTTTCAGTTGTTACTGTACATGGTGTGTCTGTTGTTTTCTTGTTTTCAGATCTTGGGATCCCATCCTACAGGGCTCTCCCGGTCTTAAATACCTGGCTAGTTGGGATTGTCTTTTCCCCATTTTAGGGCTTCACATATTTAAAAAAAATAAAAATAAAATAATATACTAGAGGGGCATCCCGGGTCGCTTACTGCGTAAATCCCTGGGTTACTGCGAATACCATAAATTCACCATATGGAGGCTACCAAAGATTCCGGAGACGGTCCTTCGGGACAGTCCAGGTTGTGCGGGGGGTGTGGGACTCCGCTCCCACGGGATGATGTCATTATATGTATTCCATGTGCACAGCGGAACATTGAGCGCCAGTCCGGCACCCCGGTGCCCGGTCCTTCCTCGGCCGCGCCATCTCCCTCCCCCCCTCGCCTGTTCCGGACCCCGTGTGACGTTGTCATTGGGGGTGATTCGCAATCTGAGGTTTGCGCCCGGTTGGCCAGCCTCGAGGAAATGTTTTCCGCTGTAGTCGCTCTGAAGGCTCCGGCTAAGCGGAAACACTTGTCTCTGCCTCCGTCGGACTCAGATGATGAGGTTGTTGAGGCTCTGGATTGGTCAGATTGTCCCCTTGAAGAGGGTGAGCTTATTGAGGATTTAGATGATCCTAAGGTTCAGCAGCTGCTGGGTGCTGAGGATGACCAGGTCACGGGGTCGGTCCCCGACACGTCTTCCATTCTGGCCCTAATGTTTAAGGTTTTGGATTTGGACCCTCCTGAGGTTGCTCCTCGGCCAAAGGGTCAGCTTTTTGGGGTGTCCAAGCCGCGCTTGGAGTTTCCCAGTCAACAGCTTCTCGTGGATGTTGTCCTTAAGGAATGGGAGCAACCTACGCGTCTCGTTGGGGTGCTGCCTAGCTGGGATAGAAAGTATCCCTTTCCGGCGGACTTGGTGAAGCGTTGGTCTGTCCCTCCCGAGGCTGATGCTCCGGTTTTGGGACTATCTTATACGGCGGTTGTACTTTCTCCTGACACGACTTCTCTTAAGGACGGCGAGGATCGCCGGATTGACCAGCTGGCCCGCCATGGTTTTGTCTGTGCGGGTTCGGTCTTGAGGCCTGTTTGTGCTTCGGCACTTTTATTGTTGGCGGTTAGGTCTATTGTCAGGGATTTATGTGTGGATCTTGATCCTACTTGTGATGAGTTTTCTTGCCCTTAAGCGTTGTGAATCCTTCGTTTCATCTATTCTTGCCGCTCAGGATGATGCCATGTTAATGTGTGGCAGGGCTACGGCTCTGATGGTAGCTATCCGCCGCTCAGTGTGGCAGTGGACTGCTGATTTTAATTCTAAGAGATCGCTCACGGCTCTTCCCTTTCTGGGTTTGAGACTTTTCGGTGAGAAGCTTGATGCTGTTGCCAAGGGAGGTAAGTTACCTCAGCGCCAGAAGTTTCGTCGCTCCTTTTGGGGGGCGGCCCCCTTCAATCCTTCCTTTCGGGGAGCCAGAGCTGGCAGGGGTGCGGGCTTCTCGGCTTCCAGGGGTGCCAGCTGGAACAGGGGTAAAGGCCGTGGCCGTTCCGTTCACGTCTGGGGCGCCAAGCCCAAGCCAGCTGCCAAGCCCGCTCAGCAATGAGGGGGCGCCCTCACCATTACGGGTGGGGGGACGGCTGCGACTCTTCTCCCGGGTATGGGACCAAGAGGTCTCGGACAGATGGATCCGGGAGGTGGTGTCGGCCGGTTACAAGTTGGAGTTCGAGTCCCGCACTCCTCCAAGGTTTCTCAGGTCTCGTGTCCCTTCAGATCCTTTGGCCGCGCAGGGGCTCCTGGCAGCGGTAAGGAATCTTCTGGAAATGGCAGTCATCTGCTCGGTCCCTCCTTCGGAGGTGGGGCACGGGTATTATTCCAATCTCTTCACAGTGCTCAAAAAGGATGGGTCGTTCCATCCCATCCTGGATTTGGAGTTTCTCAACCTGTTTGTTTGTCCCAGGAAGTTTCGCATGGAAACTCTGCGGTCTGCGATCAATTCGCTTCGGCAGGGGGACTTTATGATGTCCATAGACATCACGGATGCATACCTTCACATTCCGATCTTTCCAGCTCACCAGAGGTTTCTTCGCTTTGTGGTGGAGGATCGGCATTTTCAGTTTGTGGCTCTTCCATTCGGCCTCACCTCGGCTCCGAGAGTTTTCACCAAGGTGTTGGCGGGAGTGATGGCCCTGCTCAGAGCTCAGGGGATTCGCATTGTGCCTTATCTGGACGATCTTCTCATCATGGCTCCTTCCTTCAGTCAAGCGGATGGGGACACCAGCACGGTGGTGTCCACTCTGGAGAGGTTCGGCTGGGTGATCATGTACCCCAAGTCCTCTCTGGTTCCGGCCAGGGTGGTGACCTTTCTGTGGATGTCCTTGGACCTTGGGCTTCTTCTTCTTCTTTCAAATTCTTGCCCGTCCATCCGTCTAGAGATGTGACTGGTGGGGCTGATGGTAGCTTCTTTCGAGGCAGTTCCCTTTGCGCAGTTTCACACGCAGACGCTTCAGCTTCATCTGTTGGCGTCTTGGGACCGGTGACCGCGGTCGTTGGATCGGTCCTTCCGGATGTCCCCCCGGGTTCGGCAGTCTCTACTGTGGTGGTTGGTCTCGGACAATCTCTTGAAGGGCAGGTCATTTCTGACCCTGCTTTGGGAAACTGTCACCACGGATGCCAGTTTGTCAGGAGGGGGAGGTTTCTGGTAGGATCTTCGGTTCCGGGAGCGGTGGGGTCCTCAGGAAGCCCACTTGCCCATCAATGTTTTGGAGTTGAGAGCCATCAGGTTGGTTCTGTCTCACTTGACGCAGCATTTACAGGGCTTGCCTGTTCAGGTTTGATCGGACAATCGGACGGCGGTTGCTTACATCAATCACCAAGGAGGGACTCGCAGTCTGGGTGCCCTCAGAGGGGTGTCTCTGATCCTAGTTTGGGCAGAGACTCATGTTCCTTGCATTTCGGCAGTGTACATTCCAGGAGTGGAAAACACGGAGGCGGACTTTCTGAGCCGGTGTTCTTCCCGCCGGGGGGAATGGTCTCTCCACCCCCAGGTGTTTCGGTCGCTTTGTCTCTGGTGGGGGACGCCGGAGGTGGATCTGTTCGCCTCTCGTCACAATCACAAGCTTCCGACATTCGTGTCGCTTTCCCTGGATCCTCTGGCTATGGCGGCGAATGCCATGGCCCTGAGTTGGGGGGACTTGGGGTTTCTTTGTCTGTTTCCTCCGATCCCCATGCTAGGCAGGGTGCTGCGACAGTTGGTTTTTGGAAGGGGTTCCCGCCATTCTTGTGGCTCCAAGGTGGCCAAGGCGGGTGTGGTTCGCAGACATCGTTCGTCTGGCAGTGGATCAGTTTGATCTGCCTTTTCGGCCGGATCTCCTCACTCAGGGTCAACTGTGCTACCCCAGTTTACCATTGCTGGATTGACGGCTTGGCTGCTGAAACCTCCATCTTAAAGGAGGAGGGTCTTTCGAATTCGGTCATCCGGACTCTTGTTAATGCCAGGAAGAGATCCTCTTCTTCCATCTATTATAGGGTTTGGAGATCTTATATTGATTGGTGTGAGGCTAGATCTTTGCCCTGTCGGGTCTTGTCTGTTTCTAGGATTTTGGAATTTCTTCAATCGGGGCTGGACTCTGGTCTTCAGCTGAGTATTTTGATGGGGCAGGTTGCTGCCTTGTCTGACTGTTTTTCAAAAGTCCTTTGCGTTTCCTCCTTTGGTCAAGACTTCTTCCAGGGGGTCTCGCATTGCGGCCTCCTAGGAGGCCTTTTCTCCCTTTTTGGGTTTTGAATTTGGTTATCTCTGCTCTTCAGGCTCCTCCTTTGAGCCTTTGCAGGTTATTGCTCTTTCTACTCTGACTCAGAAGGTTGCCTTGTCGGTTCAGGCTACTCGCTTTGAGAGACATCAGGACTAAGTGGTTTTTCGCTTCAAACCGGACTTTTTTCCTTAGGTGGTCTCTGCTTTTCTTCTTAACCAGGACATTGTTTTTCCTTCCTTGGGTCCTAAGCCTAGGAATGACAAGGAGAGGGTTTGCACTGTTTGAATGTGGTGCGCTGTGTGTAGTATTGTTTGTTTACTACACCTCCTTTTCTTAAGACTGATGTCTTTTTCGTGGTGCCCTGTGGGCCTAGGAAAGGTTTTGGCTCCCGCTAAGTCTTCCATTAGCAAATGGATTCGTCGGGCTGTTGTTGGGGCCTATTCTGCCAAGGGGAAGGTTCCCCCTTTTCGTATCACTGTTAATTCTATTCGTGCTGTTGGAGCGTCTTGGGCTTTTCAGCACCAGGCTTCTGTGGAACGAGTTTGTAAGGCTGCTACTTGGTCTTCTGTTCACATCTTTTCCAAGTTTTTACAAGGTTGATGTGCGGGCTTCAGCGGATGCTGTGTTTGGCCGCAAGGTTCTGCAAGCTGCAGTGGTTTGAGTCTTGCTTTATGGCCTTGTTGGATACCCGCCCTTTTCTGGACACTGCTGTTGGATGTCCCAAGTGTAATAATTAATGTCTGAAGTGGGGTGTGTGACATACTTAGAATAATACCATTTTGTGAATACTCACCTGAAAATGGGTATTATAAGTATGTCACACACCCCACTTCACCCGCCCTTTTTTGGTATCCTGGTTTCTTTATAGGGTGATGTTTCATTTACAGTTTGAGCGTTTCCTATGGGTTTTTTCCTGGTACCTTGTCTTTACTGCTGTTTGAATACTGGGGAATGAGTGGGAGGTACCAGGTATTATAGATCAGGAGGGGCTCGTTTTTCATGACTTCTCTGCAACGTCGCCACCTGCTGGTGGTATAACCCAAGTGTAATAATTAATGTCTGAAGTGGGGTGTGTGACATACTTATAATACCCATTTTACAGGTGAGTATTCACAAAATGGTATTATTTATGTGTCAATGGCCTAAGAATGTGAGCGAGCTGTAATAATACCCTGTAATAAAAAAGCTGTATTACAAAGTATCCACATAGAGATGAGTGTGATAGGAGGAGTTATTTATTTTACAAAAGTCCATCAAGCTTGTGGTTACTTTCTTTTTTTTTAGCTTTCCATTCCACTTTTACAGGGGTGATCTGCTCCATTCCAATGCCTCTACCAAAGCATTGAATGATGTTACCCATCTATGTTGCACATTCAACACGCTATATCTCTAACTCATTACTAGACCCTCTTTAATCGCACCAAAGTAACTAATGATTTATTAAAGCAGAATTCCAATCACAACTACCCCACACCTTACTCTGGTCCTAAGGCAGGACAGTGGATTGCAAAGAAAAAGCCCTGTTTGACCCTCAGGCAAGCGTTGCTCCTCCTAGTATTGGGCTGCTGGTGCCATTGGTAGTGGCAGTGCGCCACCCCTCTTCATTCTAGAATAGGAACAGGGATGGGAAGTCTCATTCGCCATTTTTGATCAGCCAGAGGTTTTAGAGATCTGCAAGACAGAGTGGAACACAACACCAGAGAGCACCAGGTAGTAAAAGGAGTGCCAGATTCACAGCTAAATAACTCCATCAGGGGTATCGCCCTCTTCACCACTCTCGCTTACTACACAGTTAGGCATGGAGGTATGTGAGAAGTAGTGCAGAACATGCGGTAGCAAGAGGCCTTAGGAATCACCAACTCAGGCCTTTTCTCCAACAGCTAGGAGCCTTGATCTTTAACATCACGGAACAGAGGGATCTGATATCTGCAGCCACAGTGTCATACTCACCATGGGCAGCAAGGCTATAGGCAGTACTGTTAGTACCGGATAACCCGTATGAGTACACTCCCTTTTGTCTACCACAATTAGAGTGTGGAGGTTATGTGAGAATTGGTGCAGACCATCCAGAAAATGCAGGTTAGGAAGCGTAGCTCTCCGCACTCTGCCTGCTCAGTGCTCCAACATAATTTCTGAGGTATCTGGAACTACACAAATCCCATCTCACTGATAAGGGAAAGTAAGCCAACTAACACAGATTGCCCACATTTTTTGCTGAATCTGTGTTTAAGGCTGATGCGGTCTATATCTTCTATTTCCCGTGGTTATGTATGCCCGGAAGAAGGTAGAGTTGTGGAATGTAGTTATCCAGACAATGCACCATCCATTTGGGGATCAGCATGCACCCTGGTGCCAAGTCTGTCTTAAATTAACTCTTTAAATGCCAGTAATTGGATCAGAAGTATCCAAAATCTCAGTTGAATTATCTACTTTATTTCTTTTTTCCAGATTTAAACAGCTTTGTTTCCCGATCACACACATGTGGAGAGTTGCGCTTGGCTCATGTGGGTCAGGAAGTAACCCTGTGTGGCTGGCTTCAGTATCACAGGTGAGATAAAGATTGTCCAAGTGAACTAACTCAAGAGCTCCAGATAATTGCTTGTCCAAGAGGAAGCTGCACTGCTTAACTTAAGAAGAAGGTCAACTTGTGATGGAATCTACAATCTGTTGCTATTGGCTACTGTACACCAAGATCTGCGGGAAGAGAAACGTGAGTCCTGTACATACAGAACACTGGTGCTGTAAGAATGAGTGAGCTCTCTCACTTCAGCAGTGGCCATTGCAGCAATGTTCTGTGTGTACAGGACTCACTTCTCTCTTCCTGCAGATCCTAGTGTTCAGACTTACACGGTTGCTAATAGCAACAGATTAAAGGTCTAAAGGTTATCAGCTCAGCACATTGAGAACAACATTTTGGCACACCAAAAAATACACTTGCAGTCGAAAGTGGACTTGCCCTTTATGGTTATTATTCATATTGGTGTGTGTGTATATATATATATATTGGTATATATATATATATATATATATATATATATATATATATATATTGCCACCCCTGAAATGTTTCAGGAAAATGAAGTATTTCTCACAGAAAAGGATTACAGTAACACACATTTTGCTTTACACATGTTTATTCCCTTTGTGTGTATTGGAACTAAACCAAAAAAGGGAGGAAAAAAAGCAAATTGGACCTGATGTCACACCAAACTCCAAAAATGGGTTGCAATCCTTTTCTGTGAGAAATACTTAATTTTCTTAAAACATTTCAGGGATGCCAACATTTTTCTCTCTCTCTTCTCTCTCTCTCTCTCTCTCTCTCTCTCTATATATATATATATATATATATATATATATATATATATATATATACCACAGTGGCCCACAGTGCCCTCCCAGTCCAGCTAATCTGTGGGCAACTGTGAAAAAGTAATAGTACCCCCCCCCCCCCCCAGGGCATCCCAAATTGGAATGCCCCAATAGAGACTGTACTCACTTACCTATCCCCGGTTCAATGGCGCATGCGCGGGCTCTCGTCCCCTGAGAGCCGTCTGCTGTGACTATCTAATTCGCCAAACAGCTCTCATTGTGTTTAATGGTGAGCAAGCCCCTATCTCTGGTGTGCCATCTGGCTGTCTCAGTGGGAGAGAACCACATGTCTTTTTTCCAAGGTTCCCACGGTGCATGCATGGGCTACTGAGCGGTGCTTGTTGCATTCAGATTTCCTATGCAGCACTGACATGAGGCAGGGAAAAATAAATGGAGTGAGTGCCACCGGTTGCACCTCCCCCTTTCGCTGCTGGTGTGCCTGCGCTGTCCATTCGAAAAGGCCTGGAGCGAGTGCACACCTTGCTAGACGTATGCCAGGATGTAGCCACAGCGCAGGCTCATGGAAGTGGTGATCCTTGGGGTTTTACAAATAAGAAGGTAGACCAGCTCTCACACCCACAAGAGTCTTATGGACTAGAGGGAGGTCTTTATCCTTTGGAACTTTGCCTTAAGAGGTTTTTATATTTTCAGGGTCGATGTGGTGACCAAGGTACTTTTAAGGCTTAGTTCCACATTTTTTTTATGGGATAGGAGATTGTTCAATGAGGGCAGGAGCCCACAGAACTTTGTGGCATCAAGCTTGCAGGTAAGTGCCTTTATTTTTTGGGTAGCCTAGGCTGTCCCTTTTTTAGATTTTTGGGGGTCTTTTTAGGGGTTGTTAAGAAACGGCCATCTCAGTTTCAGATGCCCCAAGGGGTGGGTATTCAACTGACCAAAATTATTTTTTCACTTGAGGAATATCACATATTATTAGGGTGGGTGAAGTAACTGTGAGCTATTTGGGGCTTAAATCCACATTAAACCATGCCAATACGATCGGGGGGCGTGCCCTGGGTATGGAGCCGTGAGGAAGCGTTTTTCCTGAGCTCCCGCATCGGCGGCCATATAGCTTCATTTGCCGGCAGCGAACTGACACCGAAATCATGGCCAGGAGGAGGAACCCCCAGAGACGTGGAGGGGGCCAGCGGCGGGGTCCCCAGCGCCCCCCGATCGCGGAATTCCGGAGGGAGAGGGCTGAGGACCGGAGAGCCAAAATGGCGCGGAGCACGATGGGGGTTGGTGAGGCTGTCCCCCCCGCGGCGGGGCCGGCTCCCCCCAGGGGCCACGGAGCGAGCGGCGGGCCCGGAAGTGCGAGACTGCACGGATCTGAGAGACCGGAGGGGCGCACCGGCGATGGGCGCACAGCAGCAGCCGGGGAGAGCCGGGAGACGGCCGAGGAGGAGAGAGGCCGAGAGCGGAGCCACCTACCTGGCGGGGAAGGAGTGCCCGGGGACCCGATTGCGATGCAGCCGCCGGGTCCCTGCCTGTCTAGTGGAGGAGCGGCGGCGACGGAGGCCCTGACCGAGTACACCGGCGGGTGTACCAACATGGCGGACACAGCCAGCAATACAGCCAGTGAGAGCCCCAAGATGGCGGCCGCCGGGGCTGTGACGCGGAGGGGCGGGGCAATGGAGAACAGCCGGGACTCGCCAGATCTGATGCGGGGGCAGAAGGAGCCCAGTCAGCGCGCCGACACGCAAGCGCAAGTGAGTGCCCAACAGCTGTCAGGTGGGGACTCTAGCCAGGCAGTAGCTATACCTGGACAGCAGGCTGCACGGATTCGCCGGGTCCCGCATGCGCCCCCCCCACCCTGCCCTTCTGCCCAAAGAGTTGCGGGTTTGAGTGGGATCACGCCCCCCTGCAGCACAGGCACGGAGACGACACGTGCTGCTATGGTGGGACCCCAAGGGGTAAAATCAGGAGCAAACACACAGCTGACTCTGGCCAGGTTTGCGTTCCTGCCCCGGAGGGGGTCGGAGGGTGACGGAGGGCCACTGTCAGAGGGGCAACTGGAGTCTGACGCCCGCTCCCCTGTGGGTGTGCCCCAGGGGTCCCCGAGGAGTCGGCGCCCCCCCCCCGGAGCCTGAGATCCTGATCAGACGGCAGGAGCCTGCACCCCCAAGTCCCTGCACCCCTCCATTGCTGCCTTCGCCGGAGGCTTCCTGGTCCACGGGCCGGCCCAGCCCGACCCTGATGACCCCACACCAGCCCTGTTTCTCCCCTGAGACGGGACCGGAGCCGTGGGCCCAATGGACACCTGATCCCGCTGAGAAAGCGCTGCAACTGCGTCCTACCCCCCTATCGGCGGGGGGACCTGGAGACCCCGGGCCCTCTGGTGATGTGGACATCCACAAGGAAACAATCTCGCTCCTGCGGAACTTGCCCTCTAGAGCCGACATCGAGGGCCTTATTGCAAAGTATGAAGAAGCATACAGACGTGAGTTGGCAGAGGTCAAGCAGCAAGTCTCGGCAGTCGAGGAGAGGGTGGTAGTGCTCGAGACGGAGGGCCCCTCGACGGCGAACCGCCTCAGAGCACTCGAGGAGAGGTGCGATCGACAGGAGTCCATGCTCCGGGCGCAGATGCTCCATATTGACGATGTCGAGAACCGTAGTCGTAGGAATAACCTCCGGCTGCGGGGCATCCCGGAAGCCTCTTCGGGGGAAGATCTCAAACGCATCACTACTGTTATATTCAACACGGTGCTGGATAGGGACCCGACCACCCCAATCGAGCTGGACAGAGTCCATAGGGCCCTGGGCCCCCCTAGCCTGGATCCATCCAGACCAAGGGATGTCGTTTGTAGGGTGCACCGCTACCTGTTGAAGGAAGATATCGCCCGCGCCGCATGGCGGAAAGGAAACATCAACTTCGATGGAGCCAGCATTCAGATTCTGCAAGATCTCTCACGCAGAACGCTGCTCATGCGCAGAGCCCTGAAGCCACTACTGGAGACAGTAACGCGCACAGGAGCGACGTACAGGTGGGGCTACCCCTTCCACCTAATCATTAGGAAGGGCCGCGACACCTTCCTGCTGAGAACGCCCCAGGACTTGGCGGACTTGTTTCGGTTCCTGCAGTGTGACCAGGTGGAGGTCCCGGACTGGCTGGCGGCAAGAGTGACGCTTCCGGCCCCCCAGTATGGGGGGACACCTGGGAGGCACCCGGGTGGCCCTAGGGGCCCAGGAAGAAGACGGCGCGTGAGGAGGCAGTCCAGGCCGTATGACGCTGAGACGTGAGCCGGCCGGCGGGGCTGGGGGCCCTGGCTGCTCCCGCTCCCCCGGGGGGGAACCCAATAGCCCGCAGATGCCTACAGCGCTGGGTGACGCGGGTCGCCCTCGCTCTCTCTCCCATTGCGGGGTTCCCTGCCGGGGGGGGGGGGTTGCTGGGCCCCTTCCTCCGACTGGAGCTGTGCCCGGAGGGGCATGGACATGCTATGTTTGCGTTATTAATGTTAATGTTATTGTTTGCTCAATTGCTGTTCTTAGTTCGCTGTTCACTACTTTTATCCACGTTGATCTGCTGGCTGACCCGATGCGGGGGGGGGTGGTCGGAATTGCGGCAAGTACCGGTGGGCATCCCACCCCGCATTAGGGCCAGCTCGCGGGTTCACTGGACCTGTTGGGCTTTGACTTTCTCCTTAGAGGATATCTAGAATTGGTTTTTGTGTGTATTGTTTGTTGTGTTGTGTTTGACCCCCCTTTTGCCCCTCCCGGAGGAGGCGAAAACTCTTCCCTTCTCTTTCCCTCCCCCAGTTACCCACCGGAAAGGGGGAACCCACCCCTGACCGATCCCCCACCTCACCCCACCCTCACGAAGGCCACTTAGAATGTCGGGTACCAAAATAGTCTCATTGAATGCCAAGGGGCTTAACAGCCCCGAAAAACGCTCCATGATACTGCGAAACTTGAGAGGCCTAAGAGCGCAAGTGGGCTTCCTACAAGAAACACACTTTAGAGCCTCAAACCCCCCATCACTAGGTGACAGGTTCTACTCCAGGTCATACAGCAGCTACTCTCCTGACTCTAGGTCCAGAGGGGTTAGTATCGTCATAGCGAAATCCCTTATGTGGGAGCTTGAGGACTATATAACGGACACGGAGGGTAGATGGCTGGTCGTCAAGGGGAAGATGGCCTCCGAAATGGTCACGCTGGTAAATGTCTATGCCCCGAACATAGGACAGGTTTCTTTCATAGAGGGCTTACTTGAGGCCCTGGAAGGCTTCCGGGAGGGAGAACTGATAGTGGGTGGGGATTTTAATCTGGCGCTGGAACCCCTGCTGGATACCTCCAGTGGGGGGCCCCATCTTGCATACGCTAAACTAAAGCAATTTAGAAGGATTCTTCACTTACATCAGCTGGTAGACCCCTGGAGAGTCCAACACCCGGAGGCGAGGGATTACACCTTCTTCTCCCATCCCCATAATTCCTACTCCAGAATTGATCTGTTCCTGGTCCCGCACTCCCTGCTACCTCGGGTGGAAGACTCAACGATAGGCAACATCACGTTGTCAGACCACGCCCCCATAACCCTTACCATTCAGGGTCGCTCTCGGGCCCCTAAGAGCTGGTCTTGGCGCCTTAATGACTCACTGCTGGAGGATCAGGGAGTGCTGATGGATGTCCAGAGGGAACTCAAAAGTTTCTTCGAAACAAATTCCACACCAGGGATATCACCCGGAACCCTCTGGGAGACACACAAGTGCTATGTCAGGGGGTTATTTATCAGACACGGGGCTAGGATTAAGAAGGAAAAGATGGAATGCACTTTGAAACTCCTAGGGGAGATTAGTAAGCTTGAAGCGCTGCATAAAAAGTCCCTGTCTGCCGCACACTTGCCCACCCTGACCTCGCTACGGGAAAAACTGAAAACGCTCTGTGGCGATAAAATCAAAGCGCAGTTAGTGCAATGCCGGCGCGCATTCTATGAGTCGGGCGATAAGTGCGGCAGACTGTTGGCTAGAGCCCTGCGATTCGAAAGGGCCAGGACATTTGTACCCAAGATAGTGGGCCGGGGGGGCAGGGTTGCACACCTTACAGAGGACATAGCGGAGGAGTTCCGTGTATTTTATCGGGACTTATACAACTTGCCAGGGGTTCAGGAACCTGGGCAGGAGCAGAGATGTAGGGACTATATTAGGTTGTCAGGGATGCCGACCCTCCCAGAACAAGTGACTGCGGACCTAGAGGCCCCGATCTCTATGTCGGAGCTGCAAGGAGCGCTACTAGGCTCGGCAAAGGGGAAGTCGCCGGGCCCCGACGGCCTCCACCTACAGTACTACCAAAAATTCTTCCCTGTCCTAGGTACTAGACTTCTGTCCGTTCTGAATGCCATAATAGAGGGGGCTGCGCTCCAGAGAGACACACTCAGAGCCCATGTCGCAGTGATCCCTAAGGAGGGTGGGGACCCCACCCTCTGTGCTAGCTACCGGCCCATCTCCCTTCTGAACACTGACATCAAGCTCTTCGCCAAGATCTTGGCGTCAAGGGTTGCCCCTCACCTGCACCTAGTGATCGGCCCTGACCAGGTGGGCTTTATGCCTATGAGAGAGGCTAGAGACAACACCACTAGAGTGTTAAACGTGATCCATCTAGCACGGAAACAAAAGACGCCTGCCCTTTTGCTCTCAACCGACGCCGAAAAAGCTTTCGACAGGGTTAACTGGAAGTTTATGAGTTCGGTCCTTAGGCACGTCGGCTTGGGCCCAAATATGTTGAGCTGGATCGAGAGTCTGTATGGCTGTCCTTCGGCGTCGGTGAGAGTGAACGGGCATACGTCCGGATCCTTTGAGATAACCAACGGGACAAGGCAGGGCTGTCCGCTGTCGCCATTAATTTTTATATTGGCAATGGAACCTCTCTTGTGCAGGGTGAGGGGGAACCCGGATGTCAGGGGGATAGAGAACGCGTCCGGGCATTATAAAGTCGCGGCCTACGCCGACGATCTAATTTTCTTCTTATCTTGTCCGGAGGTGACCCTGCCGAACCTCATGAAGGATCTGAGAACCTACGGGAGCCTATCAGGGTACAAGATAAACTATCAGAAATCTGAGGCCTTGAACGTCGGTATCCCTGCTCCACGGCTTGAGAAACTGCAGGGATCCTTCAAGTTCAGATGGGCTGAGGATTGCGTTGGCTATCTGGGAACCAAGATTAGCAGTGACCTCACTAGGATATTTGCCCTCAATTTTCCCCCGCTATTGAAGCACTTCGAAGAAGAAACTAACAGGTGGGCGAAGGGGAAGCTTTCCTGGTTTGGAAAATGCAATGCGGTCAAGATGACTCTCTTGCCCCGCTTGCTTTACCTTATGCAGGCTCTGCCGGTAATGATCCCCCGCTCCTACTTCCAGAAGGTGCGAGCTTTATTTACCAAATTCATCTGGGCTGGGAAGAGGCCAAGGGTGAGCGGGAATCTTCTGACGAGAGTGAAGGGGAGAGGAGGTCTTGGTCTCCCGGATCCGGCGACGTATTATCTGGCTGTCCACCTGAACAGGGTGGTAGACTGGTGCATTCACGGGCGGCATAAGAAATGGGTTGGCCTAGAGCAGAGCTTTCTGTCATATCCGATTAGGGGTGCCCCCTGGCTACCTCGGGAGGGAACGTTGCAGGCTATGCAGCACCCCACCATCGGCCCGACACTGAAGGTCTGCAGGAAGGCAATGCAACGGGAGGGGATTTCACCTTTCCCCTCCCCAATGTATCCTATCCTGGGGAACCCGAACTTTAGGCCGGGATGTAGTGGGCCAACCGCCAAGGCATGGTCCGGGGCGGGCGTGCACAGGGCGGGCCATTTTAGGGCACAGGATGGGTGGGCCCCGCTTGCGGGGCTGGCGCAGAGACACGGGGTACCTGAGTGGTCTTGCTGGCAAAGCATGCAGATCGGCCACTTCCTAGCTTCCCTACGGGACTTCCGGGGGGGTAGATGTGACACTACGGCCTTTGAGAAAATGTGCCAGAGTAAGGAGGTGGAGAGGCATACCCTATCTAGGATATACAAGTTGCTGATAGACCCCCCAGAGGATGAAGTACCCTCTTATCTACCTAAATGGGAAAGGGATCTTAAGGAAACATGGACGCCCGAGCAGTGCCGAAAAATCATGACACTCGCACACAAATCATCAATATGCACTAGGTACCAGGAATGCGGGTATAAGCTGCTATCCAGGTGGTACAGGGTCCCGGCGACCCTAAATAAGTGGTCGCCTGAGATCCCCGCGGAGTGCTGGAGGTGTGGGGACGAGAGGGGAGACCTGCTCCACGTGTTCTGGGCCTGCCCTAGATTGAGGGAATTCTGGAGTAGGGTAAGACTAGTGGCGGAAAAGGTCTCGGGCTCGGAGGTCCCTGACGACCCTGCTCTGTGTCTCCTCCACAGGACAGAGGTTCCAACTAAAAGGTATCGCAGGTCAATCACGTGCCATCTGCTGAATGCAGCAAAGGCCTGCATCCCCCAGCTATGGAAAAGCAGGGACCCCCCAAGCATACTCACATGGTTCCAGCGAGTGAACGATATGATGAGATTTGAGAGCTTGATGGCTTCCCGAGATGGTGCCTACGAGAGGTTCGCCAACACTTGGCGCGGATGGATGGTCTTTACTGAGTCTGCTGAAGGGAAGAGCCTCCTGGGCTTGTCCTAGGGTCTCTATTGGGCCGCCTTCCCTCCCCCCCCTCCCCTAGTTCCCCCCTTTCCCCCCTCCCCCCCGCCCACCTCTTCCCACTGCAACAAGAATAGAGACGCACTCGTTGAAATTTGAAAACTTCCTTCTTTATTAGCCTACTACGTCTGTACAAATGTGTTCACTTACTCAGAATGTTTTCCTTTTAATGCATAAGCTACCAAACTGTTACGTAGATGTGTATGCTACTTTTTGTCTCACTTCTTTTATGCCTGCTTTCTTTGTGAAAACTTTTAATAAATAAAGAATATATAAAAAAAAAACCATGCCAATACATTGTATTCAGCATTCCTAAGGCTTGGCAGCGGCATTGCCTTTTGTGATCATCATCAGCCTCAAGAGTTTGCTGTGCAGGCTCCGCAAGGATCAGGTGAGTAGTCCAGATTTCTGGCAGTTAGAAGGCCTTTGGAGAGGCATCACCATGGCTGGCCTTTGGGGTGTGTGAGGTATGCAGTTGTACAGGGCACCATCCCAACCTCTGTCTATAAGGGGGAACCAGGAGCTCTCAACTGGACCAGCAGGCCTCTCTTTTCCAAAACATGCCCCATCTCTCTCCTTTTTTTGACATTTCTTTATCATTCCCTATTACCTATATCTTCTTGAATTTCCCCTTCTCCTTCTCTCTTTTAATTAATGATCCTTCCATTTGTCCCCTTTCCTTAACCCCTCTTTTTTATTCCCTCCACCTTTCAGCTTCTTTACATCGTTCTCCTTTTTTTTACCTCCCCCCAATCTCTTTTCCAGTTTCTTGCTTTTTTTCTCTCTTGTTTCTCTTGTTCTTTCTTTCTCTGTATTACGATTTTTTTCTTGCCACACCTCTCTGTCTGCCCCTTTTCTGTGTTTCCTCTGTTCTATTGGTATGTGTGTGGGTGTGTGTGCTGGGGGGGTGGCATCATGAAATTTTGCGAAGGGCATCTTTTACCCTAAGGCCGTCCCTGGGCATCCAAATCTTGCACGAATGTCCGGTCAAAGGCTGGAGGTCCTCTTTATCTGCTTGACGCAAAGGGGTTACAATTCCACGAATAATGGGCCTTTTTCTCTCTCCATAGGCATGATATGTTCCTTATACTGCGAGATTTTCACGGGCTTACACAAGTAATTCTTCCCACAGATGAGGTACGGTGTCACTGCGTGCATTTCTATCTGCCTTGTTATACAAGGTGAGGTTAAAGTTGGATCTGCTCTAGATTTTTATTGCTGTATGTGTATTGCTGTATTTTCCTATCTTGGATATCCGGTTTACAGACCTGCTTTGATCCAGTGAGGTTAATGGTAAGCTGGTCAAAGCCCAAGTCAATACTCAAGTTTGTTTTTCTTTTGGTCAGTGTGTGGCATAAATGTCAGAAATATTTGCAGCCTATGACAATGCCTCAGAACCCCTTAAAGGGGTATTTTCAGGCAAAAGGCTAAAAAAATAAACAGCAGCTTGCGTTGCCAAGCATTCCTCCAGCACTGTACTTCCTCCCAGCTTTGCACTCTGAATGAGGAAATATACTTCCTTATCTGTCCCTCCAGCATCACACTGCCAATGTGGGCCACCAATAGAGAAGCTAGTCCAGACTACACCCCCCTTTGAATTACACTCTTAGAGCTGCCATTCAAGCTCAGCTAACCCCTTCCTCCTTTCTCCCCTGCAGCCTCCATCTAGCAAGCACTCCCCACACGTTATGCTAATTATTATGCAGCATTACAGCTTCAAGGACCACACCCACATGCGCCAGAAGAGAAGCCATGGGATACTGTAACTGTAAATGCAGGGAAGGACATACCGTAAGGATGCTGCTGTGGGGAATGTGTAGTGAAAAGGTTGCAAGGAGGGTGAGAATGCTTTGGCAAATAGAGGTGGCAGTGGCGGCATGGAGGAACACAATGACAATGATCAAAGTGTCAAATAGACAGGGCATGGATAGGAGGCCCTGAGGTGTGCTGTGTGTCCTGTCTGTCTGAGAATGCAGGCAAGCCAATCCTCCTAATCAACATCCTAAAGGATATAAGTCTGAGCACGGCAGGCTCCAGGTTTATGTGGGCCCCTGGGCAATAGCATCTCAATGGGCCTCTTGCGATGTGGTATGTTACTCTATACATGGTGGTAAAGTTGCATGCACAGTGAATTTTGGCAAAGGAGAAAAAAAGAGAAAAAAAGATTCCCGGGCCGATCAGATCCCTCCCCGCAGGGCATCCGAAATCGGGATGTCCCGCGGGGTGAAACCCCCCAGGAAGCCCACAAATCCTACTTTTTCCACGTTCCAGCCGCGCATGCGCTTCCGCCGCCGCCTCCCGCGCGTCCCTTTAACAAGGCGCGCTCCCGCGCTGGCCGTTTGTGAATGGCCGGCCCGGGTGCGCTCCCTGTAAGAGGGACGCGCGGGAGGCGGCGGCGGACGCACTCTGCTTGTCCGTCGCCGGTGATTGGACAAGCGAGTCACGTGGGAGCGGGGTGAGGTGAGTTTTCGGGGCTTTCTGGGGGGTTTCACACAGCGGTCGGGGTGCCCCACCGAAGTGGACCAAAACCCAGGATAGTCAAAATCCTGGGTGTTGGTCCACTTTAATATAATTAGAGAAAAAAAGAATGAAGAAATGGAATGAGTGAAAGTAATAAAAAATATGAGGAAAGAACAAAAACCTAGAATGAGTAACTGCAAGAGAGGAAGGACAGAAAAACAGCAGGAAATTATAGAGATAAAATGGCAGAAAAAACGGGGGAGGTAAAGAAAGCGTAAAACAAAAGGATTGGCAGCGTGAACAGATTAACAAAAAAAGAATGGATGGAAATAAAGTAAGAGATAGAAGATAGGAAATAAAGGAATCGACTAGAAGGAGGGACATAAATAATATAATGAAAGAAAGACAAGGAATAGCAGAAAGAAGAACAGATAAAAGAAAGAAACAAAGAATAGAAGGACTGACAGTCCTTAGTCCTGGTTTCTGCATGGTCCTGCATAGGCGTTGCCCAGGTTAGAGGGGTTGAGGTGGGCCCTCTCAAGATGCCCAGTGCTGACGCCTGCCCTGGTCCGGAGTATAATTTTGCCATATGACAACTCTGTTTCTAGGAATGATGTGAGATGTTTGACCCTCTCGTTACTAAAACATCAGCAGGAAGCCCTCTGGGGACACTGCATGCTGGACTGAAAGTCTTTGTTCATTTTAAGAAAGCATAGTCACATCTGCTTTCCTCCTGGATGTCTGCTTAATATATGAGCTATTGAATAGTTGTGGTGAGTGTTATCACTGCTAATATAACATGTAGTCTTTTGGTTTTTTCTTCTTGTTAGGTGGTGAAAATGTTCCTACAGTTTCCAAACAAGAGAATTATACTATATAACATACTATACCGTATTAAAGGAGCACTATCACGAAAAATAGCCCAATGATAAAATTACATAATAGATAGTAAATTTGCTGGATGGCAGGGGGCAGGTCACTTATACACCCGGCATCAAGAAATATCTAGCCAGACTTGTTTTTTTTTTTATTTTAATGGGAATCCTAAACTTGTCACCCCTGGATTTTATTCCCACTAGGAGAGAATAAACCACAATCTTGGCGAGAGATTTATTCAGATCTGGTGTAAAAGTGACCCCTCCTCTCATTAGCCAATGTGTTTATATGGATTTTTATTAATAATTTCTCCTTTAACTTACCTTCCCGCCTGCAGACTCGATCCCATGTTCAGAGCTGTCAGCTTTGAAACTGAGATGGCATTGTTGATTGGCCCTGCAGCATATGACCTGAACTGTGGTGGACACTTGCTTGATGCGCCCCCTGCTAACTATTAACAAGGAGCTTGCTACATCGTGACTAGAAGTAGGCCGATCAGGGAGCTCTCTGTTAGCCCTGAAGTGACAACGCTGAAAACGGGATGGCAGCAGCCCAGAGAGGGAAGTGTCCCCTTAATTGTATTTTTTTGTTTTGGCAGGATACATCTGAGCTTACAAAGCTGATGAAAGAGGTTCCATTGGAGTCTGTGCTGCTAGTGAGAGGAACAGTCATTTCACGCCCTTCTGGCCAAGAGAATTTGGTGAGTCTTTAAAGTTGCAGTCAATCACCCAGGTAGATCTATACATTTAATGTGGAACAAAAGCTAGGATTTTGACTTTAGAATGCCCCCCTGGTCACGCATACAAATGTACCTTTCCTGGTCCTAAAGCACATGCACGAGCTATCATCCAGTCAGAGCCGTTTGCGGTGCATATAAGATATTTGGCAATCGGGAGCGAAAACTGCTGAATCCACATCATCGAGGTGCCCCCACTCCCAGCCTATCTGAATGGCTGGGGGAAGGAAATCGAGCACACAGCCCAAAGATGCAGGGAATACGGCTGCCAATATTAATTTTGGCAAGGAAGTCATGAAGCAAGTGAATATTGTGCCCTGGGGGGGTTTCAAACATTGGGGCAACCCAAAACTTTTAGATTCCAGGGACGGGCACATTGGGTTCTAGTGGGCTTAAATGATTCTCTGAAAAAAGTCATCTATCTGGGGTGGGGGGTTCTATGTAACTGAGGATCTGTGTCCCACCTTTGGCCAGCCCTACACTTACGCAAAATGCCTTTCTCCAATTTGAGGGGAATGATGTAGTTCCCATTCTTTTGTTGCCTTGCGCCCTTTTTGCATCTAAAATGCATCTTCCATTTACCTGTTACTATGGAGGATCCATCTAGAAGTCCCAGGTTATAGTGCATCACTTGCACTTGGGCTGTGAGTTTGGGGGGGGTGGGGTTTGGGGTCCCAGACTTGGCCAGGCGGCACTGGACTTCGCTTCCTACTTAGTGGACACATGTTTCAGGCCAATGACTCTGGTCAGCACAAGGCTGGAAGTGATGGCTTGGTTGCTCCATAACAAAGGGGACAACCACATAGAATGTTTTCATGTTTGACATATATTGGGATAAAGAGAATAAAAAGACCCTATTCTAAGTATGTCACACACCCCGCTTCAAGACATTCATTACATGTGGGTATACTGACCTGTAGATGGCGATCTTGCAGAGATAACAAAAAAAGGAAGGACCCTCCCGGCCCATAAATACCTGGGACCTCCCACTCATTACCCAGTCTTTCATCTCTGCAGTGGCAAGCAAGTCAGAAGATGATGTCTCCTCCTTGCAGGTAGCCGGGATGACTCTCGGCCTTCTTTTCTTCTATTCCTGCCCGGATCCCCTTATTTAAATTTCCTGCCTCCCAGCCTAGGCTGCTGGTCCGGGCAAAGGTAGTTGGCACCCCTGGTGCTTAGGAGCCGTGAGACCCCATAACAAGGGGTAGGCGGCTATCCGTGTTGGTGATCCCGGTTTGGGATGCCCCGTCCCTTGGCCCTACCCTGGCATGGATTCCCCCTCTCCCGGATACCCTTAGAGGGGGGGTGTGTGGGCCGGGTCCCTTATGGATTTCTCTTATTTATTGGTGTGTGTGTGTGTGTGTGTGTGTGTGTGTGTGTGTGTGTGTGTATGTTTCACTGTGTGTGTGTCTTTTACATTTGACCGGCACCAGCCTCCGGCTTGCTGCCTTGCTGCTAATGGCGGCGGTGAGCCCATGAGGTCTTCTTCTTCTCCTCTGGGCGGGGGGCTTGCCGGGCGAACGGCCACGGCCCGCCCCCGTGCTGCGGAGGCGCGTTTGTCATGTCCTGGCTTCTGGCTGGGAGAGACGGGGGAGGGGCGGGGGCGACGCGCGAACCGCGCCGGCCCGCCATCCCTCCTCCTACTGCACATTGCGTGTCTTCATTGTGCCTGGCGTGCGGTACTGTAGGTCTGGTGAGTGGCCTGATGGCTATCAGTTTCATCTGTCTTTTAACCCTTTATACTGGCATGGTCTGAGCGTGTGCTTGTCTTTTGTGTTTCAGGTGGACCATTGAGCATATTAAAGGGGGGTTCTTCCGGTCCAGGGTCCCTGGTTAAAATTTTAGCTGGCTTAAAATCCTCCCACTTGGGACTTAACCCTTTCGCTGCCAGCCTACCTGCAGCATTTGCCACTCCCTGTTGCCAGACGATGTTTCACCATTTTGCGCTACACATATTCAACTGTCATTTTTGAAGGGATTTCCCAGGAAAATTATATATTGTTTTTTTCAACAGAGTCTGGGCTTTAACATGAAATGTCTTGTTTGTATTTTTTAGGTGTATTCTCAATTTTTTTGGGTGAAATGTGTGAAAAAAAATAAAAAAAAAACATTTTTTTACAATTTGTAGAGTTTTTTTGTAATAAAAAATGTAAGTTTGTCAATAAAATCTTATTGCGTGAGAAACCCCAATTTCTCCCGGTTACAGCGATACCACATATGTATAGGTAGACACCCTTTCCTGCCCAGAAGCCTTTTATAGCTGCTGGATGACAAATGGTTAATTAAGAAAAAAAATGACATAGGGTCCCCCTTCCCGGGGAGGGGGACCCCATTTTTTTTTGGATTTTGAAGGGTTAAAAACCCTTCAAAATCCAAAAAAAAAAATGACGTGGGGTCCCCCTTACCCAAAGTAACCAGCCCGGGACCAGCTATGGGGGCTTGTAGGCACAGAGTGGGGGGGACAGCTTTGGTGGCCCCCCCACCCTGCAGCCTACGAGCCCACATAGCCTATGTGGGCCCGGGCTCTTCTGCCCCCCCCTGGCCTTTGGGGAGGCAGGTAATGGGGGTGCGGGGGTTAATGGCAAGCCACCCGCTAGGGCAGGTGACTTGCCACCCCCCCAGCCTTGTGAACTGGTATAAGGGGTCTCATGGACCCCTTACCAGCTCACAAAGAGTTAATGTGAAAAAAAAACACCACACAATAATAAAAAGTATTTTATTAGAAAAAAAAAAATTTTTTTTTTACTGTACTTACCTTCGATTGCAAGCTCTTGTCCCTCGCCGCTCAGCTGACAGATGCCGGTGATCGGCATCCAGAGAAGGAGAAGGCAGGAGATCAGAGGATCTCCTGCCACCTCCTTCCAGGGCACCGATCACCGGCATCTGAGAAGCTGAGAAGGCTGAAGCCTGAGATCGGGGCCGGGATGACTTCATAAGCCCCGCCCCCAAGGGGCGGGGCTTAGAGGCATGATGGCGGCCGCCATCGTGAAGAAGAGAGGAGAGAGGCTCCCAGGCTCTCTCCTGAAGATCGGTAAGTCCTGGGGGGGGATCGGAGGCCCCCCAGGTGAAGAGGAGGGACAGCGGGAGCCAGCGCACACACAGGTAAGTGAATGTCATTTTTATTTTTTTTTTTTTTTACAGTTAGAAGCTGCTGCTGCAGAAGCGGGGGGGGGGGGGGGGGCGGCCTATTCCGGGGGCTCTCCTGGAGCCATCCGACCCCCCACGGGGGATCGGATGGCACCAAATTAAAGAGGAGACCCGGCCGGATCCAACAAGGGGTCAGGTGAGTATTTGTTGTTTTTACTTTTTAAACTACAAGCGAGGAAAGTCAAGCACGTAACACCTACGGGCTTGGCACTTAAGGCCCAGCCAAGCCAGCACGTAGGTGTTACGTGCTTGGCAGCAAAAGGGTTAAAGGGGCATCCCGGGTTGCATTATTGCATAATTCCCGAAAAGAGCATTGTACACATATATTTGTACATATACTATTATAAAAAATCACCATATGGAGGCTTCCCCGGATACTGGGCTTGTGCCCCCCTCGGGGCAATCCAGGCTGTGTTTGGGGTGTGGGGTATGCCTTTTGGGGGAGGATGTATTCCTATGTGTACCCTGTGCGCAGCGATCTATTATGCGGCAGACCGGATCTCAGGCGTCTGGTTCTGCTCCGCCAGTCTCCTCTCCGTCTCCCCCTCGCTTGACACGTACGTGTGATGTGGTCATTGGCGGGGAGTCGCAATCTGAGGTGTGTGCCAGATTGGCCAATCTTGAAAAATTGTTTTCCAGTGCCGTTGCGAAAAAGGCCACGGCAAAGACAAAACATTTGTATTCGGCTGCGCAGGCCTTTGATAGGGAGGATTTTGACTCCCTGGATTGGTCTGATTGTTCCCCGCGTGAGGAAGGGGAGCTGTATGAGGAGTCTGATGACTCCGGTGATCAGCAGTTTGTGGGCGCTGATACCGAGCAGGGCCAGGGGGATTCTTGGGATACCTCTGGGGTCCTGGCTCATATGTTTGAGGTCCTGGCTATTTCTCCCCCCGAGGCGGCTCCCCCGCTGAAGGGGGAGTTCTTTGAAGTGACCAAGCTGCGCTTGGAATTTCCTTATCAAAAGCATTTTGATGGTATAATTCTCAAGGAATGGGAGAGGCCGACGCGGCTTCCAGGTGTACCACCGGGATGGGACAAGAAATATCCCTTTCCGGCGGACGCGGTGAAGCACTGGTCGTCTCCCTCCGAGGTGGATGCTCCTGTTTTGGGGTTGTCCAGTTCCTCAGTCCTCCATTCTCCGGAGTGCACTACTCTCAAGGATGGTGAGGATAAACGCATTGACCAGATGGCTTGTCATGGTTTTGCCAGTGTTGGATCGGCCTTGCGGCCAGTTTGTGCTTCTGCGCTTGTATTGGTAGCTGCCAGGTCGATTGTTGACTTCTTCCGGGCTTGACCCAGCTAGTGAGGAGTTTGCCGACCTTAAGCGCTGTGAGTTATTTTTGTCCTTTGTGCTGTCCGCCCTGGATGACACATTGGTGATGTGTAGCAGAGCTACGGCCCTGCTTGTGGCTATCCGGCGGTCGGTTTGGTTACACCAGTGGGCGGCTGATTTTGTGTCCAAAAAGTCGCTCACTGTCCTTCCCTTTGTGGGGTTGCGGCTCTTTGGAGAAAAATTGGATTCGGTGGCAAAGGGAGGTAAGTTACCTCAGCGTAAGAAGCAGCGTCGTCCCTTTCGGGGGGCGGCTTCCTTCTCTCAGTCCATTCGTGTGGCTAGAGTTGGCAGGGGTTCGGCCTTCCCTTCGTCCAGAGGTGATTCCTAGCCTAGGGGCAGGGGTCGGGCCCGTCCAGGACACAGTTGGGGCTCCAAGCTTAGAGCCGCTGCCAAGCCGGCTCAGCAATGAGGGGGCGCCCTCACCCTTGCGGGTGGGGGGACGGTTGCAACTCTTCTCCAGGTCTGGGTCCAAGAGGTCTCGGACAGGTGGATTCAGGAAGTGGTGTCTTCCGGTTACAAGCTGGAGTTCGAGTTCTGGCCCCCTCACAGATTCTTCAGGTCTCGGGTGCCATCAGATCCTCTGGCCGCCCAGGGGCTTCGGGCGGCAGTAGCAAGTCTCGTGGACATGGCTGTCATCTGTCCGGTGCCCCTCTCAGACCGGGGCCTGGGCTTCTATTCCAATTTGTTCACGGTGCACAAGGAGGACGGATCCGTTCTTCCCATTCTGGATCTGAAGTTGCTCAACAGGTTTGTCCGTCCCCGGAAGTTCCGTATGGAAACTCTGCGCTCTGCCATCCATTCACTTCGTCAGGGGGACTTCATGACATCCAGAGACATCAAGGATGCTTACCTGCATATTCCAATATTTCTGGCACACCAGAGATTCCTCAGGTTTGTCATGGACAATCGACATTTTCAGTTTGTGGCTCTTCCATTTGGCCTTACCTCGGCTCCAAGGGTTTTTACCAAGGTGTTGGCAGGAGTGATGGCCATCCTCAGAGCCAGGGGTATCCGCATCGTGCCATATCTGGACGATCTTCTCATCATGGCGTCTTCCCTCAGTCAGGTGCAGCTGGATACCAGGACCGTGGTGTCCACACTGGAGAGTTTCGGTTGGGTGATCAACTATCCCAAGTCCTGCCTCACTCCCTCCAGGGTGGTGGAGTTCCTGGGAATGTCGCTGGATACTTCTCAGGCCAGGGTGTTTCTCCCCCGAGCCAAGGTTCTTCTGATTCAGGAATTGACTCAGCGTCTCCTATCCATACCCCGCCCGTCCATCCGGCTAGGGATGCGACTGGTGGGATTGATGGTGGCATCGTTCGAGGCGGTTCCCTTTGCCCAGTTTCACACAAGGACGCTCCAGCTCCATCTCTTGGCGGCCTGGGACGGGTCCCCGTTGTCATTGGATCAGTCCTTTCTGATGTCCCCCCGGGTGCGGCGTCCCCTTCGGTGGTGGCTGAAACCGAGCAATCTGACGCGGGGCAGGTTCTTTCTGACCCCTCGTTGGGAGACGGTCACCACGGATGCCAGCCTGTCAGGTTGGGGGGGATTTTGGAAGGATCTTCAGTTTCAGGGGCTGTGGGGGCCTCAGGAGGCTCACGTTCCCATCAATGTTCTTGAGCTGAGAGCCATCAGGTTGGTTCTGTCTCACTTGACTCTTCAGTTACAGGGACTACTGGTTCAGGTTCGGTCAGACAATCGGACGGCGGTCGCCTTCATCAATCACCAGGGAGGGACTCGCAGCAGGCGTGCCCTCAGGGAAGTGTCTTTGATTCTGGATTGGGCAGAGGGCAATTTCCCATGCATCTCGGCAGGGTACATTCCGGGAGTGGAGAACACGGAGGCAGACTCCCTGAGCAGGGGGTCATTTCGCCGGGGGAATGGTCGCTCTGCCCCAAGGTTTTTCGGTCGCTTTGCCTCCGGTGGGGGACTCCGGAGGTGGACCTCTTTGCCTCTCGTCACAATCACAAGCTTCCGGCATTTGTGTCTCTCTCGCGGGATCCATGTCTCTGAACTGGAGGGATCTGGGGTTTCTGTATCTGTTCCCTCCGTTTCCCATGGTGGGCAGAGTGGTGCGCAAGCTGGCCCTAGAGGGCACGTCAGCAATCCTGGTGGCTCCAAGGTGGCCAAGACAGGTTTGGTTCGCAGACGGGGTAAGGTTGGCAGAGGATCAGTTAGACATACCCCTTCTGCCGGATCTGCTCACTCAGGGTCCACTGCTCTACCCCAATTTGCCAACGCTGGCTTTGACGGCGTGGTTGCTGAAACCTCCATCTTGAGGGAGGAAGTCTCTCTGATGCTGTCATTCAGACTGTGGTTAGGGCTAGAAAGCAGTCTTCCTCTGCCATCTATTATAGGACTTGGAGGTCTTATATTGATTGGTGTGAGGTCAGGGCCTTGCCTTGCAGGGCGTTTTCTATCCCTAGGGTCTTGGAATTTCTGCAACATGGTCTGGACCAAGGTTTGCAGCTTAGTACGCTGAAAAGGCAGGTTTCTGCCCTGGCGGTTTTCTTTCAAAAGTCTTTTGCTCTTCATCCTCTGGTTAAGACTTTTTTCCAGGGGGTTACGCATGTGCGGCCTCCTAGGAAGCCTTTGCTCCCAGTTTGGAATTTGAATTTGGTTTTGTCTGCCTTGCAGGGTCCTCCTTTTGAACCTTTGCAGGATATTGCACTTTCTACGCTTACTCAGAAGGTTGTTTTTCTGGTTGCCATCACTTCTGTACGGCGTGTTTCGGAGTTGGCAGCCTTGTCTATTAAGGCTCCTTACTTTGAGAGGCATCAGGACAAGGTTGTTTTCCGCTTCAAGACAGATTTCCTTCCTAAGGTGGTCTCTGCTTTTCATTTGAATCAGGATATTGTTCTTCCCTCCTTGTGTCCTAAGCCCAGCAATGACAAGGAGAGGGTTTTGCATTCTTTGGATGTGGTTCACTGTGTGAAGTACTATTTGGTGGCTACTTCTCCTTTTCGTAGGACTGACGCCCTTTTTGTGGTGCCCTCTGGGCCTAGGAAGGGTTTGGCTCCTGCCAAGTCTTCCATTAGTAAATGGATTCGCCAGGCCATTGTTGGGGGCCTATTCTGCCAAGGGGAAGATTCCCCCTTTTCGTGTTACTGCTCATTCTACTCGTGCTGTTGGGGCGTCCTGGGCCTTCCAGCACCAGGCTTCTGTTGAGCAGGTTTGTAAGGCTGCTACTTGGTCTTCGGTTCACACTTTTTCCAAGTTTTACAAGGTTGATGTTCGGGCCTCAGTGGATGCTGTTTTTGGCTGCAAAGTACTGCAAGCTGCAGTGGTTTAAGTTTGTGCCTTGTTGCCTTGTTTTTGGATCCCCGCCCTTTATGGACACTGCTATTGGATGTCCCACATGTAATGAATGTCTTGAAGCGGGGTGTGTGACATACTTAGAATAATACCATTTTGTGAATACTCACCTGTAAAATGGGTATTATAAGTATGTCACACACCCCGCTTCACCCTGCCCTTTTTGTATTCTGGATCCTTTATATGGTGAACCTTTGTTAGTTTTAATTGGCTTTCCTGGTCCCTTGATCTTACTGCTATCTTTATACTGGGTAATGAGTGGGAGGTCCCAGGTATTTATGGGCCGGGAGGGTCCTTCCTTTTTTTGTTATCATCTCTGCAAGATCGCCATCTACAGGTCAGTATACCCACATGTAAAGAATGTCTTGAAGCGGGGTGTGTGACATACTTATAATACCCATTTTACAGGTGAGTATTCACAAAATGGTATTTTTTCATAGCAAACCGGTTAACAAGTATTGGCCTCGATTCAATAAAGGTAGAAAAAAATTCTCATGGTAGTAAAAAATTAAATTCATGAGAAAAAAGCCTGAGAATTTCACTGTAGCTGAATCACCAGAAAAAAAGACAATGAAAGTTAATGGTACTTTTTACTACTAAGGAAAAGTAGAGAACTTTTTACACTGTAGTAAAAAGTGCCATTGACTTTCATTGTCTTTTTTTCTAGTGATTCAGCAACAGTGAAATTCTCAGGGTTTTTTCTCATGAATTGAATCTTTTACTACCATGAGAATTTTTTTCTACCCTTATTGAATCGAGGCCATTGTCTTAAAAAAACGGATTTGCATGGTATATACAGACCAGGAAAAACACAATTTACCCATGATTCTTAGCAGTGTTTGGAATAGAAAAAAGACCCCCTGCTCAGCGCCAAACACTGAATCCCATGGTGCATTTCATTGGCGCTGCATCAGTCTCTCTTATTTATTTATTAAACCCCATACATTCCATCTTAGCATCTGGGGGTGTGGAAGTAGACGGTTTAGTTTCATTTTGACCTGACTTTGGATTAGTTCTTATTGATGATAACCAATGTTGTACTGCACAGTGTGATCATATGACACAAAGCATATACCGGTAATTGTGCTTTGTTTTTTATATTTCAGAATATGCCAACAGGAGCTATTGAGGTCCAGGCTAAACAGGTGCACATCCTAAATCTCAGCAAAAGATTGCCATTCGAGATAAAGGATTCCATTAAGGTCATTATTTCTTATTTTTGCCCTATGGGATCCTGTGGTGGTGTTATGATGATGAATGTTTTTGAAATTGTTTTATGTAATGCGTTTTAATTCCAGAAATCGGAATCTCTGAGGATGCAGTATCGTTACCTGGATATGCGCAGTGCCCAACTCCAGCACAACCTCCGGCTGAGGTCCAAGATGGTGATGAAGATGCGGGAATACCTGTGTAACCAACATGGTAGGAGGAGCTTTACTTGACCAAAATTTGTAGAATCCTTTTATTTCATAATAGGCCAGAATGTTGTGTCTGGTTTTGAAAGGACACCTGCTGGGACTGCTGCAGGCATTGTAGTTGAAAAGGATATTTGAAGTATCCCTATCACCAAAACACATTTTTTTACTGTCCTTATGCATAGTAACTTTTCAGATCTTTTATCGCCACAAATAACCCACCCCCGCACCCCACTATATTTGCATAAATGCACTGACCAGGTCAGACCAGCCTGTTGATATTACCTACTGGTATCCCATGCAATGAAGCCCCCAAATCCCTCCCTGGTGCATCCTTGTCAAAAACATTGTTGTCCCTCTAAAACTGGCAGTAGAGGGCATCCAAATTCTAGATGGTTCGCACTGCGTCCCAATAGGCGAAGCCCATTCCCTGGCACTATTACTTACCTATAACTCACCTACTTCCTCATTCCTACATGACCACCAGCAACCAGTGAGGTAAGCAGTGCGGGCTAACACTCTGCTGTGTGCCTGCCCAGCAAACTCCTGGTGGTCAAATGAGGATCAAAGGAGAGTATAGGGATGCTGGTATACGGTGTTGGGCATCCTGCCACCAATCTTTGACTGTTGATCAACAGAACCCGGGAATTTGACTTTCTTGTGTTTTATTCTGTTCCCCTGTGTAAAACCAACCAGAAAGCCTCACCCCTCACCCCGCTCCTACGGCGCATGCGCGGGCCTCATCCAATCAGCGCGCTCAGAGCCGCTGTGGTATGCACGTACAAGGGACGGACAACCACAGCGGCTCTGAGCACGCTGGCGGCCGCATCTCGCCCTTCCCTCTAACAGGGAGCGCGCCCGGCTATTCACAAATGGCTGGCGCGGGCGCGCATCCTGCTAGAAAGAAGCGCGATATGCGGCCGTGGCCTGCGCTTGCACCGTTGGAACGGGAGTAAGGTAAGGTGAATGGGGCGTCCTGGGGGGTTTCACACAGCGGGGCATCCCGATTTCGGGATGGCGGCATGGTGGCAGGACGCAGCGAGGAGCAAGTGATAGAAGCAGCCTGCCTTACCTCATCGCACAGCGAGGCTTCAGGACCGGAGAGTGTGGAGTCCCGGGGCCCCCCGTCCGACCGCGGAGCTGAGAGGCGAAGAGAAGTGCAGGCCGAGGAGTTGGAGGAGCGAGGTGGGTGTAGCAAGATGGTGGCCGCGGAGCCGGAGGCGGTCGCATCACCGCCCGCATCACGGGCCGCGTCATGGCCCGCATCACGATCCTCTGAGGGCCTGTCTCGGAGGGGAGGGGGAGCGGAGACTCAGTCTGCCGACATAGGCTCGGCGAAGACAGTGGGCGCGCTGCGCAGCTGTACAGCGGGGACCCACAGCAGAGTGCAGGGAGGCAGGAAGCAGCATCCAATGCAGCTCACACTAACAGGCCGCCGGGACACAGTAAAAACAAACCACCACATTCCCTGTCCTTCTCCCCTTCACATATACAGGCCGGGCAGCAAGAGAGGAGCTGTGCTGAAGTTCCTCCTACAGAACTTGTGGTGGGGGCAGTGGCACAGGGCACAGAGATGGGCAGGGCTCCCTCGCACCTCAAACTAATAAAATACGCCTTTGAGCCCAGAAAAAGCAATAACATGCCTGCCCCAGGAACCCCCATTTCTGTTGACGGGGCTGCCCTTTCTGGGGAGCTTCCCCAAATACCTCATGGTCATATCGAAGCCACCCAGGGAATATACCCGGCCGAGCTTGGAGCCCCTCCGTTACTGGGCTCCCCACCATCTCCGCTGTTACCTTCCCCAGGGGGAGTTAGCGATAAAGCCGGACCGGGGCTTTCACCCATGTCCCCAGGGTCCTTTTCATCTCCGCCTGGCGCCCGCCCTGTGTCCCCTCCTGGGCCACTCTTCTCTCTCGATGGAGGGTCCCCTGAAGTGCCTCAATCCCAAGCCAATGAAATCCACTTAGAAACCCTCTCGCTTCTAAAAGGGATCCCGTCACGATCTGACATTGAAAGTCTCATCGCAAAATATGAAGCAACTTTTCAACGGGAACTGACAACTGTTAAACATCAGGTCTCAGAAGTGGAGCTGAGAGTTACTGCGCTAGAGACGGAGAGTGTAACAGCAGCTGACTGCGTGCAGGCGTTAGAATCCAGATGCGTTCGGCAAGTGGCGATGCTGCAAACATGCCTTCTCCATATGGACGACCTGGAAAACAGGAGTAGGCGGAATAACCTCCGTCTAAGGGGCATCCCAGAAGCGACGGGGGGAGAAAACCTACAGCGCATTGTCTCAAATATCTTTAACACGGTCCTTGACCGAGACCCAGCTACCACCATCGAGCTTGATAGAGTACACCGGGCCTTAGGCCCCAAAAGTCCGGATCCAGCTTTTCCACGAGACGTGGTGTGCAAAGTCCACTTGTTCTCCCTTAAGGAAGAGATGCTTCGGAAAGCCTGGCACAGAGGAACAGTTGAATTTAATGGAGCGGCTGTTAAAATTCTCCAGGACCTCTCCAAACGGACTTTGCAGATGCGGAGGGCCCTCAAGCCCCTTCTTGAAGTTATTTTAACAAACAGGGCCACTTACAGATGGGGATTTCCCTTCCACTTGATTGTGAGGAGAGAGCAACGCAATTTCATTCTGAGGTCTCCTTTGGACCTGGAGAGTGAGTTTGAGTTTCTCGGCTGCGAGCCCGTCCAGATCCCGGACTGGCTGTCTCCGGAGTTTCCCCGCGCTGTGCAAGAGTCCACGAGCGGCCCGCGGAGGGGTCCGAGGAACTATCGCGATCTGCAGCGCCTCAAGAGGTCCTCTGCCCCGTATGGGAGCGGGTTGCCTCGATCTCGGCGGGGCGACATATCCGTGCTGCGGCCCCGTACGGATTGCCTGGACGGACGGCCCGGGGGGCCGGGGCCTTCCCCTCGCCCCCTGGCTTCCCTGTCTGGGGTGGTGGAGGGAGCCTCGGCGAGCCCCAGGGGGGGTGACTGGTGTTGACTCCCCTCGCCATGATGCTCCTTCCCTTCTCTTTATTCTCTCTCAGCTTCAGCAAGGAGCTAGAAAGATGGACCAATCCCACTCTGGGGCGGCAGAACTAATTGGAGTGCCTCCCGGAGACGATCCCTTTGGGCTTAGCCCCCGCTGTGATGTTGTTAAGTTTTAGGTTGTTGTTTTCCTGTGGCCCTCTTCTCTTTAGTACGGTTACTGTTAATATAGGTGGTTAATTGGCAGGTATACGTGTCTGGGCAGGGGTCGGGGGACGGTGGGGTGCTTACCCTTGAGTTCCGCCTTCCCTGCTAGACGCTTTACCCCCCAATAGGTGGGGCCTTTCGGACGTCTAGGCAACCGAAGCCCCGTTTTTCCATACTTGGAATAGTACTGTTAATTCTAGTTTGTTCTGTTCTGTGTTCTAATTTTGGTTATAGCGCACCCCCCTCCACAGGGGTAGACTAGCTACCTTTTGTACCCCCCCTTCCCTCTCTTCCCCTCCCCCTCTCTAAGTGGGTGTTGGGCTGGCACACGTGGGCGCCATGGCTAGGGGGGATAAACCAGCAATTCCGACCAAAGCCATATCTGAATTTAACATAGTCTCCCTGAACGTTAAACGGCTTAACAACCCGGAAAAAGAGGTCCCTCCTATTGAGAAATCTTAAGGGGCTTAAAGCCCAAATAGCCTTCCTGCAGGAAACGCATTTCAAGGCCGGTGGTCCACCCTCGTTGGGTAACAGATCCTTTCAAAAAAGCTACCACAGATACTCTCCGGACTCTAGGTCTCGGGGGGGTCTGCATTTTAATCGATGCTGGTCTCCCGTGGGAGCTTGCTGATTATAAAACTGATGGGGAGGGGCGCTGGATCTTCCTGAAAGGGAGGGTAGGGTCTCCTCTCTACACCTTTGCCAATATTTACCTGCCAAACACGGGTCAGACCGCCTTCCTTGAAAAAGCAATGGAAAACCTCTCAACCTTCAGAGAGGTGGAATTGATTGTTGGGGGTGATTTTATTCTAACATTAGAACCACTTATTGATACCTCCAAGGGGGCGCCCCAGCTGCCCTATACTAAACTCAATAGGCTTAAAAAAGTAATTGCCCTGCACCAGCTAATAGACCCCTGGAGAATCCTCCATCCGACGGATAAGGACTACACGTTCTTCTCCGCCCCCCACAACTCTTACTCCCGGATAGACTTCTTCCTGATCCCCCATGCCTCACTACCCAGGGTCTCTGCTACGGAAATCGGCAATATCATCATTTCCGACCATGCCCCAGTCAAGCTCACAGCGATTCTACCGAGCCCAATCATGAAGGGATGGTCCTGGAGACTCAATACCTCCTTACTAGAGGATCAGGAAGTCATGGAGGAAATCCAAAAAGAACTCCAGGAGTTCTTTGCCTTAAACGCCTCCCCTGAGATAAGCCCGGGAGTCTTGTGGGAATCCCATAAATGTGTCATTAGGGGGATCTTTATCAAGATCGGTACCCGAATAAAAAGGAGGAAAGCAAAACGCACGCTGGAACTCCTGACGGAGATCAGGAAATTTGAGATGCTCCATAAACAATCCCTGGCAGCCGCCCATCTTGCAACGTTGACGTCCTTGAGGGAACAGCTTAAAACGCTGAGTTGTGATAACCTGAAGGCTCAACTGACTAAATGCCGGAGAGCCTTTTACAAGTCAGGGGACAAATGTGGCAGGCTCTTGGCCAGGGCCCTTCGATCAGAAAGGGCAAGGACATATATCCCGAAAATCACAGACTCTGATGGTCGGGTCAGACACCTAACAAGTGAAATTGCTGAGTCCTTCAGGAGGTTCTACCAATCTTTATACAACCTCCCAAAGGACCAGCTGACCGTAATATATAGATATATCAGTGAGTCGGGGATGCCCAGCTTGCCGCCTGATGTGGTTGAGGGTTTGGAGGAGCCTATTTCATTGATAGAGCTACAGAAGGCGGTTAGGGGGACGGCGGGTGGGAAAGCCCCGGGCCCGGACAGGCTCCTGGCGCTCTACTACAAAAGGTTAATGCCGATCCTGGCCCCCAGAATGCTGTTGGTCTTCAACTCGGTCAGAGACGGAGGCTCCTTTCCGACAGACTCCCTAAGGGCATTCATTTCTGTGCTGCCGAAGGAAGGGAAAGATCCCTCACAATGTGGCAGCTACAGACCGATTTCACTTTTAAATTCGGATATTAAACTATTTGCTAAAGTCCTGGCCACAAGAATAGCCCCACACCTCCACCACGTCATAGGGTTGGACCAAGTAGGTTTCATGCCACACAGGGAAGCAAGGGACAACACTGTTAAAGTGTTGAACTTAATCCATACTACACAGCAGAAGAGCATACAGGCCCTTCTCCTCGCGACCGACGCCGAGAAAGCATTTGATAGGGTTAATTGGCTTTTTATGAAGGCCACCCTACGTCACCTGGGCCTTGGCCCTAATGCGCTAAGCTGGATCCTCAGCCTTTACGAGGGTCCCTCGGCGTCGGTTCGAGTGAATGGCATGTTCTCAGATTCTTTTAGCATCTCAAATGGGATGAGGCAGGGGTGCCCACTGTCTCCCCTGATTTTTATCTTGACCCTTGAACCACTACTCTGTAAGATTCGCAGACATCAGAGGTCTGAGAGGTACGGTGGCGGAATATAAAGTTGCTGCATACGCAGGCGATCTGATCTTCTGCTTATCAGGTCCAGAAATCACACTACCCAACTTAATGGAAGAGCTCAAGCACTATGGGGAACTTTCAGGGTATAAAATAAATTACTCCAAATCTGAAATGCACAATATTAACATCCCGACAGAAAGGTTCTCTCGCCTGCGGAGCTCGTTCCCCTTCAAATGGGCTAAAGAAAGCATTACCTATCTGGGGACTAAAATTGGAAGTGACCTCTCCAAAATTTGTAGCTTAAACTTCCCCCCTCTCCTTAAAAAATGTCAGGAGGATATCTCAAAATGGTCCCTGGGAAAGTTATCATGGTTCGGGCGGTGCAACGCTCTGAAGATGAACCTCCTCCCTAGGCTGCTGTATCTTCTGCAGGCCCTCCCGATAGCAATCCCACCAGCCTTTCTGCGTGAGGTTAGATCCCTCTTTGCCAGATTTGTTTGGGGAGGAAAACGGCACAGGATTGACAGAGACACGCTCACCAGGGCAAAGGAGAACGGGGGAATGGGGTTCCCGGATCCAGTAAGGTACCACTCTGCTGTACACCTAGGGAGAATTGTAGACTGGTGTCTACATGGGAGCAACAAGCAGTGGGTTGGCATGGAACAGGAGGCTGCGGAGACACCGTTACCAAACATTATGTGGTTGGAGGGGAAGGACGTGCCCCGGGCTCTTAAGCATCCCACTATAGGAACCACCTTGAAAATAGGCAAGTTAACAGCCGGCCTCCCGAAAATCTCCCTCAGACCCTCCCCTCTGATTCCTGTCCTGGGAAATCCAAGCTTCCCCCCGGGCTGCGAGGGGCCGAGATCGAAGGAATGGAGAGAAGCGGGAGTCTATAGAGTACAACATTTCTGGTCGGAGGGTAGATGGTCGGATCTATCTTCATTAGCTCAGGCCAGGGGGCTTTCGGAATGGTCGAGTTGGCAGAGCACTCAGCTCCAACACTTCCTAAGGTCCCTTGGGGATATCCCCACTCGGCACAGGCCTCTCACAACTTTTGAAGAAATCTGCACAAGCAACAACCCGGAGACACACGTTCTCTCCCGCATGTATAAGCTACTTATTTCCTCCATGCCTGATAAGGTGCCGCCTTACATTGGAAAGTGGGAGCGAGACTTGGGTGTCACCCTGTCACCGGACCGGATTGGGAGGCTTCTCTCCACGCCGCATAAAACCTCCATTTGCACTAAATTCCAGGAGTGTAATTACAAGCTACTCACCCGGTGGTACGCAGTCCCCACCGTGGTCGGTAAGTGGGCGCCTGGCTCGTCGACTAACTGTTGGAGGTGTGGCGCGGAGAGGGGTGACCTTCTACATACTTTCTGGTCTTGCCCTAAGATTCGTCCTTTTTGGGACGCCGTCAGGAAGATAATAAACGATGTATCGGAATATCACCTGCCTGACAACCCGGGCGCGTGTCTGCTCCACCTAACCAATGTCCCCTTTAAGGGTTATAAGAAATCTCTCCAGTGTCAGCTTTTGAATGCAGCAAAGGCTTGCATCCCGTTGATGTGGAGGCAGGAAGGTCCCCCCTCGCTGGCAACTTGGGTTCTAAAGGTGAACGGAGGGTCTGAAAAATTCACCACCACCTGGTACAATTGGATGCTGTTTTTAGATTCCGATCCATGTAAGGCAATCCTGGAGTCTTCCTAGGAACGTAAGTCCCCACACCATGGATACTACAACAGCCCGAGCATGAGGTTTTACATCCCCCCTGCTCTGTTTCCCTCCCCCCCCCCCCCACGCCTGCGGTTGGGAGCCCAAACATCCCCCCCCCCTGCTCCTATAACCTGCCATATCCTCTCGTTTTTACCTTGTAGGTTCTTAGTACTCTGGATTGATTTAAATTTGAGCCAATAGGTTTGATTTGAGCTTGCTTATGAAACATATGGATGTAGAAATATAATCTTTAATACGACCGCTATTGTTTCTGGCTATGTCTGTATTTTCTCTGTATTTTGTTGAAAATCAATAAATAAAGAATTAAAAAAAAAATAAAAATAAAATCAAGCAATGACACCTCTATGGTCTCTTTTACACCTCTCCGTTGTGGAAGAGAGGAGAAAAACAGGGCCGCAAGATGTTCTGCCTGCTGCGTCCTGGCTGCAAACAC
The DNA here is from genome assembly GCA_027917425.1 of Gastrophryne carolinensis. Classification (NCBI taxonomy): domain Eukaryota; kingdom Metazoa; phylum Chordata; class Amphibia; order Anura; family Microhylidae; genus Gastrophryne; species Gastrophryne carolinensis. The sequence continues at coordinate 441,179,305 of CM051235.1, forward strand.
ACCCCAATTTAGCCCTCGTTCACACTTGTCCCATACAGCATGTGTGTCTGCGTTCACAGCAGATGCAGTGGTACCACAATAATATTCCGTCAGTGGCACCTCTATGTCCCCTTTAACAAATCTCGGTGCGGCACAGAGGAGGAAAACATGGGTGCAAAAAGTTCTGTCTGTTCTGGCCAGAAACGCACCACATTAAAGGGGGATTGTTTTAGAATGTAGACACAAGCACGAACATGAACACAAAACTAAGTTACTGCTGCACAAGACAGGTGTGAACGCAGGTAAGTTTTTCATGCGGTACTGCATGCATTTTGCATTTGCAGCCGCACAGGGAGGCAGGACATAGGAGCAGGAGCAGGGATTGTTTTATAACGCAAGCGTAAACAAAACGCAAAACAGAATACCTGCTGCATAACACATGCTGCAAATGCGGACAGACCAGACAGTTGTGAAACTTAATGGTTTGTTTACAGTGATGGGCACTTGTAAGGACGCAGCTATTTGCACTTTCTTTGTTGCAGGATTTGTGGATGTGGAGACTCCAACCTTGTTTAAGAGAACCCCTGGGGTATGTATTGTAATTTACCTTGTCACTTAAATGCTTGCAGAGTGGCTCTGTGTGTAAGAGCAGTGATGTATCTAGAAATGCCCAGGGAGACGAGAGTTCGAATCCCTCTTCCTCCATGTCACTGGCTTACATCTATATATGGAAGCTGAACTAATACATGTGTGCAGGTATTGTGTCTGCCCGCAGAGTCAGTCTTCCTATAGTAACTGGAGATTTCTGTCTGGCTCTGCACAGCGTACACAGAGCCTGTTCGTTCCTCTTCATACATTCATATTTCTGTTTGTCAGGTTACTTTTTTTTTATATATGTTCTTCTCATTCCTGTGGTTACAGCTAATGCATACGGCGTTTCCTTTTGTCAGGGTGCCAAGGAATTTGTAGTACCGACTCAGGAGCGGGGCAAATTTTACTCATTACCGCAAAGCCCTCAGCAGTTCAAACAGCTACTAATGGTTGGTGGTCTGGACAGGTAAGACTGGGCCACATGCATTTTAGCATTAAAGTGAAATACACACACCCTTATATCTCCGTCTGTATATTTACTGTATCTATCTGGGAGATCGATAGATATGTATTTAATCTTAACGCAAAAATAATATATATGTGATTTGTGCCCTTGCAGATACTTCCAGGTCGCTCGCTGTTATCGCGATGAGGGATCCAGGCCAGATCGCCAGCCTGAATTCACACAGGTAAATCTGGTAAAGAGGCGGATTTCAAAGTGAGAATAACCATTAGCCGCTATATCAGAATATATATTTTCCCTATATCCAGTCTAGGTCGTCCCAGTAATGACATGTGGGTATTCCGCCCCCAGGGGGCGCTCGACTGCAAGATCAAAAGCTGTCGCTCCTCCTGGCCCCCTAAAATGGCAGGTGCCTCTCTATCATTCTCCAGTTTTCTCCCGTAGGTGTTACATGCTTGACTAGTTAAAAAAAGAAAAATAAAAAATACTCACCTGACCCCTCGTTGGATCCGACCGGGTCTCCTCTTTAATTTGGTGCCATCCGATCCCCCGGAATAGGCCGCCCCCACTTCGGCAGCAAAAAAAAAAATAAAAATTACATTTACTTACCTGTGGCCGCGCTGCCTCCCGCCGGGTCTTCTCTTCACTGGGGGGCCTCCGATCGCCCCCCCCCCGGCTCTTCAGCTTCAGGGGAGAGCCTGAAAGGGCTCTCCCCCTCCTCTCCCGACGGGCGCCGCCATCTTTGGGGGCGGGGCTTATGACGTCACTCACCGGGTGTCGTCCAGGCTCCCTGCTGCTCTTCATTCAGATGCAATCATGCTGGCCACAGGATCACAGATGATCTGATCACCTGCCCCTCTGCTACTGCAGCCAGCATTATTGCATCTGTCATCACATCGAGGGACAAAGGAGCTGACGATCTGAGGTAAGTAAAGTAAAAAAAAGTTTTTATTTTTTAATAAAACTCATTTTTTCTTATGTGTCAGTGTGTATTTTTTTTTTACTGTTAACCCCTTGTGAACTGGTAAGGGGTCCATGAGACCCCTTATACCTGTTCACAAGGTTGGGGGCTGGCAAGTCACCTGCTAGCCGCAGGTGACTTGCCATTAACCCCCGGCACCCCCAATTACCTGCCTCCCCAAAGCCCAGGGGGGGGGCAGAAGAGCCCGGGCCCACATAGGCTATGTGGGGGGCCACAAAAGCTGGCCCCCCCACTCTGTGCCTACAAGCCCCCATAGCTGGTCCCAGGCTGGTAATGCTGGGTAAGGGGGACCCCATTTTTTGGGGGGACCCTATGTCATTTTTATGTTTTGTTTTGTTTTTTGTATTCTGTTCGGTTTGCTTTTTCAGATTGGGCTTGTTTTTTTTTGTTTGCATATTTTTTTTTTTGGAAAATATGAGTTTGATTCTGCTTTTTATTCTTTTTTAGTGAAACTCTGTGCTACCAAAGAATTCATTGAGGAATTACTTTCAGAAAACTGCACCTATGTTAACCTAGAAAACTTGAGGCGTGTACTTCCAGAGAATATATAGTTTGTGGGGGGTATTTCAAATGTAAAGGGTTGTTTTTCTTGAAAAACTGCAAGGTGAGCCTAGCGCTTAGCATATTTGTATTTTATCTGAAAATCTCCTAAAGCGCCGTTTCAGTTTGGGGGAGTCTCCTGTGCAGGAAAGGGTGTCTACCTATACATATGTGGTAACGCTGTGACCAGGAGAAATTAGGATTTCACATGCAATAAGATTTTATTGACTAAATTAGTTTTTTTATTACAAAAAACACTACAAATTGTAAAAAAATAGATTTTTTTAATTTTTTTTGCACATATTTCACCCCAAAATATTGAGAATACACCTAAAAAATGACAAAAAAGAAATTTCACGTTAAAACCCAGATTCTGCTGAAAAAAAGAATATATCATTCCCTGGGAAATCCCTTAAAAAATCACAGTTGAACATGTGGAGCCTAAAATAGTGCAAAATGGTCTGGCAACAAAGGGTGACAAAAACTCCAGGTAGCCTGGCAACGAAAGGGTTAAGAGGTAGCCGGCCACAGGCTTATGGTGAGCCTGAAGGGGGGAAACCACCATTTTTTTGACTTTATGTATATGCCCTCCCATATGTGTTCCCACAAGCTTTATTGGATGTACTGACATGTTCTTCTGTGTTTTTACTGTGACACTTCTCGCCGTGGCTCCTCGCCTTTGCTGGGGTTGGAGCATGTGTCATACTCTCTCTCCTCGCTCCCTCGCCGTCTTGCTATGGGGTAGCCATACCCCGCGGAGGGGCTGTCAGAGCTTCGCCACTGTGCGCCGCTGCTGTGACGCGGCAGGGGGGGGAGCCGCTAGCGCGGCTCTGGCAGCAAGCGCTGGGTTGGCTATGTCCCCGCGGCCATTTTGGCTGTGCTGAGCAGCATTAAAGATGGCCGGGCGCGATGTTCGCGCCGCCGAAGGGGTGGAGCTGGCCGCTGACGCGTTCCGCGTCATTCGGAGTCGCCCGCCCCTCAAGGAGCACGTCTTTTCTACAAGGCCTGTGTTCTTCTTCTACTGCTGCTGTTGCTTGCAGGCTGTGACCTGAAGCCTGCGGACTCCGCGGTTTTCTCCCCTGCTGCTGCTCCTTGAGCCCGCTTTCGCTGTGGAGCCTTGATGTTGTAGGGACCTAACACCACTGCTGCTGCTGGTGTTCTTCTGGACCGCAAGCTGTTGTTCCTCTGTCTGTTTTTTTTTTTAGAATTACCATAATGCAGGCGTCTGGGGATAGTGAGCTAGGGGCCCCATCTGAACGGGTGAGGCGCTGCCCCTTGTGCAGTGCATGCCCTCTGGGCGGATTCAGCACTGTTTGTACCACTTGCGCCAGGAGCATCTTCTTGGACCATGACCGGGCGGGTGTACCTGCCCCTAGCCCTGTATTACCATCGGCCTCTCCAGAACCTCCGCTGCTGCACTCAGCTCCCAGTGAGGGGGAAGCCAGCAGGGGGTCCCATGTTGATTTGGCATATAGGGTGGCCAGCCTCGAGAGACAGATCTCGCGAACGGAAGGTCACGAGTAGGAAGCGGCACTGATGATAATCTTTTTGATGGTTTGGGCTTGGATGAGGATGCGTGGCTCCCTGATGATACGGAGCAATTGCTTGCCTCAGTGTTTGAGACTTTCCACATTGTCCCTCCTAGAGCGGCTAAGAGGAAGCAGGGTGATTTGTTTAGGCCTGAAAGACAGAGGTGAGTCTTTCCAAAGCAGGCCCATTTTTCTAATATGATTTTCAAGGAATGGGAAGGGCCTAACAAACTACCGTCTGTGCCTAATGGCCTGGATAGGCAGTATCCCTTCCCTGAGGAGCTGGTCCGGCTATGGTCTCATCCTCCCGAAGTGGATGCCCCTGTGTCGGGGTTGTCCAACACTACTGTTATGCCGCCACCTGATACCGCTTCCTTATGTGATCCAGCTGACAAGCACATGGATCAGCTGGTCTGTCATGCCTTCACCTTTGCTGGTGCCTTGTTTCGTCCTGTGTGTGCCGCGGCTATTGACTCCCTGGCCATCAGAAAGAAGGTGAGACGCCTTGTGGATAATGCTAAAACTCGCAAGCGGGGGAGAAGTATAAAGACCTCAAGGCTTGCGTGGACTTCATTGCCTATGTTGTCTCTGGCCAGGATTTCGGCCCTGCTTGTTGCACTTTGCCGCTCGCTCTGGTTGCGGCAATGGTCGGCTGATGCTGCGGCCAAAAGAAAAAAAAAAGAGAGAAGTTGCCTACCAGTATCCCCTTCGGGCACATGTTGTTCAGGGAGTGTCTGGACCTCCTTGTCAAGGATGGTAGACTTCTCAGAGACGGAAGCCTGCGCGGCCCTTTCGGAGTTCATCTGCCTATCAATCCTTTCGAGGAGGAAGAGGCTCTTCATTTTCAGGTGGCCGCAGAAATACCTGGGGTAGAGGTAGGTGCGGCTGACCCAATCCCGCTTGGGGAGCCAAGTCCAAGCTCCCTTCCAAGTCTCCTCAGGCATGAGGAGGCGCCCTCACCCATCCGGGTGGGGGGACGGCTTCTGCTATTTGCTCATATCTGGAGACGGCGCGTCTCGGATCAGTGGATTGAGGAGGTGTTGTCCTCCGGTTACAAAATAGAGCCTTTGAAGACACAGGGCCTGAGAATGGTCGTGCAACACCTCCTGCGGTTAGTTGTGATTTGTCCTGTACCTCGTCAGGAACAGGGTCAAGGTTTCTACTCCAATCTGTTCACGGTTCCCAAGAAGGACGGAACGTTGAGGTCTATCCTGGACCTGAAGGGTATCAACAGGTTGTCAGAGTCAGACATTTCCGCATGGAAACCTTACGATCAGCTGTGAGCTCGCTTCGACCCGGCGATTTCATTTCCACGGTGGACATCAGGGATGCTTATCTGCACATCCCGATTTTCCAGGGACATTAGAAGTTCCTGAGGTTTGCTCTGGAGGATCAGCATTACCTGTTTGTGGCACTGCCATTTGGGATATCCTCAGCCCCCCGTGTCTCACCAAGGTGCTGGTAGGCATCATGGCTATCCTGAGGAACCAGGGCATTCGTGTGATGCCCTATTTGGACAGCTTGCTGATGCAGCCCAGTCCTTGCAGCAGGCAGAGAGCGATACTCGGACGGTATTGGAGGCTTTCGGCTGGGTGATCAATTACCCAAAGTCTTTTATCACTTCCTCAACAGTGAGATCCTTCCTGGGAATGTCGATACACACCGCTCAGGTAAAGGTTTTTCTGCCACTGCAGAGGTTTTTGGGTCTCCAGACGCAGGTGCATGCCTTGCTGTCCTGTCAGCGGCCGTTGATACGTCTGGGGATGAGATTGGTGGACCTAATGGTGTCATGCTTCGAGGCGGTGCCCTTCGCCCAATTTCACATGAGACCTCTTCAATTGAACCTACTGACCGGCTGGAACCGGATGCAGGAGTTGCTGGAACAGGAATTTTTGCTTTCCCCCCTGGCCAGACAGTCTCTCTTGTGGTGGTTGGACTCCCGGAACCTGCTGGTGGGCAAGTCCTTTCTGACTCCCCATTGGGAGATGGTTACCACGGATGTCAGTCTGACCGGCTGGGGAGGCGTTTGGCAGACTCAGAAGATCCAGGGTCCGTGGGGTCCACGGGAGAACCTCTTACCCATAAATCTCTTGGAGCTGATAGCGATCCGGTTGGTGCTTCTTCGCTTGACTCCCCATTTAAGGGGTCGTGCGACCCAGGTTCGCTCGGACAATCAGACGGCTGTCGCCTACATCAATCACCAGGGCGGGACTCGGAGCAAGCGAGCCCTCAAGGGGGTGACCCAGATTCTCACTTGGGCAGAGGAGAATGTTCCCTGCATCTCGGCGGTTTACATCCCAGGGGTGGAAAACCAGGAGGCAGACTCCCTGAGCAGGAGCGCCTTGCGCCTGGGGGAATGGTCTCTTAACAGCAAGACCTTCCATGCTCTGTGTCTCCGCTGGGGTCAGCCGGATGTGGACCTGTTTGCGTCCAGACACCATCACAAGCTCCCAAGATTTGTTCCTCTCAAGAGCTCCTCTGGCCATTGCCATGGACGCTCTGGCAACTCCCTGGATGGAGTTAAGTTCCTTATGCATTCCCTCCGTTTCCACTCCTGGGCAGAGTGCACAAAAATATCAATAGATCGCGAACATCATGCCCGACGATCCAGGGCTTCTCACACAGGGGTCGCTGCGGCACCCCAATTTACGGACGCTGGCTTTGACGGCCTGGCTATTGAAACCTCAATCCTGACGGAAAAGGGGCTGTCAGCCACAGTTGTGCTTACCATGATTCAGGCACGGAAGAAGTCTTCCTCCATGATATACTACAGAGTTTGGCACGCTTATATTGCTTGGTGCGAAACCAAGAGTCTCCCCTGTCGCACATTTTCTATTTCCAGGATACTGGAGTTTTTAGAACACGGCATAGACTTGGGTCTGCAGCAGAGCAGCCTCAAGGGCCAGGTCTCGGCCTTATTCTTCCAGAGATCCATTGTCACCCATAGGTTGATCAAGACCTTTTTCCAGGGAGTCACCCATGTCCGGCCACCGCGTAAGTCAGTATTACCGGTGTGGGACTTGAATTTAGTACTGTCCGCTCTTCAGGGTCCTCCCTTTGAACCTCTATGCAATGCTGCATTGCCTATTTTGACTCTCAAGGTGGCCTTTTTGGTAGCGATCACTTCTGTGTGTCGCGTATCAGAGCTGGCCGCGCTTGTATGAAGCCTCCCTATTTTGAGCGGCATAAGGATAAGGTGGTTTTCGTTTCTCCCTTTCACCTTAATGAGGAAGTTGTCTTGCCTTCCTTGTGTCCTGCACCAACCAATTCTAAGGAAAGGGTCCTCTATGCCTTGGATGTGGTCAGAGCCATTAAGTATTACCTGGTTGCGACTGAATCCTTCAGGAAGTCGGATATTCTGCCAAGGGGAAGGAAGCCCCTTTTCGGATCACTGCTCATTCTACTAGAGCTATCGGTGCCTCTTGGGCTTTTCGGCACCAGGCATCGGTTGAACAAGTTTGTAAGGCCGCAACTTGGTCTACTGTTCATACTTTTACAAGGTTCTACAAAGTTGATGTCAGGGCCTCAGCTGACGCTGTCTTTGGCCAGAAGGTGCTTCAGGCGGTAGTGAAATGAACTATATGCTGTTCTGCACTGGGGATACCGCCCAAATGGACACTGCTTTTGGATGTCCCACATGTCATTACTGGGACGACCTGGACTGGATATAGGGAAAAATGCAATTCTGTGAAACTCACCTGTAGAATTGTTTTTGAGTATATCCAGTCCAGGTCCTCCCACCTCACCCTTGTTCATTATCTCTTGTTTGCCTGCTATGGTGATTACCATTTTTATTCTTGGACTTGGGTCCTTAAGTTTTGTTGGAGAGAGTACAAGCTGAAGCTATGTGAAGTAACATGGTTCTTGGCCTCCCGGCCTGTCCTCTTTTTGTTTACTGCTTTTTAACCACTGGAGAATGATAGAGGGACACCTGCCTTTATAGGGGGCCGGGAGGAGCGACAGCTTTTGATCTTGCAGTTGAGCGCCCTCTGGGGCGGAATACCCACATGTCATTACTGGGATGACCTGGACTGGATATACTCAAAAACAATTCTACAGGTGAGTTTCACAGAATTGTATTTTTTGTCACATACTCTATTATTTGATTAACACCTGCTTCATTCTGAATTAGAGGGTCTGCTGCATGTGTGAAGATGCGCAGCACGCTGGGTTTTCCGGAGCTTCAGAAAATCACTGGTTACTGAGTTCAGGTCCCCTGGCATGCTCCTGTTTCCTCCTATGGCAATAAAGGGGAGCTGTGTGTTTATACAGGCACTGTGGCTTACAAGGGGCAGAGCCATGAGCGATCGCTTGGACACCCAAGAAATTCTGGGGCACATGCATGCCACAGAATTTGTTCTCAGATGCAGGCTTGTTGATGTTTTGCTAATGCTTCTTGATTCTACATACCCCTGGTGGGAAGTATTCCCTTTGACTTCCATTAGGATCACTGTTCTGCATCAGAATCCTCAGCCTGTGCAATGCTATATGTAACAATACTGTCACAATTGATGACATTAAGAAAAGAAAATGCTAGTGACAAACATTCTTGGGATCTCGTTCATTATTTACATTACAGATAATAGGGCAGATTTTTTTCTTATTTTTAGGGCGAAAAAAACCATTTGTGTAATGATTTTTTTCCTTCATGTAATTCAGAACCTTTTTTAGCTGTCAAAGAAAGTTTAAATAATTTGCCCAGCTAAAAATGGTGCTGAATTCAGAACCTTTTTTAGCTGTGAAAGAAAGTTAAAATAATTTGCACAGCTAAAAATGGTGCTGAATTACACGAATGAAAAAAAAAAAATCATACATTTGTTTTCCCACAAAATGTTCACGTTGCTGAATCAGCCCTAATGTATACTTATTGTTACAATAAGCCCAGCCACTCGTGTTGCTATCAATTAAAATTTTACTAAATGATTCCTCTAGTTAAAGTGGACCAACACCCAGGATTTTGACTATCCTGGGTATTGGTCCACTTCCCCGGGGCACCCCGATCGGGGGTGCCCCGCTGTGTGAAACCCCCCAGAAAGCCCCCAAAACTCACCTCTCCCCGCTCCCACGTGGCCGCGCCGTCCAATCGGCGCCGACGGACAAGCTGATTGACAGCGACGGACAAGCAGCTTGCCCGTCGGCGCCTCCCGCGCGTCACTCTTGACGTGTGCGCGCCCGCGCCGGCCATTCAGAGACGGCCGGCGTGGGCGCGCGCACGTCTAGAGGGGCGCGAGTGAGGCGGCGGCGGCGGAAGCAGCGGCTGGAGAGGTAAGATTTCCCGATCTCAGATGTCCCGCGGTGTGTGAGGTGATCGGCCCGGGAATCTTATAGATTCCCGGGCCGATCACCTCAGGGTGTTGGTCCACTTTAAGGAATCATTTTGCAGTATATTTGTTTAAAATCCTCGTCCGAGCAGTAAAAATTAAAAAATGCACCTGCCTTCCAGTCCGCAGTCCAGTTTTCAGCACTTTTAACTCCCATGCCAATAGCGTGTTTATGCCCCACCCTTGATTTGTGTCTCTTGCTCCCCAGTCACATGGGAGCAGGCTCCCTCACTGATTGGCAGGAGCGGGCATACTGCAAAGCTCCTGGAGAGCAAAGCCGAGAAGCAAGTGGGGCTGTCAGCACCGACAAGTGATAAAACCTGAGAACTGGAGACCACAGAATTTCCTTGGGATTGAGCCAGAGAACTGGCAGGTAAGTGGTATTTCTTTATTTGTTTTAATGTCTAGACTGTTTCCTTAAACCTGGTCAAGAGAAGAGTTGCCCAATTGTCCAAGGGAGGGTGTTGATTGGATGTTAAACCCCTTTCCCTGCCCTAAAGTGAATGATGTTGCCTTTTCCAGGATGGGCCCTTTCTCACTTGTGAAACAGAGTCCCGTTCTGAAAGAGGCAAGCTCACTGCAGAGCCCTGATATATCCAATGCAGGGCTTGGATTTCTTTTTATAAATCATCAAACACGTCATCGGCCATATAAACACGTCATCTTCAATACAAATTTCCAAATGATGAAAGGAGACGTATAGGGGAGGAAAGGCGGAGAACATAGTATAAGAAACTTCTGGTAAGATGATTAGGGTGATGATACCATATCTGCTCTTGTACATCAACTGCATGTTAGAGCAGTAAAATGAAATCATTTTTTGTGTACTTTAGATTTGTTATTTTAATAGCTGTTTTAATCTTCTGTGTTTAGGTCGACATTGAAATGTCCTTTGTAGACCAGTTGGGGATCCAACAACTGGTAGAAGGCCTATTGCGATACTCTTGGCCTGAAGAGAAGGGGACCCTCCCTGATCTATTCCCAGTCATGACCTATGAAGAGGCCATGAGCAGTTATGGTGTAGACAAACCTGATACCCGATTTCAGATGAAGGTAAGTCAGACCTTGCCAAACCTTTCTCTTGGTATCTGTAGTGAACTGTGTCCCACAATTGCTACTACCAGCATCCTTTTATAAAAAAAAAAATGGTGTTGATCTATAGGTGCTGATCCAGTGCAGGGATCCCAATTGCCAATGAACACAAACCTGTTTTGACTTACTTCCTCCTCCCTCCCTCCCTCCCTCCCTCCCTCCCTTATAAGCATAAGGCGTGCAGTTATATAATCACAAACATAGGTACAAATTTGTTTTCCACTGGTACAAGGTCCCGCGGGTACTCCACTATTTTTCTAATAGGTGTCACTCCACAGTAGGAGATGGGGTGCTGGTAAGAGTTCTCTTCCCCATAGCTCTCAGTCTTTCCCCCTGCTTACCCCATTTGGGCCTTAGTGGCAGATATCAATGAAGAACATTACTGGGGTTGCAGTGACCGATATTTCCTGCATCCGGTCTACTCCACCTTAACCCCCTCTCTTAAAACAGCACAAAAGCTGCGGTGGACAGCCCTGGTGTCTAAAAGACTCCAGTTCTGGCCACTAGCCTGCCCTTGGAGCATCCTAAGTCAGGATGCCCCACTGTGTGAAACCTCCAGGGTCCCATGATGCTGTGTGCAGCAACAGTCTGTATCCCTTTAGCTGTGGTGCACTCCAGCACCCAGTCATTCAGACAATTGGGATTGTTGTAAATTGAGAAAGGAAGCTGGGAGTGGGACCAGCCCAGCTGGTCATGTCAGCCGGCACTCTTGAAATCAGCCACTCAGTGATCTCGAAAGTGCCCTGTACCTGTATTATACTAAGTATGTCACACTCCCCGCTTCAGATAGTCATTACACTTGGGTTATACCGACCTGTAGAGGGCGATCTTGCAGAGATGTCATGAAAAAAAGGGAGCCCCTCCCGGTCCATAAATACCTGGGACCTCCCACTCATTCCCCAGTCTTTCATCTCTGCAGACGGCAAGCAAGTCAGAAGATGGATGTCTCCTCCATGCAGGTAGCCGGGGTAACTCCCGGCCCCCCTCTTTCTATTTCTGCCTGGACCTACTGTTATCCCCCGTTTTTAGTAAAGAGCCTCCCAGCCTAGGCTGCGGGTCCTGGCAAAGGTAGACGGCGCCTTAAGGTGCCTTAGGAGCTATGCTCCACCGTGAGACCCCATACTAAGGAGTAGGCGGTATTCCGGGTTGGTGATCCCGGTTGGGATGCCCTGTCCTTGCCCTTACACCCTTGGGGTGATGACTCCCCCTCCCCCTGTCACCCATCGTTCCCTACTGCTGGGGGGGGGGGCGCTTATCCCCCTTTTAGGTTAGTTCCTCTTTTGAGTGCATGATTGTGTGATACGTTCTGCGTGTGTGTATGCGCGTGAATTATGCTTCCATGGCCGGGCCACCGGCCATTACTGTCAGTCTTCGGGGGAGCTTCTTCCCCTCCGCTGCGGAGCCCGGTCACACTGGCCGGGAGCCGTCTGTTGTCAGCCCCTCTTCATCCTGGCTGCCTTGTCCCTCCGCCTCGTGCAGGACGCCATTCAGTAAGCGCCCAGTGGGCTCCAGTCTTCATTGTCTGTGCAGCTGCTTGTCAGCGCGATATTGCATTATACATTCCTACTTACAGTATATGTATGTGTGCTTGACCCTTCGGTTATGTGCCCTGCATTGTGTGACTTTTGTGTGACAGTCCCCCTTTCTCTTCCAGGCGGTCCCTTTTTGGATCTTAAAGGGTCCTCCCGGTCCAGGGTCCCTGGTTTAATTTGAGAACTCCCTATAAATCCTCCCACTCGGAACACGGAAGGGGCATCCCGGGTCGCTTATATTGCGTAATTCCCTTGGGTATTGCGACTACCAATAAAATCACCATATGGAGGCTTCCCAGGATACCGAGCTCGGGCTCCCCTCGGGGCAACCCTGGCAGTGTTTGGGGTGTGGGGCATCCCTTACAGGGGATGATGTTTCCCTTTGCATACCATGTGCACAGCAGACTATTACACGGCAGCCCGGTTCCCAGGCGTCTGGTTCTGCGCCGCCGGTCCCTTCTCCTACCCCTCCCCGCCTGATCCGTACCCCATGTGATGTGGTCACGAGTGGGGAGTCGCAATCTGAGCTGTGTGCCAGATTGTCCAATCTTGAGAAATTATTTTCTAGCACTGTTGCCAGAAAGGCCCCGGCTAAGAGAAAGCACTTGTCCCCAGCCACGCAGGCTTCTGATTTTGAGGAGTTTGATTCACTGGACTGGTCTGATTACCCCCCGCTAGAGGAAGGGGAGCTATTTGAGGAGTCGGAAGGTTCTGACGATCAGCAGTTTGTTGGCACCGATGCCGAGCGGGGTCAGGGGGATTCTTTGGATACCCCTAAGGTCCTGGCTCATATGTTTGAGGCTCTTGCAATTTCTCCTCCTGAAGTGACCCTTCCGCAGAAGGGCAGGCATGGCTCGGCTAGTGATGAGTTCACCGCCCTTAAACGGTGCGAATTGTTTTTGTCATTTGTGCTAGTCGCCCTGGATGACACCATGGTGATGTGTAGTAGAACTTCGGCCTTTCTGGTGGCTATTCGGCGGTCGGTTTGGTTGCGCCAGTGGGCGGCTGATTTTGTGTCCAAAAAGTCACTTACTGCTCTTCCCTTTCTGGGCTTGCGGCTCTTTGGAGAAAAATTGGATTCGGTCGCAAAAGGAGGTAGGTTACCTCAGCGAAAGAGGCAACGTCGCCCCTTTCGGGGGGCGACTTCCTTTACCCCTTCCTTTCGTGGGGCCAGAGCTGGACGGGGATTGGCTGTCTTCTCCTCCAGAGGTGATTCCTGGAACAAGGGAAGAGGACGTGCCCGTCCAGGTCACAGCTGGGGCTCCAAGCCCAAAGCCGTTGCCAAGCCTGCTCAGCAATGAGGGGGCGCCCTCACCCTCGCGGCTGCGACTCTTCTCCCAGGTCTGGGACCAGGAGGTCTCGGACAGTCTCCTGTTACAAGCTGGAGTTCGAGATCCGGCCTCCTCCCAGATTCTTCAGGTCTCGGGTGCCCTTGGATCCTCTGGCCGCGCAGGGGCTCCGGGCGGCAGTAAAAGATCTCCTGGACATGGCTGTCATCTGCCCGGTTCCTCCCTCGGACCGGGACCTGGGATACTATTCCAATCTGTTTACGGTGCCCAAAAAGGATGGCTCCGTTCGTCTCATCCTGGATCTGAAGTTTCTCAACAGGTTTATCCGTCCCAGGAAGTTCCGCATGGAAACCCTGCGCTCAGCCATAAATTCGCTTCGTCAGGAGGACTTCATGACTTCCATAGACATCAAGGATGCTTATCTGCATGTTCCAATCTTCCCGGCACATCAGAGATTTCTCAGGTTTGTGGTGGAAGATCTGCATTTTCAGTTTGTGGCTCTTCCGTTGGGTCTTACCTCGGCTCCAAGGGTTTTCACCAAGGTGCTGGCAGGGGTGATGGCCCTTCTCAGAGCCCAGGGTATCCGCATCGTGCCTTATCTGGATGATCATCTCATTATGGCATCCTCTCTCCGCCAGGCGGAGCTAGATACCAGGAATTTGGTGGCCACTCTGGAGAGATTCGGCCGGGTGATCAACTATCCCAAGTCCTTCCTCTCTCCGTCCAGGGTGGTGTTGTTCCTGGGAATGTCTCTGGATACTTCTTAGTCCAGGGTGTTCCTCCCCCGGCCCAAGGTTCTTTGATTCAGGAATTGACTCGGCTTCTTCTATCCATTCCTCATCCGTCCATTCGGCTGGGGATGAGACTGGTGGTATTGATGGTGGCTTCGTTCGAGGCGGTTCCCTTTGCCCAGTTTCACACAAGGACGCTCCAGCTCCATCTGTTGGCGGCCTGGGACAGGTCTCCGCTGTCATTGGATCAGTCCTTTCTGATGTCCCCCCGGATTCGGTGGTGGCTGGAACCAAGCAATCTGATGAGGGGCAGATCCTTTCTGACCCCTTGTTGGGAGACGGTCACCACGGATGCCAGCCTGTCAGGTTGGGGGGGGGGGGTTTGGAAGGATCTTCAGTTTCAGGGACTGTGGGGGCCTCAGGAGGCTCACGATCCCATCAATGTTCTGGAGCTGAGAGCCATCAGATTGGTTCTGGGTCGCTTGACTTGTCAGTTACAGGGTTTGCCGGTTCAAGTTCAATCGGACGGCAGTCGCCTACATCAATCACCAGGGAGGGACTCGCAGCAGGCGTGCCCTCAGGGAAGTGTCCTTGATCCTGGCTTGGGCAGAGAGCAATGTCCCATGCATCTCGGCGGTGTACATTCCGGGAGTCGAGAACACGGAGGCGGACTCCCTGAGCAGGTGCTCATCTCGCCGGGGGGAATGGTCTCTCAGCCCCAAGGTCTTTCGGTCGCTTTGCCACCGGTGGGGGACTCTGGAGGTGGACCTCTTTGCCTCTCGTCACAATCACAAGCTTCCGGCATTTGTGTCTCTCTTGCGGGATCCGCTGGCTCTGGCAGTGGATGCGATGTCTCTGAACTGGAGGGATCTGGGATTTCTGTACCTGTTCCCTCCGTTTCTCATGGTGGGCAAGGTGGTGTGCAAGCTGGCCCTAGAGGGTGCGCCAGCAATCTTGGTGGCTCCAAGATGGCCAAGACAGGTTTGGTTCCCAGACGTGGTAAGGTTGGCAGCGGATCAGTTAGATCTGCCCCTTCTGCCTATCTGCTCACTCAGGGTCAACTGCTCTACCCCAATTTACCAACGCTGGCTTTGACGGCGTGGCTGCTGAAACCTCCATCTTGAAGGAGGAAGGTCTTTCTGATGCTGTTATTCAGACTCTGGTTAGGGCTAGAAAGAAGTCTTCCTCTGCCATCTACTATAGGATTTGGAGGTCTTATATTGATTGGTGTGAGGTCCGGGCCTTGCCTTGCAGGGTGTTTTCTATCCCCAGGGTTTTGGATTTTCTGCAACATGGTCTGGACCTGGGGTTGCAGCTTAGTACTTTGAAAGGGCACGTTTCTGCCCTGGCGGTTTTCTTTCAAAGGTCTTTTGCTCTTCATCCTCTGGTTAAGACCTTTTTGCCAGGGGGTTACGCATGTGCGGCCTCTTAGGAAGCCTTTGCTCCCAGTTTGGGATTTGAATTTGGTTCTTTCTGCTTTTCAGGGTCCTCCTTTTGAACCTTTACAGGATATTGCTCTTTCTACGCTTACTCAGAAGGTTGCGTTTTTGGTTGCCATCACTTCCGTTCTGCGTGTATCGGAGTTGGCGGCTTTGTCCATTAAGGCCCCGTACTTTGAGAGGCATCAGGACAAGGTTGTTTTCCGCTTCAAGCCAGATTTCCTTCCTCCTTGTGTCCTAAGCCCAGCAATGACAAGGAGAGGGTCTTGCATTCACTGGATGTGGTTCGCTGTGTGAAGTACTATTTGGTGGCTACTTCTTCCTTTCGTAGGACTGACGCCCTTTTTGTGGTGCCCTCCGGGCCTAGGAAAGGTTTGGCTCCCGCCAAGTCTTCCATTAGTAAATTGATTTGCCAGGCCATTGTTGGGGCCTATTCTGCCAAGGGGAAGGTTCCCCCTTTTCGTGTTATTGCTCATTCTACTCGTGCCGTTGGGGCATCCTGGGCCTTCCAGCATCAGGCCTCTGTTGAGCAAGTTTGTAAGGCTGCTACTTGGTCTTCCATTCATACTTTTTCCAAGTTTTACAAGGTTGATGTGCGGGCCTCAGCGGATGCTGTTTTTGGCCGCAAAGTTCTGCAGGCTGCAGTAGTTTCAGTTTGTTCATTATTGCCTTGTTTTGGATCCTCGCCCTTTATGGACACTGCTATTGGATGTCCCAAGTGTAATGACTATCTGAAGAGGGGTGTGTGACAGACTTAGAATAATACCATTTTGTGAATACTCACCTGTAAAATGGGTATTATAAGTATGTCACACACCCCGCCCTTTGGTATTCTGGATCCTTTCTATGTTTTACAAGGTTGATGTGCGGGCCTCAGCGGATGCTGTTTTTGGCCGCAAAGTTCTGCAAGCTGCAGTGGTTTCAGTTTGTTCATTATTGCCTTGTTTTGGATCCTCGCCCTTTATGGACACTGCTATTGGATGTCCCAAGTGTAATGACTATCTGAAGCGGGGTGTGTGACATACTTAGAATAATACCATTTTGTGAATACTCACCTGTAAAATGGGTATTATAAGTATGTCACACACCCCGCTTCACCCCGCCCTTTGGTATTCTGGATCCTTTATATGGTGAACCTTTTTTACTGTTACTGGTTATTTTGGCTCTTCCTGGTCCCTTTACTGCTGTCTTAATACTGGGGAATGAGTGGGAGGTACCAGGTATTTATGGACCGGGAGGGGCTCCCTTTTTTTCATGACATCTCTGCAAGATCGCCCTCTACAGGTCGGTATAACCCAAGTGTAATGACTATCTGAAGCAGGGTGTGTGACATACTTATAATACCCATTTTACAGGTGAGTAATCACAAAATTGTATTTTTGCATTGTAGAAACTTAATTTACTTTATCAGCATATGGAGGGTTGATGACCTTACTAAAAGGCAATGAGGACAACTAGTTTTACTGCTGAGTTCAAGTTTGCCTTTTTTTTCTGTTTTCTCTCTACTGCTGGAGTTAAGGGTTGTGCGACCCACGTGCTCATAGCTGGCAGAGATGATACCAACCTCTTCCAGCCCTGCCCCCCTTTTCTCTGTCTTTCTGTCTTTCTTCCCTTATTCCCTTCCATCTCTCTTCTTTCTCTGCCTTCTTCATTGTCCCTTCTCCCCCTTCCCTTTTCCATCTCTCTTTTTATTCATACTACAAACATTTTGCAGTAAGGGGCTCTATTCTGCAACTATGCTTGTTTCTTCTTTTCCTACCATGTCATTTTTGGTCACATGCTATGTCATTTAATGTTTATTTGCTTGTCTCATTGCATGACGTCTCTAAATAAAGATGGTTGTCATTGCTGACTGAATGCTATGTTTGTATCCTGTTCTCTTTTTTTGAGTCACTTATTTGGTGAGCTGCTCACTTGTACTCAATTCAGTGCTTTTCTGTATTACATAAAAAGTGTGAAATATATATCACGTCCCAAATAATGTGGGTCTTTTTCATCATGTTTTTGGATTGTGAGAAGAACCCACTGAAGATAAAGTGGAAAAATATAAATTCTTTGCAGCACGTGTCTGAAGTGGAATCTGGACCAAACTTTCATCTGAACTTTTCCATTTTAGATCATTGATGTAACACCACAGATGAGGACGACCCAGCTGGGATTTGTGCAGAAAGCACTTGGGAAACCCCATGGATGTGTGAAAGCCATCAGGGTTCCAGAGGGAGCAGTGAGTATACCAATGCGACCATGTGACAAATATATGAATAACACATTCCATATTTGCTTCTGCCAAGCAAGAAATCCACCCCACATCAACTTCACTTATTTTTAATGGGATAATTATTTTTTTTGGTTAGTTTATCTTATGACTGTCACTAACAGGCAGACACATCTGTATGAAAAGTCTGTAAATGTTATATTTGTTAGAAATGTAAATATGCACTCCAGGTTTATCTTATCTTTGGCCAGAGAGAAATGATGTTTCATTTTCAGAAATGAAGAGAAATATTCTTAACATGTCTCCTCCTTCCTGTCAGCCCAGGCGTTGCTGGTGTCTGATAGCAGGACAACCATCAGGACAGTACAGATATAACCTCAGTTTGGGCCCAGTCATACTCTTCCACTGCAACCCATTTACATTACAGAACCCTGGCTTTAGACCAAATTCTTCTGTTACTCCCACTTTTTTATTTAAAATGGACCACAACCCACTGCCTGGCGGCCCTGAATTCTATAAAATTCCAGGGCCACTTAATTCCTCCTCCCCAGGGCATCCATATTCGGGATGCTCCACTGTGTGAAACCCCCCCGGGTCGCCTAGTAAACTCACCTTCTCCCCCGCTCCAATGGCACCAGCAGAGGCCACTCCACTCTATCCCTTTAGCAGGTCACGCACACGCTTCAGGCATTTGTGAATGGCCGGTACAAGCCCGCTTCCTGTTAGAGGGTAGCGTGGGATAAGACCACCGGGCACGCTCGGGTCCGCTCGCTTAAATGAAGGGGTGGGAGCAGATTGGACAAGAAACTACACATGCACCGTCGGACTGGGGAAAGGTAAGTTAATAGGGGTTTCACACAGACACCGCTAGGGGTGCCCCAGGGGCAAGGACCAACACCCAGGATAGTCAAAATCATGTATGTTGGTTCACTTTAAACGGACAGTCCAGACAATGGCAATAATAGGGTAGCAAGGAGCTCAGCTGAAGCCTTTCTCATGTGCCTTTATTTCCTGCAGCATTCTATAGATGCTGTAGTAGGTCTCCAAATTCTGCCCCTCTATTCATATCCATTTTTTAAGATCAAGGTCCAAATGTGGTTACATGACCTCCCCTGTGCCTCAGCATTCCTAGTGTGAGCATGCATCATGGTAGTGATGCAATATACATCAGTGTTTCCCAAACTTCTCCTTGAGGACCACCAACAGGTGATGTTTTCTTGATGTCCACATAGTTCTGTCTAAGCACTAAATACATCACCTGTTGCTATCTGTTTGGAGATCTGCAATACGTGACTTGTTGGTGGGCCTCAAGCAGAGGCTTGGGGAACAATGATGTACATGTACACTTGGGTTGTTTCCTACTCGGACTACACTGGTTTGCTGTGGGCCATATTACCAGCTGGTTTTATTAGGAAAGAAGGCCTCCTGTAACTATTAGGCATGTGGAAGCTATTTTAGGGAAGGTTGGGGAGCCTTGGGTCAGAGCTTTGATGAGCACATTTTATGACAGTGGTCCCCTAGCAGTGGTTTTGATTCACAGCACTTCTCCCCCACAGGCTTGTAAAGTAGGCACTAAAGCATGATGGGAGATCACTTCAGCCTCTTCTCTTCTTACCCTGATGCTCTTATGGTTCTGGAACAGGGTAAATGTGGACTCATCAGACCACATGACCTTCTTCCATTGCTTGAAAGTCCAATCTTTATGTTCCCTAGCAAACTGAAGCCACACACACAAGTGTTTATATTTATTTCTTTTTTTTTAGGCTATACAGCTGCTCAGTTAGTTCTAAACCCTTGAGTTGCCTTTGCTTTGTGTGTGTGGAAATGACTCTTAAGTTCACTATTATAAATCCTATATAAGTGAACCAGGCAGTGAATGTTAGTATAAGACAGGCAAGGGTGATCTTTTACTACTTTTCCCTTTTTTCAGAGGCATATAAAGAGCAAGATTTTGGATTCCTTTCTGGAGGCAATCAAAGAGCAGTATAAACAGGTAAAACATGATAACATTTCATATGAACACCTTAAACTAGTCTGACCGCCAATGTGCCTGTTTCTGATAGTGAGAGGAAGCCTGAGAACAGGCTAAAATACTTACCATTTCCACATTACATTGCTCCTGAGTTTCCCCAATGATAAAAATTCATATATATAATGGATGGCAGGAGGAGCGGTCGCTTATATATCAAGCATCAAGAAATATCCAGCCAGGCCTGTTTCTTTCTTTTTAATGTAAGGAAGAGGAAATCATGGGGGGGAGGGGCAGGTTGTGTCACCCCTGATTTTTTTTTTCCTACCAGAAGCGGAAACTAAGCTTGGCGGAAGTTTTAATCAGTTAGGGTGTATAAGTGACCCCTCCTCTCATTAGCTGATGTGTTTATATGAACTTTTATTACAATTACGCAATACACCTCCTTTAAAGGGCCAGTCCAGCCAGACTGCCCATTTTGAAACCACCCCTTAACCCTACCAGCCTTATTTACCACTAAAGCAGGGCACGGGGTTAAATAAAAAACGTACCTCGGCTATAATACTGCTGCGGCCATCGCCCGTTTACCATGCCGGGGTGCCACCATCTTTACTGGGCTTCATGATGCTGCCAGACTGGAAGCTTCCCGCGCCGTGTACGTGGCTGCTCAGCTATTTAAGAAAGATGGCTGTCCGGCAGGGTGGTTGGGCGATGGTCATCGCTGGATTACAGGCAAGGTAAGTGTCTGTTTTTTTATTAAACTCCAGCCCGGCTTAAGCACTCGTTAAGGGTGGCGGGGGGGGGGGTTGGGATGGTGGAGGTGTCAAGATGGTCAGTCTGGCCCTTTAATGTGTTGAATTTATGGACTGATTGTTAGTTCTGGTTTCATTCATCTGTATTCTGACTATGATATTTACAACACAGGAAGTAATGGCTATTTCTGTGAGGTCTGATGGATCTTGGAAGTCAACCTTTGCAAAATATCTGAGTGAAGAGCAGAAGGAGAACCTGGATGGAGTTACTGAAGCCAAAGCTGGTGATCTCCTGCTGGTGGCTGCGGGACAATACAACACAGTAGTGAGTGTTGTATAATGGTTGCACAATTTCTGTAGGGCTTCTCGGCCTAAAATGCCTTGGGTTTGGCCCTGTAATGTGGTAAACAGGACGCAGGTACAACAAACCATCTAAGTTATCTTCTATTGTTATCTGCTTCCTAACTTCTTGGCTACTGGCACTTTTATTATGCCGAGCCACTTTTTAGCCAAAACATCAGTGCTTTGATATGACTTCATCAGATATTAGTAAAACTCTTCTAGTGCCTCGGCATATAACACCTAACCTATAAATCCTAACATTCTAGTTTAATACGTCCACAATTACATTGTAATTTTCACTTGAAAATGCTGTTTTTATTATATAGCATATTTTGATATATCTGTCCTTTGCACTATAGTGACATTGTCTGTCCTCTTCCCATAGTGCACTGCTTTAGGCAAACTGCGTCTAAATGCAGCCTCCCAGCTGGAGGAGTGTGGGGTGGCTCTGCGTGACCCGAACAGCTTACATTTCTTATGGGTCGTTGATTTTCCACTCTTTCTCCCCAAAGACGACAATCCAGAAGAGTTGGAATCGGCTCATCATCCTTTCACAGCTCCTCACCCAGAAGATGTGGACCTTTTATACACCGAGCCGGCCAAGGTACTTCAGGTCCCCTCCCAATCTCCAGAAGGATTCTGTCTATTTAGGAGTTTTCAAAGTTTTAATATCTTGTTTCTATGTTGTAATTATTTAACTGTATTGAAGTCAGACCCAAAGCAAATCTACAGAGATTGTCCAGAATGCCACCACAACAGATGCTGTCCCCTACTTTTCCCCCGCTCTCTGAAGTTCTTCTGTAAAACGTAGCATATGGCTAATTTGTTTCTGGTGAACATTTTAATCTCACATTGTGACTTTTTCCAGGTGCGTGGCCAGCATTACGATCTGGTCTTGAATGGAAATGAAATTGGAGGAGGGTCAATTCGTATACACAATTCTAAACAGCAACGCTGGGTGATCCAGGATGTTCTAAAGGTGATTTGCCTTCCCTATTAGTAAAAGCATTTGTTTTCAATTCATCTATGTATTCTTATATGTGCTTATCTATTGACATTAGTTCTATATTGCAGTTCTGAGATGTTTGCATAGTGGTGACGGGCAATTTAGAGCAGTGCTGTGCTGGTGAAAATAACAGGTTAGGAGAGGATCTAGCTTCCTGGTCCTAGGTCAACTACCACCGTTTTCACAGCTTTGGTTCTAAAGTCTCTTATCTGGCCAGGCCATGTAAGCATCTGACCAGGATTGAGTTTACAGGAGCACAAGGTAGAGCAGTGGCGGGTGATGGAGCCTGTTTCTCTGACAATAGTGCTACAGCTTTGCTCTAACTCCTGTTGTCTCCCTTTTCAGGAGGATGTCACTCTCCTATCTCATCTGCTGGAAGCCTTAGAGTCTGGAGCGCCCCCTCATGGTGGCATTGCATTAGGTATGTGTCTGATTTCATATTTATGGGCAGTGGCCTTCTACAGGATTTCCCTTTGGCAGGTCATGGTGCAGAAGAGACTGGTGATTCTGCACTTGACTCTTTCATGCAGAGGACTATATAGGCTCCCCTGCACTGTGCTTATACTGTATTTCATCAGATAGAATCCTCTCAACTTGAGATGAGAGCTCACACAGACCATTACAGCTAAAACTATAAACATGGCCTATGTTGCAATTATGTAAGGTTTAAAGCTCTCATCTTAAAGAAGCACTATCGCTAAAAAAGGTGCAATAATGGCAATTATCACATAAATAAGCTGGATAGGAGGCGGAAGCCTTACTTATACACCCCCATATGAAAAAAATCCACCCAAGCTTTTTTTTCTCTTACCAGAGGAAGGACTAATCAGCTGTGACAGGTTTGTACCATTCTGCTTTTAAAAGGGAGAACTGCTCAACCAACAACCCGCCCTGTGCAGGAATAACCGTTTATTGCAATTATTCTAACGTGTGTAGCTCCTTTTACTCGCCATGCATTGCGTTGGGCAGATGTTAAAGTGGTTAATGCGTTGTTACCCATAGATTGGCTCATGGGGACAGCCAGTTAGAATTGAGCAGTTCTCCCCTCTCAAATGGCGGCAGTGGAAAAACCCATTAAAAACAAAAAAAAAAAAACAGGACACTGCCAAGTGTGCTGCAGCAGCCGAGGTTCTCAAACAGGCAAACAGGTAGGGCAGTTGGGGGGGGAGGGTTTTGTGCTTGAATTGCTAAACAATTTGGGACTATCACCTGTCCTGGTGTGGGTCCTGCTGCAATAAGACAGGCTGAATACGGGGAGGCATCCAGAATTCTACACCCCCCCCCCCCCACACACACATAACCCCCCCCCCCCCCCACACACACACACACACACATAACCCCCCAAAATGCCCGATAGTCATACCTTAGCCACTGGGAATACAGCACCGTGAACGGTCGGCGGGGCTTTCTGGTGGGGCGGAACATCACTTCCCATGTGAGCACCGGGTGACCAATTGCTGTGCTTTATTCCCCGCGAGGATTGAGGCTAAGGTAAGAATATTGGGTGTTTTGGGGGGTTATGTGCGGGGGGCCTCCAGCATTCTGGCAATTAAACAAAACTAAACCCGCAGCCTTGATCCCACATATTTCTGTGGGCTGAGTCGGTCTGGGTGTAGGGGTAGCTGTCCCCAGTGTGCATCTGTGCATACGTCCCTGATAGCATATATCAGTGTTAGGTCACCAGATGCGCTGTCTGCTGCTCATCAGTGGGGAAGCCTGCTCCTTAATGACTGGCCACAGCCAGGAGACACACACAGGCCTTCAGGAGTCCTTGGGATTGAGCTTGCAGGATGGTAGCGAAGGGAGCTTTATTTTTTTTATTGACTTGGAGAGAGACTTTAAAGGCACAATGTGAAAAACGTCACTCAATTTACACCAGGGATTGAGGTTCCAGGGCAGTTTCTTCCCCCACATCATTATCCTGCTGCTCTCCCCGCTCACCCACCAGCTACAGCATGCAGACCCCCCCCCCCCCCCATTACAGAAGCATCATGCCTGGCGTAAAGGGGGCAGAAGAACAAACCTGTATGTGGTGTAAGGGTTTTCTAAGCCACATACCTTCATTGGCTCTATGTTAGTAAATGCTTAGTCACCTGTAGAGTTCAGAAGTAAAAGGTGAGGTATAAACTTTGTGGTAGTCATTATCTTTGACCCCCCCCCAATGTATCATCTGGCTTGTGGAGGTGATGCTGCAGTGTGTATTCCAGCAGCTCTCCAGACAACTGCATCTGATATCTCTAAAGGTGCTCGGAAAAGAGAATTACAAATCAGATACATTCATTAGCCACATACTTTAGGTTGTAGGTGAATGTGAAATAAGCGTGATCTTTGGTTATGTTGCCATTATAGGCTGTATTATGACTTTTGCTGTGAACCATTGTTTCTTTAGAGAATAAGGGGGATTTAGTAACTGGTGAACATTCTGTTTCCAGGACTTGATCGGCTGATTGCTATTATTGTTGGGGCGCCAAGCATACGTGATGTCATCGCCTTCCCAAAATCATTCCGGGGTCATGACCTGATGAGCAACGCACCAGATTATGTTTCTCCTGAAGAGCTGCAGCTTTATCACATCCAAGTGACTGACAAGTGATGCTGGATCTTGAGGGTGCTGTTATCACTCAAAGGGTACCTCATGGATGGCAAAAACTCTGTACAGTGATTCATTCTGGGCCAATAGCAGGTCCTGTGTCTGATAAGACTTGGCACAGTAGCCTGACATTGGCCACACCTGCATTTTTATATTGAGAGTCTGATATTATAAAATCTAATCAATAATGTATGTATAGGCTCACTCCATTGGTGCTTTTCTTTTATACTGGTGCTTCCTGTGGATCCTCCTGCACCCAGTAGCTTATGTGGCTTTACATCTTGGTCTGGTAGAGCTTGTGTGACCACCACATGCCAGGGGTTACCTGCCACACCTCCATTCCAGTCCAAAAATCAGCAGAGCAGCAGGACAAGTAGTTGACATTCCAAGTGAAGTTTTCAGTCCCAGAATAAAGATGTCACAGTGAAGAGTATACAGTACCTATCTGCCATTGCCTGTATAGATCTACCATTGTCCCTCCTCTCATTAGCATCTAGGGTGTGGTTCTGGATGAATGTTGCCTTGGTGAATAAAAGCATGCAGTGGAGTATGGCGCCACATTGAGGTGCTTATAGGGAATAACCTGGAGTTTAGAGTTGGTAACATTTTGCCACATTTCCTGTATGTAGTGACAAATGAAGAGGTTCATTTATCAGAAAAGCTAAAGTGCCCCTGAGACACAGAATTTCAGAAAGTTGAGTATTCTGCACTATTTGCAGCCTTCATATTACATGACCAGTGAGGACGGTATAAATTACCCTGTGGCCCATATGAATTTAAAGTGATATTGCAGGCAAAGGTAATTATTACACCATTGTGTTGAGCTACATTTGGCACTGTCCTAAACTGTTTTCTGTTATTAAATTGAAGAAGAAATGGCGGAGATATCAGTTCACCTTAGTTACATAGTTAATACGGTTGAAATAAAACATATGTCCATCATGTTCAGCGAAGGGTGTTGGGGAAGTTATTTATTTATTTATTTTTTACTGATAACAGTGAAAAGTAACTTAAAGGAGCACTATCGCGAAATTGTGTAATATTAAAAATCCATATAAACACTTTAGCTAATAAGAGGAGGGTCACTTATATACCCGAACTGAATAAAACCCCCTCCAAGCTCGTGTTTTTTTTTCCCCCTGGTAGGAATAAAATCCTGGGGTTACAGGTGTAGTCTATGAGGGGTAAAAGAGTCACCCGAGATGTCCTCTTCCCTCCATTAAAATAAAAAAAAACAAGCCTGGCTGGATATTTCTCTATACCGGGTGACCCCTCCTCCCTCCATCCAGCATATTTATATGGATATTCTAAGCATACAGCACGTCCTGCTCCATATATAATACTTACACATGGGTTATTTTCCGCCAGATGGCGCCGTGCACTGCAGACATGCAAAAACAGGCTCCTCCCGGCCCTTCATATACCCAGGGACCTCCCACAAATCCCCAGATTTCTCTGCAGTGCTGACTGCGAAGACATGAAGTATCACTCTCTCGCAGGTGAGAGGGGCTTTACAGCCCGCGGCCCTGTGGGACTATTTCCACCCGTCCTCCTTGTGATATGCCTCCCAGCCTGGGCTGCGCTGGTCGGGTGAAGGTAGGCAGCACCTTGTGTGCTTATGGAGCCATGCTCCACCGCAATCCCCCACCATAGGGTAGGCGGTCAAGGCTAATGGTGAGCCTTCAGTGGATGCCCCTCCCGCATCAGTGCCCCACGCCCCATGTATCTGGTCACCTTCCTTCCTCGTTCCCCCCTTAATAGGGGGGAAAAGAAGGGGGGGGGGTTGTGTGTACGATGGCCTCACCTTGCCCTATTACACGATTAAGCTTAGTATGCCTTTACCGGTTAACGGGTGTCAGAGCCGCGCCTTTTATTTGGTTTATAATAATAGCCGCAGCGCCTTTACTGTATTCTACATGGCATGTACGGCGGCGGGTTTTTGCGGACGCTACGGCGTCTATTCTTTTCTTTATTCCTCTTCCTTCTGTCATCTTTAGTCTCTTCTGAGGTAAATCCACTCGGTCTGGCTTCAGGCGTTACTGCTTGCTGTCCTGATTGGCTACGCGCTCTCTGGGGGCGGGGGGGGCGTGGTTCTGGCTTGGTGCGTTCCGCGTCGCTTTCAGCTTTGGCCCGCCCTTCAAGGTTCGCTTGGCACCATTTCTTACTCACGCGTGCGTGGTGAAGACCGTCCTCCCCTCTCTGTCTGTAAGTGCCCTACTGGCATATTGTGCCTAATAATCACCATATGGAGGCATCTCAGGATATTGTGAACGGGGTTCCTTCGGGACAAGCCCGTCTGTGTGTAGCTTGTGGGGTCTTACCTAGCAGCGGTGACAATGCACGGGCCTGTGTTCCTTGTGCACAGCAGGCGCTAGCCGGTCTTCCCGCCTCTTCTGAGGCTGGGCCTGCACCCCGCCTCACTTCACCTACTGCCCCAAGCCTGAGTCTAACCCCCAATACCAGTGGGGATTCTCATCCTGATTTGGCCACTAGACTGGCCAGTGTTGAAAACTTGCTTGCTGGCTCCCTAGCGTGTAAAGCCACCGCCAAGAGGCGGCATTTGAATCCTGAATCGGCTCTCTTTCCTATAGAATCTGATGATTTATTGCTTTCATATGCACATCCCCCCTCAGACGAAGGGGAACTGTTCTCTGACTCAGGGTCTTCTGACGACGAGTCCAGGGGTCAGGAGGAGCCTGGTTCCGAACATTGGTCCTCGGATGATATTGATAGACTGCTGGCCCAGATCTTTGAGGTCTTGTCCCTCTCTCCCCCTGCCGCGGCTCCCTGGCAAAGGGGTGATCTTTTTCACACCGCTAGAGCGCGTTTGGAATTTCCTGAGCAAACCCATTTCAATAGCCTCGTGCTGAAAGAATGGGAACACCCCAGCAGACTTCATGGGGTTCCTAAAAGTGTGGATAAGAAATATCCCTTTCCTGCTGACCTGGTTAAGTGCTGGACATCGCCACCCGAGGTCGATGCTCCAATTTTTAGTTTGTCCAACACCTCTATTATGCACTCCCCCGACACTACTACACTGCGGGACTCTGAGGACCGGCGTGTTGACCAACTGGCATGTCATGCCTTTGCATTTGGGGGAGCGACGCTGCGCCCGGTTTGCGCCTTAGCCATTACGGCAGTAGCGCTCAGGACTGTGGTTAGGAGTGCTCTCGAAGGCACGGATGAGTTGCCCTCTGATGCTGCCAACACTCTGTCCACCTGTGAGACTTTTGTTAACTTTATCCTATCTGCATCGGACGATGCTATTAAGATGTGTGCTAGATCTTCTGCTCTGGTGGTAGCCATACGCCGTGCGGTCTGGTTGCGCCAGTGGTCCGCTGACAACGCCGCCAAGAAGGCCCTTACGGGGCTTCCATTTAAGGGGCTGCGCCTGTTTGGGGATAGGTTAGACATCTTCGCCAAGGGAGGCAAGTTGCCCCAGCGCAGGTGACAGACTCGGCCTTTTCCTGGCCCAAGCTCCCTATCGACCCCCTACCGTGGGGCTAAACAAGGCAGAGGGGTGTCCTTCGCTGGGTCCCGTGCAGATTCCTGGAACAGGAACAGAGGACGCCGTCCCGGTTGCTCCTGGGGTCCCAAGCCCAAAGCCTCTCCCAAGACCCCCCAGGCATGAAGGGGCGCCCTCTCCCGTCAGGGTGGGGGGACGTCTGCAGCACTTCGAGCATGTCTGGAGACGCCACGTCTCAGACCGGTGGATTCAGGAGGTAGTGTCCTCCGGCTACAAGATAGAATTTGCTGTACGACCCCCTACCAGATTCGTTGGGTCCTGGATCCCACAGGATCCTGCCTCAGCTCAGGTCTTGTTGCTGGCCGTGCAGTGCCTTCTGGATCTAGGGGTCATTTGCAAGGTCCCCTTAAGAGACAGGGGCATGGGGTTCTATTCCAACCTTTTCACAGTAGACGGGTCAGTCGGGCCCATTCTGGATTTAAAAATCCTCAACAAATTTGTCAAAAACAAACATTTTCGTATGGAAACTCTGCGCTCGGCCATCGGCTCTCTGCACCCAGGGGACTTTATGACGTCCGTAGACATCAAGGATGCTTACCTTCACGTTC
This sequence comes from Gastrophryne carolinensis, assembly GCA_027917425.1. NCBI lineage: Eukaryota > Metazoa > Chordata > Amphibia > Anura > Microhylidae > Gastrophryne > Gastrophryne carolinensis. Next base: position 441,207,741 of record CM051235.1, read on the forward strand.
CGGTGTTTCCAGGACACCAAAGGTTTCTCAGATTTGCACTGAAAGATCAGCATTACCAATTTGTGGCCTTGCCATTCAGCCTCACGTTGGCTCCCAGGGTGTTCACCAAGGTGCTGGCAGGGGTGATGTCCCTGTTAAGGCTAAAGGGCATACGTGTGCTGCCCTACCTGGACGATATACTCATCACCTCTCGGTCTCTGCGGCAGGCAGAGTTGGACACTCGGTTGGTAGTGTCCACCCTGGAGTCCTTCGGCTGGGTGATCAATTACCCCAAGTCCTCTCTGTCCCCCTCCTCGGTGACTCCGTTCCTGGGTATGATTCTGGATACAGTTCAGTCAAGGATATTCCTTCCTCAGCAGAAGGTGGAAGCTCTGACAACGCAGGCGAGGTCCCTGCTTTCGAGTCCACATCCCTCCATCCGGCAGGGAATGCAGTTGGTGGGCCTGATGGTGGCGAGCTTCGAGGCGGTGCCCTTTGCCCAGTTCCATTTGAGACCTCTGCAGCTTCACCTTCTGTCAGTTTGGGACAAGAACCCAGCGTCCTTGGACGAGGTCTGTGTGCTTCCCCCCTCGGTCAGACAATCCCTTGCGTGGTGGCTGGACCACAGGAACTTGACAGGGGGCAGATCCTTCCTGGCCCCCTCCTGGGAGACGGTCACAACGGATGCCAGTCTGTCAGGCTGGGGGGGATTCTGGAAGTCCCTGCGTTTCCAGGGGAGGTGGGGCCCTCAGGAGGCCCATCTACCCATCAATGTTTTGGAACTGAGGGCAGTCAGGTTGGTGCTGGAGCAATTGACCCATCACCTGAGAGGTCTGGCGGTTCAGGTACGCTCGGACAACAGAACGGCGGTTGCCTACATCAACCATCGGAGGGACCCGGAGCAAGCGGGCTCTCCAGGAAGTATCTCTGATTCTGACATGGACGGAGGCCAATGTCCAATGCATGTCGGCTGTCTACATTCCGGGGGCGGAGAATCTGCTAGCAGGTCCCTCTGCAACAGGGTATTCCAGTCCCTGTGTCACCGTTGGGATCTACCAGATGTGGATCTGTTTGCATCCCGTCACAATCACAAGCTCCCGAACTTTGTATCCCTGTCTCAGGATCCTCTGGCTCTGGCCACGGATGCCCTGTCCATGTCTTGGAGAGAGTTTCGACTCCTGTATGTGTTTCCACTAATTCCCCTTCTGGGCAGAGTTCTGCGCAAGATTGTTCTGGAAGGGGTACCCGTGATTCTGGTGGCCCCCAGGTGGCCAAGAAGAGTGTGGTTCGCAGACGTGGTTCAAATGGCAGTAGACCAGTACGATCTGCCAAGGTTGCCAGATCTTCTAACTCAGGGGTCTCTACGCCATCCCAATTTACTAACTCTGGCTTTGACGGCTTGGCTGTTGAAACCTCCATCTTGATGGAGAAGGGTTTGTCTGCCTCTGTGGTGGCTACTATGGTGCAAGCCAGGAAAAAGACTTCTTCTGCTATCTATTATCGAGTATGGCGTTCCTACATTGACTGGTGTGAGTCCAGGTCTCTTCCCTGCCCGGACTTCTTAGTCTCTAGGGTGCTGGAGTTTTTACAACATGGTCTAGACTTAGGTCTCAAGCTTAGTACTCTGAAGGGTCAGGTTTCGGCCCTGTCTATCTTCTTTCAGAAGACTTTTGCCCAGCATCACTTGATCAAGACCTTCTTTCAGTGGGTCACTCACGTGCGTCCTCCTCGAAAACCTATGGTACCTGTCTGGGATTTAAACTTGGTTTTGTCTGCCCTGCAGGGTGCTCCCTTTAAGCCTATTCAGGAGGCTGCTCTCGCTGTTCTCACGCTCAAGGTTGTCTTCCTGGTGGCTATCACTTCTGTTAGGTGTGTGTCTGAGTTGGCTGCTTTATCTATTCAGCCTCCGTACTATGAGAGACACCAGGATAAGGTGGTGTTCCGCTTCAAACCAGATTTTCTGCCTAAAGTTGTGTCTGCATTTCATTTGGACCAAGATATCGTCCTTCCTTCGTTGTGTCCCAATCCTAGTAACTCCAAGGAGAGGGTTTTGCATTCCTTGGATGTGGTCAGGTGCGTGAAGTATTACCTGGTTGTCACTAAGGCTTTCAGGAAGACTGTTGCTCTCTTCGTTGTGCCTTCTGGGCCTAGGAAGGGTTTGGCTCCCGCCAAGTCTACCATTAGCAAATGGATTCGTCAGGCTGTGGTTCAGGCCTATTCCACTAAGGGGAAGACTCCCCCTTTCCGTCTTACTGCTCATTCTACTCGTGCTATTGGGGCTTCTTGGGCTTTCCAGCACCAGGCCTCTGTTGAACAAGTTTGCAAGGCCGCTACTTGGTCTTCTGTTCATACCTTTTCAAAGTTTTACAAGGTTGATGTTAAGGCCTCAGCTGATGCTGTGTTTGGCCGCAAGGTTTTTGGCCCCACAAGGTATCTCCAAGCCGAGTCCCCTGTGCTCTACCTCAAATCAGAAACCTGTCAGCTCCCACACCGGGGGGAAAAGCAGGGTTGTCAAAGAGGGGCGAGAGTGGGCCCAGTCTGTTAGACAGATTTTCTTTTTTAGGCTCCGAATCCCAGACAGACAGCAGCGAATGTGTCAAGACCGACAAGGTGTGTGCCCTGGGTCTCAGCCCAGGGTCTATGCACGGGAGCGATGTAAGTCCCAAGGGAGACACACCTTCTTCAATGGCCACCCAATGTTTATCAGACCTATGGTGGAACCAATCTGCCATCCTGGTCAAGATCGCCGTACAACTTAAGGTCTGGCAGCCCTAGACCCCCTCTCTCCTTGGTTCTTATTAGGACTGAATAGCTTATCCTCTGCCTCCTATTGTTCCAGATGAATTTGAGAAGTGCTGATTTAAGGGCCTTGAAGTAACCCCTATTCGGTACAATAGGGATTGCTTGGAAAATGTAGAGAAAATGCGGCAAAATATCAATTTTTACTATATTTATACGACCCATCCATGAGTACTGGGATTTGTTGTACAGTTTAAGGTTCTCTAGAGTCCTGAAGAGTAGTGGGGCGTAGTTCAGCCTGAAAAGGTGACCCAGGTCCGAGGGAAGATGGACTCCCAGATACTTGAAAGACTCCTTCTGCTATTTAAAGAGAAAGTTCGATTCTAATAGCTGCTGGGTCTCTCGTGGCAATGAGACGCTCAAGGCCTCTGGCTTAGTTAGATTGATTTTAAAGTTGCTAAGGCTGCTAAATATGTTAAATTCTTTCATTATAGAGGGCAAGGAGAGATGTGGGGATGTGATGTATAACCTGACTACAAAGGGAGCTGACAGGAGACCATTGACTCTGACCCTGGCCGAGGGCTCCCTATAAAGCGCCATGATCTTACCTAGCAGTGTAGGGCCTATACCCACTTGGACCAACGCCGCTCTCAAAAACTTCCAGTGGACCCTGTTAAAGGCCTTTTCTGCATCCACTGATAACAGGCGTAGTGCATGAGTGTAACGTTTTTTTATCGTATTGTCTCTGGCCTCCCTCCCCTGGACAAACCCCACCTGATCCCCATCTATGATCTCCACCAAAGGTGCTTGAAGTCTTGTAGCTATAATTTTTGCAAACAATTTAATATCAACATTGATTAATGATATCGGTCTGTAGTTTCCCACCACAGTCCTATCCTTATTGGGTTTTGGTATGACAGAGATATGGGCCTCCAGGGCCTGTCCAGGGAAGGGGCACGTCTCCGAGACACTGTTGAACACCCTTGTCAGGAAGGCGGAGAGCTGCCCCCCAAAGGTGCCATAGAACCGTGGTGTGAACCCATCCGGGCCCGGACTCTTTCCCGCAGGTGTCCCCCTAATGGCAGCTTTCACCTTGTCCTCAGAGAACGACTCTTCCAGGGCGTCCCCGGTATCCCTGTTTATAGGGGGTATTGCTGTATCATTCACATATGCTTCTATACAGGCGTCTAAGTTATTCTTAGTATACAGTACGTCCTGCTCCAGATATAGTACTTACACTTGGGTTATCCTCCGCCAGATGGCGCTGCACTGCAGAGACATGCAAAACAGGCTCCCCTCAAATACCCAGGGACCTCCCACAAATCCTCAGATTTCTCTGCAGTGCTTACTGCGAAGACATGAAGTATCACTCTCTCGCAGGTGAGCTGGGCTTTTAAGCCTGCTGCCCTGTTGGACTATTCCCACCCGTCCTTCGTGTGATGTGCCTCCCAGCCTGGGCTGCGCTGGTTGGGTGAAGGTAGGCAGCACCATGCGTGCTTATGGAGCGTTGCTCCACCGCAGGCCCCCACCAAAGGGTTGGCGGTATAGGCTGATGGTGAGCCTTTATGGATGCCCCTCCCGCATTATTGCCCCATGCCCCGTGTAGCGGTGGGTCCTGTACAAAGGGCCGCCATCCTTCCTCATTCTCCCTGTAGCCTTCGGGAGGAAAAGAAGGGGGGGGGGGTGTGGGTGAGCGTGTAGCATGATTCGTGCATACGGCGTTTGTCATGTCTTTTGACTAGTATATGTGGTGTCTGCCGCCGCGCTGACTTGTCTTTTTTACTATTGCAATTACTATTGCATTACCTCAGACGCTTCTGCGTTATCATTGGCTGCTTGTCTGTGAGCTTCGCGCTCTTCGGGGGGGGGCCTGGCTTGGCGCGCCCTGCGTCACTGCCCGCTCTTCGAGGTACTCTTGGCGCCATTTTGTCAGCGTGCACGCATGTGGCGGTTATACTTACCGCGGTCCTTAAGTGCCCTCGCGGGCGATGTTATACTCATTGTAGTGTGTTTGCTTCTGACACCCCTTCTTCCCACGGTGTCTTCCAGACGGGTGAAGCCATTGACTTCTTCCGGCCCGGTGTAATTGATAATTGGGCCTTGTATAATTACTCCCACTTAGCGGGTCATTGGGGCATCCAGGGTTGCTTATAGCGTAAATCCCTACTGGCATGTTGTACCTAATAATCACCATATGGAGGCATCCCAGGAACCGGGGTCCCTTTGGGACAAGCCCGGCTGTGTGTAGCGTGTGGGCAGCTTCGTGCTGACGCTGATAAGGCACGGGTCTGTGTACCCTGTGCTGAGCAGGTGCTTGCATTGCAATCTGGCCTGCCAGTGGCTGCGCCTCGTTTCACTTCACCTACTCCCCCAAGCTTAAAATCTCACTCCCGTTGAGTTGCATACTAGTGGGGATTCTCAGCCTGATGTGTCTTCTAGACTGGCTACTGTTGAACAGATTATTGCGAGATCTTTAGAGGATAAGGGCCCTGGTAAGAAGCGTCACTTGACGCCTAATGTTACTGTTTTCCCTATGGGAACTGAGGAGTTTATGAATCTGTGTGGCTATACCCCTGCTGATGAAGGGGAGCTTGTGACAGACGCTCTGTCTTTTGGATGTCATCACTATTCAGTTGCCCACAGGGTCATTCACTGGCCTTTTCTTAATTAGGTCATTGTAGTTTGGATTGTATTATAAACTGCCTTTGTGTTAATTGATTACGTCACAGGCAATGGCATTGTTCTGATTGAGTGTATTACAGACGCCTATTGTTTTGCTGATTGCATCACCGGCAGAGTTGGTCTGTGTATTTGTCATGAGGTCCACGGGGGAGGTCCCATTGCATGGAGACTTGTGTATATAAGGCCTAGAGTGGCACTAATAAAAGCACTTCACCTTCACCCTCAATACTGAAGTTCTGTCTCTTATTGGGGGAAACGCTATATTACAATTCACTAGCTCTTGTAAGGGCTGTTCCTGTTTCCTCACGGACGACTCTGGAATTCCAGCAGCACCTCTCACCATTGGGAAAAGGACGTCTCGGGCGGTGAAGCCCTCCGGCGATAAAGGTTATCGCTACAATTGGTGGCAAGCGGTCGGATGGTCCTTTCTACCCAGAGAGAGAGTGCTACCCTGATGGAGAGTCAGTAGGACAAGTTGAAAAAGCTGACCCTGAAGGATCTACTCGAGAGCCGGGGAAGGTCAGCTAGCAACCGCCCACGTCGGGAACTGATAGCTGAGCTGATCGAAATGGATCATGCAGCAGTGAGGACTGAAACCAATATAGAGATCGATGAAGACGCTGCTCTTGTTCAAGCGGTTCGGAACAGATTGTCGGTCTATGGCCCGAATCCATCACAGGAACTGATCGACCGAGTCTTCGCCGCAGCGGAGGCAGAGGCCAGTAAGCGAAGGGAAGATCGGCGACTTTCAACCCAGCAGCCTCTCAGCCTCAGTTACACTGGGGGGAGAAAGATTCCATTTGCAGCATTTAAGTCCTTCCAGGAAAGTGACGACGAGATTGACGGATTTTTGGCCGATTTTGAACGCCAGTGCGCTTTACACCGGGTACCCACGGAGGAATGGGTCACCATATTATCAGGGAAACTATCTGGGAAAGCTTCCGATGCTTTCCGGGCCATCCCTGATGCGGACTTACCACACTACCATCTGGTAAAGGAGGCTTTGTTAGCCCGGTACGCTGTCACCCCGGAAGCCTACAGGCGACGATTTCGGGAATCCCAAAAGAAGGGAGGGGATTCTTACACGGAGTGGGCATGTCGCGTCCATCGTACAGCATCACACTGGGTCACTGGATGCAAAGCCACGACCGCTGAGGATGTACTACAGTTGTTTTTACTAGAACATTTTCTCCATGCCCTGCAACCAGAGCTAAGAGAGTGGGTACGTGACCGGAGGCCTCTAACGCTACCTGAGGCTGCTCGTCTAGCTGACGAGTACACTGATGCTCGCCGGACAGAACAGTCCGCTCCAAAACCACAACCTCCCATCAAATTTCAAGCACCTGTGGCTTCAGCGCCAACTCGTGACTCTGGGCCACATAGGCCAGCGCAGCAACCGAACCTCTCCACAGTTCAGTGCCATCGTTGCAAACAATGGGGACACTATCGCAGTGATTGCGCCCTAGAGCCTCCCCGAAACACGTGGGGGCAAAAGCAACCTTCCACCTCCCGTACTCCTGTGGCACACTGTTTGGAAGCTGAGAGCAGTTCGGAAGAGTATCTGGGGGTACTGTATGAAGCTGATCCCGTACAAGCGGCCATCCAAGACAACCGACAGCACCATTGCCAGGAGGTACGAGTCAATGGGCGCACCGCGCAAGGATTACGCGACACCGGAGCCACACTTACCTTGCTCCAACCTCATTTGGTCAAGAACAAAGACCGCACTGGACACACCGTTGCAGTAAGGGTGGCGGGAGGAGCTGTGTTTCGACTCCCCACCGCCCGAGTACATCTTGACTGGGGCGCTGGATCCGGCAGGGTACAGGTGGGACTTATGGACAACTTACCAGCAGAAGTACTATTGGGAAATGATCTAGGACCAATGACTTCTGCCTACGCTACCTCTGGACCAGCCAGCGTCAACCCTGTTACAACCCGGTCTCCAGCCCGAGCTGCCGACTCCAGCCCACTGGTCGGGGAGACCCAGGGGTTTCGTCTGCATCACGTCATGTCTGTTACAAGAAGCCAAGAAGAGGATCAGCCATCAGGTTACGTCCTTCCAGAAGGGAAACGTATGCCAAACACTATTTTTGTTGGGGGCATTGGCCGTCGGATTAATCAGCCTGAAATGAAGGATGTTTTTTCAAAGTATGGCGCTGTAAAGAGTGTCAAAATTATTAGGGATGCCTCTGGCGTTTCTAAGGGTTATGGTTTTGTCTACTTTTACGATGATGTAGATGTGCAGAAGATTGTGGATTCTCCGATCAGCTTCCATGGAAAGAGATTGAAACTTGGACCAGCTATAAGAAAGCAAAGCACCTGTGCACACATCCAACCAAGGACTTTGGTGCTGAACTCACCAACGCCACAATATCCCAGTGTTTGGACCCCACCCATGACCGATTCATATGTACAGCCCACGTCAATGTTTAGTCCGGTTACTCACTATGTGCAGACTTGTCCTTACACAGAACTCTGCCCATAACAAGAGTCCGGACAGCCCCACGTTAACCCGAACAGGGTCAATCCGGGTCTGCCGGGTGTTCCACAAAAAGGGGGCATTGTGACAGACGCTCTGTCTTTTGGATGTCATCACTATTCAGTTGCCCACAGGGTCATTCACTGGCCTTTTCTTAATTAGGTCATTGTAGTTTGGATTGTATTATAAACTGCCTTTGTGTTAATTGATTACGTCACAGGCAATGGCATTGTTCTGATTGAGTGTATTACAGACGCCTATTGTTTTGCTGATTGCATCACCGGCAGAGTTGGTCTGTGTATTTGTCATGAGCTCCACGGGGGAGGTCCCATTGCATGGAGACTTGTGTATATAAGGCCTAGAGTGGCACTAATAAAAGCACTTCACCTTCACCCTCAATACTGAAGTTCTGTCTCTTATTGGGGGAAACGCTATATTACAATTCACTAGCTCTTGTAAGGGCTGTTCCTGTTTCCTCACGGACGACTCTGGAATTCCAGCAGCACCTCTCACCATTGGGAAAAGGACGTCTCGGGCGGTGAAGCCCTCCGGCGATAAAGGTTATCGCTACAGAGCTCCTTTCTGATTCAGGCTCATCTGATGAGAGACCAAGGGGTCATGACGATTCTGGCTCTGACCCCTGGGCCCCGGATGACACTGACAGATTATTGACCCAGACCTTGAGGTTCTGTCTATCTCTCTCCCTGTTGAGGCTCCCAGGCAAAAAAGGGGAGCTTTGCAATACAGCAAAATCACGTTTGGAAATTCCAGGGCAGGCACATTTCCATAACCTTGTGCTCAAGGAATGGGAGCGCCCCAGTAAACTTCCCGGGGCTCCAAAGATTTGGGATAGGAAGTATCCCTTTCCTGCTGAGGTGGGTAAAGGTTGGTCATCCCCCCCCTCGAGGTGGATGCCCCGATCCTAGGGCTATCTAACACCTCTGTCATGCATTCCCCTGATTCTACTACCCTGCGGGATGCTGAGGACCGGCGCATTGACCAGCTAGCCTCTCACGCCTTTACATGTTCGGGGATGGCGCTGCGCCCGGTCTGTGCCTCTGCTATTACTGCTGTGGCCACTAGAACCCTTATCAGAAATATGCTTGATAGTGCCCCTGATGATTTGCCTTGTGATGTGTTTATTGCACTCGCTAGTTGATGTTTTGTGTAAATTCTGTCCTGTCAGCATTGGATGACGCCATCAAAATGTGTGCCAGAACTTCTGCCCTCGTGGTGGCTATGCGCCGCTCGGTTTGGCTGAGCTAGTGGGCCGCTGACAATGCTGCCAAGAAGGCCCTCACTGGTTTCCCTTTAAAGGACGGCGTCTGTTTGGAGACCGCCTGGACCTTTCTTGCTAAGGGAGGCAGGTTACCCCAGCGCAGGCGGCAACCTCGGCCTTTTCGGGGTCAGGGTTCCTTCTCCTCCCCTTACCGTGATGCAAGACAGGGAAGGGGGGGTATCCTTCCCTGGGGCCCGGGGAGATTTCTGGGGTAGAGGCAGAGGACGTGGACGTCCTGGCTCCTCCTGGGACCCCAAAAGCTAAATCCTCTCCCAAGCCCCCCTCAGGCGTGTTGGGGCGCCCTCACCCATCCGCGTGGGGGGGATGGCTGCAGCACTTCGTTCAGGTCTGCAGGATTCATGTCTCAGACCGGTGAATTCAGGAGGTAGTGTCCTCCGGTTACAAGTTGGAGTTGCTGCCGATCCCCCTCCAAGATTCATCAGGTCCCGGATTCCTCAGGACCCTGTGTCAACTCAGGAGCTAGTGCAAGGCCTCCTGGAGCTGGGGGTCATCTGCCAGGTGCCTTTAAGAGAAAAAGGCAAGGGCTTTTATTCCAACCTATTCGCAGTAGGATGGTTCTGTCAGGTTCATCCTGGGCTTAAAGATTCTTAACAAGTTTTTGTCAAGGGCAGGCGCTTTCGCATGGAGACTCTGCTCGGCCATCTGTTCCCTGCGCCAAGGGGATTTCATGGCTTCTGTGGACATCAGAGATGCTTCCCTTCATATTCCTGTGTTCCCAGGTCATCAAAAGTCCCTCAGGTTCACTCTGATGGATTAACATTACCAGTTTGTGGCCTTGCCCTTCGGCCTCACTTCAGCTCCCAGAGTGTTCACCAAGGTGCTGGCTGGCGTGATGTCTCTACTCAGATGTTAGGGTGTCAGCGTGCTTCCCTATCTGGACAACATCCTCTTCACTTCCACAGTCTCTGCATCAGGCAGAGTTGGATACTCAGCTGGTGGTGCCCACTATGGAGTCATTTGGTTGGGTGATTAACCACCCCAAGTCCTCACTGTCCCCTTCCTTGGTAACTCCATTACTAGGAATGAATCTGGATACAGTTCAGGCAAGGATTTTCCTTCCTCAGCAGAAGGTGGATAATCTGATTGCACAGGCTCAGTCCCTCCTAGCTTGTCCCTATCCCTCCATCAGGCAGGGGATGCAGCTGGTGGGCCTGATGACGGCGTCCTTCGAAAAGGTCCCTTATGCTCAGTTCCAATTGAGGCCTCTGCAACTTCACCTATTGTCTGTATGGGACAAGGACCCAGCGTCCCTGGACAGGGTCTGTGTGCTCCCCCCCCTGGTCAGCAGGTCCCTCTTGTGGTGGATGGACTCAAGGAACCTGTTGGGGGGCAGATCCTTTCTTGCCCCTTCCTGGGAGACGGTCACCACGGATGCCAGTCTATCAGGTTGGGGGGGGGTTCTGGAAGTTCCTGCGGTTCCAGGGGAGGTGGGGCCCCAGGAGGCCCACACACCTATCAATATCTTGGAGCTGCGAGCGATCAGGTTAGTTCTGGCTCGCTTGATTACTCATCTTCAGGGCCTGCCTGTTCAGGTGCGCTCGGACAACCAGACGGCAGTTGCCTACCTCAATCGTCCGGGAGGGACCCGGAGCAAGAGGGCCCTCCAGGAAGTGTCTTTGATCCTGACCTGGGTGGAGGCCAATTTTCCCTGCATATCAGCGGTGTACATTCCGGGGTGAAAAATCTGCTGGCAGATCCTCTGCAACAGGGGGTTCCAATCTCTGTACCACCGTTGGGGCCAACCAGATGTGGATCTGTTTGCGTTCCATCACAATCACAAGCTCCCGGCCTTTGTCTCCCTGTCCCCAGGATCCCCTAGCAATGTCATGGCAGGACTTTCGGCTCCTGTATGTCTTTCCTCCATTCCCTCTGCTGGGCAGGGTTCTGCGCAAGATTGCTCTGGAAGGGGTGCCAGCAATTCTGGTGGCCCCCAGGTGGCCATGAAGAATGTGGGTCGCAGACGTGGTGCAGATGGCAGTAGACCAGTACGTTCTGCCAAGGGTGCCAGATCTGCTCACTCAGGGCCCCTTACGCCATACCAGTTTATAAACTCTGGCTTTGACGGCCTGGCTGCTGAAACCTCCATCTTGATGGAAAAAGGCTTGTCCGCCTCGGTGGTTGATACTATGGTGAAGGCTAGGAAGAAAACTTCTTCTTCCATCCATTACAGGGTATGGCGTACCTACTTTGACTGGTGTGAGTCTAGGTCTCTTCTGTCTGGTGTTTTTAGTCCCCAGGGTTCTGGAGTTCTTACTGCATGGGTTGGAGTCGAGATTCCAACTCAGTGCTCTGAAGGGTCAGGTTTCTGCCCTGTCTGTCTTCTTCAGAAGTCTTTTGCTCAGCATTCTTTGGTTAAGACTTTCTTTCAGGGGGTTACTCATGTGCGTCCCCCACGTAAACCTATGGTCCCTGTTTGGGATTTGAACTTGGTTTGGTTTGCCTTGCAGGGTGCTCCCTTTGCTCCTATTCAGGATGCTGCTCTGGCTGTTCTTACCCTCAAGGTTGTCTTTCTGGTGGCTATTACTTCGGTCAGGTGTGTGTCTGAGTTGGCGGCTCTGTCTATCCAGCCCCCATACTTTGAGAGACACCAGGATAAGGTGGTGTTCTGCTTTAAGCCGGACTTTTTGCCTTAGGTGGTGTCTGCTTTTCATTTGAATCAAGATATTGTTCTTCCTTCATTGTGCCCTAATCCTAGCAGCGCTAAGGAAAGGGTTCTGCATTCCTTGGATGTGGCCAGGTGTCTGAAGTATTACCTGGTGGTCACTGCGTCCTTCAGGAAAACTGATGCTCTTTTTTGTGGTCCCTTCTGGGCCCAGGAAGGGTTTGGCTCCTGCCAAGTCTACTATTAGCAAATGGATTAGTCAGGCTGTGATTCAGGCCTATTCTGCTAAGGGGAAGGGTCCTCCCTTCCGCCTTACTGTTCATTCTACTCGTGCTATTGGTGCCTCTTGGGCCTTCCAGCACCAGGCTTCTGTTGAACAAGTTTGCAAGGCCGCTACTTGGTCTTCTGTTCATCCCTTTTCAAAGTTTTACAAGGTTGATGTTAGGGTCTCAGCTGATGCTGTTTTTGGCCGCAAGGTTTTGCAGGCGGCAGTGGTTTGAACTGTCTGCTGTTACCTTTTTTGTTGGGGATCCCACCGTACTGTTATGGACACTGCTATTGGATGTCCCAAGTGTAAGTACTATATCTGGAGCAGGACGTACTGTATACTAAGAATAATACAATTCTGTGAAATACTCACCTGTATAATTGGTATTATTTGTATAAAGTACGTCCTGCTCCACCCCACCCTGGTTTTGCATTTTTCTGGATCCCCTGTATGGTGATTGTTATCATTGTTATTATTACCAGTTGTTTTGGGTGGTTAAATTCTCCCGGCTTCTTGTTTACTGCTTTTCAATGCTGGGGATTTGTGGGAGGTCCCCGGGTATTTGAGGGGCTGGGAGGAGCCTGTTTTGCATGTCTCTGCAGTGCAGCGCCATCTGGCGGAGGATAACCCAAGTGTAAGTACTGTATCTGGAGCAGGACGTACTGTATACAAATAATTCCAATTCTACAGGTGAGTATTTCACAGAATTGTATTTTTCAGCAGGCAACGAGTCCCAGCACCCCTTTATATTGTACAGATCTGAATAAAATTCCTGGAACTCGCCCACAATCCGCGCTGGCCCTTAACCACTGGCACGAATTTTGTCTGGGGTGCAGCGATCTAGCCAACAGTTTCCCGCACTTGTCAGAAAACTCGTAAAACCTAGCTCTACATTTATCTCTGTACTTTAAGAAGCTCTGATCGTCGTTTGGTCCCGTCAGGGATCGGTAGGGTAAGGAACACTGGAGCATGATCTGACCACAGGATAGGGCTGATAGATGTCCCTAGACAAGACATGGTGACTAATGAAAAGAGAATCAAGCCTGCTGTGGGAAGCATGTACGGGAGAGTAAAAGGTGTAATCCCTAGCCCCCTTATTTAATACTCTCCAGGCATCTATGACCTGCAAAGAAGTAAGGGCCTGTCGAAATGCCGCTAACTTGGATAAGGGGTTCGCCGACTTACCTTGAGAGGAGTCCACCCTGGGGTCCAAGGCCATGTTAAAATCCCCTCCCAAAATTATAGCACCCTCCGCGTAGTCCTCCAGGAAGCGTAGGAACTGCTGTCCCATCTCTACTTGGTTAAGGTTGGGAAGGTAGACGTTTGCCAACGTATATGTGTCTCCATTCACTAAAAATTTCAAGAAGATATATCTGCCCTGTGGATCCACCTTTGTGTCTAGAGGCTCCAGAGGGGAATTTCTGTGGATGGCAATCGACACCCCTTTAGTTTTATTGTTGGGGTTCGTCGAATGGAACCATCTGGGGTAGTATCTATTTTTGACCTCTGGCATCTTCCCCGCACAAAAGTGGGTTTCCTGGAACAGTATAATATCCACTCTTTCCTTATGTAGGCTGTAAAGTATTTTGTCCCTCTTTTCCAGGATATTGAGACCCCTTGCATTAAGGGAGCATATTTTCAAGCTGGCCATGGCTCCTGGCCTCCCCACCCAATCCTATACAAAAGTACTTGGGGCTAAAGGAGGGGTATGCCAGGGGAAGAAGGGCAGAAAAGCAATATCAACGGTGCGTGAAGTGCGCTGCAATCCAAAGAAAGAAAGAAGAAAAGAGAAAGAGGACAGACAGGAACAGCAAGCAAGAACAAGAAGATCGAACAGCCCTACCTATGAAGAGAGAGAGCAAAAACTAAAAATGGAACTACCGTTCCCTATTCTACTTGTTCCCACCGGGTCGTGTCCCAGTGGGAGGAAGCAGACCACGCACCGCGGGGCGGGACTCTGACCCCCCGCGCTTGATCTACTGAAACCAGACTCTCGGCAGATTTACGTGGGCCTATGACATGATATAACATTTTATGTAAATAGGGTAAGCTAAAACATGGCATAATGGCATAACGCAGTAGAATGCTTAAAACGTAACGTAGCATCTCAACATCTCAGAAATCTAAGTTATAGAAAGGATATCAATCCAGCTGGGGAATTCCATCTTCCAGGGAGATGCAGGGCCAGGACCTATCACATCATCTTCTAGGCCCCGGGCGAATCGGGCCCCCCTGGCCCCTCCCCCCCCCGGCAACCCCGCCCCCACCCTCCCCCCTCAAAAAGTGGATCTGCGCTGAAGTCCAACCAATCAGGGACCGCGATAGGATTAATGTCCAAAAACCGGAACAACTCTGGTAGATCTTCTTTCTGCCGCAGTGGAAACACGCCATTGTCCTTCTGCACGATGAGGTGGAAGGGATGTCCCCATTTGTAGGAGACATTGATCTCTCGCAGCTTGTCTAGCAAGGGGTGCATAATCCTCCTCATGCGTAAGGTGTGCCGGGAAACATCAGGAAGGATCTTCACTCTAAAACCCTCCCATTCCACCTGACGCCTCTCTCAGGCCTGTCGCAAAATGTCTTCCTTCAACATGAAGAAATGGATGCGGCAAAGGACGTCTCGCGGTGCATCCACCTCCGCCGCTGGCCGGCCTGCCGCCCTATGGATCCTATCTATAATGACCTCCGTGTCTCTGGGTCTCCCAAGTAGGGAGTTGAAAATAGATGATGCCGTGGACCGCAACAGATTAGAAGGGACCGACTCGGTGATGCCCTGTAACCTTAGATTGTTGCGTCTGTTGCAATTTTCCAGGTCATCTGACTGCAGAAAGACGTTGGTGAGCTGCTGTTGTTGAATATGGAGTATCCGTTCCAACTCCGCAATCCGATTCTCGTGGTTCGCACTTGACCCTTCCAGCGTGGAAACTCTAGTGTTCAGAGCAGACATTTGTTGCTGGAGGTCCTCAATCTCCTTTCTCATGGCCCGTTCAATTCTCAGCGCAACCGCTTCCAAGTCTTCCTTCAGATCTGCTTTGGTGGGAAGAAACTGCAGTAGGAGCGTAAGGCTGGGATCTAACTCTGGAACGCCTCCAGGGAATTCTTGCGCCATCTCATTCATCTCGCCGGGACGGACCCAGGCAGCCTCCAGTAGTCACCCGGAGTCCTCCTCGGGGCCAGGGGACCAGCCCCCATATGACAACTGCGAGGGCGGGGAAGGCGACGGGGCCGCACAGGGGAGTCCAGCCGCCGGGAGCATCAACCGTAGGGGCATCCCACGGTGGGCATGGTAAATTTGTGGAAGCCCCAGCACTGCCGTCGCCCAGCTGCAGGTGCTGCCGCCCTGGTACCGCCCTCCATACGGATCTTGGGAGCGGGGGGTGGGGGCACCCGAACCAGCCCCCCCCCCTCTGACCCTCCCCATGGCTGGTAGTTGTGGTCACATTGCCAATTAATGTCACTGTAGACGAGACTGCGTGTGGGTGCTTAGACAGGGGCTTAGACATTGCTGACTGGCCCCCCTGTGGCTCCTCAGCATGGGGCTCTGGGGTCAGTTGAATTTTATTTGGTGTACTGGGCTGCTCACTCTCTGCCCCAGCTCGGACTTCTGCCTCCGCCGCCGCCTGTGTGACATCACCCGCAGCATGAGCGGTCGCTCCTCGCGGGGCTTGTGCAGGCGGCGTAGGCATCCCTCTCCACTCTGCCTCCAAGTCAACTGTCGGTGCCGCTGGGCGGCTCTTCACCTCCTCCGCCTCCGCCTCCTCTGTATCTGGGCGCTGGAGCCCTCCACCCGCTCTCCAGCCATGCGAATCTCGCTGAGGGAGACCCAGTCCTCCTCCGCCATCTTGCGCCTCTCCGCCGCTGGCCGTGCCGAGGATCCAGAGGTCAGGTAAGGGTCGATTCTCCCCACTGACCTACCTCTTCCCTCTGCCGCCACTTCTTCTTTTTATTGCCCACCATTGCTGCCAAGAATCTCACTGTGTAAATCCTTAGCGCCTCAGGTCTGGTCGGAGCCCCACCAATGTGCTTGCTCACGCTGCCATGCGCAGGCCACGCCCCCTACATTTAAATTATTTAGTCTTTCTTGGATGATATCCATGTTTAGCTTGTTGAGTATTATACTTGGGCTGTTGCTATCAGTGGCATCTCCTGTGTTGGCTCCTTGCTCCTCTCTTGTGTACACAGAGCTAAAGAATCCATTTATTTATTCTCCATTATCATTAATTAGGGCACATACATGTTCTGATTAAGTTTTCTTTGAATTTATATATTTATTTTGCTTTTGCCAACCATCTTTCTTATTACTATATTACTTATTTACTAATGTATACTTTTCAAGGGTTACAGCTGAGAGTTCAGCCTTGTAATGTTTAAATGCCCTTTTCTTGTTCTTTATTGCCCTTTTAACCGCAGGTGTCAGCCATGAGGAGTATAATTTTAGCTGCTTATATTTGTTAAACATAGGAATACATTTTGCAACGTTGGCATTCACAATTGATTTAAAGCACTCGCATTTGGCATCTACATCCTTATTCCTCAACAAAGACTCCCAACCTATGTCCTGTGGTGCAGCTCTGAGCCTGGGGAAGTTGACCTTCCTGAAATTCAGTGTTTTTGCCGTCTCAGACAGAGGCATCAATCCTAATAGGTGCCTCCAAGAAACGGTTTAATAGAGTAATCCTGTAGCAAGCTGAGGAATGCTCTCCCCCTTGTAGTAGAAGCAGTCGGTTCCTGGGTAGTTGAAGTCCCCCATCACCACCACTGTACCAGCCTGTGAAGCCCGTTCTGTCTGCTTATGCAGCTGACCCTTTATTTCCTCAGTTATATTTGGGGGTCTATAGATTACACCAGTTTGTATTTTAACATTGTTTACATCGCCCTACACTTCTACCGACAAGAATTCTACATCCTCACAATCTTCTACTAGTATCTTCTCATTAATTTATGCTTTAAATTATTGCTTTACATAGAGGCACACTCCGCCCCTTTCCTTTTTGCTCTGTCTTTCCAAAAGAGAGCAAAACCTTGAAGATTGTGTGGAATCCAGCCATGTCTCAGCCATATCAATAACATCAATATTTTCTTGCAGTACCAGAGCCCACTTTACTTGCCAGACTTCTGGCATTTGTGAACATACACTTTAAGTTCTTATCTAGTTTGACACATTGAGCTTTAGTATTAGGTGGATGCATTACTGCAGAAGCTAATTTTTCACTGCTGGTTTGCAACACATGGATCTCCTTATCCAGCATAATAGTCCTCCCCCTTCTAATTCTCCACCCACCATCATATGCTGTCCCCTAAGTAACCTCATGATTTATCTTCTGAAAAATATAATTCTGTGATTACTCACCTGTAAAATTGGTATTATGAGTATACAGCACGTCCTGCTCCAGATAGTAATTCCTCACATTTGGGTTATACATCCACAAGATGGCACTGGACTGCAGAGACAGCAAAAAAGTGGCTCCTCCCAGCCCCTTATATTCTAGGGACCTCCCACAAATTCCCCAGTATTGACAAGCAGTTAGCAAGAAACCGGGAGAATAATAACCAAACAAAGTTAACCATGATAACAATCACCATACAGAGGCACTAAGAACAATGAAAAACAAGGGCGGGGTGGAGCAGGACGTGCTGTATACTCATAATACCAATTCTACAGGTGAGTATTTCACAGAATTGTATTATTCTAAGTATACAGCACGTCCTGCTCCAGATAGTAATTCCTTACGTTTGGGACATCCAATAGCAGTGTCCGTAAGGTAGGGTGGGAACCCCAAAAGCAACAACAAGCAGATTAAACCACTGCCTCCTGCAGAACCTTGCGGCCAAAAACAGCATCAACTGAGGCCCTAACATCAACCTTGTAAAACTTTGAAAAAGTATGAACAGAGGACCAAGTAGCGGCCTTGCAAACTTGTTCAACAGAAGCCTGGTGCTGAAAGGCCCAAGAGGCACCAATAGCACGAGTGGAATGAGCAGTAAGGCGGAAGGGAGGATTCTTCCCCTTAGCAGAATCGGCCTGAATCACAGCCTGATGGATCCATTTGCTGATAGTAGACTTAGCTGGAGCCAGACCCTTCTTGGGACCCGAAGGGACCACAAGGAATGTAGAGCCCTCTCCTTAGAGTTACTAGGATTAGGGCACAGAGGAGGCAGAACAATGTCTTGATTGAGATGAAAAGCAGACACAACTTTAGGCAGAAAATCTGGCTTAAAGCGAAACACCACCTTGTCCTGGTGTCTCTCAAAGTAAGGGGGCTTGATGGAGAGTGCCGCCAACTCAGAAACACGCCTAACAGAAGTGATAGCCACCAAAAAGACAACCTTAAGCGTAAGAATGGACAAAGCAGCCTCATGCACAGGCTCAAAGGGAGACCCCTGCAAGGCAGATAGGACCAAGTTCAAGTCCCACACTGGTAACATAGGCTTACGTGGGGGGCGCACATGAGCAACCCCCTGGAAAAAAGTCCTGACCAGATGATGCTGAGCAAAAGATCTCTGAAAGAAAACAGCCAAGGCAGACACATGACCCTTCAGAGTGCTGAGTTGAAGTCCCAGATCCAAACCATGTTGGAGAAACTCCAGAATCCTAGGAATAGAAAACACAACAGGGAAGAGATTTAGCCTCACACCAGTCAATGTAAGCATGCCAAACCCTATAGTAAATGGAAGAAGAGGACTTTTTCCTAGCCCTGATCATGGTGCCAACAACAGAGGCAGGCAGGCCCTTTTCCATTAAGATGGAGGTTTCAGCAGCCAGGCCGTTGAAGCCAGCGTTTGTAAATTGGGGTAGCGTAGCCGCCCCTGAGTGAGCAGGTCCGGATCCCTGGGCAGGGTGTACTGATCTACCGCCAGTTACATGATGTCTGCGAACCACACTCTTCTTGGCCAACAGGGGGCCACCAGGATTGCTGGCACCCCTTCCTGAGCTATCTTTCGCAGAACCCTGCCACAGTACATACAGTAGCTGGAAGCCCTGCCAGGGCATTGTCAGAGCATCCACGGCAAAGGCCAGAGGGTCCTGGGACAGAGACACAAAGACTGGAAGCTTGTGATTGTGAGGGGACGCAAACAGATCCACATCTGGCTGACCCCAACGGTGACACAGAGAGCGAAACACCCTGTTGCTAAGGGACCATTCCCCAAGACGAGAAATCCCCCTGCTCAGAGAGTCTGCCTCCAGATTCTCCACCCCCGGAATGTACACAGCTGAGATGCAGGGGACATTGTCCTCTGCCCAGGACAGGATCAGAGACACTTCCTTGAGGGCCCCCTTGCTCCCGGTCCCTCCCTGATGATTGATGTAGGCAACCGCCGTCTAGTTGTCCGAGCGGACCTGAACAGCCCGACCCCGAAGGTGCAGGGTCAAGCGGGCTAGAACCAACCTGATCGCCCCCAGTTCCAGAATGTTGATAGGGGTGTGTGACCCCTGAGGGCCCCACTGCCCCTGGAAGGTTAGGGATCCCCAGAAGCCCCACCAACCTGTCAGACTGGCCTCCGTGGTGACTGTCTACCAGCCACCACGAGAGCGACCGCCTGGTTAGGGGGAACAGAACCAAGACCTGATCCAGGGACACAGGGTCCCTGTCCCATACAAACAAGAGGTGGAGTTGAAGAGGCCTCATGTGGAACTGAGCATAAAGGAACTGCCTCGAAGCAGGACACCATCAGGCCCACCAGATGCATTCCCTGCCTGATGGAAGGATGAGGGCAGGACAGAAGGATCTGAGCTTGCGCCTGCAGACTGTCCACCTCCTGCTGAGGAAGAAAAATCCTGGCCCGAGCTATATCCAGATTCATTCCCAGAAATGGCTTTACCAAAGAGGGAGACCAGGAAGATTTGGAGTGGTTTATCACCCAGCCGAATGACTCCAGAGTGGTCTCTGAGTATCCAGCTCTGCCTGTTGGAAGGACGGAGAAGTGATAAGAATGTCGTCCAAAGAGGGAAGAATGTGATTGCCCAGAGCTCTCAGCAGAGCCATAATGCCGGCCAGCACCTTGGTGAATACCCTGGGAGCTGAAGTAAGACCGAAGGGCAATGCCACAAACTGAATCTCTGATGACCTGGAAAGACTGGAACATGGAGGTAAGCATCATTGATGTCCACAGAGGTCATGAAGTCCCCTGGGCGTAGTGAACCTACAGCTGAGCGCAGAGTCTCCATGCGAAACCTCCTGGGTCTGACAAACTTGTTGGGAAGCTTTAAATCCAGGATGGGCCTGACAGACCCATCTCTTTTGGGAATGGTGAAAAGGTTGGAATAGTAGCCCTTGCCCCTTTCCCCTAAGGGCACTTGGCAAATGACCCCCAGGCTCCAGTAGATTCTGCACAGCAAGCAACAGGCCCTGAGCTGACAGGGGGTCTTGAGGCATCCGGGATCTGATGAATCTTGGGGGCGGCCAGGCTGCCAACTCTATCTTGTAACCGGAGGACACTACCTCCTGAATCCACCGGTCTGAGACATGACGCCTACAGACGTGAGCAAAGAGCCAAAGCCGGCCCGGATGGGTGAGGGCACCCCTTCATGCCTGAGGGGGCCTGGGGGAAGACTTAGATTTGGAACCCCAGGAGGATTCAGGACGGCCACGTCCTCTGCCCCAGAAATCTCCCCGGGCCCCTGCAAATGATGCTCCCTTTCCCACTCTGGACCCCCGGTAGGAGGGAAGAAAGGAACCTGAACCCTGAAAGGGCTGAGAATGTCTCTTGCGCTGGGGTAACTTGCCTCCCTTAGCAAACAGGTCCAGGCGATCCCCAAAAAGACGCAGCCATTTAAAGGGGAACCCAGTGAGAGGCTTCTTGGCAACGTTGTCAGATGCCCACTGGGGCAGCCAAACCGAGCGGCGTATAGCCACCGCCTAGGCAGAAGCCCTTCCACACATTCTAATGGCATCATCCAAGGCACAGAGGACATATGCAACAAATTCATCACGCAGAAGAGCACTATACTCAGCACTAGCTGTCTCATCAGGAGCCCCATCTAAAATACTCCTGAGCAGAGTCCTAATAGCCACAGCTGTAATGGCAGAGGCACAAACCGGGCACAGTGCAGAGCGAGCTCAGGCAAAGGCATGGGAATCCAGCTGATCAATGCGCCAGTCCTCACCATCTCTCAGTGTAGTAGAGTCAGGGGAATGCATGACAGAAGTGTTGGACAACCCCAGAATTGGAGCATCCACTTCTGGAGGGGACGACCAACGCTTAAGCACTTCAGCAGGGAAAGGGTACCTCTTATCTCAATTTTTAGGCACCCCAGGGAGCCTGCTCGGTCGCTCCCACTCCTTGAACACAAGATTATTAAAGTGAGTTTGCTCAGGAAACTCCAAACGTGGCTAAGCCGTGTGAAACAACTCCCCCTGCTGCCGAGGAGCCGCGGCAGGAGGATAGATAGAAAGCACTTCAAAAATGTGAGCCAAAAGCCTGTCAGTATCATCTGGAGCACATATGTCTGAGCCAGAATCAGCATAACCCTTAGGCTGCTCATCAGATGATTCTGAATCAGAAAACAATTCCCCTTCTTCCGGGGGGGGGGGGGGGGGGGGGTATAGCCAGCCAGGTCAAAAATTCCTCAGCCTCCATAGGAAATAAGTTAACGCCAGGTGCCAGATGCCGCCTCTTAGCCGAGGCCTTACGCACCATAGAGCCAGCAATCTGCTTCTCAATACTAGCCACCCTGGTAGACAAATCAGGCTGAGACTCCCCACTGGTATGCACCTCACTGGTAGTCAGACGTAAGCGTGGGGGAGTGGGCGAAGCCACACGAGGCGCAGGCCCAGCCACAGGCAACCCAGATTGCAGCGCAGGGTATACAAACCCGCATATTGTCATCACCAGTAGGGGATACCCCACACGCCACACACAGCCGGGCTTGTCCCGAACGAACCCCAAGCAGATTATCCTGAGAAGCCTCCATATGGTGATTATCGTGGTGATTATTACGCTATAAGGCCATTATTACGCTATAAGGCCACCCGGGATGCCCCAATAACCCGCTAGGGAAGTGGGAGGTAAAGGCAGAGTAGGCCTCTAATAGCAACTAAATAGAGGGAATAGGCCGGGAGGGAGGGCAGCGGCCAACCTAACAGGAGCCCACAGATGGGCAGGGGGCGATAGCGCGGAAGGGGCATCCCATAAGGCTCACCATGGGCCTATACCGCCTACCCTTTGGTGGGGGATTGCGGTCGGAGCAGTGCTCCTTAAGCACCTGACAACATTGCTGCCTACCTTCACCTGACCAGTGCAGCCAAAGCTGGGAGGAATGAAAAGGAGGAACGGGTGGGAATAGTCCTACAGGGCCGCAGGCTAATAGCCCCGCTCACCTGCGAGTAGAGAGAGATATCTTCTTTTCATCGCAGCGCAGACTGCAGAGAAAATCTGGGGAATTTGTGGGAGGTCCCTGGAATATAAAGGGCCGGGAGGAGCCACTTTTTTGCTGTCTCTGCAGTCCAGCGCCATCTTGTGGATGTATAACCCAAACGTAAGGAATTACTATCTGGAGCAGGACGTGCTGTATACTTAGAATAAAGTGGGAATGGCCCTTGGATCTGTGATGCTGCATAATATTGGGGGAGGGGGCTGTAAGATTCCCAAAAATGGCATAAGACACCCTAACTCTACTTCTCCCCATGTTGCTAGTCACCCAGCTTTTCCCCCTTCCCCCATGCGCAGAGAAAGGATTCAGCTCCTAGGTCATTTAGTGGAGTATCTCCTGTTCTGCCTAACTCCACATCCCCCAGCCATGTTACACTGTGTAGTTGTACGGCTAGTGCGCACACACCGCTGATCTATCTGTACCAAGATATTGCCACTGCAGGGACCTTCTGCTTACATGATGAGCCATATTGCCTATGCCTGTGTAAGACAGCCTACATGGCCTAATGCCAGCTGCGCCCCTGCCTGGCAGATGCGGACATCCCTACAAAGCGATGTAGATTCTCAATGGCTGGCGGAGAGGAGGCTTTCAGCACTCTGTACTGGCAGTAATGTGAATCTGGAGGAGGAGGTGGACCAGCAATAATGTCCCGCTCTACTGAGCTGATTGGAGGGACGGGATGTAAAAGAGAATGTCATTGGCTGAGTCTGTAAACCTTGATATCTCGACCATATCTGCTTCAATTTAAAAACGGAAAACAGTTTAGGACAGTGCCAAATGTAGCCCAATTCAATGGGGTAACAATTGCATTTGCCTACAGTAGCATTTTAAGACTACTAAAATGTACTTCCTGCTTCTGGGACCAAACAGGAAGTGAGGCAAGTGGAGTCACTGTGGTTAGCTAGTTCTTGCTATGATCAGGCTACATTGTAATGGATTTGCTGAATGGCATGATGGAGGCGCCAATCAACACCCATTTGATGCTGTGGAGGAGCACACCGATTGCCAGGATCCCCTCTCTCGATTGAGCGCTGTAAAGCCCGCAAACCTGACCTGACAACTTGCTCCCTCTTGAGAAAGGGGACTAGATCCCCGAAACGTGGGAGGACCGCCCCCATTATTACCTAACTATTCTCACGGGGTAATGTTTATCTTACTCATTGTACACATGCTATGTAATGTTATGCTGTAAAAGCGCACTGCTGTGCGTTATATGTCATGCGCTTCATCTTTAATAGAGAGATGTTACTCAATGGTTTATTGTGACTGTGAACTATATGCCCGTTTGGATTGTTGCCATAGGAATTGTCCGCATTATGATTTAGCTTATTTTAGGTGACGGACGTATAGTGTTATTCACAGCCACATGATTCTCTGCTTGGCCTATATTTGTTTTCTGGATGCATTATGTTAGTCTCCCTGTGTCAGTCCAGCAGGCACATGTGATACAATTTTGCCATTACGCTAGTAAGAGATTGTCATGAGGCTTGATACTGTATGTTTAGCGGGACGCATGACATAGGGGCTATACTGAATGCATTGAATGTAATGCCGTTTGTTACCCTAATGTGAGATATCTTCACAGCCTGTACATAATCACAAATGAAATATTTATAGTAAAATATTTTTATATGCATTCAAATTGGTGTGCTCCTAAGTTTCTAATCTATAACTTGCTCCCTCTGGGAAATGCAGATTGTCTCCGCGCTAGGGACAAACACCCATGTTTTGCAAAATGGGTGTTGGTCTGGTTTAACTGTATTCCACCAGGCTGGGCCTGTTGTCTGCTGGCTGCTTATGTTAATACAAGTATTAAATAAATAGATATATTTTCATCTGGGATGCTCAGTATTAGTGATTTCCTCCAGCCTTGCTTGTTAATTTCATCTGCTATTGCTTCAAAGCATGTGGTTGCCAACAGACACATGAACAATAAATCCGAGGTTTCTGCCATTAATGGAAAAAATGTTGGGACAACTCTGAAGTAATAACTAAAGTGGCCAACAGGTAGAGGTATACTGGGCATGCACCTGCTGCTCCGAGGTGTAGTTAGGGTTCTAGGAACAGGTGTTCTAGGGGTTTCACACATCCGGGCAACCCCAATTATGGATGCCCCAGGGAGTGGGACTCAGGACAGTCCAGGTGTTTTCCAGACTCCAAGGGTTTTCGATGTTCCTGTAAGTGTGGGTCTAGAAAGAAGCAGGTATTACTGGGCCTCTATTCTTAATTATACAGGAGATCCCCAGTTGGGATGCCTTGCTATGCATTGGTGCTCCGTAGCCCAGGGAATGGAGTAGCTGATACATCAACCGGGAGCTTTTCACAGCTGATAGGCTGCTCACAGTCAGGTGGGAGTGGGAATACAGAAATGGTATAGACAGCCCCGTCCGCTAGGCTTACAAGCTCCGATGCACAGTGGGGCAACGCATGCTACCTAATTAAGTGGAATTCCTATCATATTAAACCTACAAAGCTCTATTTAGCCAGGGCCTACACCATTATTTTTATTTATAAATTATATTTTTTCATGCCTGTTCCAGGTCAGTGGCTCACCACCCCCTCCGTTACGTAGCTTGTCAATGGCCAGAATCCACAGAATTGGCCCAGCCTGACACAATAAGAGACCAGCACAGACTGTAGCAATGACTTTTTATTACTGCTAATAGTGTGATGCGTTAATAAATTGTCAGGTTGCATCAAATACAACGCTGAAGATCTGGGGCTGAAATCCCCTGAAAACAAACAATGAGAATAAAATTAAAAAAGGTTTAGAACTTAGTTTTTTAGGCAGCAGTATGACAAAAAAAGGTTTGATCAGATATGTAAATACATATTTCTATAAACATTTGTATTTCACACCAACATTTTATACATACAAAACACGCACATGGATCGGGCAATCTGGGCGGAAGCCTGGCAACGTTTCCTCTGGCTTGCAGCCAGGGCTCCTTGTTATAGTAAAATAGTACAAGTCCTTTAAAATAAAGTGTAAAAGTGGCAGCGGCCCATACAGTCCTTTTGCAGGAGGCAGGATAAGACCGTGGCATGAAGAGGAGAAGCTGGCTGGGCACGTGGTGATGGAAGGAGTAATGTGACCTCTGCCAGCACAGTGGGGCAGCAGTACTCACCCCCCTCTGCTGTCCATTCTCTGCTTCCTGTTTGGTCATCTTGTGCTCTTGTTGTGTTCTCTTCTTCTCTGGTGTTATGTGCTTTCCTTGGGGGCCTGCAGAACTGGGCTGGAAGCCTGAGCGCCTTGTGGAGACTGTGCGGTGGGCTGGGCGCTTGTGGCAGTTTTAATAGAGTTCAGGGTTTTGCTAAACCAGGAGTTTTTGGCGGCTTGGATCTCATTGAGCAGTGTACCTCGCTGATGCTCCAGCTCCTACAAAGAAAAAAACGGGGGAAGTTAGTCTTTGTTCTTTTGTTTTGCAACCCAAGACCATCTAGAGCATAATATTATTTATTTATAGGAAGGTCCTCCTCATATAGCACAGGAGCAGCACGTAGAGATAGCAGCATCCCTGCCATCGGCTTGATCGGAAACTGCTCTGTCTAGAAGGCCAACAGCTAACTCTGTCCATTAGATTTCAATATGCAATTATTTGAGCTACATTGACTATGAGAGAGTCACTTGTGGCTGCAGAGACTCCTGGTGGCCAGCTAGTACTGTGCACATGCTCTAATGACTATCTGCTGGAAGAAGCTGTGCACCCTCAGGACTCATCATAAACAAAAGCCAGGATCTCTGAGCTCCAGGGCTGGTTAAGGGGCACTGGTGGTGAAGGCATTCTCCACTTACCAGTGGCCATGGACATCTGCATTTAGATAAGCAGACCTAAAACAATTTAAAGCGGAATAAAAGCCACTGTGGCTAGCCCTGGCTTTCCCCCGGGGCATCCCAAGAGGGTATGCCCTGCTATGTGAGACCCCAGTGCAATACAGAACTCACCTGCTTCCTGGCACCCTTGGCATTCCCGCATCTTTGGGCTGTGAGCGCACTCCGGCCTCCTTGCTCCGATTGCCACAAACAAGAGCCGTTTGCCAAACACTTAATATTCACGGCAAGTGGCTGTGATTGAATGTGAGCCCACACATGCGCCATAGCACCAGGGAGAGGTGAGTTTTATAGGGCGATCAGGGGGTTTCACACAGCGTGGCATCCTGTTCAGCATGAAACCCGGGTCATGGGACAATATCCAGGATAATTAAAATCCCAGGCTTTGTTCTGCTTTAAAGTGAACCTGTACTACGCCCACTGGAAAAATGTTCTGCCAATACCTTACAAATGCAAAAAAGTATTCTGAATGTCTAAGCAGGTGTATCTTAAAGTGGAAAAACAAGCCGTGATTTTCACTATCCCATGTTTTATTCCTTGCTCTGGGAGCATCCCAATTTCACATCCCGCTGTGTGAAACTCACCGAATTGCCCCCAAAAATGTACCTTTCCCCGGTCCCACAGGGCTGGATGGCATGCATATTACTGATCATCAATACAGCTCTGTTTAGACAAGGGCTCGACAATCCCCAGTTCCCTTTAGACGTGGGCGTGCTCCTACCCCAAGCCTATCTGAAAGGCTGGGCGCAGAGATTCAGACGGTGTTATTTACATCACAGTGGGAGCCGGGGAAAAGGTTGGTTTTTGTGGCGCTCTGGAGGGGGAGTGATCCGCCAAGTAAGTACAGGGTACTTACTTGGCGGAATGCTTTTTGGCTAGAAGATACACCATGAGAGCTATACACAATTAAATGCATAACATAGAAGTAACAAGAATTAAGGTGCAGTGCAGGTTAATCCTTAAAGACTAACAGGGCGCGCGCACGTCTAGAGAAGCGCGAGTGAGGCGGCGGCGGCGGAAGCAGCGGCTGGAGAGGTAAGGTTTTTCGGGGGTTTTGGGGGGGTTACACCCCGCGGGACATCCCGATCTCGGATGTCCCGCGGTGTGTGAGGTGATCGGCCCGGGAATCTTATAGATTCCCGGGCCGATCACCCCTGGGTGTTGGCCCACTTTAAGTGCCTCTCACACTGGATTTATTCAGAGCCATAACGGCCAGAGGAAAAAAACTATTTTTGTGTCTGGAGGTTTTGGTTGAATGAGCCATGAATCTGCACCCAGAGGGTAAGAGTCTGAAGAAGGAATGTCCTGGGTGCGTCGAGTCTCCAGATATTTTCTTAGCCCTTGAGGAGATTCTGCTCATGTACTGGTCATCCAGAGAAGGTAAGGGAGATCCAATTAACCTCTCGGCAATCCTGGTTATTCTCCTCAACCTATGCTTGTCTTTGGCTGTAGCCCCGCCGTACCAGACAAGGGCTAGCCACAATGGGTTTTGTTCCTCTTTAAGGCAGTACTAAATCCAGGCAGGGATCAGGACATTTCCCCCAGCATACCAACGTACCTGTATTTTGCACTTGGCCTCCACCAGCTGCAGTTTCGTCTGTGCCAGCTCCAGCTCCATCTCACGCAAGTGCTTCATCAGGGTGTCCTTCTCACTGTCCCCCGCATCGCTTGCCTTGTCCTTTCCTGAGGTCTGTGCTGGCCCTTCCTTGCTGAAGAGCTCACTGCAGTGACTGCAGGACATCACCTTCGCCTGAGACATTGGAAGCAAGAGAAGGATACAGGTTAGTACATTGGCCTACTAAATATCATAGGGTGCCAGACACTCATCACGCTTTCACCTCACCTTGACAATCTCCAGCTCCTCCCGATTTGCTGTCTGTTGTTTTTCTAGCCGTGTGCTCAATTGGGAACATATCTGTGAAGAAGAGGACATGTTTAGGGTAAGAATGTAATAACTATGCGGGTAGTAGGCAATTTCATGATAAAACCAGCAAGGGCAGATTCCAGGGAAGGCCACTCTTCTATGAAACACAGCACCGGCCTGTAAATGGTTAGCTAGTGGCGCTGTCACGCCCATATTCAGATTCCCTGGTGGGAAAGGCCACACACGTGAATTGGAGCAGAAATAGTTTAAGGGCCCCAAAGTCAGCTGGGAAGCAGCAAATAGGGAACCCGGATAGCAGGGTCAGACGTCTGCCATCTTTATTGGTGTGCTGCAGCTGCTCACCTGTTTGTACTCGGCTATTATGGCGGTGGTCTTCTTGATCTCCTGCTCAGCCTTTTCCAGCTGTTTTCTGAAAACCTCCTTTAACTGTTGAAGAAAAAATAATAGTTCAGTGATGTAACTGGACCAAGTGGATGATAGGGACTGCGCATTCAGCACTCGGCTTTCTATACAGGCCGAACCCTCAAAATCCCAGCATCACTCTGCACACATCTAGATTAACCTCCTGCAGCCCCTATTTGTTTCCTCTTTCTTTGCTCTCCTAGTGAAACCATGTAATGCAATTGCCCGCCGCAGGTCACGAGGCTGTCAGAACATGTGATCGCCGAGGGGCTTGAGCAAGGAGATAATAACAACAGGTGAACAGTTGGTTAAATACACAGGATGGAGAAGCTGTACACACCACCTATTTTGTGGAAAGCAGGTGGTAGACCAGTTTAAAGAGCACAGCATGAAGGGAGATTTGCTTGGCAGATAAGGTGGCTGGTGCAGTGCAGATGTGTTTTTTTTTCTATATTTTAAGGCCCCAAAACAGGCTCGGTGTCAGTGGAGGTCTGAGAGAGGGTGGCTGTTCTGCTTTAAGATAAACTGCTAGCAGCGTTTATGCTGCCATCATTGCAATGGTGAGAGGAAACTCAGTCACAGAGAACCAGCTCAGCTCACTAGGTACAGAATGCAAGTATAGCAACAACCGGGCAAATATCATTACAAAAAGACAGAAAGCCTCAGCAGCCCCCCTTCCCCCCCACCCCAGTTCTTTCAAGCGTATTTAATAATTTAATAGAAAAGCAGCCATATAATGCCTCACCTGTGCCGTCTCCTCTTCTTGTTTGCGCTTCTCTTCCTCTGTTTCTATCAGCCTCTGTTTGGTCAGGAGTAGTTCCTTATTCAAGACCTCTGCCTTGTCTTCTGCCTGTGGAGCAAAAAAAAAAACCATCACTTATTACCCAGCATTCTCATCTGCATGACCAGAGCAGCTTGGTAGCCCAGAAGGAATTATAGCCACACAGTGGTCGGTCCATAGTTTTGTTTTTTAGTGACCCAGCCACAAGTTTTATATATTGCTGTGCGGCTCCTCAAAGAATATACATGAGGTACAGATGTAGCATTGCTTAACTCAACTCATGCAACTAGTCACCCGGCACAGAGGCCATTGAAAAACATTGAAGAGAATTACATAAGGCTTGCTACATCTGTAGATTAGAGGGAGCGAGGTGTCATGGTGATAGGTGGGCACACCTAAGAACTTTACAAGCTTTAGGAAGCAACCAATAACAAAAAGTAAAAGCTACTTCCTTGCTGGCAGGTGGCTCATACTGGGAACATATTTCATTCAAGTGTTTGGCAAGTCAAAATGTAAAAAATAAATATCAGTATCTTACCTATAATTAAGTGAGTCCAGCGCTCTGCTTCTTCCTCTGTCTGTCTCTGTAGTGAGGAAAATCCCTTCCTCATTCAGCCTTCAGTCCCCACCCCACTGACCAGGTCCATCAATCAACCTTAAGTGGACCAAGAATGGAAACATACCCTACTCCCTGGCCAGATGTCATGATTGGCTACCTCTCGCTGCAGCTCTGAAACTCCGCCCTCCTCTCACACAGTGTGCTTACTTTGCATCGCTGTTGCCACACCCACTGTTTCTCATAATTTTTACTATGAATCTCCATTACTTTTAAAGATAACTTAGGAACTATGGGATCTTTTAGAACACGGATTGAGGTTTAGGACAGTGCAACGTGTAGCCAGGGACAATGGGACAACAATTGGGCTTGCCTAGTATAACTTTAAATATGAAATACATAGGTTGCTTAATTTTACCTATATTGCCTATTGTATGAACAGTACATGCATAAGCTTATACACAAATGTCTATTTAAATATTGGAAACAAGCCTCTCATATGCTGCTTGACCCTCAACCCTGTGCCTTTTTGCTATGAATACTACTGGAGTGCTGAAGCACTGTTCACCATTATGACTCAGTGGACTCACCTGGTCAAGATCATTGCGGAGGGCGATCTTACTGGTGACCAGTTCATGTGCTAGATCATCATTTTCCTGTTCCAGCCTCATGCTGGTCTCCTGAAGCCGCCGGTTTTCTCTCTGTGTGAAAACAAGAAGGGACAATCAAAAACATGAAAAAGCCACTAAGTAAAAGAAAAAGTCAAAAGTAACACTGCAAACTGCTCAGGCAGATGTTCCCAGACCAGTCTGCACATTGCTTCAGGCACCAGGCGCTACAATCACATCATACTTCTTGGTTACCGTTTGATGAGTGGTGACCACACCACATTTTGGGTTTTTTTGTCTAAATGGTCCCCACAGCTTTTCTGTTAACTACAGACAGAAAGTGAGGCAACCTTTACACTAAATGGATCAAACTAAACATGGTGGCTGGAACTGGGCTTGGTGCTATCCTTGCTTACTCGGGGGTTGTTGAAGCAGTTCTTTTCCACTCATATGCTACATGGCTCGTATAGGGACCCTGAAGCATGGGCTTTGTGAAGACTGGTTGTAGGACTATCTGAGGCAGAGAAGACCCCTGAATTAGCTGTTAGGAGACTACACACCCTGTCATACCCTGATAGGGGAGAGTTGCAGTCACCCAGCAGTTGGGGGAATAATAATAACAACATGAATAATAATGAGCAGTACACTACATGGCACAGAAGAAGGCAACAAAATTAGCGTGATTTGGCAAGCATCATGGGGGGGTCAGAAAATTACACAAAGAGCAGGAGAAGCAAGCGACGGATTTGTCCCACATATCCCGCTATTAGACCCATTTGTCCAGATGTTAGTATGGATTGAGGCTCTCGGCCATCATCACATCAGCCTCATACTTACGTGTTACACGGGCAGCACCGGACGCATCACTCCCACCAGCTGAGTGTAGATTGCAGGTCTCTGAAGCCTGAACTTGTGTAAGAGGAAGGCTTGCTACTTCCTGACCTGCTGCTGCACAGGAAACTGAAGTGCCGCGACACAGCGCGCTGCTCAGTTATTCCCAGAAATAAACACAGTCGCTTCCTGGACGCAGCTTAGCGTGTTTTACTGGGGCTCCATGAGGAACACACTGCAGAGGCATTCAGGGAGGCTCCTTTGTCATGCGCAATATCGGTATAGTGTCACCACATACTGTAAGGGTTCAAGTTGTCCTACTGTCACCGCTAAACCTATGGCAGGTGGTATTGCTGCACCAACAGCAGGCCTAAACTATCCTGGCAACTCTGTGACAGGTAAGGGCTAGAGTTGCAAAGACTGTAAACCCACCTACCCCCACTGCCTGAGACCCCTTAGTCCTGGAGATATTCTTTTCCTCAGAGCTGTGTATGATGGGGGGCAGAAAACATCTGTACACTGCAGTGGTGTATGCTGTCTAATGCAGTGTTTGCCTGTCCCTTGTCTGATAGAGTGCTAATACAGGGCTCACTGGTGATGTGAGTATGTTAGGTTAGGTTAGTGCCCCCTGTGCACCAGGACCCTCCCTGGAAGAGAGTTGCAAAGGGCCGATGAAAGTGCAGTATAGCAGCCAGGCAACTGACAAGGTTTAGGATGATCAAGGTGGAGCTGTGGTCATCTAGGACTGTGGCTTGATGCCCTATTTGTATTAATGAAGATGGAAGGGGGGTGGGGAACTTAGCCATGACTAGGTCCCATTACAACAGCTTTATGCCCCTTACAAAACTCTGCCAGAAAGAAACAGTCATATTGAGCTATGTAAGACAAACATCCAAAGGCTGCACTGAACACAACCTACCCAAAAGAGGGACAACTTGGGAGTAAAGGTGGTGGCATGATTATATGTATGAGGGGCAGGGTCACATGTAACGCACAGTATAAGGTGAGGTGGGTCATGTACTCAGCCACTCCTTTGTGTACAGTACAACATAAAGACTGGTCTGACCGGATGATTGGACGATTAGCTGCCATCAGCCTGGCAATGCATTGTGGGGAACGGGAGGCTGGTAGGACACAGATTAACTTCATCTATGAGTCAACAAATGAACCCATTGAATGGCAAAACCATTACGTGCATTTCTAAGGATCTGAATTGGAGCATCATAACTTAAACATAACACCTAAACCCCTAACTCTATTCTGGCATCGGCCACTTACCTGCTCATCTCCACTTGCATTGATTGCAATTCAAATGGAAAGTTGCAGCCAATTACCAATCATAATGATACCCACTCTGAATAAACATTCATATTTTTGATGGAAATGTTATTCAAAAAGATCATTGAAAGAGGGTTCAGGGGTCTATATAGATGACAACACGGTCTAAAGTTAAACATTTCTGGCACAGACAATATGATTGAATCAACCCACAAAACCTAATGAAGAATCATTTAGTCTTCACATCAGTCATGAGGTCAAATCGCAAAGTGATCGTACATTTAGACTGACATATACGAGCAGCATCACAAATGTGGGACCTAACCTATAGTGTGGCATATAGCATGGCGCCGGCAGCAGGTGGGTAAGGCAGAATGCTTAGCAGGCAATGTTGGGTATACAGGTGACTTCAGGCATAATCTGCATTGTGAACAGGCATGGCAGCAAGTGCTTTTGAGAATCATATAGATGTCATCCTGATCTATAAGATCAGTAAGATTTTTCTCTGGTCCTGCATATAGTTTTCCTGAATCCTTTTGAGCTCAGGCTATGATTGGAGAACCTGTCAGGGTCACTGGACAATCACACCAATGTCATGAGTCAAGTTACCACTATACAGTCAAACCTGTTAGCAAACAGAGCAGTAAGTTCTATGCAAGCGTGCTAGAATGTGTAAGCGCCTCCAACTTGTCAGCAGTTGGCTCTGTAAAATAAAGCCACAATAAGCAGAGCGAGCTGGAGACACGGGGCACTTTCTCACACTGCTGCCCTCCATAGCTAAGCCTAGGCACCCTCCAGAAGGCTGCAGGCACAGGCAGAGGAGAAGCAACAACTGGCTGGGACTTACCTCCTGATTGAGCGCAGTGGCAGGACAGGCACTGTCTACTAACTCTCCAGCTTCACAATGAGGAGAGGCGAGCAGTGTGCGCGGATGGAGGCAGGGAGGAGGCGGGTGATTATAGAGGAGGCCAGCTCTTCCCGGGAAGATTACACACAAGAAAGATAGATTACCCGCTATCAGGCATGCCCATTCAGCTGCTGGACTACAGGTCACAGCATGCCCTGATGCAGGGATCCACAGTAACCTGCTCTACAGCCAAGCCAACATGCAAGGAGAGAGTTTTTCCATCTTACAGGGAGTTATTTTAACCTGTAGAATTCATTTTAAAAGAATGCAAACCTTTAGCAAAAAAAGAAACCTATTAAAGGGACAGTGTTTTTTGTTACTATTAACAAGTTATTATTGGAGGCTATTAGTTTTAGTATTTACTAATAGTTATTTGTCCAGTTATATATTGTTGGCTGTCATCCTTCTAATGAACTGAAATCACCTTTTCAACAAATTTATCCAAAGGCAGAGCAAGTGGAGACCATAAAAGGTTTTATTTAATTCAATTATAAAAAGTGATCAAATGAAAATAAAACAGCGTTTGTGTGGCCACACCCCCACAACTACAGCTACTGCACATTTGTTTCAGTTCCATAGTTAATGTTGGATTAGTGTGAGCGTGTGTAATATAAAACAATGCTGCAAGTAATCCTTTCACATGCCTGCTCCCCGAGGCGTCCTGTTTTTCAGGACAATCATTTAATAATTCTAGGTCTGTTTATGTATAAATAAGAGATTAACAAGGCAATAAAGCCTTTTATATGGTGCTGGGAAGGATTAATGCTGAGTGATGTTATAATAAAAAAGACAAATATATAATATACGGTAATATATAATGGCCACTTCCTCTTCCTTAAAAACACTGCACCTCAAGACATATGGTAAGGTTTCTCAAAAAAAAATGTTGTGCAGCATTGACTTGCAGTGAAAGTAGCTACAATTTAAAGGGATTTTGCATGCAAAAGGTTAAAACAAATAATCAGCAGCTTACCTTGCCAAGCGTTCCTCCAGTGCTGTGCCTCCACTCAGCTCGGCACCGCGAATGAGGAAATTACATGTCTTCATCTGACCCTCCAGCACCACCATGCAGAAGTGGACCACCAATACTAGCTTGAGGAGCTAGTCCAGACTACACCCCCCCTATTTATTGATAGCACTCTCAAAGCTGCTATTCAAGCACAGCTAACCCCCCTCCCTCCCCGTAGCAAGCGCTCTTGCTCCCAGTGCTGACATGGTGCTGATTATTATGCAGCATCACAACTCCAAGAGCCACACCCACATGCTTCAGAAAAGTAAACGTAAGGTAAAACTGTAATCCTTGCTATCTTGGCCATTTCTTCTTCAATTTGAAAATGGAAAACTGTTTAGGCCAGTGGCAAATGTAGCCTTACACAATGGTCTAGTAATATTGTTTTCAGCTACCAATTAGTCTAAAAGAGCAGCCCAAAGAAAGCAAGCAAGGCTTCTGATAGTAGCAACTACACACAAGGATGGACAGCTTAGTTTCCATATAATGTGCATGTCCATATTCAGCACAAGGGGCATCCTGATTGCTGCCGTCCCACCTGCATTAACATTCCTCCTTGACGCCCAGGCCAAATCGAATATCCCCATTGACGGGCAGCAGATTACAAGACAGCACACAGTTTTGTCAGGGGAGCAAGGAAGATAAACTCAGCTTACAGGGAGTTAATGCACAGTGCAGGGGGCAGCAATCTGGATGCCCCTTTGCTCTGGACCAGCACCCACTGGGTAAAAAAAATGTCAGTCTCGTCTAAGGTGAACCAAAACCCATTCATTTTTACTCATTGGGTCCCCTGTACTGGGGGGGGGCTAATTTGGGATGCCCCTGTGTGTGAAAACCCAGGGAAAGCAGAGCATTCTTAGCTCTCCCCATGGCACTTACATGGCCTCTCCTCTAATTAGAAGAGATTGCGCCACTTGCCAATCTATTGTGAATGAATGGAGCACTGGGAGTCGGCAGCTTCCATCCGGTTGTGTGCGCCTGGCCATTTAGATATGCAGGTCCGGCTGATATGGGTTTTAGTCTGATTAAGAGGAAAGTCCAGTTTCACTCAGATTAGATCAGGTGTGCCATAGAAGCATAAGACTCCCTAAGTAACCTGCCATTGCTCCTAGGGCCAACGTGTCTGATGATGTTCACTGCATTTCTGGATGGCTGACTAAGCTCATAAAGGGCATCTCTGTCTGGCCTCCAATACCATACATGCTCCCCTAGGCCAGAACAGTAGTACCCGCACCAAAACCCTTGGCTCCGGAAAGCACAATCTAAGCCTGGGATTCACAACCTTTTTTGCTCCAAGGACCACATTATCATATTAGTCCACCTCAAGGGGCCGCAATAAAATCTAAGCAGAGAAAGCGCAAACCTTTTTACTGCAGACAAGCTGTAAACTTCAAAGCATTGTATAAAATTTGTATACGAAAGGTGAGCAGATGTGGGCAGAAATGAGGCTAGAAGAAGGGAGAAGAGGTGAGGTAGGAAAAGGTGGGTATTTGTAGGCAGAGGCTAGGTGAGCAGAGGTGATTGAGAAAGAAGTGTTAACGAGGTGAGGAGAGAAAAGTTGAGGTGGGCAGAGATGAGGTGGGAGGAACTGGGAAGGGGTCAGACAAAAAAAGATGAGGTGAGCTTAGGTGAGGCAGGAAAAAGTGGACAAGATGCTCCATTTCTTCTGTGAGATGTAGTACCTTAGTTGCATAATTTGCATTTTACCCCTGTTCTTGGAGGTGTACAAGTGGCTTGCTTAATGTGTACTACATTGTAATGCACCATGGAAGATGATGGCGCCGCTTTATAAATAATAATTACATGTATGCATAATATATGTTTTCATCCTTGTGAGTTTAGCAAAAGAGAAATACATCAGTCACCTAGATGTTAACGGAAGAAAAAGATGGAGGATGTTTATATCACAAAAACTTTATTCATAATACCAGTTTAACAGTTTAAAGATGCTTCATGGGGTCCATGAAGACCAGTCAGTCAGTTTACCACATATGCAGGACATGAAAGTGGTGAGTACAGTGCTGCCCAGACAGGAGCCCCGTCACATAGCGTAGAGAGGGAGGATCGGGTTTACAAGGAAAAACTGAAAGAAAAGGGATATTTTTCACTTTTTAACCCCCGGACTTCATCCCCACACACTGGAGGCAGCCATTTTGAAATCTCAAACAGTATTCCGGAGATCATAGAGACCAAATGTGGTGTCCAAAAAGGCTTTGTGCAGTATCCTTGCAGGAATGGGCACACAATGCTCCTGCTCTTCTTACCGTACCCAGACAACAACACGGCTTTGTAGTGTAGCTTTCATGTTATATTTCCTGTTAATTACCCACCAGTCAGAATAATTAAAGGGCAGATATGAGCAGACCGTGATCTAAAATTTCTGATGTGTGAGCAAGCAGAGCTAATCACTGTCATGCTGTCGCCTATTACACATAAAGCCTTTGTCTGTAGCAAGGCCCCATAGTAATTACAAGCCACAGGGCATTCATAACCCTCCGGTCACCCACAATATAGTGTAGCTACTTGCTGGGTCAAGTTAAATTAATTTGGTTCTGGTACTGCAGATTTGGGGACAGGTTAGGTTGTACTACAGTATTGCTGCCTCCACAGAGTCAGGCTTAACTGGCCATTTGAGGGGCAAGTAACATTTGAGAAAAATAAAAAGTATAAACCTCCAACTTCCATATGGGAAGACAGGTAGGAGCAGGAGAAAGAATGGGGTGGAAGAGGTGAAAGATGGGACTTAAAGAGATCCCACAACTACTTTTGCAGCAAAAC
The DNA here is from genome assembly GCA_027917425.1 of Gastrophryne carolinensis. Taxonomy (NCBI): domain Eukaryota; kingdom Metazoa; phylum Chordata; class Amphibia; order Anura; family Microhylidae; genus Gastrophryne; species Gastrophryne carolinensis. The sequence continues at coordinate 441,245,032 of CM051235.1, forward strand.
TGCAGCTGCTCGTTATTTGGGGGGAGGGGTGCTGGCCACATCCCAATTGGTGGTGGTGGGGGTGCATCTCTATCCAGAAAATACCAGGGCAAAGATTCAAAATGGGGCCCACCCACCTGTTCTCAGGCCCCCCTTTGGCACTCCCTGACATGCTGCACCAGGGGCAAGTGCTTCCCTTGCTCCCCCTAGTTACGTCCCTTGCACATACCCCTACCAAACCCCCAAAAACCACACCGCAGAACCCCTCTTCCTGGTTTTGGACCTGCCTTACCTCTGCCCAATTGCTGTCCCTGGCCTTGGGCAGGCACAGTCATGTGGGCCTGGGACCGGCCACCTAATCGAGTCTACTGTGAGGGAGGTGAGTTATGTGCCAGAGGCATTGCCAATTGAGATGCCCCCTCCACAAACAAGAGCAGCAGTCCCACACCACCTGGCATGATGTGGGACCACTTATATAAACTTTATGAAAATGTCAATAAGAGAAGAGACAGATAATGATGCGACTTCCTTCCCATTCAGTCTATAATTACTTAGGGCTGCTGTGCACCCCCTCCCCCAGCTCCTGGGAATCATCCCCTTTTTACTCGCACGTGTCCTCAGGTCTGTCACCGTTAACCCAGTTGATGGTCACAGGAGCAAAACAGGGAGGGGGTAAATTTTGGTCTCTATTCATTGACAGGCATTCCGGTCAGAGCTGCTCAGAGGGTAAAGGAAGCGGTGGATAGTAGGTTCACTGCAAAGCAGACTTAAAAGTGAAAATTGACTCGAGGTCCCCAACAGTCATTAAGATGAGATACCCCTATCATTAAACAAACAGACAGAAAATAGCAACTGCAATAAACATGGTCTCCTACTGAAGTAGGTGTGGCTGCTGCATTCATGTCAGATGGAGCTCTGCTAGGAAAAGGTGAAATTCTCTCTAAAGCAGTTAGTGTGGTTAGTTTAGTGTCTCTGTGGACCAGAACCCTCCCTGGTACAGGGATGCCAGAGAGGATATAGGTCTGCTTTAAGGTTTGTAAAGAAAAATAAATCTGAAGCCTAAGACCCCAGCCAAGGCTGTGTCCAAAGGGGAGTACATCACATGACACAATAATTAGAGGTCTAAAGCCAAAATGCAAGTACATTTTTCCTTTCTCATCCCCGATGGCCCATACTGGACATAGCATAGGCCATGTGTAATCTTTCTTACCTTGTATCTCTCTATGGGGTCCTCCTGCTGCAGCTGACTTTCTCTCATGGCCAGATACTCTTTCTCATATTTCTTTAGCTTCTTTGTAGGCACCTGAAAGAAGAAAGAAGGTTGAGCTTCCACAGCAAAGACAATCTTCCTGACCTGTGAAAGTTGTGAAAATTCAGACAGTAGAACACAAGGTATTTTCAGAGCAATACCTGTGATTGGCTCAGGCAAGTTCCAGCGTGAGCACCCCAGGCTTATTACAGTCTGGTCTCTCTGGCTATGCAGCTTTCTGCTGGCTGTGACACACACACACCCTTTGATGCATATTCATCGGCATGTGTCATCGCCCGATGCCCAGCATGTAAAAGACACGGGATTCAGGCTCTGGACACCACAGCTATAGATTTACTCATATACCCGGTGTAGGGGTGGACTGGTCTGGAAAACTGGTAAAGGGCAAATACTGCTTTGTGGTAACAGCGTAAACTAAAAGAAGGAGTCTCTCCAAATCACGAATGAATATGCTGCACATTAGAATTTTTAGAGCAGTCAAAGAGCACGGTGATTACGTGAAAGGGAGCAGGGCTGTACCATGGGAGGGATTTGTCTCTTAGGACTTACAGGGTGGAGTGCCAGTAGACACCTGGCCAAGAAACATAACAGTGTTTTTCCATTTACAGTTACTACAAGGCGCATTTTTAGCAATAGCTTGCCTATAAACGTATTAGTTATCCTCTAAAACTTATATTTTCTAGAGGCCATGTCATGTTACAGATCTGCCACTAGAGGAACTGCATGCTCGCTTTACAAATAAAATCAACAGCTTAGAAGAAAAATGCAGTTACAGGTGCTGCCAGCAGGTGGCAGTCTCCCCCTGCCCATTACTGAGAAACACCTGCTCATCAGCCATAGCAACTAAGGGAGGAAAAATTGCTCCGCAGACACACTGCAGCCCGGGTTGCACTTACTGTAACAAGAGCTCAGGGTGGAGCTGCATCATCTGGGAGCGTCAGGTGTACAACCTGTAAAAGTGCCTATTTACAGACTTACAGTACAGACAATATTCATGAAAATGCTGGTGCCGCTGTTTTGGGTGTCATCTATAGATTCTAACAAATGGTTACCATCCAAAAAGAACCTGAAAAAATGCAGTTTAGCACCGATTGACCAGGCGAACAAGTATTAACCCCTTAATGTACACAGACTTGTCACCAATTGCAGCACCTTGAACAAGTAATACATTTATAAAGTGCATATCTCACCCACCCAATACAGTATTAAAAAAGCCTAACTAATGGCAGATGCTCTGCATGTCATCCTGAGCACACGTTTATATTACACATTACAGGCATTAGAATTGCAGCCTGTTATATACACACAGTAATATGGCTTGACAATCTGAGTTGCTGTATTTTTGTTTGAAAAATATGCTTACTATTTATCCCACTTTCTCAAAGCCTAACATTCCTTTGGTATATGGTATAAAAATGCTCTTATTCCAAAATGCAATCAACCCCTGTGTTCCGTATTCAGATGTCGTGGAATATATTTGCAGATGCTGTGTTCCTGATCTGCATGCCCATCATGCTACAAGTCAAAGAATCCTGCTTACACTTGAGCAATGGGGAGGCTCAAATAACGAGGCAGCATCCCTGTCAGCATGAGATCTGCAGTGATGTGAGCATACCTGTTTATGAGAGGAGTCTTTTAGACTCTAGGGAGGTAGTTGTTCCTCTTTAAGGAAATTTTGACTGTGGGACTAGATCTCTCAAAGCACAGTAGGGCTGTCAGGTATGTAGAAAGATGGCCGCTCCCATGTAGTTCAGGAGCGGAATATCTGCATGCGGTAAAGCCCTCTCAAAGTTTATATCACTGATTGCCGGGGGGGGGGGGACCTTTTAGGAGCAGTTATTTTTTTAATGGAAGGTCCACTTTAACTATCCATATGTTCCAGCATGTAACGGCCTCAGTGTCCCATGAAGCTGCTCAATGCTGCTGAAGTAGTCAACTGACCAATTAAGGCAGCAGATATTCAAGGATTTTGCCACCAACAGTGAGAGTGTTCATACCGAAGGTATTAAAAGTTTTCCCTCAGCTGTGCCTACACAATAGCACACTGTTTACCACCCACCTAATCCATGGTTGAGCTTTCATTAGATGGGGTCAAGCCGTTTTTAAAAAGAAAGTCCTGAGGTGAGGCTTGAATTGCTTTAGTTATTAATAAAGCAGAAGCCTGGAGAGCAGAGTCTCACCAATGCAGGGGCTGTGGGGGTAGACAAATCAGAAATGAGTATTCTAGCACAAAGACAGAGGTTTTCGCTGCGCACATTTGCAATTTTTTGGGAAGCTGCAGGGCCACATCACGGCACCTCTTTTTCCTGCAGTCCTACCCTATTTTTTGGACACATTTAGCAAGTAAATAAATTGAAAACTGAACTTACTAAAGGCTCCCCAGGGCTCTAACCCTTTACCCCTGGTGATTCCCATGTGGGGGGTCGACTCCACAACATGCATCTGAAGGCCCTTCAACATTTATCCACATGCACTCACCACAATACAACTGATAGGAAGGAAATGGCAAGCACCAACATCAATTTATAGAGGGACTAGGCGGTGCACACTGGGCTGGGTAATCAGTCACAGACTGGTAGACCATAACTCCTGCTTTGGCGATAGAAAACATGCAGCATGTTTAGGTCGATATCAGACAGGGCTGTTCCATGTACATGAACTATTGGAATCTAGAAACATCCACTCATGCCTTTGTCAAGGAATTTATAGAACATTCGCACTTCCTTTACAATTATAAGGCAAGCATCTGTGACATTATTTCTCCATTCTTGAAATCGTAAGGTGCATATGAATTCCAGTGTATGCTTCCTGTGACTCACTGCTCCTTCAATACATTCACTACAAGTTTTTACATACAGCTCGGTCAGTTCTTCCACCCTACGCCCCCAATGTGTCAAACCACCAATGCACTGCGAGGAGGTGACATATGACCTGTCAATTCCACAACATATAGCTGCTCTGATGGAGCTTTACCAGGGCCCACAATGTGCAATTCAGACAATCTTTACAGTAGCAGTGTTTAGCCCTATCCTTTATCCTCATTTCCTTGATTATTTTGTGCCTCTATACCCCTGTCGAGAGTCTGAAGATCCCTTCATGGGATAACTGAGCCCAAAGCCACCTACAGGAAGCAATCAAATGTGTAGACCCATCCAAACAGTAATTGAGCCTGTAGATCTCTAAAGGAGTAGGGGAATGAAACCTGCAGACCCCCTACCAAGACTGATCATGCTTGGAAAGTCCTGTGAAGACAGATCAAAACTCAAAGACACCTTCAACGTACACAGTAATGAAACCTGTAGGCCAATCCAAAAAGCAATTCAGCCTGTAGATATCTAAAAGTGTAGAGTAGTAATGAAAGAGTAACAAAACCTGCAAATGCCCTCCTGAGAGTAAGCCAGCAGATCCCCTACCAAGACAGATCTTAACTGACCAAGCCTGTAGAATCATACCATGATATAAAAAGCTTTTAGATACCTTCCAAAATTGATCAAGCCTGTAGACCTCAATGGCTATTCGATCTATTAGCCAACATTTTCTTTACAGTACCATTTTACAGGAATACATTGTCAAGGGTATAGAAAAATTAAAACATTTTCCACCTCATTTAAAATGGCAGTATGGTATTTGCACAGTATCTCTGTTCCTCACGCCACTCACTGACAGAACTCATTAAGCAGCTTTAGGCCCCTGAGAGAGCCTTTCATAAGCCAGATATTGGTGGCCTGACCTAGATTTCAGTGAAAGTAAAAAAGAAAGCTTTGTTCACTTCCCTGCCACCTCATATGGCAGCCTGTGCAGCTCACTCAGCCTGCAGGACAGCTCTGGTGCCAGATCTAGGTGGAAGCTGTTCTGTTAACCCCTTCCTTATTACATCTAAGATCTATCACCACACAGAGAATAATGTGTAGGAAACCACAAGCACAGAAAACATTTTCAACCACCATCCCTGAGAGCACGGCCCACCTCCCCCTTACACACAAGCATGCTTCCCTAAATTCCAGCACAGCTTGTATGTGAAGTTAATTAGGTTTGCCCAGGCCAAAGGCACTCATTATTTATTTAGAAAAAGGTCACTATGAAAAATCTATGAAGCAAATAATAAAGTATACAAATAGGTTAGTTTTAAAAAGCAATTAAACATCTAAAAAGGTTTCCCAAACTCAAAGTATTAACTGGAGTGATAAAAAAAAAAACTAGTGGGAAGTGCGCTAAACAGAGCCTGTTCACGGCCAGAGGCTATGTTTTAGATGAGCTGCAGGCCTTAACCTATTCAAAGAGCAATATTTATAACCTAAAGCACACCAAAAGACGCTTTAACAGATTAACAGCAGTAGGTACAGTGGTGTTTAGGAAGGCTCAGCACCCCCATTCTGCAGGCTCCATCTGCACCACACTTCCACCAAAATACAGAGCACTCACTTACACCCAAATCAGTGACATTAACATCACGCTTGGATTTCGTAGATAACAAGGTGTTTTATTCTGCACCTGAACATGTATGCTTATGGTATACAGGATTGTAAATGTATGGCCATGGAAAGTCTCCTGGGGAAGAGGGCTATTTTGTATGCTCATGGTATACAGGCTCGTAAAATTATGGCCATGGAATATCTCATGGGGAAAAGAGCTTTTCCTTCCAGCAATTAAGCATGCAGCGCCCTGGAATTGTGTCCTTTTCCATACTTGATGTACTGTATCAGGCCTCCATGCCTCAAGGAATTTCTTGTGCGTATGTACTTGGATTAATAAAACCTATTCTGATCATTGAAGTCCGTGGTGTATAAATTCTCCCCAGGTGGGGTATTCTCCATTATATCTTGGTAGTGATACATGGTTACAATTCGCATGCAGGTTGTGTTTTCAGGCTCTCAGCATCAAACACAGATAAGATAACATGACCTGCTCTCTAATTATTTATCAGCCTGCCCCTCCCTTGGAACACATATCATGAACAGGTAGCAACAAAGCTTCCTGATATGGAGACATGGCCAGCCCTTCCGAAACTCCAAACTGCATCTCCAAAGAACACATTAGGCTCGATTCAGAGACACATTCGTCCGGACTTCCGTAGCTGTCTGTGAAAGTTTTGGTGTGTGTTTGTCATTTTTTTGCTTTTTTTTCGTTCATTTTTCATTTGTATGAACGTTCGGGAATGCGTTTTCGATGAACGGAAGCAAATCGGAACATTTCCGTTAGTTCGGATCATTATCCAAACAAAATCGGAAATTTTCCGTTCGTACAGATAACTTCCGTTGTTGGGATGGGTTTCTGTCTGATTCAGAGAGTTGATTTCCGACGGACCACCACCCTATAAATCCGTTTCATTTCCGATCCACTTACGAGACCTTTGAGGGCTCGGATTGCTATTGTTGAACATGTTTTGCGGCTATGTGGATGAGTCTGCGCGCCTTTAGCACCAAGGCATTGCATGTATCAGCATGGCCGAGGCCATAAATTGTATAGCAATGCATACCTGAATCAATACATTTCATGTATGCCTTATAGAAGCATTTTAATGCTGACCTAAATTAGTCCTTAGCATGTAAACCTTTATTTTCCCACACATCCATATAATTGCTATATTTTTTTAGACTTATGTCCTTTGTGAATTATATTTGGATTGTTGAACTTGAATATTAATTTGTTGTAGGAGTTATTGTTTTAGTTGGTTACCTTTGTTTTGTGTAATTATTTTATATTTGGTTGCAGGAACTGCAAGATGTGCCACTCGCCCTTGCTCCTGATGCCCGTTCTTTGCCTGCAGAATGCGGGCCAGGGGTTCTCTAATCGGGCACTATGCAAAACCCGGCCCGTGGCGAGGGCCCTCTAGCTTTTGAAGTCCAGATTTAGGTGTTTGAACCATACAGGGGGGGGGGGCACTGCAGTATTACCCCAACAAGGTTATACCAATATTTTAATTTACCTTTTTTTCAACAGGGACCACACGTGCCAGAGTGGCACAACTGAGTGTCAGGGTCCTTCAGTTGGTGGGCGAGATGCAGGAGCTGCGCAACTCCTTGGGGACCACAGATGAAGAATAATGTTATGTGGCCTGCCATTGCTATGTATTTTGTTTTTTATAGTTGTAAAAATTTGAATTTTTCTAAATTTTATATTTTATGATGGAATAAAAAAAATGTTACATTGTCATTTCATTTCCAAAATACATTAACACAAAACTAGAAACTAGAAACCAGAAATATTTAAAGATGAATATTCACATGACCGAGAAGTGATTTGGGTAAGTTTTAGGGGGCTAAAATGGAAGAAAAACCTAACCGAGAAGTGGTTTGGGTGAGCTTTAAGGGTCCAAAAGGGAAGATGGAGGATAGTGCTAAGTGGTTTGGGTGAGCTTTAAGGGTCCAAAAGGGAAGATGGAGGATAGTGCTAAGTGGTTTAGCTAAACATTGTAGTAGAAGTGAGGGTGGTAAATATGTAGGCGAGCACTTTAATGAGTTAAGTTTGTAGTGCGCAGGCGAAAGATTGTAAGGATTTTTGTCTGGACGATTATTTATTGAAAAAGGGAAACAGAAACTAAGGGGAAACGTAAAGGATTCATTGGAGGATACGATGGGAAAAGGGCAAAAACGAGAGCCTACGTTGTAACGTGAAAATGAAACGGAAAAGTCTGGACATCCTCGTATTCGTAATCGTAATCTGCCGTACGAACGGACGGAAACTTTACAGAAGGTTTTCAATGCATGCACAGAATCGCTCGTACACTCATACGAGAACGGAAACATTTCCAAAAAAAACGGATCTGAACTAAAACTGAAGTTTTTTTTGTCTCTCTGAATCAAGCCTAATGTGCAACTTGATCTCAATGTCCAGGGAGGCTGCACAGCACATGCATGGGAGTTCTTCAGCCCCTAACATCACTGTTAACCTACTAAAGAGATGCTGATGCAATTTTATTTCCAGGGACAGATAAACGTTTTCAAAAATGTATCCCTGAAAATAATACTAAATATCAGAAGCACAAAATTAACTTTATTAGCTATGAAGATGATGACTGAAAATCCAAAAAGCCCTGACAATGAATACCTCCAAAGCCAACTGAAGTGCGGCACTAGCAACCCCAGTTTTCCCAGTAACTCATCTTGACCCCTCCTCTCACTGTGCATGCAAAGGATCTTCTTTAATTAGCATTCTTAGATGTGCACATTATGCCAAAATCCTGAATTGCCTCCTTCCTCCAGCTGCAAGAAACCACTGGCAGCCATTTAGGTATGTCCAGCGTGTGCAGTATATTAGTGCATGTGTCATGGGATCACAGGATTAAGGTAATGAATGGGCAAGCTGGAGGTTTTCTACATAAGGGGATCCCAAATTGGTATCCAACAAAAAAGTGGTTACATGAGTTTTGGTACACTTTAAAGTAGACCTAACCCTCTTGGCAACTGTGTGAGGTACTGCTCAGGCCTACATGGACCCCAACACATCTACTCTCGACTGCCTGCCTCAAAATAGATAGATACCAACCTTTTCCTTGTGAAAAAGCGGCCCCCCCAGAAGGTGTAAGAGCTTACACTCCACTGGGGTATATAGGAGAGTACAGAAGGTGTGAGAACTTACACTCCATTAGAGAATATAGGAGGGTACAGAAGGTGAAAGAGCTTATACTACCCTGGGGTATATTCGAGGGTACAGAAGGTGGAAGAGTTTCCTCTACACTGGGGTATATAGGTGGAATAGTTTCTACTCTATTGGGGGTATATATGAGGGTCCAGAAAGTGGAAGAGCTTACACTCTATCGGGGTATAAAGGAGGGAATAAGAAGGTGAAAGAGCTTGCAATCTATGGCCCACTCGAATTAACCTGTATCCATATACGGGCCCCATAGCAGCCACACAGACGTAATCTCTATAAACAAACACATCTTTACTTCTCTTTATCCCCATTTACATCTTTTGGTGGTTAAACGTTCTGGTGTGATCATTTCCCAGCCAATCAGAGACGCCCTTGGCTACTGGCAGTGTGGAATGAGAGCTCAGATAAGGTTTGGCCCCGTATCCGGTCAGATGCTTCACACAGAGTTGTATTTAGAATGGCTGTTGTGTGTGATGTGACGCAGGCTCCCTGCATGCACCCAGACAGCTCTGTTTCCTCACATTGTTTCAGAGGCAGCAGCAATGGCGCACACCGGCTCATCGCCTGCATTGCTGGGACACTGACCAGGAATACCAGGCTACATGCTTGTCAGGTGTACAATACAGAAAATACACACATACAGTATAAGACTGATATAGGAGTTTACAGGGTGTGATCTTTATAATGCCAAAGTTTCATATAACAGCATGCAGAAAGGTCAACCATGCCTTTTGGCCTAAGCCACACTAAAAGGCCATTCCAATTTGTGCCACCTACTAATTAAGTATGGACCGGTGAAGGGCTCTCGTAGGTAGACATTTGAGGACCAATAACCTAGCAGTGCAGGCACCTCAGAGTGCTTAGTGGTTGAAGCATCTTGACCTACAAGATGGAGCCAAGCACAAGAGCAATCCAAAGCATCCCTCCAGTGGCAGCGTTAGTCTCTAGCCACTGTCCCTTCTATGTTTGGAACTGTGACCACAAGCACTAGCAAGTGGTAATTAGGAGAGCACAAGAAGGGGGACATCCAAAGGTGCACTATGCAACAAGGACTTCTCTATGACATTGTGGACAGTATCCATGGATGTTGTGGCCTTACAACTAAAAATGCCAGCAGGTTTTCAGAGTGGGTAAGGGGGTTCAGAAATTCTTGATGGCAGCCCTGGTCTACTGGAATTTTGTAGGTGTATTCACAATATATATGTCATACCTAAGTAAAGGACAGTTGAGATAAAAAGAGGGACAGAGATTTGGTTCCAAAATAGAAGTAAGCTACATGGTAACACCTAACCAACACATGCTTAATGCTTCCCTTCAAGGGCCACCAGCAGGACAGGTTTTGCAGATCTCCACACAAAAAAATTTGAACAGCAGCATAGTTTTAGAACCAGCTATATGGAGATCCACAAAACATGGCCTGTTGGTGGCCCTAGAGGAGGGGGATTGACACCTATGACCTAAATTCATACTACTGGAAGAAATTGTGAAGACTTACCATTGCCAACACTGCACCCAGCATGTCAAAAGAAGTAGACAAGGGCTGCCAATTGGAAGTGAGCACTTTCAGTAGTCTCTTGCTCAGCTTTCCCAGACAGTGGGGAGAGTAAAGTGTTAAAAATCCAGCTTTGGCTGAATGTGGGTGCGTATTCCACCCCACTGACCCTGAATGGGATGTTCCCTCTGTGTACACACAATTCTCATATCACCTGCTGAGCCCGGAATCAGCTGCTCACCTCCCAGCATCATTAGAGAGCCGCCCAAGCCCCATCTGATCCCTGCTTTCCCCTGTGGCCCAATGCTTTGTTTACAGCCAGTTTCATGGGCAACAAGAGAGTTTCAGCTCCAGCAGCAAGGCACTAACTAAAAATAAGTTAGAAGAGGTGGCAAGACATGCACCATGGGATGTGGAGATGAAATTCATTTTATTCAGCTACCCTCAAACACTGCAATCACATTATTAAAGACAGAATCAACTGCCTTTTTTTTATTTAGATTTTTTAAATCCTATGTGTATAAGCATCAGTTATGTAAAGGCAGATTATAATGGGTGGATTTATCTTCACCCATCAGATAAAGTATGTGTGTGACCTGCATGGGACCATTTATACACATGGGACTTATTGTTTAAATGATACAAAGGTCAGGATGGAAAGGTCAGGCTGGGGAGCTTATTACAGGCTGCACATGCCAATTCCTTCCAGTACCCCTTTCTGCTTTTGCTTTCAGGGAAACCCCCAAAAGTCCTATGGACCAGGAGGCTTCAAACATGGCAGTAATGGTCAGCTCAATCCTAGCTAGGCTCCCATGCCCAAGAACTTCCCCCACAGCCATCATAATCTTTTTTCTGATCGCAGTTTGAGATCCATAATTAAATCTTAAAGTTTTAACACCAAGTTTTGAGCCCCTGACCTCATGGACCCTGATGCGCTGACTACCACCCTGCAATACCTAAAGCCTTGACACTTTTAGATAGCAGGCATCACAAACATCATTACCACCATTCCTGTTGTCACATGCCAGCCTCCCCAACCAAGGCTCACATTGTCTGTATTGTAGGGCAGAGTGGCAACAGAAGGCAGTAAACCCTGCACATTGCTGCACATAAAAAATTAATTTACCTTTTTCTAACCCCTGCTGTAGTACATTTTAGAAACAAAATGGCAGTTCATGGATGTGCAGGCCACCTGCAAACAGGAAGTGCTGCTGGGCTTCCTGTTACTCTGCATGGTCAATAATGTCAGTTGAATCCAGGCAGCAGCAGGGCTGAGATACTGGGAGAGGAAGCTCCAAAATGGCCGCTACCTTTCTATTCCAACTCTGCCAGGCTGTAAAGGCTGTCTGTTGTGACCGCTTGAATGAGCCTCATCATTGTCTGCATACGATTGGTTGTGCAAAAAAGGGAGAGAGCTCCCATGATGAGCATTCTGTCCCCTAAACAAACATCCCAGAAAGACAGCAGTTCCTAGAAATGTCAATGATCTTTATCTGACTGGGTTGTACAGGCAGGATGGGCAGGTCAAACCAGACCTTTCTGCAGTTCATAGGGAAAAGCACAATCCGGTCAGACAGGCTCTGGAGGAGAGTCAGCAGCTTTATTACCTAATTGGCTTTCCAGGTGGAATGCGGCTTTTCTAGGTGGTGTAGGAGATCCATCTGATTGATTTCACATCAAACTGCCACCCCCTCCCTCAATACCAGGGCTGCACAACATACACACCACAAGCGCATGAGAAATGAAACTGTGTGTGAACCTGGAGCCAGGCACAGCTGTAACCCAGGGAACCACCTCAACAAGTCTAAACACCAACAAAAATGAGGGGCACTGGGGTATTCCCAAAACATACACAGGAGTCGGTCATCCTGGACATAGATTGTGTGTGTGCATACTTAGGATGCCACCAATAAGCTATACACAGTGCAGAGCTGCTGAATAAATAATATAGTACAGAAACAGTGACAGCAATGAATCACAAAAATGCATACCAAGAGTGGATAAGCCATACTCTTCTGCTGCAGAAAAGAAACATTCAGAATTACCTGCTGCTCCTGTCACAGAAAAATGCACAGAATAATCATTGTTTCATATAGTGAGAAACTAAAACAAGTGCTCAAACAATTTATTGATAGACAGTCCAGGAGGGGCCCACAGGGGATTCCCTGGGACCCCAGTGGGCCAGTCCGAGCCAACATTATTGTCATAGTTTAGTAGTTCATGTGGCTTTATTGATGTTGACCATACACATGGGAATCTATAAATGTATTGGCAGAAATGTGACCATAAAGCTGATAAGGTGAAAATGACAGGCCATGGTCCACACTACCACTCTAAGGGAGATTTCACAATTCTGACTCTTTATAACTAGTGTACAAGAGGCAGAAACAAGCAGAGGGGTTCTTTAACAAAACAATCTAACTCTACTGAAGAATGGTTCAATCAGATCATAGAGTCATATTTCCACTGATGAAAAGATCAGATCTCCCAGTGTTCGGGCTATAAGCGGTTATCCACAATATAAACCAGACTGACAGCTAACTAGGGTCAATAGACTGGACCTGCTCTGATGTCGCTTGCAGGAATACCCCTCTGTCGTGACTCTACAGCAAAGGGGACCTAAACCCTTTTGGCATCTCTGTACCAGAGAGGGTACTGGTGGAACCCATCTACCTCTATTTAGGAAATACCATTTTCTCATGTAGCTGAATGGCTGTTATTGGATGACATGTGAGTGCCACACACTGTTTCCTGTACCCTGGCAAATTAAATGGTGAGTATCTCTCTAATGCAAAGCTCCCTGGGCTAATTTAGTATCCCCGTTGACAAGGACCCTTCATGCCACTAGGTCTGCTTTAAGAATGAATTTGTGATGGTCATAATATATTTGTGAAAGTAGCCAGAACACACGTTCTCTCATTCACCACTACCCCCGGACATTGCTGTCACTAGTGGAGAAAATCTAAGGGGATTTAGGTGTATCTAAGCACATAAGCAGTGCGAAAGCATAAGTTCCATAGAAATATTAGACCAGACCCTCAGAAAAGATTTCATCCTCATGCTCAGACATTGTATTCTAGTTCAACCAGACTGATCACATCTTCCATCGGATGGCACCAATAAATGGGTACCAATAATAGATAGTTGTTAGACTGAAAGCTTTGCCAAAATAATAAGTGCTGAACCATACAGCAGACCTGGTCACACTGAAGCATGCTCATGAACTCAACCTGCCCCTGACCTGACAGCACTAACATGCAAATGTTACTCTAAATCTAATCTAGAATCTGGTCTTTCACGGTGTGATGTGACGTGTTCAGCATGAAAGCTTTCTCCTTTACCTGTTACTATGGTAACCACAGTTAAGTTTAAACGAGCCCTTAGCAACTGCATAAAATCAGGGTCTGCCAGGAAAATTCCTGCTGATCAAACAGCCAATGCCCACCTACCCACCCCAAGGACAGCAAACGCAAAACGTGTTGTTCGCTTTGACAATGCAATGTGGACCTGCTCTGTAAATATCCTTCTTGACTTATCTAAATAAGACACTGCAATATGTGAATGGTCCTCCTCAACTGCCCTTTGCGAAGGGGTGTAACTGTATCCTGCTGCTCCTAGTAGAAAACCACCTGTTGGATGGAGATGCTCGTACCTAGCAAACGTCACCATCTATACATTACAGTTGAACAAACACAATGATGGAGCCAAGCATATCAGATTTGTTCTGTGGCACACAATTAGCTTGTCGCAAAAGAAATGTTCCAAACGTATGGACAGAGAAATGGTCATTTACCCACAACCCAAGATAGTGGCAACCCAGTTTCCCTCACAAACCTATACCAATTACCTAAACTGAAATGCAAGTAACCCGTGGGTCACTCTGAGTACCACAGCTCTGGTTCCTCCAACCCAAACTGGTGACCATAAACCTACCTGAAACTGATTTTACTCCTGTTGTCTAGACAGAATGCTGCCATGTTACTGTAGACATGACATGATTTCAATGCTGGCCACATACCTTACAACCAAAATACAGGTACATTTTGATTATTTTAATTTCACAACTCTTGGTGAGGGTCCTGAAAGTTGTACAGCCAGTTTGTAAAGTGTGTGTCCAGCTTAAACAAGCTTCACTGTATAGGAAACATGAATACCAATCTGGAACTGCAGATTCCCGTACCCAACCTGCAGTGCACAACTATTTCCTGTCCCCCATCAAAATATTGCATGCCCAGTTTTGAGGTAGAACAGTAGAGGCATCCTAAATCAGGGGTGATTGCATACCACCCAAGTGTCCCCGATTTGGAGGGACTGTCCTCCTTTTGAGTCTGTATCCCCCTGTCCCTCGTTGTTCTACTTTGCTACTTTGTGTAACATGCAAATCTGCATCAATAAATGATTCATTTGCCTATTTAAAGTGTTTATATTGTTTTAACTGTTATAACCTCTATAAATCTCCTATCCATCCCTCAAAGAGGGGACGTGTCCCTCTTTCTCACCCTGAAAAGTTGGTAGGTATGCTAAAGTTATTTTGGGCTGGAGGTCCACTTTTAACAGTTTTAGCTATATGGATCATTATTCCAAACACCGATCTTAGAATCTTTCTATAATATTACAAGATATTGTATAGCCATACTGTAAAATGCACAGATGGCATTAGCCCACATGGCTGATTGAGCAATCACATTGGGGTGTGTGGTCACAGTAAAGCAAGGTGCAAACAAAACCTTATAGCTTGTGGAATGAATAACAGCACACCCCACCTTGCTTACAATTAGAACACGATTCTTAATATTATGAAAGTACCCCCCGCCTTTACTTACCACAGGTTTGGGTTTGCTGAACTCTACTAGCTGGGCCAAGATATCCTCATCACTTAGCTGGTTGAAGAGGTGGGCATCATAGGCCATTGAGATAGATATCTCTTCCATCATCTTTGCAGGTAGTGCTGTGTGTAGCTTTGTCGCCAAAATAAAGTTTCAATGAGGTGTCAAATATGGGTGTCCCCTATATGAAATCCTTGCTGAAGAGGAGGAGCCTAGCAAAGTGGAACTTTCAGTTGCAGTTTGGCTTATGCAGGCTGTAGTGGGTTTCTGGGAGGGTCTTGTGTTACCTGAATTCTAGTCTCATCTGAGCCTTTCTCCCGGCCATTCACAACCCTGAAAGGCCCATTGTCTGAGTATGCAAATCACCTGCTAGCTGGAATGACAGTCCCTTCTCATATTCTAGTTTCAAGGTAAAGGTTGGTGGTCTCCATGTGGAAATCGGCTCCTGGTGGCATCCCTGCCGTCAGCAATGAGTAACCAGGAACCACTTGTATGTCGATTCTGCAGAATTCTTAAACTAAGGAGTCAACAGTGAAACTATTCTAAAAATTCCTCAGGATTGCTACATCAGCTTGCTCTTTGTGGAACGGGATGCAGTAAGAAAAAAAGGGCTCAGAAAGGATGAAAATCCAGATGGGATGGGTCACCTCACATCTGAGTCAACCTTTTAAGACTCCAAACGTCTTTGCTATGGCCTGATGACGCGCAGCGATTACAATCAGTACATCCAGGAGTGTTTGTTCAGCAAACAAAAATAAAGCCAATAGTACAATAATAGAAGCTGAGGGAATGGCAGATTCGGGGGCCCAAATGTTAAGGCTTGCTACAAAGGACCCCCAGATGAAACAGACATAAAACTAGCAGCACGAACAGGATGTCATTTCACTTTCCCAGCACGTCCATCCTCGCCTGTTTTTTTTTTTTTTTCCGGGAGTCAGGTCCAATATTTGCACAGTGCCATGACGGTGGTTTGCATCCCAATAGGCTGTGAAAACAGCAGCGAGCGGAGCAACAGGCGAGATATTAAGCCTCCATCCTGATACGATGGGGACATTTAACATGAAATATGGGATGACATCCTGGAGATTAGAGGCTTTAACTCCATAAGTGCTGGCATGCAGGCGCAGCTCCCGCACAGCTTCTCTTGGCAGGTTGTTGATCTGGGAATGCGCAGAGCAGCCGGAGCTCAGGTGGCGGTGTGCGGTGTACGAGCAGGATATAGCGAAAGCACAAAAGCACCTGCCTGCTGGCCTGATCTCATTGGGAGAGGCTGCTCCCTCCCATCAGACGCTCGGTGCTGTCACAGGCGGCAGGGCCAGTAAAATGTGAAATATGCTGTCACTGGCAAGGAGCCCAGCAGCAGCAGCAGCACCCGCAGAGCCTGGGTGGGTGCAGAGGATGGTGGAGAAGCAGAAGAGAACACCTGTTACAGGAGCTGCTGCCTCCTATAATCCTCCTGACCACCAGCCGGGGACACCATCCTTTCTAGTCAAGCAGGAACGGCTGCAGCAGCATGTTACAAGCATTCTGATCAGTTAATGAAAAAAATAGCATTCTGTGACCATAGCGGTGGGGGAGGAGGAGGGGGGAAGACACAGAGATACTGATCACCATTTCCTTAAAGTCACAGCTCACTAAGAGAGGAGAGCGGCAGTTAGCTGAGTGTCACATGCTGCAGCTATATGGTCCACTTTTGGAACACAATCTTTCTGGTCTCATGTGCTCTATATCCTGACATTAAAATGTAAATTAAAAGACCCTTAAGCAACCAAAAGTGATTATTTTTTTTATAAACTTTACTTCCAGCCTATGTGTTGTATAAGAAGAAGCATAGCCTATAGCTGCATAGTGACAGAGACAAATGTTGCTTCCTTTCTGTACATGATGCCATGTGAGTACAAAGCTGATAAACAAGGTGCAGGAGCCACAATGACGGGCCCCCCTGACCTCATGGCCCTTAGTATGTTTACTATCTCTCTATTCCATGTAGGTATGCCCCTGCTGCATATTATATTCTGATCAAAAACTGCACCCCCAGCCTCAGTGATCAGACTGATTAGGGATTTTAAAAATAAAAAAACATGAGGTTTATTTTGTTACCCCAATAGGGCTTATCGCTGGCAAGGGTGGTGGGTGGCTGGACTGCCACTTTACAGGGTACCAACATAATAAAGACATGCAGCCAGAAGGATATCGCACAGGGTGCCCCCCAGCTACATGATGTCAATGTGTGATACAATATAAACTTTTAAAAGTGGAAAGATCTTTTATAGCCACTAGTAGTTTCTTCAAAGAAGCCACTTTAAGATATACCGGCATACTTTTTTGTTTTACAATGACAATCTTGCTTGGGTGGAAAATCTATAGCATACAAATACTGGAGCCATATTTGGTGATTAAATCTCCAGTGCAACCTGGAAAGCAGATGTAACTGAATGCAATGGGGCCCCAGTGTGAATATTAACTGGGGCCCTTTCAAAGCCCATTCATTAACCTTTTTCTCTGTCTTAACTCAACTGAAAGCAGCTAGACAACTAAAGACTGAGACAGCAGAGACAATAGCGCTTCCTTTCTCTAAAGGATGCCATGAGCGCACAAAAATAATAAAAAGGTGGAGGAGCAGCAATGATGGACCCCCCCTGACCTTTTGGGTCCCAGTGTAGCACCTCCTATAGTTACGCCCCTGTTGGCAAGCTAAGCTCTATAACTGAGCCCTTTTACAAGTTCATAAACAAGTGGGCCCCATTGCTGCCATATAGGTGGCTGGTAAACCTAGGTATCTCAGATGAAATAATATTATAGATAAAAGATTGTGTGACTCGTATGCTTTTATCATTGCAGGTCTTCCTTCTCAGCACTGCATGTTGATCTCAGCTGAGAAGGAAGAGGTAACATTAAAGCAAGGCTGCTCTTGGGGTTCTAAGCTAACCAGGAAAGGAGCAACCTGAGTGCAACTCACCTCTCTCTGGGCTCATTTGTCAGCTGATGGGGTATGGGAGACTACCCTGTTTCCCCGAAAATAAGACCTATCCTGAAAATAAGCCCTACTAAGATTCTTCTGCTTTTTTTTTGCTAATGTGTGAAATATAAGCCCTACCCCGAAAATAAGCCTAGTTACAATTCCATAATCCAGCAGAGGGATGAGAGTGGCTGTAAAGGACACATGAGGACACATGAGGACACACAGAGGGAATAGGTGACCTCTTGTCATCACTGCCATTGGGTGCTGATTTTAGCTAAAAGAGAAAAGGGGTGAAGTTATGGCAACACTACACACTGGGACCGGAAGGCAAGTCTTGGGTCCAAAGAGATGTACCCATGTGGAAAAAGGGTTTTGTGAGGAGGGCAAATTTGGATATATTCACATCATTCCTGAAAATATAAAGAAAATTGAGTAGAAAAAAACAGCACCAACAAATTAAACTTTTGTCACTAAAGATGGGAAGTGGAGCAGGGGGAAATGAGATCAAGGCTGGAAAAAAGCTTATAAAACTAGTTTAACGCCTTCCCAAATCTGACTGAACCTACTGCAGTCAACATCCTTTCTCTTGTTTGTACCACCTAATGCATAAGCTTGAACAAACCATCAGATACTCACTTGAATAGCTAGAAAATAGCTAGCTTAAAGTGATACTGCAGGCAAAGGTAATTGTGATGGTCTCCATTTGGCACTGTCCTAGACTGTTTTCCGTTTTTAAATTGAAACAGAAATGGCCGAGATATAGAGGTTTAAATGTTCAGCCAATGACATAATCAGCTCAGTAGAGCGGGACAGGATTGCTGGTCCCTCCCTCTGCCTGCATCACAGATCCAAAGGCCAAACCCACTTTTTTCAGACGAGAAATCATAAGCTAAACCTGTAAACCTTGCCATTTCTTCTTCAATTTAAAAATGGAAGACAGATTAGGACAGTTTCAAATGTAACCCAACGCAATGCTGTATCACTTTAAGCCAACTTCAGTTAATCCAACATCATGAGGTCAGGGGAAAGTTCCTTTTAACTGAAAAAATGGGCCAAAACCCATGTAACCCAGCTCTGGAATGCAAACGATTTCAAAGGGTTACAGCTCACCCATGTTGTGCGGTGTGAAACCCCGGTTTGCTAGAACACACCTTGGTCCGGGGATCCCATAGTACATGCACCCCACAGCATCCCCTACTCTCTATCCATCTACCCCCCCCCCCCCCCCCGTAGCAGCTTGAAAGCATATCCAGAATCACTTGCCCACCAATCGGTTTCCACTGTAGTAACAACATTGAGTACAGCAATATTTAGGAGGAATATAGAAATGCCACTTGGTGACCCTACACAGCACACAGGGCATCTCACTGCTTATTTTGGAAACAAAATCCCAGGTGGTGATCCTGCTCTTATGTAGGATATAACATAATCCAATGGGACAATTACTCACATGCAACAGAGGTGGGATGTCCTATTAGAAGTGTCTATATCCAGGGTTTCCAAACTTTCTTCATCTACCACTTTACATTTCCTAGTCATCACAACTTCCCTGTTAGAAGGCTTAGGTTTGCTTTAAGGAGGACCTACACTGTATCAACTCTACACCGCAAGACACGACAATGCAAGCTTTTCAGCCCATATCCCAAGAGGCCAAATGCTGTTGGCCTGACAACTTGGCCACCTTGTGCATCTCATAAGAGGATGGTAATGATATCAGGTGCCTTGGGATACCGATGACATGGCAGAGCTCATACATAGACTCCTTGATTACAGAGGACATTTACATCCATGCAGTAAGCAGTGTTCACCTAGTTTATTTTGGGTCTCTGTCCAATAGCAGACTGGAATTTGGAGCATACATTCAAGCAACCTTCCTTCAACAAGGAGGCAATGGCTGCTGAAGTTTGTGCAGTGGCTTCTAGCCTACCTGTCGAACAAGAACCCAGTCTCAAAAAGTGAGTATTGCTCACTGGGTAGAAAACGTAGGTGCCCACAGGGACTGGCTTCCCATCAATACCTAACAATGTGTTGCAGATTAAGCCTGTCCCTGGGTTTCAAAGCCTAATTGTAGGTAAAAATTAAAGAAAAATGTCAATACTCGTACTCCCAAAGGATTGATCTTTAGCAGCTCCACCTGCTGCATTTGCATCCAGCATTAGTGTGTACCCCTGCTTCTAGTCACAAGGGAGCAGGCTTGATTGGCAGCAGAAGTTGTCACCATGCGGCCCTTCAAATTTAATCTGATAATTAGTGGTGGATTCCTATGTGCATGGCAGCTGACCAGTGAGTTCTCCATCTGCATCAAAGCTAGAAATGCAAGACTGGTTGAGATTTAGCCTGTCTGGGCTGCAATGGATCGATCCGGTGGGAGGTCAGATAAAGGCTTCCTTTATTTTTGCTTACTGATAGGATTTAATCAAGGTGATGACCTGTGTTAAATACCTTTAAGGTTTTTTCCACATCATTAAACACTACTACTGTCTAGTACAGTGGTAAAACGTAGTCATTTTAAAGTTAATTTCCAAACCTTTATATTATGCTGTACAGGTGAATGACAAGGAAACGAGTAAAAGGTGCATGGGCTGGGAGACGGTACACAAAGAGGCACCTTTGGGAGAAGTAACAGTATTTGGTCAAAATTGACACTTCATTGCTTCATTGTATGATGACACCAGGGAGGTGCCTGATCCTTCCGCAGCATTACAATCTTACTAAATACATGACCAAAAAAGGTTATACTGTATGTCCACCACCACTGGCATGTTCAAAATTGGATGCCCCACTATGTTGCCTAGAAAACCCACAATTTGGCCAAACTACTAACTTTGTGCATGTGCCCCACCCACAGCCATTGCTGGGTTGGCATGTGTGACAGTGGACCCAACTGGCCGCTGATGGAGAAGGAGAAAGCGTTCACTGTGGCTGTCACAGCACTGAAATGTGAAAAGGAGCATATTAACAATATTAAACATTGGACTAAGGACTCCTTGGAATGCTTTTCTTAAAGGTATTTAAAATACTGACAGTATAAAGTAACCTAATTTTGCTGGTCATCAGGCTATAACTGCACACAGGAAGAGCAGCATCATTTTTGGGTGCATGCAGTTAGGCTTAGAAGGATGATGCAATCCCTGTGGTAAGCTTCAGGCTGGTGACAACAAATGCTGCATTACAAAACAGGGGAAACAGTGTTGACACCAGACAGGGGCATTTCATTTAAGTGTCTTATTGGCCAAGTTACCTAGACAGATGTATGTCACAAAGAAACTCCAGTAACCTCCCTGTCTGGTGTCCACTAGAAACCACAGAGAAATGGCTAAAATGGGCAAGAATTCTCAAGCCCACACTGCTCATGCTGCACTAATGGCAACCAGTGAGAATTGGCTGCGTACAATGCACAGTTCACATTCTATAGGAGAACCCAATTAAAGTGATCATCTAGTCCTAAATGACTTTAGGTCCCTTTTCAATCTCCCCAGTGTGATCCTTATTTGGGATGCCCCTACAGTTAAGGCTCTTTAGAAAAGGGGACAGGAAAGAGCCTTGCAAGGAAACATGTCTCCTACTGGACAAGGGGTGGCTGCTGCAGGTAGATGAAGTTACTTCCTATCCTCATCGAATGGAGCATTGGTAGGAAAAGGAGAGTATCTCTCAAATGCAGGGCTCACCGATGGTGTGATGGAGTAGGTTAGGTTGATTGCTTAAACCAGACCAACACAACAAACAGTGCTCATATGCATCCCTCCCCCACCCCTGATGCCAACAGCATGCTCCTCACCCAGTCTCTCTTTGAATGGCGGGGGGGGGGGGCATCCACTTTTTTCAGTGGGGGACTCGTGTATGCATACTGGGCTGGTGAAAGCATGCTCTCAGCTTCAAATTCAGCAAGCCTACACAGGATTGAGTCTGCAGGTTGGTAGGTAAGTGTTTTTTTTATTTTTTACTGTACCTTTAATGCAAAATTAAGTTGAAATAAATAAGGGACATCATCGTGTGTGTGTAAAACCTTAGGGACTGTAATAAAAATAAAATAGCCCATTGGTGCCCAATATTGCCCATAGACAAAGCCAGACAGAGGGCAGTATGAAGCAGCCCAGCTCTGCAGAAGGCGACTGACATGCATACCCCATCACTAACCAAACAAAAGATCAGAAACCTCTTTTCAATAAGCAGTCGCAAGCAGATACTTCCTTAGGATGTGTTAATCAGCTGAAACTGCACTGATCATAACATGAAAAATTGCTTTGACATGAGAATTGCTTTGACATAAAGGCAATAACTAATGCACCACGGCCAGTGATACTGAAAAATGAGTACCGTTACATCTATAAAGCGATTGTTTCTTTATGTCCTCATGGACCTTTTTTTGTGTCTGGCTTTCAAATCCATGAGCCAGACTGCACCACCCTGCCCCCTAGGGGCTGTCTGGAATATAGCCAGGGCCTGTCGAGCACAACTCACCATTACTGAAACTTTGTTTTAATAAAGCAGGGTTTTTATTTTAGTGATATAACCGGTCACTTGTCACATATACCCTGAATATACACAGTGATTTTTAGCCCCCCTTATTCTAAGGCTAGCGATGAGTAAAGTGTGTTATAAATCTAAGATGGAAAGGTTCAGAACCACTGCTATCTATTTCTGCTGATAACAGTAGCAGCAAGTAATGGCCCGTTTGCACAAGCTGATAAATTGACTGTTCACTCAGCAATCAACCAACCATACAGATCTTCTGCGATTGAACGACTGCATTCAGAAGCTAAAGATTTGTTGGTTAAATGGTCGCTACAGCAATCACTAATGCGATTGCTTGTGTGCTCATTATCCTAGTAAAACACATTTCTTTGTGGGCAACCTCTGTGTTCACATTCCAGTGATGAACGATACGACAACTGACCGATTAACCAGTTGACAGTCATCGTTTGCTCGCCATTTCCATGGAGGGATTGTCACTTAATTGAGGTTGCTTGATTTCTTGTTCGATAATTGCTCTGTGTAAACGTGATGAAAGAGTCACTACAGACTACTACTAATATAAATCAGCAAGATCAGCAGCAGAGACAAGGAAAAGGAAGCTCAGTCCAGGCTCTCATTGTTCAGGAAACAATTGGTTGGCCCCAGGACTACAATGGATCAGAGGGGGAGCAGGTAAGTAGAAATCTAAAAAGAAATATTCCTACAGTTTAGCTTTGAGGGCCCCTCATACCGCCATATAATCAGTGGCAACCCACACCTACTGGACACTGCCACAACATTTACTGGGTTTACAAAAATCCCAATACTTGCATATGTAACCTTTAAGGGGGCCCGTCTATCTACCAAAGGCGAATCTTTATATAAACCTGTAATCCACAAATACCTTCTGAATACAGATCCTTAGCCAAATCTATTTGGGCACATACATATTATCTGTACAGGAGTTATTTTTTACATTTGTAGAGCCGGTCTCCCATTTGCAGCGAAAATATTATCTGGACTTTCTACAGCTTTTTGGAGTGTGTCTGGAACTTTTGCCCTTTTATTCAGAAGAGCATTTGTTCAGTCAGACATGGATGCTGAACAACAGGGCCTGGCTTACAATCTCCATTCATCATCCCAAAGGTGTTGGAAGGGGTTTAGGTCAGGGTTCTGTGGAGGCCAGTCGAGTTCTTTCACAAAAAAGTAACCCTACCAACACATTGGGGCACAAGTCAAGCAGGGGCAGAAAATGGCATTCTACAAATGGTTTCTATATAGTTTTGCTATGTTAAAGCATTTACTAAAGTGTCTAAAGTGACAACTAAAAATCAACCCCATAACATCATCCCTCCTTCTACAAACGTTACAGATACAACACATTCAGGTTGGTAATGTTCTGGCAACGTTCAACGTGTAACCCTGCCCATAACTTCCACATATACCTCTATACCACTCTGTAACCCACACATACACACATACTTACAG
Organism: Gastrophryne carolinensis; assembly: GCA_027917425.1. Lineage (NCBI taxonomy): Eukaryota > Metazoa > Chordata > Amphibia > Anura > Microhylidae > Gastrophryne > Gastrophryne carolinensis. Next base: position 441,269,097 of record CM051235.1, read on the forward strand.
TGTCCATATGCACATAGTTACCATGAACCCATAAACATTTCTGAGCCTCCAAAAGAAAGAGGACCGGGTCCCAATACAAGAAATGGCATGTGAAAGTGGCTTTATCTAGGCCCATTCAGATCAGATTCCAACACCGGATGCCCCCCTGTGTAAAACCTCCAGGGTCGCCAGCAAACCCAGGGCTTCCCTGTAGCTGTGGCGGGCCCCTGTGACCAGCTATTTAGGTGATGGCGGGAGTGCTTCCCAGTCTACAGAGAAGCTAGTCAACAGGCTGGGTCACGCCAGCTGGCATAGGCCTCAGCTGTGGAAAAACATGATTTTGAAAAAAGACTGGCAACAGTCAAGCCGGCCGCATCGCCTGAGGTAATTGGGCTGGGAGGGCGCAGATGAAAAGAAAAAGGGTTTTGTGACTCTTTAATATGAAGTACTGTAAGCAGGGGCATACATTCCACAGGGGCAGTGTAGACATGTGCCCCTGGGACCGTGGAAAAAGAGGGTGCTCGGCACATGCTGCCTCCATCTCCTAACTGTAAGTGTGGCTTTCTTCTATAATTCATAGTTTTCTATCTTAGCAATATTCTGAAAGCAGCATAATCAGAGAAAGAAAAGAACATCTTTGCTATAAAGCTCCACTTATTTGAGACGTGCTTCATGAATTTATTTTATTGAGGCGCTAAACATTAAGGTCCTTTTGTGTCCCCCATCGCAGAAGGCATCCTGATTGAGAATTTCCAACAAGTTATTGTTACATGAAAGCTCTAAGTTCGGCAAAAACTATTCATGCCTCTAAGGCAAACTTGGTTTTTGCCTTGTCACAACGGCGAGGGAGCAGAGGCTAAGTTTCACAGATTTCTAGGTTTCATTTAACTTGCAGGAATTCCCAAATCAGGATGCTAACCCTCATTGGGGAGGTAAGAGGTTGTAAAGGTTATAGTTACCTTACACCAGTGTTCACCAACCCTCTCCTCGAGTCACCAGGTCATGTTCTGTGGATCTCCACATAGCTCTATAGCTGCACTAATTCCTTCACCTGTGCTTCTGTGTGGAGACCTGCAAATCCTGGCCTGTTAGTAGCTCTTAAGGAGAGGGTAGGGGAATACTGCCTTACATCTTTTGACCCCCTGTGCTAAGGAGAGTAGCACCTTTCTTAATGTCGGACCTTTAGTGCAGAAAGAGTGTGTGCCTTTTCCTGACACTGTCACCTTGAAAATGGACCCTGTAGCTGCTGCATACTGCTCTACAGGGAAACAGTCAGAGGAGTAGCTAGGCTTTCTGGCACCTGGGGCAAAGATTCAAAATGGCACCCACACCTGTCCTCAGGCCCCCCTTTGGCGTCCCCCTGACCTGCTGTACCCAGGGCAAGTGCCCCCTCTAGGTACGCCCCTGGAACAGTAAGTATATATTCAAGTTCCTGCTAACTGGATAAGTGATTGTACAAGTGTAAAAGCTAATTCAAGGTTGGCAAAATTTGTCAGAGGATACTTCACTTATTTTTTTAGCTGGTAGACATATCCACCAGCACACATTCTAAATCCAAGTGATTTTATCCCATGTATACTCTGTACTCGGGACCCAGATCCCTTCTTCAAGTGCCCCTGAAATGCTGCACCCGGCATATATGAAATATAATCACTTGAATATAAAAGGATGTTTTCAGGTGGATATTTCTAATAGATGTGCATTTGTACGTAACCAAGCTTCCCCAGATGTCCACCCGTATAAGCATAGAAGTTTAGATTTGGTACGTATTATCACCCTTTGTTCCAAGGACTATTTTTAGCTGGATCTAATATAATATCTGTGGACACCTGGAGACAGCCCGGGCCACCTGATCCTGGAACATCCGCTTTGGTGGCAGTAGTGGTGGGGCGAAACGTTTGCAAATCAGGAGTTTGTGTGTTATATAACACTCCCTTTTTAAAACTAGATTGGGTTGCAGTTATCTCTTCTAAGATGTGCAAGTTTGGGGCTTATTTTTAATAGGAGGCATTTTGGTGTGGTGGAATATACCTCAAAGTTAAAATGAAAAAAAATGGAAATAGGAGACATGTCTAGAAGGTGCTGTATGTTCTGTGTCAGAACATTAGAGGGGCACTATTTCTTAATTTAGAGACATCCTATAGACATGCAAATTACCTGTAGGGATCTTCCCAAATCTTACTGCCATTCATTGTCTGTATGCAGTTTCAGCCACACATACAGAAACTGGTGGCGGAGTTGAGGAGGGGGTTCATAACTGTTGGGCTTAATGAAACTCCCAGTGTTATTGGCTTGTAATTGACCAAAGAACAATAGACTTTGGTTCATGGCTTTTTGGTCTTTGGTAACAAATCGTTTTAGCTCAGATAAGGTACTAAAATGTGTTGAACTAGAGGTAAACTTACAGTTAAGGGGTTAAGGGTCACCTGTGTGATAAAAACACCTATATTCACCTCACTTGTCAAAGTCTGATGAATAAAAGGAAACCACATAAGCATTGGGTTTTCCTAAAATGGCAGATGGCCAAAGCGGTGTAATTCTAACAGCACTTGTCAACTTTTTAGGAAATTCCAGTATGCTCCCCACCGGCTCCTCTGTGTGCACCTGCTTGTGGTTGTGAGGGAGAGCAGGCTACCTCGTGAATTGGAAGCAGGGGCATACCTTATAACTGTGCTTATCAGTGATGGACCCTTAGAGGTCTTTTAGAGCTGAATAAGAGACCACTGTCAGCATTGGAGCATTTAACTAAAAAGGATCATATTGTCAGGCTGTGAAGAACTTATATTCCAGGAGGTATATGTTAGCGTTTTTCTTTTCCGAAGAAACAAACCCTCCTACATTTGGGAGGATCTTTTCTGTATTATAAAGGAATACACAATTAAACTTTTTTGTGACCATTACATTGTCTATTTTTTCATGCATGTTTAACAAAACTTAAACCCTTTCTTCCTTTTTTTTAGATGATTACAGTGTTCTGTCTTGCTTTACTAGTTTTCAGGTTGCAGTGAAGTCTTAATGAGCAGTTGGATTTCCTTAAAAGGGAGAATCAACACTGAACCCCTCCACATCAAGGCCTGAGGGGATGAATGCCAAACAAAATGCAATTCTGTGATTACTCACCTGCAGAATTGGTATTATATGTATACAGCATGTCCTGCTCCAGAGATAATTCCTTACGTTTGGGTGATACATCCACAAGATGGCGCTGGACTGCAGAGACCGCAAAAAAGTGGCTCCTCCCGGCCCCTTATATTCCAGGGACCTCCCACAAATTCCCCAGTATTGACAAGCAGTTAGCAAGAAGCCAGGAGAACAACAACCATAATCAAACTATTTTAACCATGATAACAACCACCATACAGAGGCACTAAGAATAATGAAAACAAGGGCGGGGTGGAGCAGGACGTGCTGTATACTCATAATAACAATTCTACAGGTGAGTAATCACAGAATTGTATTATTCTAAGTATACAGCACGTCCTGCTCCAGAGATAATTCCTTACGTTTGGGACATCCAATAGCAGTGTCCGTAAGGTAGGGTGGGATCCCCAAAAGCAACAACATGCAGATTAAACCACTGCCACCTGCAGAACTTTGCGGCCAAAAGCAGCATCAACTGAGGCCCTAACATCAACCTACATCAACCTTGTAAAACTTTGAAGAAGTATGAACAGAAGACCAAGTAGCGGCCTTGCAAACTTGTTCAACAGAAGCCTGGTGCTGAAAGGCCCAAGAGGCACCAATAGCACGAGTGGAATGAGCAGTAAGGCGGAAGGGAGGATCCTTCCCTTTAGCAGAATAGGCCTGAATCACAGCCTGACGGATCCACTTGCTGATCGGGGTGCCCCACCGAAGTGGACCAATACCCAGGATAGTCAAAATCCTGGGTGTTGGTCCACTTTAAGCGTAAGAATGGACAAAGCAGCCTCATGCACAGTCTCAAAAGGAGACCCCTGCAAGGCACATAGGACCAAGTTCAAGTCCCAGACTGGTAACATAGGCTTACGTGGGGGGCACACATGAGTAACCCCCTGGAAAAAAATCTTGACCAGATGATGCTGAGCAAAAGATCTCTGAAAGAAAACAGCCAAGGCAGAAACATGACCGTTAAGAGTGCTGAGTTGAAGCCCTAGATCCAAACCATGTTGGAGAAATTCCAGAATCCTAGGAATAGAAAACACGACAGGGAAGAGATTTAGCCTCACACCAGTCAATGTAGGTACGCCAAACCCTATAGTAGATGGAAGAATAGGAATTTTTCCTAGCCTTGATCATGGTGTTAACAGAGGCAGGCAGCCCCTTTTCCAATAAGATGGAGGTTTCAGCAGCCAGGCCGTTAAAACCAGCGTTTGTAAATTGGGGTAGCGTAGCCGGCCCTGAGTGAGAAGGTCTGGATCCTTGGGCACTTGGGTACTGATCTACCGCCAGCTGCACGATGTCTGCGAACCACACTCTTCTTGGCCAGGGGGCCACCAGGATTGCTGGCACCCCTTCCTCTGCTATCTTTCGCAGAACCCTGCCCAACAGGGGAAACGGGGGGGAAGACATACAGTAGCTGAAAGCCCTGCCAGGGCATTGTCAGAGCATCCATGGCTAAGGCCAGAGGATCCTTGGACAGAGACACAATGACTGAAAGCTTGTGAATGTGACGGGACGCAAACAGATCCACATCTGGCTGACCCCAATGGTGACACCGAGAGCGAAACACCCTGTTGCTGAGGGACCATTCCCCCAGGCGAGAAGTCCCCCTGCTCAGAGAGTCTGCCTCCAGATTCTCCACCCCCGGAATGTACACAGCTGAGATGCATGGAACATTGTCCTCTGCCCAGGACAGGATCAGAGACACTTCCTTGAGGGACCCCTTGCTCCGGGTCCCTCCCTGATGATTGATGTAGGCAACCGCCATCTGGTTGTCCGAGCGTACTTGAACAGCCCGACCCCGAAGGTGCGGGGTCAAGCGGGATAGAACCAACCTGATCGCCCTCAGTTCCAGAATGTTGATAGGGGTGTGGGCCTCCTGAGGGCCCCACTGCCCCTGGAATGTAAGGGATCTCCAGAAGCCCCCCCCCAACCTGTCAGACTGGCATACGTGGTGACTGTCTCCCAGCAAGGGGCCAGAAAGGATCTGCCCACCAACAGGTTCCTTGAGTCCAGCCACCACGAGAGGAACCGCCTGGCTAGGGGGGACAGAACCAAAACCTGATCCAGGGACACAGGGTCCCTGTCCCATACAGACAAGAGGTGGAGTTGAAGAGGCCTCATGTGGAACTGAGCAAAAGGAACCACCTTGAAGCAGGACACCATCAGGACCACCAACTGCATTCCCTGCCTGATGGAAGGATGAGGGAAGGGCAGGACAGAAGGAGCTGAGCTTGTGCTTGCAGACTGTCCACCTTTTGCTGAGGAAGAAAGATCCTGGCCCGAGCTGTATCCAGATTCATGCCCAGAAATGGCTTCACCAAAGTGGGAGACAGGGAGACAGGCTCAGCAGAGCCATAATGCCCGCCAGCACCTTGGTGAATACCCTGGGAACCGAAGTGAGACCGAAGGGCAATGCCACAAACTGGTAATGCTGATCCTCCAGAGCGAACCTGAGGAATCTCTGATGACCTGGAAAGACTGGAATATGGAGGTAAGCATCCTTGATGTCCACAGAGGTCATGAAGTCCCCTGGGCGTAATGAACTTACAGCTGAGCGCAGAGTCTCCGTGCGAAAACGCCTGGATCTGACAAACGGCTTGAGACATGACGCTTCCAGACGTGAGCAAAGAGCCGAAGCCGTCCCCCCACCCGGATGGGTGAGGACGCCTCTTCATGCCTGAGGGGGCTTGGGGGAAGACTTAGACTTGGAACCCCAGGAGGGGCCAGGGCGGCCACTCCCTCTGCCCCTGCCCCAGAAATCTCCCCGGGCCCCTGCAAATGAAGCTCCCCTTCCCATTCTGGACCCACGGTAGGAGGGAAGAAAGGAACCTGAACTCCCGAAAGGGCCGAGACTGTCTCTTGCACTGGGGCAACCTGCCTCCCTTTGCAAACAGGTCCAGGCAATCCCGAAATAGATGCAGTCCTTTAAAGGAGAACCCAGTGAGAGCCTTCTTGGCAGCGTTGTCAGCTGCCCACTGGTGCAGCCAAACCGAGCGGCGTATAGCCACCGCCAAAGCAGAAGCCCTGCCACACATTCAACGGTATCATCCAAGGCAGAGAGGACATATGCAACAAATTCCTCACAATGCAGAAGGGCTCTATAATCTTCACTAGCAGCATCAGCAGGAGCCCCATCTAAAATACTCTTGCAAATGCAAAGGCACAAACCGGACGCAGCGGGGAACCCACACAGGCAAAGGCATGGGAAGCCAGCTGATCAATGCGCCAGTCCTCACCATCCTTCAGGGTAGTAGAGTCAGGGGAATGCATGACAGAAGTGTCGGACAACCCCAGAATTGGTGCATCCACTTCGGGAGGGGACGACCAACGCTTAACCACTTCAGCAGGAAAGGGATACCTCCTATCCCAACTCTTAGGCACCCCCAGGAGCCTGCTAGGTCGCTCCCACTCTTTGAGCACGAGATTATTAAAGTGAGTTTGCTCAGGAAACTCCAAACGTGGCTTAGTAGTGTGAAACAACTCCCCCTGCTGCCGAGAAGCCGCGGCAGGAGGAGAGATAGAAAGCACTTCAAAAATGTGAGCCAAAAGCCTGTCAGTATCATCTGGAGCCCATGGGTCAGAGCCAGAATCAGCATAACCCTTAGGCTGCTCATCAGATGATTCTGAATCAGAAAAAATTCCCCCTCTTCCAGGAGGGCATAGCCGGCCAGGTCAAAAAATTCCTCAGCCTCCATAGGAAAAAGGTTAACGCCAGGCGCCAGATGCCACCTCTTAGCAGAGGCCTTACGAGCCGTAGAGCCAACAATCAGCTTCTCAATGCTAGCCACCCTGGTAGACAAATCAGGCTGAGACTCCCCACTGGTATGCACCTCACTTGGAGTCAAATGTAAGCATGGGGGGAGTAGGCGAAGCCACACGGGGCGCAGGCCCAGCCACAGGCAACCCAGATTGCAGCGCAAGCGCCTGCTGGGCACAGGGTACGCAAACCCGCACATTGTCATCACTAGTAGGGGACACCCCACATGCCACACACAGCCGGGCTTGTCCCGAAGGAACCCCAAGCACATTATCCTGAGAAGCCTCCATATGCTGATTATCTCGGCCCACAGGCCAATAGGGATTTACGCTATAAGGCCACCTGGGATGCCCCAATAGTACGCTAGGGAAGTGGGAGGTAAAGGCAGAATAGGCCTCTAATAGCAAACTAAATAGAGGGGATAGGCCGGGAGAAACCACAATTAAGTTTGACCAGCCTGCAAGACATAAACAGAAAGGTCCCGTAAGCGGTATGCATACATAAGATATAAAAAGTAAGCCAGCCTGCAGGGGCACTTACGGACCGAGGTACGCCAGCCACGCAGCGCGAGGAGAGCAAAATGGCGCCCGCAGATACCTTGAGGGGCGGGCCACGGAGACAGTGATGAAAAACGCGCCATCCGCAAGGCCCGCCCCCCGAAGAGCGCAAAGGCGGCCACGTGACCATGCCAGCCAATGATGGCGCAGTAGCGCCTGAGGTAAAGTCGCCGCGGAACGGCGTACAAGCGCCCGTGGCGGTGGTGGTATTTTTAAAAAAGAGCAACCAGTGCAACCAACACATGCGGCAACACGAAGCCAAAGCATACCACGGAATACAATCCCAAGGAGTGAAGAATACACCCCCCCCCCCCCCGAGAAATACCAGTGAGAGCGAGGGAGGGCAGTGGCCAACCTAACAAAAGCCCACCGATGGACAGGGGTCGAGGGGCGCGGGAGGGGCGCGGGAGGGGCATCCCATAAGGCTCACCATGGGCCTATACTGCCTACCCTTTGGTAGGGAATTGCGGTCGCAGCAGCGCTCCTTAAGCACCTGACAGCGGTGCTACCTACCGTCACCCGACCAGTGCAGCCAAAGTTGGGAGGCAGAAAAATACCATTTTGTGAGTACTCACCTGTAAAATGGATATTGTCAGTGTGTCACACACCCCGCTTCCCCTTTAATTCTGACGATAGGGTTATCCTCCAGCAGGAGGCGACGTTGCAGAGAGAAGTCTTGAAAAACGAGCCCCTTTCGGTCTACATATACCTGGGACCTCCCACTTAACACCCAGTGAATTCAAACAGCAGTAAGACAAGGTACCAGGAAATCCAACGGTAACCCTCAAAATAAAATAAAAGAAAGCTTCACCATATAGAGGATCCAGGATACCAAAAAAGGGCGGGTGAAGCGGGGTGTGTGTGACACACTGACAATATCCATTTTACAGGGGTGGGTATCCGACAGCAAAATGAAGCATAACTTAACGGCTGCAGTCTGCAGAACCTTGCGGCCAAACACAGCATCCGCTGAAGCCCGCACATCAACCTTGTAAAACTTAGAAAAAGTATGAACAGAAGACCAAGTAGCAGCCTTACAAACTTGTTCAACAGAAGCTTGGTGCTGAAAAGCCCAAGACGCTCCAACAGCACGAGTAGAATGAGCAGTGATACGAAAAGGGGGAACCTTCCCCTTGGCCGAATAGGCCCCAACAACCGCCTGACAAATCCATTTGCTAATGGAAGACTTAGCCGGAGCCAAACCCTTCCTAGGCCCACAGGGCACAACAAAAAAGGCATCAGTTCTGCGAAAAGGAGAAGTAGTAAGCAAATAGTACTTAACACAGCGTACCACATCCAAACAATGCAAAATCCTCTCCTTGTCATTCTTAGGCTTAGGGCACAAGGAGGGAAGAACAATATCCTGATTCAAATGAAAAGCAGAAACAACCTTAGGAAGAAAGTCCGGTTTGAAACGAAAAACCACCTTGTCCTGATGCCTCTCAAAGTAGGGCGCCTGAATCGACAAGGCCGCCAACTCCGAGACACGCCGAACCGAAGTGATAGCCACCAATAAGGCAATCTTCTGAGTCAAGGTAGAAAGAGCAATATCCTGCAAGGGCTCAAAGGGAGGAGCCTGAAGAGCAGAAAGAACCAGGTTCAAGTCCCAAACAGGGAGCAATGGCTTCCTGGGAGGCCGCACATGCGTAACCCCCTGGAAAAAGTTTTGACTAAAGGATGAAGCGCAAAAGGCTTCTGAAAAAAGATAGACAAGGCAGAAACCTGCCCTTTCAAAGTACTCAGCTGGAGACCAGAGTCCAGCCCTGATTGCAGAAAATCCAAAATCCTGGAAACTGAAAAGACCCTACAAGGCAAAGATCTAACCTCACACCAAGTGATATAAGCTCTCCAAGTCCTATAGTAGATGGTAGAAGAAGACCTCTTCCGGGCACATTTAAGAGTCTTAACAACCGAGTCAGAAAGACCCTCCTCCTTCAAGATGAAGGTTTCAGCAGCCAAGCCGTCAAACCCAGCATTGGTAAATTGGGGTAACACAGCCGACCCTGAGTGAGCAGATCGGGCCGAAGAGGCAGAACAACCTGATCCACCGCCAGCCGAACGATGTCTGCGAACCACACTCGCCTTGGCTACCTTGGAGCCACGAGAATGGCGGACACCCTTTCCACAGCCAGCTTCCATACCATCTTGCCTAGCATGGGTATCGGAGGAAAAAGGTACAGAAACCCCAGTTCCCCCCAGCTCAGAGACATGGCGTCCACCGCCAGAGCCAGAGGATCCTGAGAGAGCGACACGAAGGTCGGAAGCCTGCAATTGTGATGAGAGGCAAACAGGTCCACCTCCGGTGTCCCCCACCGGAGACACAGAGACCGAAAAACTTGAGGATTGAGAGACCATTCCCTCAGACGGGAAGAGCACCTGCTCAACAGATCCGCTTCCCTGTTTTCCACACCCGGAATGTAAACTGCCGAGAGACAAGGAACATGGGCCTCCGCCCAGGTCAGGGTCAGGGACACCTCTCTGAGGGCACCCAGACTGCGAGTCCCTCCCTGATGATTGATGTAAGCAACCGCTGTCCGATTGTCCGAGCGAACCTGAACCGGAAGGCCCAGAACATGCTGAGTCAAGTGAAAAAGAACCAGACGGATGGCTCTCAGTTCCAGAACATTGATGGGCAAGTGGGCCTCTCGAGGCCCCCACTGCCCCCGAAACTGAAGATCCTTCCAGAATCCCCCCCATCCCGAAAGACTGGCGTCCGTGGTGACGATTTCCCAAAGAGGAGTCAGAAAAGACCTGCCCCTCAAGAGATTGGTCGAGACCAGCCACCATTGAAGGGTCTGCCGGACCCGGGAGGACAATTGGAAGGGCCGATCCAACTACCGTGGTCGCCGGTCCCAAGACGCCAACAGATGAAGCTGAAGCATCCTTGTGTGAAATTGAGCAAAAGGAACTGCCTCGAAAGAGGCAACCATCAACCCTACCAGTCTCATCCCCAGACGGATGGACGGTCGAGGATTGGAAAGAAGGAACCGAGCCAATTCCTGAATCAGAAAAATCTTGGATTGAGGCAGAAACACCCTGTGTTGACAAGAATCCAACTGCATTCCCAGAAAGGACACCACCCTGGCCGGGGCAAGGGAGGACTTGGGATAGTTGATCACCCAACCGAAGCTTTCCAGCGTGGAGACCACCGTCCTGGTGTCCATCTCCGATTGATTGAGAGAAGGAGCCATGATGAGAAGGTCGTCCAGATAAGGTACGATGCGAATGCTTTGAGTTCTGAGAATGGCCATCACCCCTGCCAGCACCTTGGTGAACACTCTTGGAGCCGAGGTAAGGCCAAACGGAAGTGCCACGAATTGAAAATGCCGATCCTCCATCACGAACCCGAAGAAAACGTTGATGAGCCTGGCAGATGGGAACATGAAGGTAAGCATCCTTGATGTCTATGGACGTCATGAAGTCCCCCTGCCGAAGAGAACTGATGGCCGATCGCAGAGTTTCCATGCGAAACTTCCGTGTACGGATGAACCTGTTGAGGAACTTCAGATCCAGAACGGGGCGAACCGACCCGTCCTTCTTGGGCACTGAAGAGATTGGAGTAATACCCGAGGCCCACTTCCAAGTGCGGCACCGGCCGGATGACCGCCATTTCCAGAAGATTCTTCACCGATGCCAGGAGCCCCTGCGCGGCCAAAGGATCGGTGGGCACCCGAGACCGGAAAAACCGCGAAGGAGGGCGAGACTCGAACTCCAGCTTGTAACCGGACAACACCACCTCCCGGATCCATCAGTCCAGAACCTCCTGGTCCCAAACCTGGGAGAAGTGTCGCAATCGTCCCCCCACCCGCACGGGTGAGGGCACCCCCTCATTGCTGAGCGGGCTTGCCAGCAGGCTTGGGCTTGGCGCCCCAGGACTGACCGGGACGGCCACGGCACCTCCCCCGGGTCCAACCTGCACCCCTGGTAGCGGGAAAGGAGGCCCCTCTGCCCGCTCTGGCTCCCCGAAAGGAGGGACTGAAAGCAGCCGCTCCCCGAAAGGAACGACGCGGCCTCTTGCGTAAGGCAACTTACCACCCTTGGTAACCGAATCCAATTTGTCGCCAAACAGGCGCAAACCCACAAAAGGAAGAGCTGTAAGCGACTTCTTAGAGCTAAAGTCCGCCGTCCACTGACGTAGCCATACCGACCGACGAATAGCAACCAACAGGGCCGCGGTCCTGCTACACATCGCAAGTGCATCGTCCTGGGCGGTCATGACAAAGGAAATAAACGACTCACACTGTTTGAGAGAAAATAACTCATCACAAGTGGGATCAAGATCTGCGTACAAATCTCTAACAATGGACCTGACAGCCATCAAAAGAAGCGCAGAAGCGCAAACCGGCCGCAGTGCCGATCCAGCACTGATAAAACCATGGCGAGCCGATTGATCAATTCGACAATCCTCACCATCCTTAATGGTAGTAGTGTCAGGGGAGTGCAACACAGCCGTGTTAGACAGCCCAAACACGGGGGCATCAACGTCAGGGGGAACAGACCAAAGCTTCACCAAATCCTCCGGAAAGGGATAATGCTTATCCCAACTAGGAGGAACTCCAACAAGGTGCGTAGGCTGTTCCCATTCCTTAAGGACAACCCTCACAAAGTGTTGTTGTCTGGGAAATACCAAACGCGGCTTGGGCACATCAAACAACTCACCCTTTGGCGGGGGGGCGCCTCAGGCGGATCCAAAGCCAAAATCTCAAACATTTGAGCCAAAATGGAAGAAGTGTCAAGGAACACCCCCGCAGCCTGCGGTACCAAACAATTGCTGGTCTGCAGGCTTGTCCGACTCCTCTAGGAGCTCCCCCTCTTCAGCCGGGGGACAATCGGACCAATCCAACACTTCCAACACCTCATCCTCTGGAACAAGCGACGCCAGAGAAAGGTGCTTCCGCTTAGCCGTAGCCTTCTGAGCCACTGCGGCGGAAAACATCTTCTCGAGGCTGGCCAACCGTGCGCACACCTAGGATTGCGAATCCCCACCTTTGACAACGTCACACGGGGTCCGGAACAGGTGGGGGGGTGTAGGAGATGACGGAGGATGCGAGGAGCCAGAAGCCGGAGTGCCGGACTAGCGTGCAATATTCCGCTGTGCACATGGAATACATATTATGACATCATCGCCTGGGAGCGGAGCCCCACAACCCCCACACAGCCTGGATAGCCCCGAAGAGCCATTTCCGGTAATGTCGGAAGCCTCCATATGGTGAAATTATGGTATTCGCAACAACCCAGGGAATTACGCAGTATGCAACCCGGGATGCCCCCTTATAATTTAAGTCCCGGGAGTGGGAGGATTTTAAGCCTAGGAGAATCCCAATTGGAAAATAAGACTAGCCAGGTATATCAGACCGGGAGACCCACTGCAGCGAGGGGATCCCAGGATCTGTAAGGGGAAGAGACCACAATCAGTCCCAGTGAAAACAAGGCACCCAAGAAACTACAAAAAGAGTTGCCAGCATGCGCACACACACACACCAACACAACCACTCAGAATGTAAAGGCAAAATATATATACAATATATACAAAAGCAAGAGAAGTATATACAGCCAATAAAAATATATATATATATATATACATGTATAATTATATGTACATCCAGGAGGGGAAGAAAAAGAGCCATAAATATATATGACAGGGATAACTGCGCAAGTGACTGACCACCAGCACACACTGCATAGTCACACAAGCAAGGCAATCAAGCAAACACCAATACTTGCAATGACGGCGCCCTCCTCAGCCGAGCCAGGGACCCGTGTAAGCGACAACTCCGGAGTGAGGGAGTAGGAAGGCGGGCCGGGCTCAGCGCGCGAAGCGCTCCGGCCCTGCCCCCCGCCAGAGATCCATACAGCGCGGGCCGCGAAGGAGCGCGGCCCCGCCCACCAAACAACGAGCACTGCGACCCGCCAAATGGCGGCGCCGCGTGAAGTAAACGGGCACCAACAGACACCCCACCATAGGCTAAAAATTCATTTGCCACAACAAAATACAAATGGAACACAAGAGAAGGAAAAGTTTAAATAAGCTAAACTGAGCCCCAGCAGCTCGGAACACGCACCCGCACGCCGCGGCGCCAACCCCGCCACCTGCCAGCACTCGCACCAAACACACAGTGAATCACACACAAAAGTGTAAAGCACCCCACACAAGCCACCCCCCAACGCGAAGGGAGAAGGGACCAAGCGGGAGAAGGTGGGGCCAAGGGGAACACCGGGACGGGGGCATCCCAAATCTGGATCACCGTGCCGGATAACCGCGAGCGGAGGAGATAAGCTCCTAGGCACCATGGGGTGCCATCTACCATCGCCCTGCCAGCAGCCTAGGCTGGGAGGCTTCCATTATCTATCTAGGCATACAAACAATGACTGGGCAGAAATAGACCAAGAGGGGGGTACCGGGGTTTGCCCCGGCTGCCTGCAAGCAGGAGACTTCTTTCTTCTGTCTTGTCGCATCTTGCAGAGAGAAAACACTGGGTGTTAAGTGGGAGGTCCCAGGTATATGTAGACCGGAAGGGGCTCGTTTTTCAAGACTTCTCTCTGCAACGTCGCCTCCTGCTGGAGGATAACCCTATCGTCAGGATTAAAGGGGAAGCGTGGTGTGTGACACACTGAGAATAAAGAGGAACGGGTGGGAATAGTCCTACAGGGCCGCAGGCTAATAGCCCCGCTCACCTGCAAGTAGAGAGAGACATCTTCTTGCCTTCGCAGCGCCGACTGCAGAGAAGAACTGGGAATTTGTGGGAATATAAGGGGCCGGGAAAAGCCACTTTTTTGCTGTCTCTGCATTCCAGCACCATCTTGTGGATGTATTACCCAAACGTAAGGAATTATCTCTGGAGCAGGACGTGCTGTATACTTAGAATATAGCCGCAATTGAGCCAGAGCATGCCACGGTCAGTGGTCAGTAAAGCGGAATATGGCCTAATTCAGTCCGAATCCAAGGAGGTTTTAAGGCAGAACAAAACCCCTTTTCTGGTCCCCCACGCTCGCCCTTTTACTTTGGGCGATGCTGCAAGGTTTTTCAACCACCGAAGCCATGCCCTCTGGCAGTTTTGAGATTGCCTGATCTCAAGGCAGCTGGATGACACGTGCCAGCCAGCTCGCCGTATCCCTGGTTTCCCTGTGGAGTGAGTGCTCCTGCTGCAGGGAAGTCCGGGATGTGGCTGCCAGAGAACACATCATCACGGTGCCACTGGTAAAGGGTGTGTTTACTGGCAACCCCGGGGTTTCACGCAACAGGGCATCCCGTTATAGGATTCCCCAGGGGCAGGCTAGAGGCGGGTAACAGAGTCTGTTAGATTCCAGGGCCAGCTGCTGAGGGTTTTAAGCTGCTTTTCATAGAGATTGTCCTGGGAATCCCTGGCAAGGATTGCCATTTATTAGAAATGTGTCCTATTCCAGCCCAAACCAGGTAGAAGTGTTGGCTGGGAAGCCACCCAGTCTAAAGTTGTAAGCAAAAGTCCACTGTATGGTTTAAGGTAAGCACTTGTCTAACTGTGAACTAAACCAAGCATACAGCATAATCAAATTCAGGGGGCCCACTACATAGCAATGCCTTGTGTGATGTGGCACCAGAAGACTCAATTCTTAGGAAGCATTGCCAATCTTTGCAGCTTGCCCCATTCTCTGAACTACTGAGTGGTTGGCAAACAGCCTGTGATCCTTGTTGTTGAGCAAAATACCAGCTCCCTTAGAGGGATAGAGAATGAGGTTAGAAAGATCTATGACTTCAGGACGTTTTTAACACCTTGGATAGGAGAGTCAGTTGAGTTATTGAAGTGTGGAATGAGGTCTAAAACATAATCATATGAACTAAGCACCTCGCCAGAGAGTTGGGAGCTCTGGCCTATACTAAGAAAAGCTGGGTGTCTAGCTGAAGACCAGAAGAAACACAAGATCATCACATGAGTAGCAGTACTTCTACAAAAGCCAGAAAAAAATAGTGATGACACGTGACCTTCTCTGAGCCAATGTTTGTGATTCCCTTTTCAGTTCACGGACAATTATCTCAAGTTTCAAATTTATTCTAGTATTCATAGAGCAGCATCTCTTTTCTGGCTGTGTGGCCAGATTTTAAGATGGTGCGGAAACTGAATAAAGAGAACAGAAATACTAAAGAAGATCCCTGCACATTATCTACCTGTAGGTCTACAGAATGGCCTTGATTCACTAAAGGTAGAAAAAATACAATTCTGTGAAGATCTCACCTGTAGAATTGATATTATTTGTATACAGTACGTCCTGCTCCAGATATAATACTTACACTTGGGTTATCCTCTGCCAGATGGCGCTGCACTGCAGAGACATGCAAAAACAGGCTCCTCCCGGACCTTCAAATACCCAGGGACCTCCCACAAATCCCCAGCATTGAAAAGCAGTGAACAAGAAGCCGGGAGAATAAAAACACCCAGACAACTGGTAACGATAACAATGATAACAATCACCATACAGGGGATCCAGAATAATGCAAAACCAGGGTGGGGTGGAGCAGGACGTACTGCATACAAATAATATCAATTCTACAGGTGAGATCTTCACAGAATTGTATTATTCTTAGTATACAGTACGTCCTGCTCCTGATATAATACTTACACTTGGGACATCCAATAGCAGTGTCCATAAGGTAGGGTGGGATCCCCCAACAAAAGGTGACAACAGGCAGTTTAAACTACTGCTGCTTGCAAAACCTTGCGGCCAAAAACAGCATCAGCTCAGGCCCTAACATCAACCTTGTAAAACTTCGAAAAGGTATGAACAGAAGACCAAGTAGCGGCCTTGCAAACTTGTTCAACAGAAGCCTGGTGCTGGAAGGCCCAAGAGACACCAATAGCATGCGTAGAATGAGCAGTAACACGGAAGAGGGGACTCTTCCCCTTAGCAGAGTAGGCCTGAATCACAGCTTGACGAATCCATTTGCTAATAGTAGACTTGGCCGGAGCCAAACCCTTTCCAGGACCAGAGGGGACCACAAAAAGAGCATCAGTCTTCCTGAAGGCCGCATGGACTACCAGGTAATACTTCAGACACCTGACCACATCCAAGGAACGCAGAACCCTTTCCTTAGCGTTGCTAGGATTAGGACACAATGAAGGAAGAACAATATCCTGATTCAAATGAAAAGCAGACACCACCTTTGGCAGAAAATCTGGCTTAAAGCGGAACACCACCTTGTCCTGGTGTCTCTCGTAGTATGGGGGCTGAATAGACAACGCCGCCAGCTCAGACACACGCCTGACCGAAGTGATAGCCACCAGAAAAACAACTTTGAGGGTAAGTACAGCCAAAGCAGCATCATGAATAGGCTCAAAGGGAGCACCCTGCAAGGCAGACAAAACCATGTTCAAGTCCCAAACAGGGACCGTAGGCTTACGTGGAGGACGCACGCGAGTGACCCCCTGAAAGAAGGTCTTAACCAAGGGATGCTGAGCAAAAGACTTCTGAAAGAAGACAGACAGGGCAGAAACCTGACCCCTCAGAGTACTGAGTTTTAAACCCAACTCCAATCCATGTTGTAAAAACTCCAGGATTCTAGGGATGAAGAACTCCCTGCAGGGAAGAGACCTAGACTCACACCAGTCTATGTATGAACGCCATACCCTATAATAGATGGCAGAAGAAGTTTTCTTCCTAGCCTGTACCATGGTATCCACCACTGAGGCAGACAAGCCTTTTTCCATCAAGATGGAGGTTTCAGCAGCCAGGCCGTCAAAACCAGAGTTTGTAAATTGGGATGGCGTAAGGAGCCCTGAGTGAGTAGATCTGGCGCCTCTGGCAGGACGTATTGGTCTACTGCCATTTGTACCACGTCTGCGAACCACACTCTTCTTGACCACCTCCTTTAGCAAAGAGGTCTAGGTGGTCCCTTAACAGGCGTAGGCCCTTAAATGGAAGCCCAGTAAGGGCTTTCTTAGCAGCATTGTCGGCCGCCCACTGGCGCAGCCATACCGCGCAGCGTATAGCCACCACCAAGGCGGAAGATCTGGCACACAGCCTAATAGCATCAGCCGATGCAGACAGGATAAAGTTCACAAATGCATCACAGTTAGACAGTGCATTAATAGTATCAGTAGGCAACTTGTCTGGGCCGTCAAGTGCATTCCTAACCATGGCCCTGAGCGCCACAGAAGTAATGGCCAAGGCGCAGACCGGGTGCAGCGCCGCCCCTCCAAATGCAAAGGCATGGCACGCCAATTGGTCAATGCGCCGGTCCTCAGAATCCCGCAGCATAGTGGTGTCGGGGGAGTGCATAATAGAGGTGTTAGACAGCCCTAGAATAGGAGCATCGACCTCGGGGGGCGATGACCAGCACTTGACCATATCAGCAGGAAATGGATACTTCCTGTCCAAACTCTTAGGGATCCCGGGAAGTCTACTGGGATGTTCCCACTCCTTCAGCACGAGGTTATTGAAATGGGTTTGCTCAGGAAATTCCAATCGAGCCTTAGCAGTATGAAATAGCTCACCCCTTTGCCTGGGAGCCGCAACAGGGGGAGAGATGGACAACACTTCAAAAATCTGAAGCAGTAGTTTGTCAGTATCATCCGGGGTCCAGTGATCAGAACCGGAATCGTCATGACCCCTTGACTTCTCATCAGAAGATTCTGAGTCAGAAAACCGCTCCCCTTCGTCCGAAGGGGTATGGTCATAGAGATGCGAAAACTCATCAGACTCCGTAGGGAAGGGAGCAGAATCAGGGATTATGTGCCGCTTTTTTGCAGTGGCCTTGCGCGCTAGAGAACTAGCAAGCAATTTCTCAACACTGGGCAGTCTAGTAGCATCATCAGGATGAGAATCCCCGCTTGTATTGGGGGTTAGACTCAGGCTTGGGGGGGTAGGTGAAGTGAGGCGAGGTGCAGGCCCAGCCACAGGAGGGGTGGGAAGTACCATTAGCGCCTGCTGTGCACAAGGGACGCGGACCCGTGCATTGTCACCGCTGATAGGCGAGACCCCACAAGTTACATAGAGCCGGGCTTGTCCCGAGGGAACCCCGTTCACAATATCCTGGGATGCCTCCATATGGTGATTAATAGGCACAATAGGCCAGTAGGGATTGACGCTATAAGCAACCCTGGATGCCCCAAAGACCCGCAGGGAAGTGGGAGTAATTATACTAGGTCCAACTGGCAATTACACCGGGCCGGGAGAAGCCACTGGATTCGACCGTCTGAAAGACATAATGGGAATAGGGATGTCAGAGCCATGCACAGTGAGCAAGAATGAAGAAAAAACGCCTGCGAGGGCACTTACAGACCTAGAGAGGAGGAGGACCGTCACCACGCGCGCGTGCGACGAGCATCTAAAATGGCGCCAAGCGAACCTCGAAGGGCAGGCCAGAGCGGGCCTGTGACGCGAAGCGCACCAAGCCAGGCCCCCCCCCCGAAGAGCGCGAAGCTCTGAGGTAGTAGTCAACGCAGACAAGAAAACGCGAGTGTATGACACACATAGAAAGAAAAAAAAAACAGGGGTTTTCCAAAGGCGGCGACCCTGCCGCCTGTTGGCATGCTCACCCAATAAGAGCAAGAGACCCGCGCGGCGGCAGCCGATAGTAATAAAAGGCAGACGGCGCGGCTCTGACACCAAGGTGTATAAGTCAAGGACAATACTAAGGCCATAACATGTAATCAATACACTAAGACCACCACACACCCCCCCCCCTTTTCTTTCCAGCCGAGCTACGGGGGGGACGAGGAAGGATGGCGACCCTTTGAACAGGGTCCACCGCAACACGGGGTATGGGGCAATAATGCTGGAGGGGCATCCACTAGAGGCTCACCATCAGCCTAAACCGCCTACCCTTTGGTGGGGGACTGCGGTGGAGCATGGCTCCGTTAAGCACGCGTAGTGCTGCCTACCTTCACCCGACCAGCGCAGCCCAGGCTGGGAGGCACATCACGAAGAGGACGGGTGGGAGCAGTCCAACAGGGCCGCAGACATTAATAGCCCCGCTCACCTGCGAGAGAGTGATACTTCATGTCTTCGCAGTCAGCACTGCAGAGAAATCTTTTTTTGATTTGTGGGCGGTCCCTGGGTATTTGAAGGGCAGGGAGGAGCCTGTTTTTGCATGTTTCTGCAGTGCAGCACTATCTGGCGGAGGATAACCCAAGTGTAAGTATTATATCTGGAGCAGGACGTACTGTATACTAAGAATAAAAAATTAGCGCTTGGAAAATAAATTTGCATGCGAGAATTTTTCAAACTTAGGAGCGATTCACAAAGGCAGTTGAATTAAATTTGTGTGTGCAAATTTGCGGGTGAATTTTTTTGTGTGCAGTTGAAAATCACTTTACAACTGGAAAACTGAATGAAAAAGTGCACGAATTTCCCATACCCAAATGTGGTTTGTGAGAATTTTTTTCTACTGCTTTCCTAATTTGCAGCAGAGCAGTATAATCCCTTGTTGCCCTTTGTTCTGTTTTTTTTTCTTTGTGTTTCTGGACTTTCTAATTAATGTGGAATAGTACATGTCATTGTTAATGTTTAATTATGTTTAATTTTGCACTTTGCATTGGTTCAGTGCATCATTTTTTGGTGATGGTGGTTTAGGTGCCCTTTTGGCAGTGTTGCTTTGCATTGATTTACATCTGTTGTTATTGTACCTATTTATTTGGGAGGTTTGTAGATTAACAGTTCTTAGTTTTGACTTTGGGCTGGGGGCTGGGCTGGGGATCCATTATATGAATGTGAGTGTTGCCCTGAGTGTCATCATTAGCATGCACATATCTGGAACGGTGCTAATTTGGTCGGCCCAAAAAGGCCTGATGTACTTACATTTCCAAACCACATTAAAGGTTTCTGTTGCATCCAGGGCCAGCTCCAGGGTTTTTTTGAGTCCCAGCGGGCCCCTTGTGTCACGTCACTTGTGCGGCTCTGTGAATGGTGACCGGTATACTCACCACACATATTAAAGTGGACCAAAACCCAGGATTTTGACTATCCTGGATCTTGGACCTTGCCCCCTGTGTGAAACCCCCCTAGGTTGCCGAAACCAACTCACCTTTTCCCGGTCCAACGATGCATGTGCAGCCTCTCGTCCAATCAGCGCGCTGACACCCGCATCCCCAGCTTCCCTCTAACAGTGAGTCCGCGTCGGCCATTCACAAATGCCTGGCACGTGCCCTGCTGGAGGGATGTGCCGTTGTACCGGGAAAGAAGGTGAGTTTATGGGCGACCTGGGGGGTTCACACAGTTGGGCATCCCGTTTTGGATGCCCCGGAGGGAATTGATCAGCCCAGGAATCTATAAGATCTATGTTCGCCGTGGGTCCATTTTAAAGTGCACCAAAACCCGGGATTTTAAATATCCTGGGTTTTGGTACTCGATTTGGGATGACCCACTATGTGAAACCCCCAGTTTGCCTGTAAAACTTACATGACTGCCAATGCAACAGCGCATGCGTAGGCAGTCAGTGTGGCTCGATTCTGCTTTGCTCAGCTGTCGAGAGGTCTCATCGGCCCTCGATGAAGGCAAATTCACCAATGGCTGCATCCCTGTTAGCCTCCAGCTGGGGGCATGTCCGTTCCAGCTATTCACAAATCATTAAACGAAGGCCCCAAGGAGAGAGAACCAGGTGGCCCGAAGTCTTATGAACTTCATGGCCGCTTTTGGTCCACTTTAATGCAGGGCATAGAATTCTATTTGCTCACAGAGCACAGCATAGAGAGCTCAAAAACAATTCCAAGCAGCCCAGGAATCCCGCGGCACATGCACCAGCCCAAAAATTAACAAATGTGGACAACATAATTACAACCATTCCAGTCCATTGAAATATATGGGATAAGGCCACACAGTGCAGTGTGAGCACCTGGTCTGGCACTATAGGGAACTCACCGCCGGTGCAGATGATAGATGTGACGCTACTTGGCACTTTTACAGGAGCTCTGATACTCATCTGGCACTACGTGGCCTTAGCGTTTCTTAAAGTGGATCAAAACTTACGCCGATCGGAATAAGATACCCGGCCCGATTGATTTCCAAAATCGGGATGACCCGCTATGTGAAACCACCCAGCTCTCCCCATACACTTACCTTGTTTCCCGGTCCAACGGCGCATGCGTGAGCAGCGGCCGCATCCCCGCTATCCCTCAAGCAGGGCGCGTGCCCGCGCCAGGCGTTTGTGAAGGCCAGCGCAGGCACACTCCCTGTTAGAAGGAAACGGACATGCGGCCGCCAGTGCGCTTGGAGCCTCTGGTATTAGACGAAGACTTAGACGACGTGACGTCAGCGGCTTCGAGTGCGCTGATTGGATGGGTGGCCGCGCATGCACCGTATGACCGGGAGGAGGTGAGTTCTGATCAGTGATCTGGGGCGATTCACACAGCAGGGCGCCCCCGATCAGGGTAAAGGACCAAAACCCAGGATAGTAAAAATCCTGGATTTTGACCCAATTTAAACCCTTAAATGTTTTTTAATATTTTGGGATGTTCATTTTTCCGTCTGCTATATTTATGTTGTAATGGCGTTAGGTATTGTTACATTACTTACATTTATCAAGTTGTGCAGTGGTATGCAATGTTGTAAATAAAACATCACACATGTTACTGGGCTCATGTGTCTTCCTCATGGTGCCCCGGAATAGTTGTATCCATGCTGTACTCAGGCATCCAGAAGTCACATTGAGCCTCATCCATTTTGTTCCTCACCATTACATGTCCACTGTCCTGTGCGTGCCACTATGATTTATTTCAGATAAATGTTTTTGCTAATATGTGTAGGGGCCTATATTAAATATCATTTTACACATTTTCATGTTCCTAGGCCTCCTTATGGTGCACTATGCAGGTATAGTGGATAGAAGGAATCCATGGTGGAAGTCAGAAAACAGACTTTACTCCTCCTGAAAGCTACTGTAAAAAATTTGTGTGAAACACTTGAATTTAACTCATGTGAGGAGCCAATCCATGGCACCTGAATCACTAGAATTGTTTGTCACTTGAAAATTCCACACAAATTATTTTCGAAAATCGAATTATTTTCGAGTGCTTTTTCTCTCACTCTAATTGAATTAGCAAAAATGAAAGTAAAACAGCTTTCAGGATTGTTGAATCGCGAGTAGAATTTTCGCAAATCGCATCTTTTTCTCAAAAAACATGCGAAAATTTGAATTCGACCTTTAATGAATCAAGCCCAATGTCTCTAAAGAAAGCAGAGATGCTTCTCGTATGTTCTCACACTCACAGAACCATGTTTCTATCCACTTTTTACTCTTTCCATTTATGTGTATTTTATAGAAGGTACGCTTAGCAAAACCAGCCTGAGGCAAGGTAACTTTGGTCTGCTCCACAGCACTATGGAAAGCGCTTGGTTCTCCAAGAGGAGGATCTGCACTAACTGGCTTGTGCTTCTCCAACAGTCATGTTCCAATACAAGTCAAATGCTGGCCTCACACAGGTAATCCCACTGAGCGATCACAGAGAAGCAGTTTCAGAACACTATGCAGTATGAATATCTAAATCTGTATTGAATGGCCATCAATCTCCCTAGTAGTATCAGGACATAAATGACTAATTCAAGACCTTATGCTTTGAGTTGGACAAAATCCCACGGAGATCAGCCCAGGAATCTTAGTCCCTCCCCCCGGGGCATCCAGAATCAGGATGCCCTGCTGTTTGAAGCCCCCCATCCCCAGGTCACCCATAAACTCACCTTCTTTCCCGGTCCAACGGCGCATGTGTGGAGGAGCTACTGCACATGCATCGTAGGACCGTGATGAGGTGAGTTTGTTCGGGCGACCTGGGGGGTTTCACACAGCTGAGCACTCCCGACTGGGGTGCCCCAGGGGCAAGGACCAAAACCCAGGATGGAAAAAATCCTTTTTTTGGTCAACTTTAAGAAATGTAAACATTTTAGAGAATCGTCCTAAATAGTGAACCTGTTCTACTAGAAATATGAAAGCCAACGTCGCTGGCCTACTTCTGTTATATTCGTCTGGCTCTAAAGAGGAACATCTTTTAGACTTCAGGGTGTTCGGAGTTCCAGTCCTTGGGGCATCCAAGGGCCCCCCTGTGTGAAATGCCCTGCTACACTCACCTTCTCCCGGAGCCCCTGCCGCATCGCTGTGATGCGGCCGCAACCTCGCTCACCTCTAGCCATGCGCGTGCCCGATTTCTGCCTTTCTGAATGGGCGACGCGGCCGCTAGGAGGTTAGCAGGGGATGTGGCCGGCAACGCACTCAGCTCCATTCATTACTGCTTAGCTGTCCAGGAGGCTTAGCTATCAGCGGAGCCAAAGGGAGCCGAGTGACAGCGAGCGTGCTGATTGACTGAGTGGGTCGCCAAGCGAATGGAAGGTGAGCAGATCGGGCGACCTGGGGGGATTCACACACTGAGGAACACCACCCCGAAAAGCTAAAATCAAGTGTGTTGTTCCAATTTAAAACTCCAAAACTTCAGTACAACCTGCTTCAAGTAAGGGCTTAAAAAACGAGCTTCACATCTGCAAACTTGTGGCCCATTAAGCCAAACTACAGGCTTTACTAGTAATCCCATTAGATTGATTTAAAAGAAAACAGCTGATATATTTTCAAAATTGATTGGATTACTAATGAAGCTCAGAAGAAGATTGCTAGGCTTTACTTTGGAAATTTGGTTCACTTTGAAAATGAAATAAAGTATCTTGTTTTTTAGAAGATTTAATTTAGAAATAGCCCTCTTAGCTAGTGGCAGTAAATCAAGACCTGCTAACAGGTGAGAGCATAGAAAGGAAAACGATACACAGGTTGCTCTATTTCCCTCTATGTTCTGAACAGTGATTATCTATATCATGTGATAAGGAAACAACAAGCCTGGCCTCGGGGTAAAGTAAAAAGTCATGACAGCACAGTGCGCTTTTGTATCACGTGAAGGAAACAATTTATAACCTGATTTTTTACTCATGATCTTTTCCATGCCACACAAGCTTACAATCATTATCCCATATACAGTTTGTTCTGCAGGCCCACTGGCATAGAGGACATCTGCAGGTAGAGATAGGTGACCACTGATTTCTTTGTCAGTGTTCAGATTTCAAGGTGCCCAGCAAAAAATATATTTTTAAGTAGCTCTCTAAATCATACAACGCATCATACTCATGATGCATCAGACCCCATATGTATGTAACAATTCTAGCTTGAATTACTATTCAAAAAAAAAAAAAGTATTGGATACCTAATGAATGGCCTACTTAGCTCAATAAGAAGTGAAGCAGAATAATCAACACTAGCCGCTCCTGAATATAAACAGCATGAGGCTGATACCTGTGTACTTAAGGTGGACCGTTTCCCCCACGTTATACATACAGATTGCTGACATCAAAAATCATCCTACCTGCATCTATTGCATTTTCTGAGACTTTAAACATCCAAGATGGCGGCCCATGGAGGTGCAGGCTGCCTGCAAACAGGAAGTGTCTTCTGACTGTGTCGCTCTGCATTCTGGGATTGCTGACCTTTTCCTGACCCCAGCTCTGCTCTGTCTGAGCAAAGCACAGTTAAATCCCTGCTCCCCTGCACTTTTGACCCCTTTTCTCTCCTCAGTAGGTGATACTACTGAGTCAAGATGGAGGCACCCGTATCCTAGAGTGCTGAACAGAGTTGCAGGCCAGTGAGGGAAAGAATAAAAAGTAAATGAGTAAAAACATTAAATATATTTTTTTAAGGGTTTGGGCTTTTCATTAAGTGATGCTGAAGGTCCGCTTTAAAGCAGAACAAAACCCAGCATGGCCGGCCCTGGAATCTAAAAGATTTCAGGGACTGCCGCTAGCCCTCCCAAGAGCATCCCAAATCGGGATTCCCCGCTGTGTGAAACCCCTCAATTCGCCAGTAACCGCTTCCTATGATGGGCCTCATCCAATCAGGTTCACTCATGGTATACAGACACTGAAAATGGTCACAATAGTATTGAAGTCACAATTCTGCAGTTGGCACCTTCAGATGACACTGTTAGTGAATACATTAAGGGACAGTAAAGGCACAGTAAAATAAAAATACACCTACCTGCCAGCCTGCAGGCTCAATTCCTCATAGCGCTGCGAGCTGCAGTAGTACTGTTTTAGTGCTAACAGGAACCTGGCTACTAGTGTGCATAGGAGCGTTCACCATGGATTGCATGTGTGGTGGACGTTCATGTGATGCATCCCCATTAGTCAAATAATGAGACAGCCTGCTGTCTTGTGACTGGCAGCAGGGCGTGTGCTAGGTGCTTTTACTGTTGGTTTAACACAGATAACACAAAAACAGGAATCCTTGAAACAGCTCCCCTACCTTGATACTGCAGGCCTGCTCCATTAACCTCCGAGCATTTTCCTCAGCTCGGTATCTTTTTGGCAGCTGGACACGGAAAAATTTTAATGTTCCTTCAAAATCTGCTTGCAGAAGGTCTTCCTTAGATGTCTGTTGGGAAAAAAAACACACACACACACTTAGTTCTATTTTTCAATTTCCCAAATGGTAACAAGGAGTGAACCACCAACTGTTCATTAGTATATGCTACACTACAATACTACACATGTAAATATATTGTATATTCATGGAGACTTTTATTCATGGCTTTAGTTTATCCATGTAGACAGACATTTGAACTTACTTTGCTTTAAAACAAAAAAATAAGAATAAACTTCACAGCTAAATATGTGAAATACCAGAACAGTGGCAGATTGACATTTTAAATGCACCTGGGTATCCATTTAAACTGTGTATACTACAACCACAATCCACTATAGACTGCAAAAGCCTGACATAAGCTCAGTTCCACTAAGGAATTGACTAGTTTGTGTCTGAACATTAGAGTTATAATTTTCAGGAAGGCGTAGTTAAGATTGCTACTGATGCTGAATGTAAGCATTCTGCATGGAATTCTTCCTTTATCTGCAAAAGTGGAGGCGCTCGCTGCTCTTCGAAGTGTCTGAAATCAATTAAACAGCTTGGGGAATGCTTCAGGAGCCCTTTGCCTGAAAATCCATAATTGAGCTGTCTACCACTGGTATGTGAACTGTTAAGGAAATCAGAATGCGGTATACAATCCCGGAATATTTAAGACTTCCATCTTCCTGGTTCTGGTTATACCTGGCAATTGATGCATACCACCATAAACCATATGCCCCTAAAAGACACATCTATATGGGTCTTTATAGTCCGATACTGTCCTGTGCTCTCAGAAGATTCCCCAGCTGGAGAGGCCAGTATCTGTTGTCACAGTACATCAAAGTGATTGGAAGAACAACCCTGATTGATCAGGGGAGACACCAGCAAGATATGGTGCCAATATTTCCAAAATCCCCTCTGACACAGCACATCCATGGCATTGTTACAGTATCACTGCGGTGAAGACCGTGGATCATGTAAAAAGGAGAGGAACGTCATCCTATAGCAATAGACCATCCTCCTCCAGATCCAGGGGTTGACTGTATTAGCCTACTTGATAAGGTGAAGGCAACATCTTCATGCCCAACGTGCCTCGTGTTTGGACTTGTTACAGGTGCCTATTGATTTGTGGTTCAATCTAAACCATGTCCAGGGCTGGCCTTAAACCGAACCTTCATCATGAATGAATGAAAAGTCCAAACCCTTAAAAAACGATTCCCCAGCATCTAAAATTAATATATTTTAAGTTTTTAGTCACTTATTATTCTTTCCCCCACTGGGCTTCAACTCTGTTCCGGACTCTATGATACGGGAGCCGCCATCTTGACTCAGAAGCATCACATACTGAGGAGAGGAGAGCGGGATAAAGTACAGGGGTGGGGAGTTAAAGCTGTGCTTTGCTCAGACAGAGCAGAGATGGGGTCAGGAAAAGGATAGAAATCCCAGAATGCAGAGCAACACAGTCAGAAGACACTTCCTGTTTGCAGGCTTCCTGATGTTCCACAAGCCGCCATCTTGGATGTTTAAAGGCTCATAACATGCAGTAGATGCAGGTAGGATGATTTTTAATGTGGGCAATCTATATGTTCAGGGTGTGGGAAACATATAAGATATGTTCTTATTCAGGGTGAAGGTCAACTTTAAAGTAAATGTCACCCTGCTAAAGATTTCAAGATAAACACACAAGACCAAGATGGAGGGAACAAGATAAAAAAGAGAGCATAAGTGAGGTAGAAAAAAAGAGACCAAGGAAACGTGGGAATGAGGGAGACTGAGAAAGATTAATGACGCACATGATAGGAAAAATAAAAAGAAGGGAGGAACACATAAAAACTGAAGTAAAATGAAAAAGAGAAAGATGAGAAAAGGTGCAAAAAAGAGGAAGAGGGAGGGAATGTGAAAAACGACGGGGGGTTAGGTAGCCCTATGATCGGGGCATCCACCTCAGGGGGGGGGGGGGATGACCAACATTTAACTACCTCAGGGGGAAAAGGGTACTTCCTATCCCAATCCCCTGGGACCCCGGGAAGTTTACTGGGGCACTCCCATTCCTTGAGCACAAGGGTATGGAAATGTGCCTGCTCTAGAAATTCCAAACGTGATGTTGCTGTATGGAAAGCTCCCCTCTTTGCCTGGGAGCCTCACCAGGGGGAGATATAGACAGAACCTCAAAGATCTGAATCAATAATCTGTCAGTGTCATCCTGAGCCCAGGGGTCAGGGCCTGAGACTTCATGACCCTGCAGTCTCTCATCAGATGAGCCTGAGTCAGAAAAGAGCTCTCCTTCATCAGAAGGGGTATAGCCACACATATTCATAAACTCCTCAGATCCCATAGGGAACACAGTAACATTAGGCTTCAAGTGCCGCTTCTTACCAGGGCCCTTATGCGCTAAGGACCTTGCAATAATCTGTTCAGCCGTAGGCAGTCTATGAGACAAATCAGGCTGAGAATCCCCACTTGTGTGCGACTCAGCAGGAGTGAGATTTAAGCCTGGGGAAGTAGGTGAAGTGAAACGAGGTGCAGCCACTGGCAGGCCAGAATGCAAGGCCAGTGCTTGCTCAGCACAGGGTACACAGACCCGTGCCCTGTCAGCGTCAGCATGGGTTTGTCCACACGCCATGCACAGCCGGTCTTGTCCCAAAGGGACCCCGGTCACATTATCCTGAGATGCCTCCATATGGTGATTTTTTAGGCACAATATGCCAGTAGGGATTGACGCTATAAAGCAATCCTGGATGCCCCAATGACCCGCTAGGGAAGTGGGAGTAATTTTACAAGGCCCGACTATCAATCACAACGGGCCGGGAGAAGCCAATGGATTCACCCGTCTGAAAGACACAATGAGGAGAAAAAGGGTGTCAGAACCGAAACACTACGAGTATAAAAAGCCGCCCGCGAGGGCACTTACAGACCACGGTAAGCAAGAACGTCAAAATGGCGCCGAGTACCTCGAAGGGCAGGCCAGAGCGCGCCATGACGCGGAGCGTGCCAGGCCAGGCCCCGCCCTCCCGATGGGCGCGAAGTCCAACAAGCAGCCAATGAGGACGCAGAGGCGTCTGAGGAACATCCAATGAAGGAAAAAGCGTGCATGGCGGCGGCAGTTTACACGAGTAAAAATACAAATCAGCGCGCCGGCTGACACCCCATATACAGGTCCAAGGACATTACAAGGCCATATTCATCAGCATGTAATCACAATACACTGACACCAACACACCCCCCCCCCCCTTTCTTTCCCCCCGAGCTACGGGGGGAACGAGGGAGGATGGCGACCCTTTGTACAGGGCCCACCGCTACTCGGGGCATGGGGCAATAATGCGGGAGGGGCATCCCATAGAGGCTCACCATCAGCCTATACCGCCTACCCTTTGGTGGGGGACTGCGGTGGAGCAGCGCTTCATAAGCACGCATGGTACTGCCTACCTTCACCCGACCAGCGCAGCCCGGGCTGAGAGGCACATCACAAAGAAGACGGGTGGGAATAGTCCAACAGGGCCGCAGGCTTTAATAGCCTCGCTCACCTGCGAGAGAGTGATACTTCATGTCTTCGCAGTCAGCATTGCAGAGAAATCTGGGGGATTTGTGGGAGGTACCTGGGTATTTGAGGGGCCGGGAGGTCTCTGCAGTGCAGCGCCATCTGGCGGATGATAACCCAAGTGTAAGTAATCTATTTGGAGCAGGACGTACTGTATACTAAGAATAATGCTGGAGAAAAAGAAAGAGTGAGAATAATGCAATAGAGAGACCCCCGAGGCATCCAAGAGCTTTCTCTGTAATAGGGTGTCTGAATGGGGTCTCCGGCCGCAGGGAGTCCAATTGACCTCTACCTAAAACCCCTCAGCTGAACTGTAGCACTGTGCAGGCAAATAAAGCATCCTTCATTGTGTGTGCAAACAAGTTATTGCACTGTCTTTAGATAGTCTGGTTCATGAATTGCATTACCTGTGCACACCTTTTCTAATAGTGAACATTGTAAGTGTTTCTACTAACCAACCACTAATAAGTCTGTGCAAGTCGCATTCCTTCTTGTGACATACCCTAATCACAACCTACTAAAGGAAAGACCACATTTTAGGATGAATTATAGGCTTCACATGTCAACTTCTGAAGGGATTTAACCAATGTACAAGTTCAGAAAAGGAGAAGACCAGATCCTGTCCCCCATGCCCCCCAGGGAGTATGTACAGAGCACAGCAAGGGTGGCTTTCTGTCACTTCTATATAGTCAATTTTTGCATGGACTCTAAAGGATGCGAATGTTTCTGGCTTTAATCTATTTAGTTTATTAGAAAACGAAACAAAACATTGCAATGTAAGTCAACGTATCTAACTATCAAAGCTCAACACATTAGTTATTTTCGAGTACAAGATTAGAAATCTAACCTATTCTAGTGCATGCACACTGTAATTAATGTGAAAAGCTCCCAATCTGTCAGTTGTGGAGGAGGTGGAACTTACATGTGCCTGATCCCAACTGTTTTCCTCCTTTGCCATACCAACTCTTCCAAATGTTCCTACAAACATTCATGCGAATCCGAATGTCTAAGGCTGGGCATACACAGTAACATTTTCCTGGCCATGTCAACCAGTTCTACAACCATGTGACCTGAGGGTTGATTGAATGTATTAAAATTAAACATACAGTCACTTTTGTTAAATAACAGCCCCTACCATTGACCTATGTAACCAGGACCTGAATCTGTTGGGCTTTAGATTGGACAGACTAGAAGAAGGATTACTTCAGCATTAAGTGCATTATTTAGTGGCATTCTGACAACTGGTTCCAGATTGGCCAACGTTTTATGTGTTGGTAACTGTACATTCTACAGCTAAGGCTCATTATGTCTAGGCCTCGGGTTCTTGGCTATACATATGCTCAAGATATACAAAGTGTGAACCTGGACAAAATGAAAATGGCGCCCATAGTTATGAAACATTGTACCAACAACTAAGTAAGATCCTGTAAATATATGTTTATATACTACGTGCTCAGTCCATGCTATTCTCCTCCATGTGCCAGTCCCTATTATTATCCCCCAGCCCCTGATATTATCCTCTTTGAGCTATTGATCACTGATGCCCTTAAAATATATGTTTATATACCATGTGCTCAGTCCCTGCTATTCTCCTCTATGTGCCAGTCCCTACTAGTATCCCCCAGCCCCTGATATTCTCCTCTTTGAGCTCTTGATCACTGATGCCATAAAGAAAATGTCTGCTGAAGCTAGTACAGCTGCTACAAAGATCATCTTTTGCATGGGCATCAGTGAGATTTACACTGGAACCCTACACCCCAGGCAATAGAATGCTTCTGGTGTTGATGCCAGGGGCCCCTTTAATGATGGGGCCACCCCCTAATTCCGGCCCTAAGCACATGGTACACAAGTACAATGAGGGGCAAAAAATCCTCAAACGCATGTATTTCC
This sequence comes from Gastrophryne carolinensis, assembly GCA_027917425.1. Classification (NCBI taxonomy): domain Eukaryota; kingdom Metazoa; phylum Chordata; class Amphibia; order Anura; family Microhylidae; genus Gastrophryne; species Gastrophryne carolinensis. Next base: position 441,300,296 of record CM051235.1, read on the forward strand.
AGTGACCCTGTAAACATACAGATATTCTGGTTAGGAATGCTTTAGAGACCGGGTGGGGGGTAGCAGTGGCCTTGTGAGTTAGTTATGTGTAAATGTCCACTTTAAACTGGATTGCAACTGTGCCTAAAATAAAGCCAGGAAAGGAGCTGTATTAAAATATATTTTTTATCTTCCCAGTATTTAATAACATGTTTTTCTCCTTGGATAGACGTGTCCCTGGCAATGACCCTGGATAACTGATAGACTTTGCACCAATAATTTATTTCCAAATTCAGATCATATGATGCAAGTCTATGTAGTTATTTATGCGCTGCATATAAAAAAGTATGTTATAACACGGATAGTATCTTAGAAAAAATTATTGTGGTTTTTATTAATTTTATTTTTTATTTTGAATTACAAATAAAGTGGAACAAAACTCCAATCAAAAGATTCCAAGGCCAGCTGCTTGCCTAGTCCCCAAGGCTTCCCGAATTGTGTGAAGCCCCCAGGTTGCCGGTATTCACTCACCTTTCACCAGTCCAACAGCACATATGCGGGCTCTCATCTAATCAGAGCCACTTGCTGTGTCTATGTAATTTGGCAAACGGCTCTGCTTGTTTACAATGGGGAGCGGTAGCGCAGCATACCATGCATCCTTGGGCTGTGCCCCTGCCTCAGCCATTCAGATTGTAAAAGCTGGGGATTGGGCCGCTCTCACTTCCCATTGAAGCCTATCAGAGCTGTTTGCCAAGTGACATTGTCATGGCAAATGACTAGAAGAAAACCTGCTCATGCCCCACTATACTGGCAGATCTGGGGTGCTTCAAATAGCAAATTCAGGATGCCCCTAGGGCACACAGTAAAACTTGGGATAGTCAAAAACTTAAATATAACTTAAAATAGAGAACACCTAGGTGTAGTCAACGAAATAGAGGTGAGTTTGGTGTAAAGATGGTATGTTACTGTGTTTTTTCTAGATAAGATGAAAAAAAATAGAAATTTTTAACGTCACAGAGTATCTCTTTGATTGCAGTTAAAGGAGGCAATTTTCTGGACAATGTACCAACCCCAGCTTCATGTGTCAAAAAAATATACTGTTCAAATAGAGGCCCATGGCATTACACCTAGAATTTATCAGAAGACACATGGATCAGTCATGTCAGATGTATGAAAACTTTATGAACAGATTAGATCATGTTACGTATAGGTGTACATAATAAAAAACATACCGTGGCCACAGCAGTATACTTGGGGGGGGGGGGGGGGTGGAATTAGAGTGCTGGCCACTCTCATAGCTGTGTGCCATCCCTCTATCTTTGCATGAAAATGAAATTCTCATCCTAATTCTTTACTTTCATGTAAATCTGTCAAGATAACTCAGGATGAAAGTCACAGGCTTCAAGCACAAGGTGGAGAGCTTGACACATTTAGCGACTAACCCCCTAGATCAGCAGTTGTTAACCTGTGGGTCAGGATCCCAGCGGGGGTCAAATGACCAAAACACAGGGGTCGCCTAAAGCCATCAGAAAAATACAATTCTGTGAGTACTCACCTGTAGAATTGATTTTATAGTATACAGCACGTCCTGTTCCAGTAAATTGCTTACACTTGGGTTATTCCGCCACAAGGTGGTGCAGTGGACTGCAGAAAGACTTGTGGCCACTTCCGGCCCCATAAATAGCCAGGTACCTCCCACCAATTTCCAGTGTTGACAAGCAGTTATACAAGAAGCCGGGAGAATCAAAAAATAGATAAGAACCTAAATGAACTTTTGAACAATCGCCATAAGAGGTAACCAAGAAAAATGATAACAAGGGAGGGGTGGAACAGGACGTGCTGTATACTATAAAATCAATTCTACAGGTGAGTAATCACAGAATTGTATTTTTCCAAGTATACAGCACGTCCTGTTCCAGTAAATTTCTTACACTTGGGACATCCAAAAGCAGTGTCCGTAAGGTAGGGTGGGATCCCCAAAGAGCAACGGCGGGCAGTTTAAACCACTGCCGCCTGAAGAACTTTGCGGCCAAAAGCAGCATCAGCTGAGGCCCTAACATCAATCTTGTAAAACTTAGAAAAAGTATGAACAGAAGACCAAGAAGCGGCCTTACAAACTTCTTCAACAGAAGCCTGGTGCTGAAAAGCCCAAGAGGCACCAATAGCACGAGTGGAATGAGCAGTAAGGCGGGAGGCTCCTTCCCCTTAGCACAATAGGCTTGCACCACCGCCTGACGGATCCACTTGCTAATAGTGGATTTAGCCGGAGGCAAACCCTTCCTAGGACCAGAAGGGACCACAAAAAGAGCATCAGTTTTCCTGAAAGTTGCAGTAGCCACCAGATAGTACTTCAGACACCTAACCACATCCAAGGAATGCAAAACCCTCTCCTTAGCATTACTAGGATTAGGGTACAAGGAATGAAGAACAATGTTCTGATTCAGATGAAAGGCAGAAACAACCTTAGGCAGAAAATCTGGTTTGAAGCGAAACACCACCTTGTCCTGGTGTCTCTCAAAGTAGGGGGGCTGGATGGAAAGCGCCGCCAACTCAGAAACACGCCTAACAGAAGTGATAGCCACCAAAAAGACAACCTTGAAAGTAAGAATAGCCAAAGCAGCCTCCTGCACAGGTTCAAAGGGAGCACCCTGCAAGGCAGAAAGGGCCAAGTTCAAATCCCAAACAGGCAACATAGGCTTACGTGGGGGACGCACATGAGTAACCTCCTGGAAAAAAGTCCTGATCAGAGAATGCTGAGCAAAAGACCTCTGGAAGAAAACAGCCAGGGCCGAGACATGACCCTTCAGAGTACGGAGTTGAAGTTCCAGATCCAAACCATGCTGTAGGAACTCCAGGATCCTGGGAATAGAGAACACCTGACAGGGAAGAGACCTGGACTCACACCAGTTAATGTAGGCACGCCAAACCCTATAGTAAATAGAAGAAGAAGACTTCTTCCTAGCCTTGATCATGGTGTCAACAACAGAGGCAGACAGCCCCTTCTCCATCAAGATGGGGGTTTCAGCAGCCAGGCCGTCAAAGCCAGAGTTTGTAAATTGGGATGGCGTAAATGGATGGAACCCTGGGCAGAGCGTACTGATCTACTGCCAGCTGCACTACATCTGCGAACCACACTCTTCTTGGCCACCTGGGAGCCACCAGGATAGCTGGCATCCCCTCCTGAGTTATCTTGCGCAGAGCCCTGCCCAACAGGGGGAATGGGGGAAAGACATACAGGAGCTGAAAGTCCTTCCATGACATTGCTAGAGCATCTGTGGCCAAGGCCAGAGGATCCTGGGACAGGGAGACAAAGGCCGGGAGCTTGTGATTTTGACGGGACGCAAACAGATCCACATCTGGTTGACCCCATCAGTGACACAGAGAGTGAAACACCCTGTCGCAGAGGGACCATTCTCCCAGGCGAGAGGTCCCCCTGCACAGAGAGTCTGCCTGCAGATTCTCCACCCCCGGAATGTACACAGCCGATATGCAGGGAACATTGTCCTCCGCCCAGGACAGGATCAGAGACACTTCTTTGAGGGCCCCCTTGCTCCGGGTCCCTCCCTGATGATTGATGTAGGCAACCGCCGTCTGGTTGTCTGAGCGTACCTGAACAGGCCGGCCCGAAAGTGCTGGGTCAAATGAGCCAGAACCAACCTGATCGCCCTTAATTCCAGAATGTTGATAGGCGTGTGGGCCTCCCAAGGGCCCCAGCGCCCTTGGAACTGTAAGGACTTCCAGAAGCTCCCCCAACCCATCAGACTGGCATCCGTGGTGACCGTCTCGAGAGAGACCTCCTGGCTAGGGGGGACAGAACAAGGACCTGGTCCAGGGACGCAGGATCCTTGTCCCATACTGACAAGAGGTGGAGTTGCAGAGGCCTCATGTGAAACTGGGCATAAGGGACCGCCTCGAAGCATGACACCATCAGACCCACCAGCTGCATTCCCTGCCTGATGGAGGCATGAGGGCAAGATAGCAGGGACTGAACCTGCACTAGCAGGCTGTCCACCTTCTGCTGAGGAAGAAAAATCCTTGCCTGAACTGTATCATGTATGTAGATTCATTCCCAGGAATGGCGTCACCAAGGAGGGAGACAGGAAAGATTTGGGATGGTTGATCACCCAGCCAAATGACTCCAGAGTAGACACTACTCGCTGAGTATCCAGCTCTGCCTGTTGGAGTGACTGAGAGGTGATGAGAATGTCATCCAGATAGGACAGCACGCGAATGCCCTGAGACCTGAGCAGAGCCATCCCCCCTGCCAGCACCTTGGTGAACACTCTGGGAGCTGAAGTGAGACCGAAGGGCAATGCCACAAATTGGTAGTGCTGATCCTCCAGAGTGAACCTGAGGAATCTTTGATGACCTGGAAAAACAGGAATATGAAGGTAAGCATCCTTGATGTCCACAGAGGTCATGAAGTCCCCTGGACACAGTGAACTGATAGAGCGCAAAGTTTTAATGCGAAAGCGCAAATTTGTTGAGGATCTTCAAGTCCAGGATGGGCCTGACTGACCCATCTCCTTTGGGCACGGTGAAAATGTTGGAATAGAACCACCTGCCCCTTTCTCGTAAGGGGACCTGACAGATGACCCCCAGCTACAGAAGGCTTTGCACCGCCAGAATTAGAGCCTGAGCTGACATGGGGTCCTGAGACATCCGGGATTCGATGAATCTTGGGGGGCGGCCAGGCAGCAAACTCTATCTTGCAACTGGAGGACACTACCTCTTGAATCCACCGGTCTGAGACATGAAGCCTCCAGACGTGAGCAAAATGCTGAAGCTGTCCTCCCACCCGGATGGGTGAGGGCGCCCCTTCATGCCTGAGGGGGCTTGGGAGAAGACTTAGGCTTGGAGCCCCAGGATGAGCCAGGGCAACCACGTCCTCTACCCCAGAAATCTCCACGGGCCCCAGTAAAGGAGACCCCCCTCCCCTGTCTGGAAGAAAAGGAGCCTGGGCCCCGAAAGGGCCGAGACTGCCTCCTGCGCTGGGGTAACCTGCCTCCCTTAGCAAACAGGTCCAGGCAGTCCCCAAACAAGCATAGTCCTTTGAAGGGAAAACCCGTGAGAGCCTTCTTGGCAGGGGTGTCAGCTGCCCACTGGCGCAGCCAAACCGAGCGGCGTATAGCCACCACTAGGGCAGAGGCTCTGCCACACATCCTAATGGCATCATCCAAGGCAGAGAGGACATAAGTCACAAAAACCTCACAACGAGAGAGTGCATTAAACTCTTCACTAGACACATCATCAGGAGCACCATCTAGGACACTTCTAAGCAGGGTCCTTATGGCCACTGCTGTAATGGCAGAGGCACAAACCGGGCGCAGCGCCATCCCCACACAGGCAAAGGCATGGGACGCCAGCTGATCAATACATCAGTCCTCACTATCCCGCAGCGTAGTAGAGTCAGGGGAATGCATGACAGAGGTGTTAGATAACCCTAGGACTGGGGCATCCACCTCTGGAGGGGATGACCAACGCTTCACCACATCAGCAGGAAAGGGATACCTCTTATCCCAACTCTTAGGGACTCCGAGGAACCTGCTAGGACGCTCCCATTCCTTGAGCACGAGATTATTAAAATGGGCTTGCTCAGGAAATTCTAAGCATAGCTTAGCAGTATGAAACAATTCCCCCTGCTGCCTAGGGGCCGCAATCGGGGGAGAGATAGACAGTACTGCAAAAATCTGAGCCAACAGCCTATCAGTATCATCTGGGGCCCAGGGGTCAGAGCCAGAATCATCATGACCCCTGGGCCTCTCATCAGATGACTCAGAGTCAGAGAACAACTCCCCTTCTTCCAAGGGGGTATAACCAGAGAGTTCAAAGAACTCTTCAGCCTCCATAGGGAAAAGAGTGACATCAGGCGTCAAATGCTGCCTCTTAGCAGAGACCTTACGCGCCATGGTATTAACAAGCAACTTCTCAAAACTAGCCAGTCTAGCAGACACATCAGGCTGAGAATCCCCACTGGTATGCAGCTCAATGGGAGTCAAATTCAAGCTTGAGGGAGTTGGTGAAGCCATACGTGGCGCAGGCCCAGCTGCTGGTAAACCAGGCTGCAGCGCAAGCACCTGCTGGGCACAAGTTATACAGACCCGCACATTGTCAGCACTAGTAAGGGACACCCCACAAGCTACACACAGCCGGGCTTGTCCCGAAGGAACCTCGAGCACATTATCCTGAGACGCCTCCATATGGTGATTATAGCGGCACAATAGGCCGATAGGTATTCACGCTATAAAAGCAACCCGGGATGCCCCAATAGCCCGCTAGGGAAGTGGGAGTAATTTTGCACACTAGGCCTCACAAGTTTTAAGACTAAAAAGAGGGGCAGGGCCGGGAGAAACCAATGGCCGGCTACCCTTTGGTACAGGGTCTTGCGGCCCGGAGCAGAGCTCCTTCAGCACCTGGCCCTAGTGCTTTTCTGCCTTCACCCGAACCGCCAGCCGCGGCTGGGAGGCAGTGAGAAACCAATGGAGTTCGACCCGCCTGAAAGACATAAGCGAAGAGAGCCCCATAAGCGACATGTATAATGACATTAGGGTAAATAAACCGCCCGCGAGGGCACTCATGGACCACGGTAGGTATACGCCAGCCACGCAGCAGACTCCAGAGAAAATGGCGCCGAGTATACCTCGAGGGGCGGGCTGCGGAGACAGTGACGCGGAACGCACCATCCGCAGCCCCCCCCCCGAAGAGCGCGAAGCAGCACACGTGACAAGCAGCCAATCAAGGCGCATCAGCGCCTGAGGTAACGCCATATTCAAACTGCAACCAGTGCAACCAAGCCAGTGCGGAGACTGACAAAAGCAACAAGCACACCAACCAAGTGAAGCACCAACGCATACACCCCTCCCCCCCCCCCCCCCCCCGAGAGCTACAAGGGAGAGCGAGGGAGGGCAGCGGCCACTTAACGTAGGTAACGCCGATAGACAGGGGCAATAGTGCGGGAGGTGCATCCCATAAAGGCTCACCATATGCCTATACCGCCTACCCTTTGGTGGGGGATTGCGGTGGAGCAGCGCTCCTAAGCACCTGACAGCGGTGCTGCCTACCATCACCCGGACCAGGCTGGGAGGCACATTAATAATGGAACGGGTGGGAATAGTCCTACAGGGCCGCAGGCTAATAGCCCTGCTCACCTGCGAGAAGAGAGTCCAGACTGCAGAGAAATTCTGGGGATTTGTGGGAGGTCCCGGGTATTTGAGGGGCCGGGAGGAGCCAATTTCGTGGTCTCTGCAGTCCAGCGCCATCTGGCGGAGTAATACCCCAAGAGTAAAGAATCTTATCTGGAGCAGGACGTACTGTATACTAAGAATAAACCTTGACCTGAGATGTATCCAGAGTCATGCCCAGGAAGGACCTCACCATTGACGGGGACAGAAAAGACTTGGGATGGTTGATCACCCAGCCGAAGGACTCTAGTGTGGACACCACCATCTGGGTATCCAGTTCTGCCTGATGGAAGGACTGAGACGAGATCAGAATGTCGTCCAAATAAGGAAGGATGCGAATGCCCTGAGATCTCAACAGAGCCATCACACCCGCCAGTACCTTGGTGAATACCCTGGGAGCTGAGGTGATACCGAAAGGTAAGGCCACAAGTTGGTAGTGCTGATACTCCAGAGCAAACCTGAGAAATTTCTGATGACCTGGGAAGATTGGTACATGAAGGTGAGCGTCCTTGATGTCTACTGATGTCATGAAGTCGCCTGGGCGCAGAGTAGTGACTGCTGAGCGTAGGGTCTCAATGCGAAAATGCTTGAATCTGACAAACTTGTTGAGGTGCTTTAAATCCAGGATGGGCCGGAGGGACCCATCCTTTTTGGGAACAGTGAATAGATTGGAGTAGAAGCCTCTGCCCCTTTCCCTGAGAGGCACAGGGCAGATGACCCCCAACTCCGGAAGGTTTCAGACCGCAAGCCGCAAGCCCTGAGCTGACAGGGGGTTTTGAGCCTTCCGGGATCTGATAAATCTTGGGGGCGGCCAGGCTGCAAACTCTATCTTGTATCCGGAGGACACCACCTCCTCAATCCATCTGTCTGCTAAACGTAGCCTCCAGACGTGAGCAAAGAGCCGAAGCCGTCCCCCCACCTGGATGGGTGAGGGCGCCTCCTCATGCATGAGGGGGCTTGGGGGAGGATTTGGGCTTGGGACCCCATGAGAGCCCGGGACGGCCTCGTCCTCTACCCTTGCCCCAATAGTTTCCGCGTGCCCCAGCAAAGGAAACTCCTCGACCAGCCCTGGAAGCGCGGAAGGAGGGAAGAGAAGCACTGGTCCCCCGAAAGTGCCGAGGCGGCCTCCTACGTTGAGGCAGCCTACCACCCCTGGCAAATAGGTCCAAGCATTCTCCAAGAGCCGCAGCCCCTTAAAGGGAAAACCAGTGAGGGCCTTTTTAGCAGCATTATCAGCCACCCACCGACGTAGCCAGACAGAGCGTCGTATAGCCACCAACAGGGCAGAAGTCCTACCACACATTCTAATGGCATCATCCATGGCAGAAAGGATATATGCAATAAATTCATAGCAAAGTAGGAGAGATCTATAATCCTCGCCTCCCGCGTCATCAGAGGCCCCATCTATGAGACACTTAAGCAGCCCTTTAATAGCAATAGCTGTTATGGCAGAGGCACAAACCGGGCGCAGTGCAGTCCCCACACAGGCAAAAGCATGACAGGACAGCTGGTCCAAGCGCGGGTCCTCACCATACCGCAGGGTAGTAGTGTCAGGTGAATGCAAGACTGATGTGTTAGACAACCCTCGGGAGGACATGACCAACGCTTAATCACATCAGCGGGAAAGGGATAACTCCGGTCCCAACTCTTGGGCACCCCAGGCAGCTTACTAGGCCGTTCCCACTCTTTCAGCACCAGATTATTAAAGTGATTCTGCTCAGGGAACTCCAAGCGTGGTTTAACAGAATGGAAAAGCTCACCCTGCTGCTGCGGAGACACGGCAGGAGGGGAAATACAAAGCACTTCAAAAATGTGAGTGTTATCTGAGGACCATGGGTCTTCTCCAAAGGGAGACCCGGTACCACCATATAACTTAGACTGTTCCTCAGAGGATTCTGAATCAGAGAATAATTCCCCCTCCTCGAGGGGGTACAAGCCAGAGAATGAGTAAAGTCCCTCATCCTCCACAGGAAAAAGGGAAGCAGCGGGAGATAAATGCCGCTTCTTAGCAGAAGCCTTATGCAGGGCTGACCCAGCAATATGCTTTACAATGCTGGCCACCCGTGAAGCCAAGTCATATTGAGACTCCCCGCTAGTGTGCTCCTCACTGGGGGTCAGATGCAAGCGTGGGGGGGTAGGCGAAGCAGAAAGGGGCTTAGCACCGAGACCCGTAGCAGAGGACCCAGGCTGCAGCGCAAGTACATGTTGGGCGCAGGTCAAACACACCCTGACACAGTCACTAACAGGGGATACCCCACACGCAACACACAGCTGGGCTTGTCCCGAAGGAACCCCAAGCACATTGTCCCAGGAAGCATCCATATGGTGATTTAGATACAGGCGTAACGGCCTGTACAGGGACACAGCTAGCAATAGCCACCCTTTTTGGTATGCCCCCAAAGCCCGCTAGGGAAGGTGGGAGAATGGTAAGGGGCAGGGCAGGGCGAACCACAGTCAGAGGTGACCCGCCTGCAAAACACAATAAGTACAAAAAAAACATCCCCAGCGCATACATAGTAAAGCAATATAAAACCCCCGTAATGAGGCTCACCATAGAAAGCTTGTCGCCGGCTACCCTTTGGTACAGGGTCTTGCGGCCCGGAGCAGAGCTCCTTCAGCACCTGACCCTAGTGCTGTCCTACCTTCACCCGAACCGTCAGCCGAGGCTGGGAGGCAGTGGGTCCAGAACGGGTGGAAATAAGCCTGCAGGGCCCTAGGCTTGAAAAGCCCCACTCCCTGCGCAATAGAGAGGCATCTTCTATCTTCGCAGTCCAGACTGCAGAGAAACACTGGAAATTGGTGGGAGGTACCTGGCTATTTATGGGGCTGGGAGTGGCCACAAGGCTTTCTGCAGTCCACTGCGCCACTTTGTGGCGGAATAACCCAAGTGTAAGGAATTTACTGGAACAGGACATGCTCTATACTTGGAAAATACATATTTCCGATGGCTTTAGCCGCTGAGGAGTCGCACTACCGCCAGCAGCATCGCTATTCAGCTGGAACGCACGCCGTTATGGATGCGCGTTCCAAACTGAATGCCTGCGCGCATGCACAGACGTGATTGCATCATCCGTCCGGGGCCTAAGGGGCGGGGGAAGCGGGGGGAACGCTCCACAGTCCATAGCGCATTACGTGTGTCCGGCGCTTGCTGACGTCATCAGTGGGCGGACGCAGCAAGCGCTGGAGGACAGAAGCCTAGGATGCGGCGAGGCAAGAGAGCCTGCGAGACAGCCTGCTGGTGTAAAAAAGGTTAATAATGTACACAATACTGTGTAAGTGTAAGGTGCTTTGTGTGTAATCATTACACAGTACACAAAGCACCATACATTTACACAAAGTGAACTACATCGGTCTTGTACTATAAGAGACCACTATAAGATGTAGTTCACACTGTTCCCTAATGTATAATTATCTCCCATATCCCCCACTATTTTCCCATATTCTGAATGAGGAAACTGCGGTTTACTGCATTGAATCCGCCTCCTATTGATTTCATTGTGAGTGCGGCTGATTTTGTGGAAGAGAGCTCCCGAGAATCTTGAGTTACCACACAATCCGCCGCAGCCTTCTATTAATTTCAATAAGAGGCGGAGAAATGACAGTTTCCGACACATGCTATGCCATGGTGAAATGTTATTTATTGGAATTAGTAATAAATATTTCTCAACATATATTAAATATTGTTTTTGTGATTAATCACTATGTTTAAATAATGTTTGATTTGTAGCAATACATAATGCATTTCAGGTATTTACATTCTGAATCATAACTGTAGCAAAATTACAGTTTTGAAGTAGCCACCAAAACTATTTTTTGGTTTGGGGTCACCGCAACATGAGGAACTGTATTGCGGGGTCACGGCATTAGAAATGTTGAGAACCACTGCCCTAGATCCAATGGGTTACAGATGTGGGCTATAGGGAGTGATGGGAGATTTTCAGTTGGGCTGCAAAGCTTTGGAACTGGCTTGGTTGCTACTTCTAAAATCCAATTTCACTACTTCCCTCCCACCAAGCTCCTATGTACCCAACCCCACTGTATCCTTCAGCCAAAGAAACCCCAGTCTATGTCCTGCCCCCAGTGCAAAGACAGGGTTTTGACCCACGTAAAGAATGAGTAAAGGCAGAACTATAAAGGTAAGTGTAATTTTTTGTTCATTACAGTGTGTCTAATTGTGTAATAGGGCCCAAAACCAGATTCCCATGTGGACCTAAATCCTGCCTTTGAATGTCTGTGCCAGGGAAGGGACTGGTGCACAGGGACACTAAACTAATCTAATTCTAGCTACTCACTGGTAAGTCCTGCAAGGGAGAGACATTTGCCTTAATAAGGCAAATTAGGGCCAGTTTGGACCTGGACCCAAGTTGGCAGTGGAGCTGAGGTGGCACTGGAGTTGGCAGAGAGTGTCTAAAGAGACACCCCTTCAAGTACCTCTTGGCAAACATATGGCTGCACACCCTTTTATGTTCTTCTGACACTTTCTCAACGTTGCTCTTGCAGTAAACAACTTTATTTGTATTTTATTTATGCATTGAGTGCATGCCCTAGAAAAATTCTCATCTATTCCAAGGGGAGCTCCATTCACACGTGTGGGTGCTGCCCAGTTAAAGCATACCTAAAGTAAAAAATGAGGGGTCCCTTTTAACATCCAAATTAAGGCTGTTTCTCCAGTAAAACCACTGAACTCTCTAAGAAACCAAAATGGGGTTGGGGTCACTTCAGTGCTACACATCTTTGAGCATGGGCAGCTCTTGCACGTGTGAATGAAGAACATAAGAACTAATGCCTCCTTTCATTTAAAATATCCTTGGTATGGCAGTACCAAGGTTGCACAGAATTGTGGAAGGTACAGCTGTTCCCAAAACCCTTTGTGTGAGTGTATTTAATTTTTTGAGGTGTTTTCAGCCTTCTGTGATTTTTGTTTAGTTGCTAAAGGCTTTAGCCAAACAGGCCTCATATTTGGATAACAGGAATAGTGAAAATTATAATAAATACACATCTATGGCTGGCTGTAAATACTCACCCTTCAAGGTTTCTGGGCTTCTCAACATGTGGTAAATCGGATTGTCTGGGTGGGCATGCACGTGGTAAGCATGGGGCTGTGCACACATGCCTGGCAGACCCCTATGGCTGATGGCAGTAAAACAGGGCAACGGAGTATAAACTGGTTGAGCAATGATGCCCAATTTCAGGCTATATGTGTATAGTTTGGTAGAACAACATCCCAAACGCAGATGCCCTGCAAGTAGGAGTTAAAGCTGGCCTTCAGTCATTTAAAAAAAAAAGTTTAACATATTTCAAATAAAAAGATTATGGTCATGACAATGACCTTCTTGCTGTCTTTGACTCCATTAGGGGGATCAAGCCTAAATTTCAGTTTGGTTACTTGAGAAAGGGAATTCATTTACCTAAACATTTGCATGTCTTCATGAGATTAATATACCATCAGCACAACATTTAGAGTGCCAGTGACAGCCCTCTGGTTGCAATGAACAGTATGTGAAGCTAAGTCACCCCCATGAATCCGCAGCCAGAAACATGGAGCACAGTGGGGTCAATGCAGAGACGGATGAGAATTTTCACTCCTTTTTAAGGAGAGAAAACTACCATTCACTTTCATTGTTTACCTTTGGGTCGATTCAGAGCCAGGTGAAAATTTACACCCAGTAGGCAACGAAGGTGATAGGAAGTTTTCTCTCCTAAAACAGGAGTGAGAATTCTCACCTAGCTATGAATCGGCCCGGATATGATTGTGCTTTTCAACACTCCATCTAAAAGGAAAAAGTTTTGCCTGAGTGTAGGTTTAATGTTCTTATAATATGGTAACCACTGCAATAATAGAATGCAGGTCAAATTCATTAACACATCACATCTTGAAAAGTCAAGGGTAAATTTGGTAACTAAAGGATACTTGTAGGGACCTGTTAGGAGATTGAAAATAGAGGGGGTATAGGGGGAACAATTTGAGAATAAGGGAAATGGCAACACTAGCTGCTCAAAATGTCACAAGGCTGCTGAACATGTCCTCTGAGTATGTTGTAGATAGCTCAATAGACAGTCCCTGCTACACACCTAAAATGGCAGGCTTTAAGGGTACAAACTATTTAAATAAATAGAAATAAATAAATCTGTTAAAGTTTTCAGGCTGTAGTCAATATCATTTGTGCAAGGGCACATCATTCCAATCCCCAAAGGCTACCAGCTTCCCATAAGTGACTCCCAAGATGTTATAAGTCAACGACATGTGATTCTGGGGTGCAACAGTTGGACAGGACAGACTCCTCCGGTGCTCCGCGAAAACAGAAAGGTGAACACAACGCCGGCCACATATGACAATGCTCATGCAGGATGATAACATGCAGACCCCACACCCCCTTCCCTGGGGTAGAATGACGATGCAACAAGTCTCACCGCCAGAAGTCGGGGCACAAACAGGCGATGCCCCATGCCCAGCAGCTCCAGGACGCGACAGGCATACTCGTTGACAAAGTTGCTCTTCTCATCCTGAATTTCCTGTGACTTTTTGACAGGTGGGGAAATCTTGGGGGTTGGTGGGGTAAAAGGTATCCTCTCCTCCATGGGGGTTTCCTGAAAACCCCCCTCCCCTAACCTCACTGAGCCCAAGAAGGAATGCTCGAAAATTAAATGCCACGGTGGTACATACAGTCAATTCCCGGCATTTAAGCAACGCTAGTCTGCTAGTCAGCACATCTCGGGAGGAATACAAGCACACATCCGTTAGAAAGCCCAACACAGGTGCGTAGTGACCTACACCCAACATCAAGGCACGACTCATCTAAAAACCATGATAGCAGCGTCTGTAAGGGTCAGCCTGGCGGGAGGGACCCAAATGCAGAGGAGAAAGTCAGGCCTGGCTGCTGGATGTGTGTGCTGGGTTGGGGCTGCAGAAACAAGCGATGAGATCACTGCATCCACAGGAGCCGCCGCTGCTGCTACAGCCTCTCATCATGAATCAGTAATGAGGCAGGAAGAAGGGAGGTGAATGAGCGAGGATGGAGGGAGGATGCTAGCTAAAGGATGCTGTAATCAGAAACCAATAGAAAGCCCCTAACCCAGATCATCCACACCCTGCTTTTCACAGCATCCCTGTCGCCTTAAATAATCTCATCCTCTTTTATTTTTTTTCAAAGATACCTATTCTTATAATTTTTCCACAGTTAATAAATCAAACAAAGAAGGCAATACAATAAAACTGTCATGTTATGTGAGCTGGCAAATGCATCTAATGACATATCCCACCCTTCTTAAAATGTATCATATATTATCAGAGGGCAATGCTTTGCTGAGCCCAGCAACCACAGATGGCTACTAATGAGGTATGTAACTATGGATGTCCACGGTGTTTACAAAATTGAGAATGGCGTTTCCTCAGAGGATTTCATGATAAGGCGGAAAGCACCGGGGTATCTCCCGGACAAACAGCTGTCTGGATTTATACTATCAAATAGCACCATCTAGTGTAAGACACTGGTCATACCATTCATAGTCCTCTACAATTACCCTAGGATCATAGATTTTTAACCCACAGCCTGTACCTTAATTACTTAAGGTATTGGGTAAGGTTAAATGTGGCTGGTCATCTGCTGTCAGAATCTAGCCTGACAGCATGCTTCATTCACGGATGATTGAAGGGGTGCAAACCTTGTCAATAGCTATCTGAGTGGCCATACTGAAGCATGCATTATCTGGGAATAGAGCCCAATTGCTGACAGTTGAAGACTGCTGTTTCACCAGCCAGCTCTGTGCATGATTATGTCAGATGTGAAGCTTAAGGGGGGTATAGTTTTTATTTATTTCAGCACAAGACAACGTTTTAATATTGGCAGCTAATTATTTATATAGAACTATGCTATGGTTACCTTCTAAAGGTCTCACAAAGCCACCAATACATTCTGTAGGAGCCCCCCAAAGTAAGGTCATTGCTGGCATGTATTATCCATTAACTGAAAGTTGTGTAGAACCATTGGGGGGTAGTCTGTTCTTCAGGGATTCCCCATGTTAACCCCAAGGTTAATTTAAATGTCCGGCTAAGTCTGTCCGGTTGCAGCTCTGAAGCTATAGAGTGCACCCCTGACTGTCTCTCATTGCAATTCTAAATATCCACCAATGGTAGCATGAGAGGGATATTCGCTCACACTATGTGCCTCTTGCTGACAATCAATGAGGAAGCCACAAGACCAGCAGCATGGACACACAATGAGGCTGAGAAAGAAGCGAGGTCAGTACTGGAGACTAAAGCACTTAAATCGGACCACTGCAGCCCACAGGACACCATAGGATCAAGTGTGCATGCTGCCAGGTAAAACATGTTTAGAATTTTTTATTAGCCTTGACAGAGACTATTAAAGTGGACCAACACCCAGGGGCGATCGGCCGCGTTTCGCGCTTCCCTCTAGCAGGGCGCACACCCGCTCCGGCCGTTTGTGAATGGCCGGCGCGGGCGCGCTCCCTGTTACAAGGAAGCGCAAGACGCGGCCTCCAGCGCTCAGAGCCACTGTGGTTGGACGCCGCTTGTACGTGCATACCACAGCGGCTCTGAACTCTCTGATTGGATGAGCGCCCGCGTAGGAGCATGGGGAGGTGAGTGTTTACGGGCGTTCTGGGGGGTTTCCCACAGCTGGGCACCCCCGATCGGGGTGCCCCACCGAAGTGGACCAAAACCCAGGATAGTCAAAATCCTGGGTGTTGGTCCACTTTAAAGTCTAATTCCAGGCAAATGTTCTTATTAATTCTGCAATGCGTGGGCAAGCATAGTATTCCCTGCCTATCATTTGCACACAAGGGTATACTGAGATCCTAAGACAGCTCTCTCCACTTGGCATAGTTATCTACATTTCTCTACTGATGATGCCCTGTACTGTAAATTAGGGGCTTACAACATTTCTTATGTGTTAAACCAGACAGGCCTGAAAAAACAACATGAGACTCACACACCCAAATGATGATCCACCAGCAGTCCAGCAGAGTGCCTGATTTTAGGCTTCCAAGGTATCAATAATTAGAGGGAAACCCCAATAAAGGTAGGCGGGGTAGGGGATTAGATGACCTAAAGTATTTTAAAGGGACTCTAAAAACCCAGTAGCAATAATTAGCCAGGTAGCTGGCCTGATGCCTGTCTCATATGGCTCTCCTTCATTTCCTGCAGAGCACGGTAGAAGCTTTAACATGGTTCCTAAATTTGTAATGTTTTCAGTGTTATTTCTCCAGGACCACACAAAAAGAAATCCTACAACTACTCTATCCCTTGGAACTCCCAGCTTGAGCAAGCACAGTGAGGCACAGTGGTCCCACAGCTTTCTCTGACCACAGCAGAGCATGCTCAAGACTCGTAAAGTTGTTCTATGACACATCTTTCCCAGCTCATGCATGACACAGAAACTGAAGAAAAGCAATACGTTTTTCTTAGAATGCATAATCTAGTTATATATAATCAGAGATTTAAAAAAAGGCTAACTACTGCTCCCAAGGGAGATAAAGCAGGAGAGCGTTAGCATGTACGTGGACAGCAACAAAAAAAAGAAGACTTTTAAATCTACTCCACTCTAAACCAAATCAAAATTTTCTGGCTAAAACTGGACTTTAAAGTAGACCAAATCCCACTAAACCCAGCCCTAGCTTCTAAAAGAATCAAGGGTCTGATATGGCCTCCTCTGCCATTCTTTGTGCACACCCTGCACAGGCACATTTGGAGGGCTGGTTAAAAAAACCTTTTTCACGGTCCAGCACTGTTCTCCCAGGCAGATGTGGCTGCTGCACAGAAAGAGCATCAACTAACAGTTTTGCTATTTGCCCGGGAGGGTGGGAGCTTGAACAGAGTGGGGGAAGCTGCTAGCTACGGGAATTTTTCTCTACACAGATGCACTGATCTCTAGGTCACTGCAGACCTCACTCGTTTTTAGAAGTTCCACCAGTACACCCCCTTGCAGAACAATGGTTTTCTGCAGTCATGGCTTCCTGTTCTAGCTCCCAAGAATCCTGTGTTCCTGCTCATAAAACTGTGACCAGCATCCCTCACTGCAATTGAAACACTCCAACACCACTACTGTGTAGTCTATGCATGTTGTTTAGGAGAAGTCTTATCTGATCGCCAGGTTTTTTTCAGCCTCTTACAATTTTTCCTCTTGCATTGCCCTGTATTTAGCATAATGCATCTACCCAGTCCCTGGTGAAGAAAAGGATCTGCACAGTATGATACTGCCACCAACCTGTGTCACTGTGGGATGGTGTGTTCAGGGTCATGTGCAGTGTTAGTTTTTGTCCATACATGGCGTATGGCATTTAGGCTGAAATGTTCAACTTTGGCCTTATCTGACCAGAGTACATTCTTCTACATGTTTGTTTAAGGCATATAGCAAACACCATTTCATATTGCCACTCTTCCAGAGTAGTGGATAGATTCTCCCACCTGAGCTGTGGATCTCTGCAGCTCCTCCAGAGTGACCCTGGGGCACTTGGCTGCCTCTCTAAATAACACTCACCTTGCCTGAGCTGTCAGTTTAGGTGGGCAGCCATGTCTTTGTAAGTTTGTAGTTTGATCCTCTCAGAGCTTTGGCTAACTCTGCAAAACAATTCGCCACAACTTTACACGGAGCTGTCTGATGTGTTCCTTGGTTTTCATGATGCTGTTTGTTAACTAATGTTTTGTGACAAAGATACTTTACTGGCTATACTGACAAGATATTATACTAAGCATAAATGACATACAGGTGGACTCTTCTAATAAGGTGATTGAAAGCATTTGGTCAGACAATATTTTATTTAGAGATAACAGAGTACAAAGGGTGGAATTCATATACGCACCACACATTTTTTCCATTTAAAAAAACTGGAAAAGTGTGTATCATTTACAGTACACTTTAAACTTGCTACTTTGTGTTGCTCTTTCGCAAAAAAAAAACTTGGCCTGACAGTCTCAGATGTGATTGCTGGAGAGAGGGGTGAGGGATGCTCTGATCCCCTTCCTCCCCAACCCCCCTGCGGCAATCAAGGGATCACCGCATTTGTCATTGGATCAGCAAGGGACAGAGGAGCTGATGATTGGAGGGGAGTAAAAAAAACATTTTCTTAATGACATTTTTACTCTAGGGTGTGTGTACTTTTTTAACCCTTTGTGAACTGGTAGGGGATCCATGAGACCCCTATACCAGTTCACAAGACTCGGAGTCTGGCCATCACCTGCGGCTAGCGGGTGACTTGCCATTAACCCCCAGCCCCCCATTACCTACTTCTCCAAAGCCTGGGGGGGGGGGCAGAAGAGTCCAGGGGCCACGAAGGAAGTGCCTGCTTTTAGCCTTTAGGGCTGGTGGCCATCAAGGCTGATCTCTAAGCCCTGGTCTACAAGACCCCATAGCTGCTGCCCGGGCTGGTTATGCTGGGAAGGCGGGCCACAGTTTTTTTTTTTTTTTAAAAGCACAATGTACACTTGTCTGAGGAGCTGAACTTTTCAAGTAAAATTACCCTTACGCGCATGCTTTATATTGGGGTGTTTTGCAACTCTACCCTTGACAGTATATATGCATGTTGGGTATTGTTCTGTTTGGGGGGGGGGGGGCGCTTGCTTTTTCAGATTTACCTTGTTTTTTTCTTGTTCACATATTTTTTTAGGAAAATGTGGCTTTTATTCTGCAGCCAAAAAATTAATCGAGGGATTACTTCTAGAAAACCGTGCCCACATCAACAAGTCTGGTACACCTAGAAAGCTTAAGGTGTGTACTTACAGAGAATATATAGTTTATGGGGGGGTATTTCAAATGTAAAAGGGGTTTTCTTGAAAACTTGTGCATAGCAGTCCTACCAGTACCGCTGTTAACGGGAGAACTGGGACTCTTACATGCAATATAATTTTATTGAAAAACTATTTTTTTACTACAAAAAGACACTTAAAGTTGTAAGCTCCTCCCTGCGTATATAGGGCAGTCGCAACAAAACAGTAGGGCATGGAAGATGACGGGAAAAGAAATTTACTGGCGAGTACACAAATTTCCCTTTTCTCGCCCCTTCAATTCCGTGGCACTGCCATAAGCAACGCATGGGACATCCCAAAGCAGCACCCTCGTTAAGGGTGGGACCAAGCTACGAAAGCAACCGGCCGACTGTGTCAACATAACCAGGAACAGCGTAACTGAAACCTCAAGACTAGACCCCAGGTGAGGGGTTCACCATCAGCGAGGCATCAGCCGATGCCTGGACATCAACTTTGTGAAGGTGTGAAAGGAGGACCAGATCGCTTCCTTGCACACCTCGTGCACCAATGCCTGGCGCTGGAAGACCCAAGACGTGACAATCGCCCTGATAGAGTGAACGATGACTCGGAAGGGCGTCTCCTTACCCTTGCCGGCTTAAGCTTGTATGACTGTCTGCCTGATCCATCTGCTGAGAGTGGACCTGGCAGTCGCAGTCCTTCTGAGATCATGAACAAAACGCCTGGTGTCACATACCTCCCGCATAGCCGCCAAGTAATACTTTAATGCCCTGACTCCATTCAGGGAATGCAGGAGTCGCTCTTTATAATAAGTGGGGTGCAGGCACAACGAGGGGAGTACGATCTCCTGGAAGGGAGAGACCACCTTGGGCAAAAAATCCTGTTTAATATGGAACACAACCTTGTCTTCATGCAGATACTGATAGATATTGCAGCCAGCTGAAACCCATCAGATGAAGGTGATCACCACAAGAAAAACCATCTTTAAAGTGAGCATCATCAGAGAGGCTTCTGCCATGGGCTTAAAGGGGGCTCCTGTAGCACCAATGTTGTGTCAATAAGCATCTAGGAAGATGAACATGCGCTGCGCCCTGCATGAATGTACAGACTAATTTGTGCTCCATGATGGGCCTCTGGAAAAAAATGGGACAGGGCCAAGACCTGGGCCGCAAGCCAGTGTCCAGACCCTTCTGAAGAAATTTCAGTATCCTGGGCAACAAGAAACTACAGGAGTAGCCCTTCGACTTTCACCAAGCCACAAAGGCCCTCAAAGTTCTGTAGTAAATTTTGTGTCCGAATCAAGGTCAGAATTACTACGGCGGATCAGCTTTTCTCCCCTCAGGATGCTGGTCTCAACAGCCAAGCGTCTAAAGCTAGCCCTTGAGAATTGAGGTGCCACAGAGGACCTTGCTGTAGAAGATCCGGATGGTTGGGGAGTTGCCATGGGGGCTCCGCTGCTAGGCTTAACAGATCCATGCACCACATGGGAATTCGTTCCCTTTAGACCTTATTTAAGATGTGGCCCAGTAGCACAGTGGTGGGTATGTGTACAACAGGCTGTAACCTGACTAGGAGATGGCCAACGCATCGACAGCAAGGGGATCTCACACCCTGGACACAAACCTATGAATCTTACGGTTGTGCGGAGACACAAAGAGGTCCACTTTCGGCACCCCCACCAGTCGCCTAGGGCTTGGAACACGTCCCAGTGAAGGGACCGTTCCCCCGGTCCACCTACCTGCTCAAATAATTGGCCTATTTCTATTAGATTCTACACCCCAGAAATGTGAATCACCGAGATGCACGGAACACGAAGCTCGGTCCACCCCAAAATGCAACTTACTTCCCGTGATGCCTGCCAGCTCCTGATACCTTTTACGATACACTCACCTCCAGCCTGGTCCTTTCGCCCGGCAGCCGCATCAGGTGTCGGCTCGTGCAGCGTCGAGCGCGGCCACCTCCTCCCCTCACTACCACATCCCCTTGCTCCTCTGTACTTGCGCGTGCACGTTTCTCTTATGCCCTCCGGTGGTGCTGCAATGAGCCCGAAGATTACTGTGGGCAAAACGCCCTAAAGGTTAATGCGGACAATCAGCCCATAAGTTATTCAATCACCAATGAGCCCAGTTTCCCCCTGTTCATTCCTGCCCTATATAGGTTTTCCCCCTTCACACTCTCACTGCCCGTGATAGCTTGCTGCTGGGTGTGATATTGTCTGAAATCCTTGTTGGTTTCCGTTGCCGACCTTGTCTTGCTTGACCATCAAATGATTGCCACCTGGACCAACTCCTGCTTGTATCCTGACCACAAGTCCGTCTCATCCGGCTTACCCGGCATGGCCCAGTCTTGCCTCTGGTTCATCCGCCTTTACAACTGTAAGTCCACATCCTTTGTGCTACAAAGTCCTAGGGGCAACCGTGTCCGGCGAGGCATGTAAAGCGTCCTGGCAAACGGGGGTTTGGCTATAAGTGAAGCTAGCAGCGGAGATTGGGGGGTTGTACCTAGAAGGTGGGTAGACTGTGGCTTGACAGTACCCCCTGATGGTTTATGTAGGCCAAAGCCGTGGAGTTTTCCGAATATACCCCGACGGTGAGGCTTTGGAGCTGGGAAGTCTAATGCCTGATAGCCAACAGAACCAACCTCAGTTCCAACACATTGATCAATAGACAGCGCTCATGCTGGTCCCATCGATCCTGGACAGTTTGGATGTCCAGAGCCCCGCCCACCCCACCCTGCCTTGATGGTGGATACTATTAAGCCCAAGAGATGCATGCCCTCTCGGACCATGGGAGGTCTTCTGCCAACAGAGACCGCACCCCTGCACTGGACGGAGGACACCGGCCAGCTGGGTATCCAATGTAATTCCCAGGTAAGTGACTGATCTTAGAGGTTCCATGTGGAATTTCCGAACAAAACTGTTCAGATGGAGGAGATCTAGGATTGGCCAAACGGATCTGTCCGTATCGCATAGAAGTCGCAGCCCCGCTCTGAGGGGGCACAGGTACTACAACTTCCGGGTCCTTCAGGAGTTTTATTGCATTTTCTCGAGCCGCTGCCCTTTCCACCACACTGGGAGGCTAGGACGACACAAACCAGTGTGGAGGCCAGGTCCAGAACTCGATCTTGTAACTGGAAGAGACAACTTCTTGGACCCAGGAGTCGGATATGCGATCCCTCAACACTTGTGCGTAGCGCAGCAGCCGCCCCCCCCACCCCTGGTTGGGTGAGGGTGCCCTGTCAACCCTGAGGGGGCTTGGCTGAAGGCTTGGGCCTGTTGCCCCATGGGAACTTGGGCTTCTCCTGTGGCTTCCTCTAGTCAGTAGATGTACTCCTAAAGTCAGTAGATCTCCGAACCTCCGGAAGGAAAACAAAGGTTTTCTGTTTCCGCTTATGAGGGAGCCTGGTTTTCCAGAGCTTCACCAAAAAGACGATTCCTAGAAAAGGGGAAGGCAGGAAATGTCTTTTTTGAGGCAGCGTTAGCCACCACTGCTTTAGCCAGACCGTGCACTGCAAGGTGACTAACAAGGGCAGCCCCTAGCCACCAGAAGCACCATGTCATCCATTGTTGGCAAGATGTACCTGAAAAACTTCATAGCAAAAGGGTTCAGGTGAAGCGCAGAGGAACGCAAGATCCCATTTGTTAAATGCCTCTGCTACTGCTTCATCCAGACCTTTCCCGCCATGGCCGTCAGGGACATGGCGCAGACCAGATGCCAAGCCGACCCCACCATGGAGAACGCATGCCAAGCAAACTGGTCCAACCTCTTATCCACTGGATCTTACAAGGCAGAACTATCCGAAGTAAGTATCAGAGTATGCCGACCCAGCCCCGAAATATTTGATTGTCTACCTCAGGTGGCAAAGACCAGACCTTAACCGCATCCTACGGGAAGGGGTATCTAGCATCCCAAACCTTTTCCACCAGTCTGTCAAAATGGGAAAGTCTGGGAAACACCTGCCTAGCCTTTTGGTGCTTGAAGACCGCAAGATTGGACTGTGTGGGAGAGCACCCAGTGATGGAAAAAGGTAAGTAGTTAAAATAAAAAAAAAAAATAAATAAAATGACTTTTGCACACGCTATGTGGGATGGTAGCGCTCAGCCTCCGCGCCCTGGTCTACCAACCAGCATAGCTGGTGCCCAGGCTGGATTTGCTGGAGAGGGGGGACCCCATGCTAGTTTTTTTTTAAGGGTTTAACCTTTGATAATTATTTCAAAATAACTGCATTGTGATGTTAGTTGTAATTTATTTTATATGTGCTACCACTATATACTGGAGGGATGGGGATTTTACAAGCAATATGATTATCCTGAAAAACTTACTTATTTTAAAATTATACATTTATAAATACCTTTTAAAGTCTGTGTCCAGAAAAACACTAACTTTCTCCCACCTTATCCCCCTTGAGAACAGTAAATAATGAGCCATTTTAAAGCACCTCAAAATTCTTGTATATGTATATAGCTCATGTATTTTAGGCAAAAACAGTTTCTGGGCTTGTGGTTGAGTTGGGAAGCACAGCTTTATGAGTTTTGAGCATACTCTCCTGTGGTCACCGACAGCTGTGGGACCTCTGTGGCTTGCCCTGCTCGCTCGCACCAAGGGACAAAGTGGCTGTAGCGCCACTTTTTTGTGTGGTCCTGCAGGAATACAACTGAAAAAAGGGCAAACTTTGGAGCCCTGCTATGGCTGCTGGAGCCCTGCCCGGCGCTCACCTCCCTGTTTTCAGTGGTGGGGGCACTCCGCGAGCAGTGGTCGCTGTTTCGTTGGCTGACACCGGATCCCGGGCACTGACCATTCAGTGCCATTCAGGCACGGGGAATGCTGTTCTCTGAAACCTGGAGGGTTTAGAGGGCTGGACTGGCTCAAGCGAGCTGCACAGGAATAAAGGTGTCTGTTTTTTTTTTTTTTTGCAGGCTTTAGTAACTCTTTAATAGCAATTGTTCAACTATGAGAAAAGTTGCTTTCCCTCTGTTTTGTTTTTTCCTGTACATATCCATTTCTCATTCCTATTTTTTCTGATTACAGAATTCCTTCTTTCACCCTTTTTACTGCTTTATTCCTCATTATCTTTCTTGCACATCTTTTTACATCTCTTATATCTCCCCCCCCCATCATTTCATCTCAACTTTGACACGTCTCTATCATAGTCTGCCTGTCAATGTATATGTAACTGGGGGGGCGCACCTTTCTGAAATCTTTTTAACACAACATACCAACACCCTGCCTAGGTCCATACTGAAGGAATAAAGAGCAAGTCAGTACATGTAGGTCAAATATTGTTCTGAAACTACCTTCCCCTAACCCAGGTATGCCTTACTGTGATTAATACAGTACTAAAACCTCACAGAAAGGCAGCTCAGTAAATACTTTTACATGGACATATCTGACTCATCTTCCAGACAACTCCGATTGGCTAAAATGATTTATCAGCACCATCCAGCTCATTACTATGACACATCCAAGCTTGTTATGAGCCATACTGAGAGACAAGCCCAGCACTCTGCAGTCATATATGTGCCCCTGAGCTACTTTAATGAATTCTCTGCACTGCATGAACATAGAGACTTCAAGCACACCTCATGAGGAATGAATGGGATCGCTTCTAATAGCAGGAAAATTGGCTTAAGTCTAACATGGTGGCAGAAGATGAAACAATCATGGAGCTCTCTAAAGACATACAAGCCTGTGCTTTCTTTATTGGTCCCATATATAACTCAGGGAGAATTAAACGTGAATCCTCTGGTGTAGTGCTGCCAGTTATTAATGCAATATCATAGCACAGGAAATGCTATCCACAGCACTGCAATATGATTCAAGAGGAAAGCACTGCATCTTTTCAGAAGCGATGCCAGGATGAGCTGCAAACAGAATCATTAGATTTACAAATGCTACAGCACAAAATAAAGGTCACAGATAGAGGAAGAAATACTTCATTACACAGTAGTTTGAAAATATTTATCAAACTTTCCTGCCATGCCTAAAATATAATATGATGCTCTGAATAAGGAATTACATTGCCAGGCGCAATCAACCACAAACATATACTGTCATTCAGTGTCTACTTATCAGCAGAAAAAGTCCATAGTAATGTCAAATGACAGACCTGGCCAATCAAATACACTTTGGTTATAGCCATGCTCACCAACCAATAGGTTGATCACATGCAGAGTTGTTCTGGCATTTGGGCTATAAACCCCTTCTACATGCCTTATCATACATACATAACTTACTAAAGGCAACCAGAGCACCACCTCATTACAAAGTATCTCTGGCACCAAGGAAATGGGAAATATCAGACAGGTGCTGTGCCTTCTATAACACTTCCATTTTTTTTTTAGAGTGATTAGTAAAATACACTTTTCTTCACTGCCAGGTAGAAGCCACAACTTACCAGATACACTTGTAATGTCCCAAACCAATGCATTTAAGTGGGAAATCTATCACAAACCACCAAAATAAAACCTGAGCAAGCTGACAGTTATGAAATGAGTTCTACAGAACAGAACAGGCACAGTTCTACAGGCACAGAACTATTAAAACAGCTTGCAAAGCTCAAGGACTATGCCCACTGGCAGTGGCCCTGATGACTGGCTTATCCCTGCGTGCCCCTCTGTGACAAGACAAGGTTCAGCCCTACCGAGCATTCTAAACAGGTCGACTCATGACTGTCCAAT
Source organism: Gastrophryne carolinensis (assembly GCA_027917425.1). Lineage (NCBI taxonomy): Eukaryota > Metazoa > Chordata > Amphibia > Anura > Microhylidae > Gastrophryne > Gastrophryne carolinensis. The sequence goes on from CM051235.1 coordinate 441,325,854, forward strand.
TTCCATAGCATCAAAGTTAGTCCAGAATTTAGACCTAAGACAAAGCACTTCCTTACTCCTGAAACATCAAAGCATGTAGGCCCTTAAGCCGAAACCTCTGACTCCCCAGGACTACCACCAGAGCCAGAGATCTTGTTTAGAAAACACTTCTGCCTCTAGGAGTCCCGGCCAGCAAAGGAATCTGTCTCCTAGCTGTATTGATAGACAGGTCTGTATCCAAGCCCAACTTGAGGAAGCACACAAACCCTGCCACTAATACAGAGGAAAGAGCCCTTTACCTAGAATCAGTTACCAGGAAACATGCTTGTGACAACAACCAACTTGCAGTATGCAAAACATAGTACTGCTAACCTACCAAGGCACTGAACATCCTACTCTCCACAGAGGAAACCACTCGAGTGCCACCAAGTCATGTTTTGTTCATGTCCACATAGCCCTTTCTGTAGCAAATTACAGTGACAGAGAATCTCCCTCTACCAGAAAAACACTAGTTCCATAGTGAGACAGGTCCAAAAGCACAAAGCCATTTAGTATATACTGTTGTAAGGGACTCCCTTTGTCCCAAGGCAGCAAGGACAGTCCGAGCTGCCAAGAAAGCTATTGGAAAACCTCAGCTTCTAAGTGAGTTTGAACGTAAATCCTTATCCAGAGCACTCGGTCACTCGTGCTGAACACTTAAAGGAGCAGTATCGCGAAATTTGCATTAAAAAAGATAAATAATTCAATAGCCACACAATAGCTTATAACATGTGTATGAATAATCTGGCGATAGAAAAAGAAAAAAATATATGCCTCTCTTTTAAATTGTATAATTAAAATGGCTCAGTCCATTTGCTGAATAGGGGAATCTGCTGGCTTGTATTTAGTGAGCCGCTTCATTTAGCCCACTGGTCTCCTAGCAACACTTTACCTCAGAGGCTGACACTGTAACGGCTGTGTGTGTGTGAGGTGCTGCTTTTGTTATGAGACCAGGTGACTCAAATGTGTAAAATCTATACAAAATAAACTAAACTGACTGAAAATGACTGAAATTCTTCTTTGAATAACTGTGCAGGAAAATCTAAAGGTATTAAAGTGGAACAAAACCCCATTCTAAATCAGGATGCCCCACTGTGTGAAACGACCCCTGGATAACCACAGATCCCCCCATTTTTCTGGCGCTCACGCAGATAGTCATTTAGACAGGCCGGGCGGCCAGGAAGGTTACTGCTCAGGCTCCCCATCTGCGTGCAAACAGCGCTGATTGGATGAGAGCCTGCGCATGCGCTGTGGGACAGGGAAAGGTACGTTTTCACAGGCGAACGTGGGGATTTCACATATCAGGGCATCCCAAGTCGGGATGCCCTAGGGGCACAAAACAAAACTCCAGATAGTGAAAATCCTGGGTTGGGCTTTGCTCAAAACACACAAAGCTGAAAGAAAGATCATATGGAAAAAAGAAAAATAAGAATATGAAAGAGAAAATGGTAAACTGAAAGATTCTGCAGCAGAGCCAACATGAAGGGAAAACTGTCAAAATCAGCTAAATGACTTCTAGAGCTTTTCTCTCTGTTTTAGATATATAAGTTCTGGCCAGGCAATGTTGCAATGTTGTTATCTTATGCTGGATGGCTGCCAGCACTGAACAGCTGAGACTTTGACACATTCTCCTCAGCGTGGAACTGATACATTGTTTCTCCCCTCTCCTCAGCATGGAACAGGCCAGAGTGTTGGCTGCTGACACTGACAAGACATAAACATGAGCTATTAGACTCCAGCTGTTCAACACACACATCATTTTTTTCTACATTTGTAATTCTTACTCCAACACCTACCTACATTCCAAGTACCATTTAAATATAAGTCACTAAGAAAAATTCGCGATACTGCTCCTTTAAAATGAGGGTCCTTGGCAGTCAGATTAAAGTGCCAAAGGAGGCCTGTGTTGTGGGACCAGGGGACTTGCATAAGGGTGATAAGGGTCTTAAAGTGGACCAAAACCAATGTCCGACGGCCCTGAAATCTATAAGATTTCAAGGCTGCCTTCATCCCTCCCCCTGGGGCATCCCAAGTCGACCCTAAGTAGGGTCAGAGATGATTTTGGGTGGGTAATCCACCATAAAGCTTCCAGAGTGGACTATACAATTGGCACTTTCCTCACGGCCCCCATGGAGGGGCCCTGACTCATCAACCAGATAAGGTAAAACTGGGATCCTCTAATTCCTTAGGATCACCATGGCCAGGCACCCTGGTGAAGACACAGATGACCATGAACAGGAGAGACAGACCAAATGGGAGAGACATTAATGTTGAGTTACTTCAGCACAAAGCACGGGAACTTATGATGGCCCTTTATGACTTGGCCATGCAAGCAGGCCTCCTTAATGATTGAGAATGAAAACTCATCCTGCTCCATATAGATCAGGATAAGACTCAAGGGTTTCATCCTTAACATACAGTATTCAATGGACTGGACCTTGTGGGAACCACAAGATTTCCAAAAGATTGGATTAGCAGCCCTATCCAAGCCCCTGCGAGGGCACAGGAATAATTACTTGAGAGAGCAGCTGATGGATAGCACTCAATAAGTCCGATACTATACAATAGAATAAGTCCTGTACTGGAAAGAGATCATTTCCCTTACCCAGGGCACACAAACTCTTGTGAAGGGTAGGGGGAACCTTTTCAGAGTGAGGAGGGCTAACTGCTGGCCTTGGCATTTTTTGTCTTGCCAAACCCGTTTCCTTTTGAAGGAGAACCTGAGACCTGCCTCATAGCCATAAAAGGATGATTTCTTTACTGAGTGGTTATGAAAGATTGGAAAAGAGGCGAGATGTCTCCTCTGGAATGGGGGGGACTTCTTCTGAGGTAAAAAGAGCACTCTTACTGAAAACTCACTTGAAAAATCCTAATGCTCCCCCCAAGCCTTCCCATGAAAGAATTCAATGAGAGTATCAATTCAGTCGACAATGGCAAATAGAGTAAGCAGTGGGGATAAACCCATAAAGGGACACCAATTATTGTATGCTCTAGTGATAGCAGCAAAGTGCTGGATCGCAAGTTGCTCTAGAAATGGATGTTTGCAATACAATTGTCTACGGAATTAGTTACCTATCTAGTTGCCCCTGTAGGTAGGGTGGTTCCTTTAGACTATATAGCAATCAAGTGGACCTCCAATGCTAACAAAACCCTTGAGTGGATTAAGACAGGGGATTCTAACTGGGCCCTATTGGACTACTTATCTTCATCGTCCAACCAAATGAAGACTTCTGACTCATCATGCCAAGCCACCTTGGTGTCCTTGTTCTTAATGACAGACATCACACTTTCAGGTTCTTAGGGATTCTGATTGTTAGACATCTTTACGAGCTAGCGACTGAGACCTAGTTCTAGGCTTTACATTGCATTCTGGTAAGGAGGAGACCGCTTTCATCTCCTGGGTTACTTGCCCTATTGGGTTTCTGGACTTATTACTGACGCCAGAAAGATTTAGGTGAGGTGATAGGATATTATGTGAGGCCACTTGGACTTTAAGACCAACCATATCACCAGCTCCCATGAAGAGACACTTACAGTATTTAAAAGTTGGGGCTAGATACAATAACAAGTATGGAAAAATCCCACTTGTACAGCAGGCTCTGGATACTTCTTACACTGGTGGAAACTCTCTGTCACCTGTGGCTTCGCCCCCACACACACTTGTGGGTGAAATGACTGTGTTCTACAAGACAAATTGACGATTATAATGACCTTCTTCCCCGACCCAAGATATGCTATTTATACCGATTAGGCTCTCCAGACTCTTTCCTCTCAAACATACACACCAAGAAAGGAGACACTGCAGCTACAGGGAAAAAGAACTTTGAAAACAAAAAAGGTTTGCAAAGGAAAACGTGCAGCCTGATAAGTGAGTGCTGGGTCAAAGCAAAGAAGGAAATGCTGGGCTTTTAGAGCACTGTTCAGTTAACTGCGGAGTTGACAACAGTATTCACAGGAGGTCCTAGGCCAAGAGCATGGAACACTCTATGGGGGATCCGAGGAGTAAGGTAAGAGATCTCCCGTTCTGCCCTGGTAATGCCCCCGGTGAAAGGAACAACGAAATGGGTGTTGTTCCGGTTAAAAGCCAACCACCCAGGGCACAAAAACGTATTACAAATGCAGTCATGCCGTGCTGGTTGGATCTAGTTTCAGAGTGGTGAACTCTGTGTTGGTGGTGAAGCTCCTACATACCCTGGTCTCCTCAAATGTATGAATAAAATATATATATAAGGATTTTAATGTTATATCAGCAAACCTTGTTTTATTACAAATCTTGAAACACATCAATCCATACAACAACAAATTTAACCTACCTTTAGAAGAGCCAGTGCCACCTGGAATATGATAGTAAGGCCCTGGGAAGCAGAAAAAGGAAAAATAGCTTAGCTATAAAAAGCTTCTAAAAACTCCATATACCACACAGTTTTGTTTTTTGGACTCATAATTTATATCCAACATTTTTATACAGAGCCATGACATAATCCATAATGTTAACGTGAGCAGATAATCTTTCATGCCCATAATAGTTTATCTCCATCAAATTAGTTAACATGTGTCCCAACCTTTATAAATCGATTTCGGTTGGTGAGGAAAAGGACGTTTATGTTGTCACCTTTAACCTCAGCGACCCAAAACAGATTGTGTTTCTTTTTTATAAGTCTTTGCCCAATTTTCACAACAACACTAACTGGAAGCAGTGGGCCATATTGCTCCCTGACCGTGCTGTTCCACCCCCTGATGCATTCCGTTACATTACACACAGCTCAGTATTGGGGATCACTTCAACCTAACTGCCATTATGTGACAGTTTAGTTGTAACTGAATGCATTAGCATATGGCTGCCATTCGGGCAAATATACTGCTTCCTGTTAGTGTTTTTATATATATTGGGCAAAGGTTTTGGTAAAAGAAAAAGAAACACAGGCCGTTTTGAAGCACTGGGCTGGGGATAGGAGGTGAAGACATAAACTTCCTTACCGGGTATAGAATGACTAAAATAGACTGGATCTGATTTTCTTATTTTCTGATTCATGGTGGGTCTGATCATGCACACTATCCAACGATATTGCCCACAAAAACAGATATTTAAATATTTTTGATATCGTAAGATAGATTTTGGCATATTTTATACTTCAAAACTGTATATAAATTACATAGGCTGGGGAGTTTGTACATTCCATGCTCTTCTTGTGTCATTGCTGTTAGAATTGTGAACCAGCTTCATCTTGGCCAAGCTAGTGCGATTAATATGACTTGCCTAGGCTCCAAAGCTATATTTCCAAGCACCTGTGGCCGGATCTGAGTTGGAGGGAATGCATAGGCGAGTTGAAATCTCCAAGGTTGGGCCAGGGCATCTACTCCCACGGCCCCGCCCCCCGACTCAAAAAGAAGAAGTGATGGCATTTAGAATTTGTGGACGCAAAAAGATCTATCTCTGGTTTGCCCCACCTGTTTATATTATTTGATAGAACTGTGAATTTAGGCTCCAGTCTGACTGCCTGACCGGAATCCTGCTTAGAGAGTTTAAGGAACCCTTTAAGTAGACTGCTGACAGGGATCTGATCCAGAGATGTAGGGGCCCCAGAAAGGACAGTGCAAGGGACCGTAAGGCTTCTGATTTGATGCCTCCCCTGACGATTTAGATAAGCCATGGTCGTCATGTTGTTCGACCAAATCTGGATGTCTTTGTTTTTTAAAAGGGGTTTGAAGTGATTCAGAGCTACCTGCACCACTTTTAGCTCTCTGAAATTTGAGGATCTGTGCCTCAATTCTCTGGACCAGATCCCCTGTATGTATTGGGAGTCTAGGCGTGCTCCCCACCTCCAACCGCTGCATCCGTGCCTGCAGGATTAAGGGATCTATTAACCGCCAGAGTTCCTGATTCCCTATGGGAGGGTGGTGGTCTGCTCTAGAAAATCCAAAGTGCAGCTGTGCCCATGAAATGGCCAGGATTCGGGGGCAGACTGGCCGTAAGGCGCACTGGGACAAATCCCAGTAGGCTGGTGGGCTTGAGAGTCGGCCCCTGAAATGCATCTTGGAGGCGTGGCCGGAGAAAAAGAGATGTTGTAGACTGCTGGCGGCCTGTTATGCAGGATTCTCTGGTGGGCCACCAGGCAGCAACAGGGCCTGGATCAATGGCGGCACCCAGTCGACAGCAGCGAGGCCTAAGCGGTCAATAGCAGGGCACAGATGGTGGGTAGCGGGGCTTGCCCGGAGTCCTAGTGTCCCGGGTGAGGGTCGCAGCAGATCCATGCTTGCCTGGCTGGGCTACGAGAAGTTGGCCGCCACCATGGGTGAGGATGTTGGCAGTGGCACCAGGTTAGAAGTTTTCTGTGGGAGGAGGGGTTGGCAGCAGGTAGCACAGTCCCTGTCCCAACCACCAAATACTTTCACACTCCAAGAAACTGTATTCTCTGTTTCTTTCCCTCCTTACATCTTTTTTTGCATTTTTCCTGCCTCTTTCTATCTCCTTCTTTTTGCTTCTTTCCTACCCTTGCCTCTATTTCTTTGTTTCCTTCTTTTATTCCTTCCATCTTTCTTTCATTCCTATCATTTTTCTTTCTTTTTTTTTTCCTTCCATCTTTCTTTTTTTCTTGCCCTTCCTTCCCGTTTCATTATTTGCTTCCTACATTTTTCTTTTCCTCTTTTAATATTGTCTTTGTTCTTCACATCTTTCTTTATTTCCCCTACTTTCTATTTTTTCTTTTATTTTCTTCCTTCCATCTTTCTTTCATACCTACCATCTTTCTTTCTCTTTCTTTCTTTCATTCATTCCATATTTCTTTATTCTTCATTGTCTTTCCTTCCTGCTTCATTATCGCATTTCTCTCTTTCTTTCTTTCTTCCTTCCTTACCTCTTTCTTTTTATACTGCCTTTGTTTCTTACATATTTCTTTCCTTCCTCTACCCTTTTCTCTTTTTTCCCTTTCTTTATTTTCTTCCTTCCATAGTCCTGTCATTCCTACCATAATTTTTTCTTTCTTTCATTCCATCTTTTTTTCTTCCTCGTCTTTCCTTCTTGCTTCATTAATTTCTTTCCTCTATTTTTTCTACGTCTTTCCTTTCTTCCGTCTTTCTTTTTTATAATGCCTTTGCTCCTCCCATCTTCATTTCTTCCTTTCTTTCTCTACTGCCTTTCTTTAATCTTTATTTCCTTCCTTTTATCATATTTTCTTTCTTTCCTCCTTGCCTTATTACTTCTACCTATCTCACCTATGCCCAACTCTGTCCATCTCTACCCACCACACCACTGGAAACTTCAGCAGGGACCTGTGATAAAAGTGGGAGCAGCAATGGTGAGTAGAAACCGTCATAGAACTGTTTCCATGCACTATACCTGCACAGCGCGTGTTCCTGCAGCAAATAGGGCTGTGATGTGAGAGGGCCCATTTAATGGACCCAACTTTATGCCTGGTTTCATAGCACTAGAGTTTTTCTTCAGCGCAGGCTCCCCATTAAAGCCACACATAGCCCTTTCCGAAGGCTGTAAACACGACAAAGGCCTCTGATTGGACGAGAGCCCACACATGCACCACTGGACCGAGGAGAGGTAAGTTTGATGGGGCGAACTGGGAGGGTTGGAACAAAACATGGAAAAAATACAATTCTGTGAAACTCACCTGTAGAATTGTTTTTGTATCCATCTATTCCAGGCCGTCCAGAAGTACTTACAGATGGGTGTTCGCCCCTAGGGGGCGCTAACTGCAAGATCAAAAGATGTAGCTCCTCCCGGCCCCCTATAAAGGCAGCTGCCCATCTATCCAGTCCCAGTGGTATAAAAGCAGTACTCAACAAGAAGCAGGCCGGGAGGTCCAAAGAAAATAGGAGACCATGTTACCTCACATAGCCTCCGCTTGTACTCTCTTGAATCAAAAACTTATGTAACTAGAGTCCTATGAGCAAAAATGGTTCATCACCATAAAAGGCATGTATGCTTTACGCCCTGCTCCAATCATAATCATTACGTCTGGGATATAGTCCACTAGAGGGTGCTTTACTGCAGAGATGGCAAAAAAGAGGCCCCTCCCGGTCCATATATACCCGGGACCTCCCACTCATTCCCCAGTATAATTAAGCAGTAAGGGAACCAGGAGAAGCCAATAACAAGATTAACAATATTTAACAAGGAAAACTTCACCATATAGAGGATCCAAGAATAAAAATTCAGGGTGGGATGGAGCAGGGCGTGATGCATACTTATAATATCCATTCTACAAGGTGAGTATTCACAGAATGGTATTATTCCAAGTATGCATCACGCCCTGCTCCAATCATAATCATTACGTCTGGGACATCCAGTAGCAGTGTCCAACAACGGGTGGGGATCCCAAAAAGAGCAACAATGCGCAGTTCAAACCATTGCAGCCGGCAGAACTTTGCGGCCAAAAACAGCATCCGCTGAGGCCCGCACATCAACCTTGTAAAACTTGGAAAAAGTATGAACAGAAGACCAGGTAGCAGCCTTACAAACTTGTTCAAAAGAAGCCTGGTGCTGAAAGGCCCAAGAGGCCCCAACAGCACGGGTAGAATGAGCAGTAATTCGGAAAGGGGGGTCCCACCCTTTAGCGGAATAGGCCCTAACAATGGCCTGACTAATCCATTTACTGATGGTAGACTTGACCGGCGCCAAACCCTTCTTTGGACCAGAGGGTACCACAAACAAGGCCTCCGTCTTCCTGAAAGGCGCTGTAGCCACCAGGTAGTATTTCAAGTTTCTGACAACGTCCAGAGAATGCAGGGCCCTCTCCTTGTCATTACCAGGATTAGGGCATAAGGAAGGAAGCACAATGTCCTGATTGAGGTGAAAGGCAGAGACAACCTTAGGCAAGAAGTCTGGTTTAAAGCGGAAAACCACCTTGTCCTGGTGTCTCTCAAAGTAGGGGGCCTGAATGGACAGAGCCGCCAACTCAGAAACACTCCGGACAGAGGTGATAGCCACCAAAAAGGCTACTTTCCAAGTGAGAATAGACAGTGCCGTCTCATGCACAGGCTCAAATGGAGGACCCTGAAGGGCAGACAAAACCAAATTCAAATCCCAAACCGGTAACAAAGGTTTGCGGGGAGGGCGCACATGAGTGACCCCCTGGAAGAAAGTCTTGACCAAAGGATGAAGAGTGAAAGACCTCTGAAAGAAAACGGCCAAGGCGGAAACATGCCCCTTCAGAGTGCTGAGCTGAAAACCCACATCCAGACCATGTTGAAGAAACTCCAGTATCCGAGGTATGGAGAACACCCGGCAAGGGAAGGCCCTAGCCTCACACCAGTCAATGTAGGTCCGCCAGGTCCTGTAGTAGATGTTAGAAGAGGAATTCTTCCTAGCTCTGACCAGAGTCCGAACAACAGCATCAGACAGACCCTCTTCCTTTAGGATGGATTTTTCAGCAGCCATGCCGTCAAAGCCAGCGTTTGTAAATTAGGGTAACAAAGCCGTCCTTGAGTGAGAAGATCCGGAAACCAGGGGCAAAGGGTACTGATCGACCGCCAGCTGCACGATGTCTGCGAACCACACCTGTCTTGGCCACCTGGGAGCCACCAGAACAGCTGGCACTCCTTCTTGAATCAGCTTGTGTAGGACCCTGCCCAGAAGGGGAAAAGGAGGGAAAAGGTACAGGAGACCGAACCCCTGCCAAGACAGAGACATGGCATCCACCGCCAGAGCATCCTGGGACAGTGAGACAAAAGCTGGAAGCTTGTGATTGTGACGAGAGGCAAACAGATCCACATCCGGCCTCCCCCATCTGAGACAGAGGGATAGAAAGACCTTGCTGTTGAGGGACCATTCTCCCCGGCGAGAGGCCCCCCTGCTCAGGTAATCTGCTTCCAGGTTCTTCGCTCCCGGAATGTAAACCGCCGAGATGCACGGCACGTTGTTCTCGGCCCAAGAGAGAATCAACGACACCTCCCGGCGGGCACTCTTGCTCCGAGTCCCTCCCTGATGATTGATGTAAGCGACCGCAGTCCTGTTGTCAGAGCGAACCTGAACCGGTAGGCCCCGGAGGTGATGCGTCAGCTGCGCCAGCACCAACCGAACTGCCCTCAGCTCCAGAAAATTGATTCGGGCGTGTGCCTCCTGAGGGCCCCACAGCCCCTGGAATTGGTGGGCTCTCCAGTAGCTCCCCCCAACCTGACAGACTGGCATCCGTAGTGACCGTCTCCCAGCACGGTGTCAGGAACGATCTGCCCCCCAGAAGACTCTTCGAGTCCAGCCACCAAAGGAGGGACCGCTGGACCAGAGGGGACAGAGCAAAAGCCTGATCCAGAGACAGGGGGCACTTGTCCTAGGCTGAAAGAAGATGGAGCTGAAGAGGCCTCATGTGCAATTGAGCATAGGGAACTGCCTCGAAGCAGGCCACCATCTGTCCCACCAGTTGCATCAAGACATGAATCAGCGCTTGAAGAGAGTCCACCTTCTGGCCTGAATGGTATCCAGAGTCATACCCAGGAAGGCGGTCCACCAGTGACGGGGGGAGTGAGGACTTGGGGTAATTGATCACCCACCTGAAACTTTCCACCGTCCGGGTGTCCAGCTCCGCTTGTTGGAGTGTAGGGGACGTAATGAGAAGGTCGTCCAGATAAGGAAGAATGCGAATACCCCGAGCTCTGAGAAGGGCCATGACGCCTGCCAGCACCTTGGTGAACACCCTGGGGGCAGAGGTGAGCCCGAAGGGGGATGCCACAAATTGGTAGTGTTATTCCCCTACCACAAACCTGAGGAACCGCTGGTGCCCTGGGAAGACCGGCACATAAAGGTAAGCATCCTTGATGTCTACTGAAGTCATAAAGTCCCCAGGGCGCAGGGAGCTGATAGCGGAGCGCAGCATCTCCATGTGAAAACGTTTGGTTCTGATAAATTTGTTGAGAAGCTTTAGGTCCAGAATGGGTCTGATGGAACCATCCTTTTTGGGCACCGTAAAGAGATTGGAATAGTAACACTGACCTCTCTCTCCCGGGGGAGACCCGACAAACGACCCCCATGGCCAGAAGGTTTTGAACCGCCAACAACAGGCCCTGAGCTGCCCGAGGGTCCGTAGGAACCCGCGACCTGAGGAATCTGGAAGGAGGACAGTCCGCGAACTTCAGCTTGTATGCGGAAGAGACTACCTCCAGAATCCATTTGTCTGAGACCTGTTGAACCCAGACCTGAGCGAAGAGCCGCAGCCGTCCCCCCACCCGTAAGGGCGAGGGCGCCCCCTCATTGCTGAGCGGGCTTAGCAGTGGATTTGGGTTTGGCACCCCAGGAGGATCCGGGTCGGGCACGGCCTCTGCCCTTGCCCCAGAAATCTCCCCTTTGTCCCACAAAGGATACCCCCCTGCCTGACCTAGGCCCACGAAAAGAGGGAGTGAAGGAGCCCGAACCCCGAAAGGGTCACGGCTGCTTCTTCTTGCGTTGGGGTAACTTACCTCCCTTAGCAAAAAGATCCAGACGATCACCAAACAGGCGCAATCCTTTAAAGGGAAGCCCCGTAACCAGACCGAGCGGCTGATAGAGACTACCAAGGCCGAGTTCCTGCTACACATCCGAATGCTGTCATCTAAAGCAGAGAGAACATAGGCGATGAACATCTCACATTGTGATAAGGCTCTAAATTCAGCACTAGAAGGGTCCTCATGAGAGCTGTCCAGAAGATCAAGGTCCTAATAGCCACGACCGTAATAGCGGAAGCACACACCGGGCATAAGGCCGAACCCACACAGGCAAAAGCGTGGGAAGCCAGTTGATCAATATGCCGGTCCTCACTATCCTTCAAGGTAGTAGAATCCGGGGAATGCACAACAGACGTATTAGACAACCCCAAAACAGGGGCGTCCACCTCGGGGGGAGTTGATCAACATTTGACCACATCCGAGGGAAAGGGATACCTCCTATCCCACCCCTTAGGGATACCGGGAAGCCGGATAGGCCGCTCCCGTTCCTTGAGAACGATATTATTAAAATGCGTCTGTTCTGGGAATTCCAAACGTGGTTTTGCGGTACCAAACAATTCCCCCTGCTGCTTAGGTGCAGCTGCAGGAGGGGAAATGGAAAGTACCTCAAAAATTTGAGTCAGAAGTCTATGGGTGTCGTCAGCATCCCTATGCTCTGAGCCGGCATCAGCGCCAAGGCAATGCTGATTGTCAGAGAGATCTGAATCTGAGAATAATTCCCCTTCCTCGAGAGGGGTGTAGTTAGACAAATCAAGAAAATCATCCTGTTCAAAGGTAAAGGCCGGCGCAGCGGGCACCACGTGCCGTCTTTTAGCTGGAGCCTTACGGGCTGCAGAGCTAGCAATCAACCTCTCAATGTTGGCAAATCTGGCAGAAACATCAGATTGCGACTCCCCATTAGCGTTAGTGTCACTAGGGGTCATGACTAGGTGCGGGGGTTGACACCTAGGGTGCTGATCCAGCCGCGCGGGGCCCAGATTGCCGTGCAGTCGCTAGCTGGGCACAGGGTACACGCACATCATCGCCCGCAAGGGATGCCCCGCACACCACACATAGTCGGGCTTGCCCCAAGGGGACCCCGAGCACAATATCCTGGGAAGCCTCCATATTAGTAGCAATGGCCAATGGGAATTACGCTGTGCTGCTTCCCCTTAAATGTCCGCTGGTGGGAGTATTTAATATACACTTTTAATAATCAAGCCCCTACAATATGGTGGAAAGGACACAGGACCAGGAGAAAACCTCTAATTTAGGTTGTCCCCCTGAAAGACACAAAAGAGGAAACCCCCATCAGTATGGCAATGAAATCATAAGAATACATACATATGATGACAATCAATAATATATAATTATATACACAGCCCGCAAGGGGCACTCACGCACACCAGAGGGTTAACTGGCCCAGACAAGATGGCGCTGAGAAGGGAAGAGAGGCAGGAGGGGACGGGCCGCCTGCAGAGCGCGCCAATCGCTAGGCCCCGCCCCCTCCCAGACGCGGGGACACAACGCAACCGCGCTATGGAGCCAACAGCGGCCGAGCCGGCCGCTGACGTCATCGCTCTGCGGGGGCAGCGGGCCGTTCAAATGAATGACAGAAACGGAGGAGGGAAGGCAGAAGATCGCTGAGCCATATGCCAGCACAGTCACGCACACACACACAAGTAACAACAGCACACTAAGTATACAGAGCATTAACACTGACTGCTGCCCCCCCCCAACTAACCGGACAAGGGAGAAGGGGGAATAAGCCCATATCTACATTTGGCCACATGTAATGAGGGCTGAGCGGACGGGGCATCCCATGTCAGCCTCACCAACATGTGCCGCCTACCCTTTGGTGGGGGATTTGCGATGGAGCTATGCTCCAATAAAAAAACACCTCTAACAGGTGCTGCCTACCATCACCCAGACCATGCAGCCAAAGCTGGGAGGCAGGTAATAGTGGCACGGGTGGGAATAGGACAAAGTGCCGGGGCTGTGAAGCCCGGCTTACCTGCAAGGAGAGAGAGCCATCATCTTGAACTTCGCCGCCGACTGCAGAGACTAAACTGGGGAATGAGTGGGAGGTCCCGGGTATATATGGACGGGAGGGGCCTCTTTTTTGCCATCTCTGCAGCAAAGCGCAGTTGAGTTTCACAGAATTTTATTTTTCTCCTCCATCCATTCCAGGCTGTCCAGAAGTACTTACAGATGGGACATCCAAAAGCAGTGTCCATATGGGCGGGATCCCCAAGGCGGAACAGCATGTAGTTCATTTCACTACCGCCTGTAGCACCCTTCGGCCAAAAATAGCGTCAGCTGAGGCCCTGACATCCACCTTGTAAAACTTTGTAAAAGTATAAACAGAAGACCAAGTGGCGGCCTTACAAACTTGTTCCACTGATGTCTGATGCTGAAAAGCCCAAGAGGCACCAATAGCCCTAGTAGAATGAGCCGTAATCCGAAAAGGGGGTTCCTTCCCCCTGGCAGAATAGGCTTGTACCACCGCCTGTCTAATCCACTTAAGGAGAGTGGACTTGGCTGGTGGCAATCCCTTCCTAGAACCCTCTGTTAAGACAAAAAGCAAATCCGATTTCCTGAAGGATTCAGTCGCAGTCAATTGTATAGTGGTGAATCCAGCAATTCACCCTGAATATTTCCCAAAACACCGCACCTCCTCCACAGTAATAAAAGGTATACAACTAAATTTGTATCATAAATTCATAGGTACATTTTATTTTCAATTGTTTACCCACATAAATCACATTACAGACAATTAAAAAACATAAACATAAAAAACTGGACCGTACACTCCCAGGGGAGTTTTGGGAACTATTAATAGTTTTGGGAACTATTCAGGGTGAATTGCTGGATTCACCACTATACAATAGAATACCATTTAAGGATTGAGATAGTCCCATACCACTGCACGGCCACAGATATTTGATTCAAAATATCATTATACTAAATTTGTGGTGCGGAATTAATACATATAGTTTAGATTCAGTCGCAGTCAGGTAACACCTTATGGCTCTGACCACATCCAAAGCATGGAGGGCCCATTCTTTGGAATTAGCCGGTGCTGGACACAAGGAAGGCAAGACAACTTCTTCATTAAGGTGAAAAGAAGAAACGACCTTAGTCAAAAAATCAGGTTTAAAACGAAAAACCACCTTATCTCTGTGCAACTCAAAGTAGGGTGGTTTCATACAAAGCGCGGCCAGCTCTGATATGCGACGCACAGAGGTGATCGCCTACAGAAACACCACTTTGAGAGTCAGCATAGACAATGCAGCATCATTCAATGGCTCGAAGGGATGACCCTGGAGAGCAGACAGCACTAGATTCAAGTCCCACACCGGTAAGAATGATTTACGCGGTGGCCGGACATGTGTGACTCCCTAGAAAAAAGTCTTGATCAATCTATGAAAAAAATGGCTAAGGCCGAGACCTGACCCTTGAGGGTGCTCAGCTGGAGGCCCAAGTCTAAACCGTGTTGTAAAAACTCCAGAACTCTAGAAATTTCCGGCAAGGAAGGCTCTTGGCCTCGCACTAAGCGATATAGGCCCGCCAAACTCTGTAGTAGATCATGGAAGAAGACTTCTTCCATGCCTGAATCATTGTGTGAATAACCGTGGCCGATAACCCCTTCTTCGTCAGGATTGAGGTTTCAATAGCCAGGCCATCAAAGCCAGCGTCCATAAATTTGGGTGCCGCAGCGACCCCTGTGTGAGAAGACCTGGGTCGTCAGCATGATGTAGTGATCTATTGACATCTGAACTATGTCTGCAAACCAACTCCTTCTCGGCCAGCGAGGAGCCACTAGGATGGTGGCACCCCCTCCTGGGCTCTCTTGCGCAGCACTCTTCCCAGGAGCAGAAATGGAGGGAATGCATACAGAAATTTGATCTAAGAGATTGCCAGAGCGTCTGTTGCTATGGCCAGAGGATCTCTTGAGAGAGAGACGAACCTTAGAAGCTTGTAATTGTGTCTGGAAGCAAACAGATCCACGTCTGGTTGTCCCCAGCGGAGGCACAGAGCCTGAAAGGTCTCGCTGCTGAGGGACCATTCCCCCAGGCGCAAGGAATTCCTGCTCAGGGAGTCTGCCTCCTGGTTTTCCACCGCGGGGATGTAAACCGCCGAGATGCAAGGAACATTCTCCTCTGCCCAAATCAGAATCCGGCTTCCCTCCTTGAGGGATCTCTTGCTCCGAGTCCCGCCCTGGTGGTTGATGTAGGCCACAGCTGTCTGACTGTCCGAGTGGACCAAGATCGCATGGTCTTTTAAATGAGTCAGGCGTAGAAGAACCAACCGGATTGCTCTCAGCTCCAAGAGATTTATGGATAACCGATTCTCCTTCGGACCCCTCTGACCCTGGATCTTCTGGGTCTGCCAAATGCCTCCCCAGCCTGTAGGACTGGCATCCATGGTAACCATCTCCCAATGAGGAGTCAGGAAGGACTTGCCCATCAGTAGGTTCCGAGAGTCCAACCACCACAAGAGGGACTGCCTGGCCAGGGGGGACAGCGAAAATCCTTGTTCCAGAGATTCCTGCGACCGATTCCAGCCGGTCAGCAGGTTCAATTGAAGAGGTCTCATGTGAAATTGGGCGAAGGGCACTGCCTCGAAACACCATTAGGCCCACCAATCTCATCCCCAGATGTACTGACGGCTGTTGACAAGCCAGCAAGGCCTGCACTTGCGTCTGGGGTCCCAAAACCTTCTGCTGTGGCAGAAAGACCTTGACCTGAGTGGTGTCTATCGTCATTCCCAGGAAGGATCTCACTGTTGAGACTGTTGATAAACGACTTGGGGTAATTGATCACCCAACCGAAGGCTTCCAGGGTTGACAGTACAGTCCGGGTGTCGCTCTCGGCCTCCTGAAGGGACCGGGCCGAAATCAGAGGGTCGTCTAGATAGGGTAACACCTGAATGCCCTGACTCCTCAGGATAGCCATGATGCCCGCAGAACCTTGGTGAACACTCGGGGAGCTGAGGATATGCCGAAGGGGAGTGCCACAAACTGGTAATGTTGATCCTCCAGTGCGAACCTCAAGAACTTCTGATGTCCTTGGAATATCAGGATGTACAGATAAGCGTCCCTGATGTCCACCGTGGTCATAAAGTTGCTGGGCCGAAGTGATCTCACCGCCGACAGCAACGTTTCCATGCAAAAATGTCTGACCTTTACAAATTTGTTGAGACCCTTCAGGTCCAAGATCGGCCGCAGCGTTCGGTCCGTCTTGGGAACCGTGAACAGGTTGGAGTAGAACCCCTGACCCTGTTCCTGTCGTGGCACAGGGCAAATCACACCTATCCGCAGGAGGTGTTGAACACCCGCTTTCAATGCCTGAGCTTTTAGCGGGTTTCGGGATATCCGTGAACATAGGAATTTCGTGGGTGGCCTGGCTGCCAGCTCTATCTTGTAACCGGAGGACACCACCTCCTGAATCCACCGATCAGAGACGTGACGTCCCCAGATCTGAGCAAACAGCAGAAGCTGTCCCCCCACCCGTATGGGTGAGGGCGCCCCCTCATGCCTGAGTAGGCTTGAGTGGAGCTTTGGGCTTAGCTCCCAAAGGAGGGGTTGGACCGGCTGCAGAGGACCTACCTCTGCCCCAGGCATCTCTGCAGGCACCTGGAAATGAGGATCCTCTTCCTCCCCGAAAGGACCGAAAAGAAGAGGGGTTCCAAAAGGACCGAGCAGGCTTTCTTTTCTGAGGGAGCTTACCATCCTTGACCAAAAGGTCCAGCCGCTCCCCAAACAGCCGGCTTCCCACAAAAGGTAGACTTGTGAGGGACTTCTTGGCAGCCGCATCAGCCGACCACTTTTTCAACCAGAGCGAGCGGCGTAAAGCAATAAGCAAGGCCGAAATTCTGGCACCAAGCCTGATCACATCATCCATGGCTGTAACAACAAAGCCGTTGAAGTCCAAGCAGGCCTTGAGTTCCTTATACTCCTCCGCCCGTTTGCGAGATTTAGCCTTAGCCACAAGGTGTTTAACCTTTCTCCTGTTGGCTAGTGAAACAATTGCCGAGGCACAAGCAGGCCGAAAAAGAGCACCAGCAAAGGTGAAAGCATGGCAGACCAACTGATCCATGCGTTTGTCTGCAGGATCACGTAAGGAAGCATTGTCAGGTGATGGCATAACAGTGGTGTTGGACAAACCTGACACCTGAGGGTCCACCTCGGTAGGGTGAGACCATAACCGAACCAATTCAGCAGGGAAAGGGTACCGCCTATCCAGGCCCTTAGGGACCGACGGTAATTTGTTGGGCCTTTCCCACTCCTTCAGAATCATGTTAGAAAAATACCGTTTTGTGAGTACTCACCTTTAAAACGGGTATTATGAGTGTGCCATACACTCCACTTCGATTTTCATGACATGTGGGTAATCTCCAGTAGAGCGCGAACTTCTGCAGAGATGAATATGCAAAATAGCCCCTCCCGGTCCATATATACCCGGGACTTCCCACCAATTTCCCAGTGTAAAAAAGCAGTAAGGGGACCAGGAAGAACCAATTATAACCTTAACAATCAAAACCAATGGTTCACCATATAAAAGCCCCAGAATACCTGAAAAAAAGGGGTGGGGCGAAGTGGGGTGTATGGCACACTCATAATACCCGTTTTAAAGGTGAGTACTCACAAAACGGTATTATTCTAAGTGTGCCATTGTCAGTCTCCTCGCCTTTCCTGCCCTTTAAGGCATCGTGAGCGCGCCATACCACGGACTGCATGCAGCAGCAGACATGCTCGGCTGCATGGTTTTAACAGAGCAGGCTCTTCTTCTGTCGCATGCTCCACAGTGACACCTGGTGTTCAGCCCATTGGAAGTGCACAAGGCCTAGAGTGTAAGCTCTTGGACTTGATTTCACTTCCTGGTGTCCTGAGTTTCAATGGACAGGAAGTGACTTCACCAGACTCTGGCACATCCCTCCCTGTGCTGATTGATAGCCCTATTTAAGAGGACAGCTGGCCTACAGCCAATGCTGTGTTATCAGCTTACTTCCTGGACCTTGTTTCCCTGATTCCTGAATACCTGATTGAATACCTGGATTTATACACTGACGGATAACCTGATTTTTGACGCGGATTGCTTATAGACTTTGCCTGTTTTCTGCCTGCCTCTGACCCCGGATTCACCCTTGGACTCTGCTCAGACTTTTTATTTGCTCTTTGGAGTTTTTTCTGCTTCACTTCGCCCCATACTTGGAGCTCAGCTCAGCTCTCCCCATGATTGTAGCCAGGAGGCTTGACAGCCATACACTCCACTTCGATCTTCATGACATGTGGGACATCCAATAGCAGGGTCCGTAATGGGTGGGAACCAGAGACAGTAAAGAATATACCAATTCAAACCACTGCAGCTTGCAGAACCTTTTGGCCAAAAACAGCATCCGCTGAAGCCCGCACATCAACCTTGTAAAAAGTATGAACGGAAGACCAAGTAGCAGCCTTACAAACTTGTTCAACAGAAGCCTGGTGCTGAAAAGCCCAGGATGCACCAACAGCACGAGTAGAGTGCGCAGTGACCCTAAAAGGGGGAGTCCTCTCCTTAGCAGAATAGGCCCCAACAATGGCCTGAGGAATCCATTTGCTAATCGTAGACTTAGCAGGCGCCAAACCTTTCCTGGACCCACAGGGCACCACGAAAAAAGCGTCCGTCTTGTGGAAGGAAGAAGTAGTCACCAAATAGTACTTCACACAGCGAACAACATCCAAATTGTGCAGAACCCTCTCCTTGTCATTGCTAGGCTTAGGACACAAAGAAGGAAGAACAATATCCTGATTGAGGTGGAAAGCAGACACCACCTTAGGAAGGAAATCTGGCTAAAAACGAAAAACCACCTTGTCCTGGTGTCTTTCAAAGTAAGGGGCCTGAATCGACAGAGCCGCCAACTCAGAGACACGCCGAACAGAGGTAATAGCCACCAAGAAGGCAACCTTTTGAGTGAAAACAGAAAGAGCAATATCCTGTAACGGCTCAAAAGGAGGACCCTGGAGAGCCGAAAGAACCAAATTCAATCCCAAACAGGAACCATAGCCTTCCGAGGGGGTCGAACCTGAGTGACCCCCTGGAAAAAAATCTTAACCAGCGGGTGTAAGGCAAAAGGTTTTTGGAAGAAAACAGACAGAGCAGAGACCTGCCCTTTCAAGGTACTAACCTGGAACCCAAGATCCAGACCGTGCTGAAAAAACTCCAAAATCCTAGGGATCGAAAACACCCTGCAAGGCAAGGCCCTAGCCTCACACCAGTCAATATAGAACCGCCAAGTCCCATAGTAAATGCCAGAAGAAGAGCGCTTCCTAGCTCTAACCAAGGTCTGAACAACAGCCTCAGACAAACCTTCCTCCTTCAGAATGAAGGTTTCAGCAGCCAAGCCGTCAAAGCCAGCGTTGGTAAATTGGGGTAAAGAAGTTGACCCTGAGATAACAGATCCGGAAACATGGGAAGCCGGTACTGATCTACCGCCAGCCTTACAACGTCTGCGTACCAAAACCTTCTTGGCCACCTTGGAGCCACCAGAACTGCTGGTGCCCCTACCAGAGCCAGTATGCGAACTACCCTGCCCAGCACGGAGAAGGGAGGAAACAGGTACAGAAACCCCAGATCCTTCCAAGCAAGGGACAAGGCATCCACTGCCAGAGCTAGAGGATCCTGAGATAGAGACACAAAGGCCGGGAGTTAGTGATTGTGCCGTGAGGCAAAGAGATCCACCACCGGAGTCCCCCACTTGCGACAAAGAAACCGAAAAACCCTGGGATTGAGAGACCACTCTCCTTGGCGAGACGACCCCCTGCTCAAGGAGTCCGCCTCCGTGTTCTCCACTCCCGGAATGTAGATTGCCGAAATGCAAGGAACATTGCTCTCCGCCCAATGCAGGACCAGAGAGACTTCCCTGAGGGCACTCCTGCTGCGAGTCCCTCCTTGGTGATTGATGTAGGCTACCGCCGTTCTATTGTCTGAACTAATCTGAACCGGTAAACCCTGTAAGATCGACGTCAGCCGTGCCAGTACAAGCCGGATAGCTCCGAGCTCCAAGACATTGATGGGGGTGTGAGCCTCCTGAGGCCCCCACACCCCACTGAACTGATGACCTTTCCAAAAAAAAAATAGAAAAAAAACCCTCCCCAGCCTGACAGGCTGGCATCCGTGGTAACCGTTTCCCAACAAGGGGCCAGACATTATCTGCCCCTCAACAGGTTGCTCGACTCCAGCCACCACCGAAGGGACTGACGAACCCTGGGAGACATCCTGAACGGTTGATCCAATGACTGCGGACACCTGTCCCAATGCGTCAACAGGTGAAGTTGAAGAGATCTCATGTGAAACTGCGCAAACGGGACCGCCTCGAATGAGGCCACCATCAATCCCACCAGTTTCATCCCCTGTCGGACAGAGGGGCAAGGATTGGCCAGAAGAAGGCGGATCAGATCCTGAATCCCCTGCACCTAGGTCTGGGGTAGAAACACTCTGGCCTGAATGGTATCCAGATTCATGCCCAGGAATGAAATCAGCCGTGATGGCGAGAGAGAGAACTTGGGGCGGTTGATCACCCACCCGAACTTCTCCAGGGTCGACACCACCTGGTGGGTGTCCAGCTCCGCCTGACAGAGAGAAGCAGCAGAAATCAGTAGGTCATCCAGATACGGCACAATGCGAATGCCCTGAGCTCTGAGCAGGGCCATGACGCCCGCCAGAACCTTGGTGAACACCCTTGGCGCTGAGGTCAAACCGAAGGGAAGGGCTACAAACTGAAAATGTTGATCATCCACCGCGAACCTGAGGAATCCCTGATGCGCTGGAAAAATTGGAACATGCAGGTAAGCATCCTTGATGTCTATGGATGTCATGAAATCCCCTTGACGAAGGGAATTGATGGCCGAGCGCACAGTTTCCATGCAAAACTTCTTGGGTCTGACGAACCTGTTGAGGACCTTTAGGTCCAGAATGGGTCTTACAGAACCGTCCTTTTTGGGAACCGTGAAAAGGTTGGAATAATACCCCCTGCCTCTCTCTGAATGAGTCACCGGGCAAATGACTCCCATGTCCAGAAGATTTCTGACTGCTAACAGGAGCCCCTGTGCAGCCTGAGGGTCCGATGGCACCCGAGACCTCAAAAATCTTGGAGGAGGCCAGTACTCGAATTCCAGTTTGTACCTGAACGAGACCACCTCCAGGATCCATCTGTCTGTCTGTGATCTCCTGGGCCCAGACCTGGAAGAAGAGCCTCAGCCGTCCCCCCACCCGTACGGGTGAGGGCGCCCCCTCATTGTTGAGCTGGTTTAGTAGCGGACTTAGGCTTTGAATCCCAGGCAGAAGCAGGACGGGCCCGTCCTCTGCCTCTGCTCCAGGAAGAACCTCTGGCCCCA
This sequence comes from Gastrophryne carolinensis, assembly GCA_027917425.1. Lineage (NCBI taxonomy): Eukaryota > Metazoa > Chordata > Amphibia > Anura > Microhylidae > Gastrophryne > Gastrophryne carolinensis. The sequence goes on from CM051235.1 coordinate 441,347,653, forward strand.
GAATAGGCAGCACCTCTGACTGCTCTGACCCCTCGAAAGGAGGGATTGAAGGAGCTCGCCCCCTGAAAGGAGCGACGCTGCTTCTTACGCTGAGGTAACCTACCTCCCTTAACAACCACATCCAACTTATCTCCGAACAGCCGGGTACCCAGGAAGGGAAGAGCTGTGAGTGATTTCTTGGCCACAAAGTCCGCCGTCCACTGGCGGAGCCAGACCGATCTGCGCATGGCCACCAACAAGGCCGAAGTTCTACTACCCATGACAATAGCGTCTTCCATAGCAGCCAAGACAAAATCCATGAACAATTCACACCTTTTGAGAGTAGTGAATTCCGCGCTGGTCGGATTAAGTTGTGCATCATTTAGCCAGTCCCAGACCAGAGACCTAGTAGCCACAGCCGCAAGCGCAGAAGCACACACTGGCCGCAAGGCCGAACCCACATTGGCAAAGGCATGGCATGCCATCTGATCAAGGCGCTTATCCTCGCCATGCTTAAGGGTAGTAGCGTCCGCGGTGTGAATCACGGAGGTGTTGGTCAATCCCAGAACTGGTGCATCAACCTCGGGAGGAGAAGACCAGCGCTTAACTGCTTCCACCGGGAAAGGATACTTCTCATCCCATCCCTGAGGAACGCCCGGAAGCCGGCTAGGTTTCTCCCATTCCCGAAGGATCAAGGCATCAAAATGACCTTGGGCCGGAAACTCCAAACGTGGCTTAGAGGACCCGAAAAATTCCCCTTTTTTGAGAGGGGGCGCCTCAGGTGGGGCAATGTCCAAAACCTCCAAAAGATGTGCCAAAACCTTAGTAGTGTCAACGGCGTCCCCAAACGCCTGCCCAACATCAGCATCACAAAAATGCACCACATCAGCATCAGATTCCTCAAACAATTCCCCCTCTTCGAACGGGGAATAATCCGACCAATCAGGGGAATCATCATCAAAATCCAAGGCCGCCTGGGCCGGTGACAAATGTCTCTTTTTTAGCCTGGGCCTTCTTGCCCACCGCGCTTGCAATAAAATTCTCGATGTTGGCCAACCTGGCGCAAACATCAGAGTGCGACTCCCCACTAGTCACCTGGGGTACGGATAAGGGGGGGAAGGGGAAGGCGATGAAGCGGGAGGTGCCGACCCAGAAGGCTGGGTACCCGACTGCCGCCTTATGGCCTTTAGTGCGCATGGTATACAATAAGCACAATCTCACCCGTAAGGGATACCCCACAACCCACACACGGCCGGGATTGTCCCAAGGGAGCCCGAGCCCGGTATCCTGTGGAGCCTCCATATGGTGATTTTTGGGGTCAGTCGCTATGACCTTAGGGATTTAAGCTAATAAGCAACCCGGGATGCCCCTTTGAAGTACCGGTGGGAGGATTTGAAAATGAGTAGATTAAGGCTAGGGACCCCAGGACCGGGATAAAACCCCTTAATATGCACACACATATGACATATGATCATAAAAACATAATAGAAAGGCCCATAAGGACACTCACTCCATAACATATAAATACATATAAAAAACATCAAAAATACGTGAAAGGCACAGCTCCACGCACGGGGAGGGGGGCCCGCCACATAAGCTAAGGAAGGGGGCCCACAAGCACTCACAGACCGCAGGAGAACTGCAGCAGCAGAGACACCAAGATGGCCACCAGCAGCTCAGCGTGGAGGAGAGGAAGAGAAGAGGGGAAGGAGAAGGGGGGCGGACAAGCGCAGAACGCGTGCTTGCTAAGCCACGCCTCCCTCCCAGAGAGACCTGAGGTGCGGATCCTAGCCCTGGGCTGGGACGCCGAAAAAGCGCCAAAACGAGGGGGGGGGGGAGGAGCGGCCCGCGGCCCGCCGAGAGCCCAGCCCCGCCCCCTCCCGAGAACACAGCCTGAGGGAGAGAAGCTCCCCAGGCTGAAGACAGAAAACAGCCACATGTGAGGGACAAAACCCTTGGACACAACTCCTGCTGCTGCTGAGTGGTCTGCAGACAATCAATTACCGGCAGACAACGTCATTCACTCAGGCTGTGAACACAAACATAACTGACACAAGTGAATCATTCACACATACATAAAAGCTTAAAATCTGGTAACATGTGAAGAAGGTCAGACCCCCCCCTCCGGAGGGATATGGAAGGGGCCCGGAGGGATATGGAAGGGGCCCGGAGGAGGGTGGGAACTCTGGGCAGAGAGTAAGAGAAGGGACAGGGCATCCCCAAACCGGGATCACCAACCCGGAATACCGCCTACCCCTTGTAATGGGGTCTCACAGAAGAGCAATGTTCTCTCAACACCTAAATAGGTGTTGCCTACCCTCACCAAGGACCTACAGCCGAGGCTGGGAGGCTCATATAGGGGAAATTATAAAAGGTCCTGGCAGCAATAGGGACAAAATGGGCCGGGCACGAGCCCGGCTTACCTTCAAGTAAGAGAAGTCTTCATCTTCTGTCTTGCTCACCTTCCTGCAGAGAAGGAACTGGGAAATTAGTGGGAGGTCCCAGGTATATATGGACGGGGAGGGGTTTTCTTTTTTGCATATTCATCTCTGCAGAAGTTCGCCCTCTACTGGAGATTACCCACATGTCATGAAGATCGAAGTGGAGTGTATGGCACACTTAGAATAGTGAGGCTGCGCAGGACCCACCGTTGCCTTTCAGGTCGAAACAAATAACCCTTTTTTTCCTCTTAGCCATTCTGGGAGGAACAATGTGCAAGGTATCAAACATGGAAGAGAGCAAACTTTCCGTATCATCCGGGAGGCAAGAATCCTCATCCGAGGAGGAACCAGAGATGACATCGTCTCGTGCCAGCGGAAAGCAGCTCCGGCAATTCACCTTCCTCCGCAGATCCCAAGAGATCATAGAAATCATCAGCCGAGTAAACCGGCTCCAGATGCCGCTTCTTACTTGAGGCCTTCTTAGGGGCCGTCAACAAGATCTGTTTCTCGAGACTAGCCAGCCTGTGCACAAAATCAGCATGTGACCCCTTGCTGGCTCCCCCTTCACTAGGGGCTGACTGCAGCAGCGGAGGATCCGGAGAGGCCGGTGGTAACGCAGGGCTAGGGTCAGGAGCGACCATCCGCTCATGGTCCAAAGCAATGCCTCTGGCGCAAGTGGAACAATAGTGCTGAATCTGCCCAGGGGATTCCGTCTGCACAAGGGGCAGAGCCTGTCTTGCACAAGTGGGGTGCCCGGCTCACTATCCCCTGATGCCTCCATTATGGTGATTCTGAATAGCAATATTCAATAAGGCTACTAGGCCTAGGCTAATAGCCGATCCCTGTAATTAATAATGGGGACCGGGAGGAACCACAACCCTCAACCTTAGCCCACGGTCTAAAACAAAAAGAGAAGACAGCAATTACAAAATGACCCCACAATGTCATACATTAACATATAAGAATCATAGAAATATATGCAATCAATGAGAAAATACAGTGTCTTCCCCTTAAAATAAAACCAAAAAGGAGGGACTCACAACACCACCAAGTTCAGAGAGGGATTACACAGCAAACACTGCCTCCCTGTCACAGCAGAGGACCTCAGCAGCGCACTCCGCAGCCGTCGAGCACCGCAGCATTCCAGAAAGATCCGCCGGGTGGGGGGGTGCGTCACCGGCGCGCCGCCAGTCTACGCGACAGCCTCGCCCCCCCCCCGCGGCATGTCATCTGGCCCAGTGGCCTGCCATGGTGGCGCCCCCCCTCGTCCCCCACCGCCACACGAGAGCTGCAGACAGAAGAGCCTGCGCTGGCAGACGCGCCCTGGGCAGGAGTCGGCGGGGGAACGAAGGGAGGTAAGAATGAGAGGAGCGGCGACTGACAGCGAGTGGCTGCAGGTGACAGCGATGGAGCTCTCAATGCTCCCAGTAGCACCAAGCACAGCACCACACACACAATAATGAAGCAAATGGGCAGGGAGGGCATATATAAAAAAACTATATCTGTGGTTGCCCATCAGGCTCACCATAAGCCGACTACTTTTTAACATTAAAGTCTGCGGCCCAGAGCATGTGCTCTGTCAGAACGCCACAGACCCCGGCGTTCACCCTACCGCCACGGATCCCTGTAGCAGCCAAAAGCTGGGAGGCAAGGATGGGTCAGGAGAGATCAACGGAAATAGGGTCCTGCAGCGGCCGACAGGCTAGGTGGCCCCGCTCTGCTGACAAATTCTGAGAGAGAGAATAGCAATCTTATGCAGCCAACTGCAAGATGAAAAACTGGAACTGGATAGATGGGCAGCTGCCTTTATAGAGGGCCGTGAGGAGCTACAACTTTTGATCTTGCAGTCAGCGGCCCCTATGGGCGAACACCCATCTGTAAGTACTTCTGGACGGCCTGGAATGGATGGAGGAGAAAACTACCCGGTTTTGTTCCGCTTTTTAAAAAAAAGCTAGCTTGATGCCCCTCACTGTCCTAGGAGTCTGGGCTAAGCAAATACTATGTGTGTAATATAATGTGTGTGATGTAATATACTATACTGGGCTGGGCATGCTGCAGAAGGGCTGGTGAGACCACAAAGGTCCCGGGCCGCTTTTTAACCCCAGTCAGCCTCTAGGATTGCTAAAATCCTTCCCGAGTAGACCTGTTCCTCCCAAATGAAAATCTGAATTTCTCTGATCTGTTTTTCTTGCTTTTCAGCTGTAAGAAAAATCATCTGCCGAGGGACCCAGATGTAACCCAGGAATTTGTAGGTTCTGGATGGAAACAGAACCGACTTGTCCCTGTTTATAATCCATCCCAGACTCTGCAGCAGTTACATTGTCCGTCTGAGGTTCTGTAAGATTTCTGACTCTGATCTTTCGGTCACCAGAAGGTAGCCAAGATATGGAAAAACTGCGATCTTCTAAGATCTTAGGACACACATTACTTCCGACAAGATTTTTGTAAAAATCCTGGGTGCTGCAGAAATGTCGAAGGGCAGCGCCCTGTACTACAAGCGAATAGCCTCTTTGCCTAGTAATACCGCAAATCTTAGGAAGCTGCAGTGACCGGGCCAAATTGGGATGTGTAAATAAGGGCCTTGGAGATCGATACTGATCATCCAATCATCATGGGCCAGGAGATTTTTGACTGTGAGAATAGACTGCATCCAAATTTTATGTACAAGTTTAGGTTCTAAGGCCTTGATTCACTAAGGGTTGAAAAAAACTCTCATGGTAGTAAAAAATTCAATTCATGAGAAAAAAGCCTGAGAATGTCACTGTTAGTGAATCACCAGCTAAGAAAACAATGAAAGTCAATGGCACTTTTTTACTCTTGAAAAAGGTATTGAACTTTTTACCTATAGTAAAAAGCTGCCATTGATTTGCATTGTCTTCCTATCTGGTGATTCACTAACAGATACATTCTCAGGCTTTTTTCTCATGAATTTTTTACTACCATGAGAGTTTTTTTCAACTCTTTGTGAATCAAGGCCTAAGACTTGAAAGATGTAGGAATATAATCCCCTTCCCTGACAATGTAGTGGGACCGGTTCTAGGACTCTTTTCTGCCAAAGTTCCGAGATAGCTAGTGGGAAAGCTAACACCCTTTCTATATCGTGGAGAAGCCTGGTAAGGAGATTTTTTTTTCTGGGGGTCTTTGGGAAAATTCCAGCTGGTAGCCCATAGAAACTAGGTACAGAATGAACTGGTTTTGTGTAATTGACCGCCAGGCTTTCTGAAAGAAAGTTAATCTGCCCCCACAGGTATCTTGCCATCAGGTCCGATGGAATTGGCTGGGGTTTGCACAGATAGGGTTAGGTTTACGACCACCTTTTTACTGCCCCCAGTGCTTCTTATGTTGTCTACTAGAGGTGAGGGGTTGTAAGGATCTAGGATTGACCTTTGCCTTGTTTCTAAATCATTTGCTTTCAAATGAGACTTTGTAGTGCTTTCATAGGACCTAGAAAATACAATTCTGTGATTACTCACCTGTAGAATTGGTATTATGAGTATACAGTACGTCCTGCTCCAAATATAATACTTACAAGTGGGATATACTCCGCCAGATGGCGCTGGACTGCAGAGACATCGAAAATAGGCTCCTCCCGACCCCTCAAATACCCGGAAACCTCCCACAAATCCCCAGCATTGAAAAGCAGTTAACAAGAAGCCGGGAGAATTAAACAACCCAACTATCAACTATAACAATGATAACAACCACCATACAGGGGATCCAAGATAATGCAAAACCAAGGGTGGGTTGGAGTAGGACGTACTGTAATACTAATACCAATTCTACAGGTGAGTAATCACAGAATTGTATTATTCTTAGTATATAGTACGTCCTGCTCCAAATATAATACTTACAAGTGGGACACCCAATAGCAGTGTCCATAAAGTAGGGTGGGATCCCCGAGAAAAAGGCAGCAGCAGGCAGTTTCAACCACTGCCGCCTGCAGAACCTTTCGGCCAAAAACAGCATCAGCTGAGGCCCTAACATCAACCTTGTAAAAATTTGAAAAGGTATGAACAGAAGAGCAAGTAGCGGCCTTGCAAACCTGTTCAACAGAAGCCTGGTGCTGAAAAGCCCACAATAGCACGAGTGGAATGAGCAGTAAGGCGGAAGGGAGGATTCTTCCCCTTAGCCGAGTAGGCCTGAATCACAGCCTGATGAATCCACTTGCTGATAGTAGACTTGGCCGGAGCCAAACCCCTCCTAGGACCAGAAGAGACCACAAAAAGAGCATCGGTTTAGCCACCAGATAGTACTTCAGACACCTAACCACATCCAAAGAGTGCAAAACTCTCTCCTTAGCATTGCTAGGATTAGGACACAAAGAAGGAAGGACAATGTCCTGATTCAAATGAAAGGCAGACACTACCTTAGGCAGAAAGTCAGGTTTGAAACGAAACACCACCTTGTCCTGGTGTCTCTCATAGTAGGGGGGCTGAATGGACAGCGCCGCCAACTCAGACACACGCCTGACAGAAATGATAGCCACCAGAAATACAACCTTGAGCGTTAGAATGGCCAAGGCAGCATCCTGCACAGGTTCAAAGGGAGCACCCTGCAAGGCTGACAGGACCAAGTTCAGATCCCAAACAGGCACCATAGGCTTACGTGGGGGGCGCACATGAGTGACCCCCTGGAAAAAAGTCCTGATCAGAGGGTGCTGAGCAAAGGACTTCTGGAAGAAAATAGCCAGGGCAGAAACCTGACCCTTCAGAGTACTGAGTTGGAGCCCCATCTCCAACCCATGCTGCAGGAACTCCAGAATCCTGGGAATAGAGAACACATGACAGGGAAGAGACTTAGACTCACACCAGTCAAGGTAGGCATGCCAAACCCTGTAATAAATGGAAGAGGAAGACTTCTTCCTAGCTTTAATCAAAGTATCCACAACCGAGGAAGACAGCCCCTTCTCCATCAAGATGGAGGTTTCAGCAGCCAAGCTGTCAAAGCCAGAGTTTGTAAATTGGGATGGCGTAGTGGGCAGACCTGGCACCAAGGGCAGAGCGTACTGATCTACTGCCAGCTGCACCACGTCTGCGAACCACACTCTTCTTGGCCACATGGGGGCCACCAGAATTGCTGGCACCCCTTCCAGAGCAATCTTGCGTAGAACCCTGCCCAGCAGGGGAATTGGAGGGAAGACATACAGGAACTGAAAGTCCTTCCATGACATTGCTAGCGCATCTGAGGTCAGGGCCAGAGGATCCCTGAACAGAGACAAAAGCTGGGAGCTTGTGATTGTGGCGGGACGCAAACAGATCCACATCTGGTTGGCCCCAACGGTGACACAGAGATTGAAACACCCTGCTGCATAGAGACCATTCTCCCTGGCGAGAGGTCCCTTTGCTCAGAGAGTCCGCCAGGCGATTTTCCAACCCCGGGATGTACACAGCTGAAATGCAGGGGACATTGGCCTCCGCCCAAGTCAGGATCAGAGACGCTTCCTGGAGGGCCCCCCTTGCTCAGGGTCCCTCCCTGATGACTGATGTAGGCAACTGTCGTCTGGTTGTCCGAGCGCATCCGAACAGGCAGGCCCCGAAGATGAGTAGTCAAGCGAGCTAGAACTAGCCTGATCGCCCGCAGCTCCAAGACATTGATAGGTGTGTGGGCCTCCTGAGGGCCCCACCTCCCCTGGAACCGCAGGGACTTCCAGAAACCCCCCCAACCTGACAGACTGGCATCCGTGGTGACCGTCTCCCAGGAAGGGGCAAGAAAGGATCTGCCCCCCAACAGGTTCCTTGAGTCCATCCACCACAAGAGGGGCCTCCTGACCAGGGGGGAGAGCACACAGACCCTGTCCAAGGACGCTGGGTCCTTGTCCCATACTGATAATAGGTGAAGTTGCAGAGCCCTCAAGTGGAACTGAGCATAAGGGACCGCTTCGAAGCACGCCACCATCAGGCCCAACAGCTGCATCCCCTGCCTGATGGAGGGATGGGGACAAGCTAGGAGGGACTGAGCCTGTGCAATCAGACTGTCTACCTTCTGCTGAGGAAGGAAGATCCTTGCCTGAACTGTATCCAGATTCATTCCTAGGAATGGAGTTACCAAGGAAGGGGACAGTGATGACTTGGGGTGGTTGATCACCCATCCAAATGACTCCAGGGTGGACACCACCAGCTGAGTATCCAACTCTGCCTGGTGTAGAGACTGGGAGGTGATGAGGATGTCGTCCAGATAGGGAAGCACTCGGCCGCCCTGACATCTGAGCAGAGACATCACGCCCGCCAGCACCTTGGTGAACACCCTGGGAGCTGAAGTGAGGCCGAAGGGCAAGGCCACAAATTGGTAGTGTTGATCCATCAGAGCGAACCTGAGGAACCTTTGATGACCTGGGAACACAGGAATATGAAGGTAAGCATCTTTGATGTCCACAGAAGTCATAAAATCCCCTGGGCGCAGGGAACTGATGGCAGATCGCAGAGTTTCCATGCGAAAGCGCCTGCCCCTGACAAACTTGTTGAGGATCTTTAAGTCCAAGATGGGCCTGACAGAACCATCTTTTTTGGGTACTGTGAATAGGTTGGAATAAAAACCCTTGCCTATTTCCCTTAAAGGGACCTGGCAGATGACCCCCAGCTCCAGGAGGCCTTGCACTGCTTGCACTAGCTCCTGAGCTGACACAGGGTCCTGAGGAATCCGGGATCTGATGAATCTTGAAGGGGGATCGGCAGCAAACCTCAACTTGTAACCGGAGGATACTACCTCCTGAATCCACCGGTCTTGGACATGAAGCCTCCAGACATGAGCAAAGTGCTGCAGCCGCCCCCCCACCCGGATGGGTGAGAGCGCCCCATCATGCTTGAGGGGGCTTGGGAGAGGATTTCGCTTTGGGACCCCAGGAGGCGCCAGGACGTCCACGTCCTCTGCCTCTGCCCCAGAAGTCTCCCCAGGCCCCAGGGAAAGAAACCCCCCTTCCCTGTCTTGCACCACGGAAAGGGGAGGAGAAGGAACCCTGACCCCGAAAGGGCAGAGATTGCCGCCTGCGCTGGGGCAACCTGCCTCCCTTAGCAAAAAGGTCTAGGTGGTCCCCAAACAGGCGCAGCCCTTTAAAGGGGAACACAGTGAGGGCCTCCTTGGCAGCGTTGTTAGCAGCCCACTGGCGCAGCCAAACCGAGCGGCGTATAGCCACCACAAGGGCAGAAGTTATGGCACACATTCTAATGGTGTCATCCAATGCTGATAGGACAAAATTCACAAAAACATCACAACCAGAGAGTGCATTAAACACCTCACAAGGCAAATCATGAGGGGCGCTATCAAGCATATTCCTGATAAGGGTTCTAGTGGCCACAGCCGTAATGGCAGAAGCACAGACCGGGTGCAGCGCCGTCCCCGCACATGCAAAGGCATGGGATGCCAGCTGATCAATACGCCAGTCTTCAGCATCCCGCAGGGTAGTAGAATCAGGGGAATGCATAACAGAGGTGTTAGATAACCCTAGGATCGGGGCATCCACCTCGGGGGGGGGGGATGACCAACATTTAACCACCTCAGCAGGAAAGGGATACTTCCTATCCCAACTTTTTGGAACCCCGGGAAGTTTACTGGGGCGCTCCCATTCCTTGAGCAAAAGGTTATGGAAATGTGCCTGCTCTGGTAATTCCAGACGCGATTTTGCTGTATGGAAAAGCTCCCCTCTTTGCCTGGGGGCCTCAACAGGGAGAGAGATAGACAGAACTTCAAAAATCTGGGTCAATAATCCGTCAGTGTCATCCGGGGCCCAGGGGTCAGAGCCAGAATTGTCATGACCCCTTGGTCTCTCATCAGATGAGCCTGAATCAGAAAAGAGCTCCCCTTCGTCAGACGGGGTATAGCCACACAGATCCATAAACTCCTCAGTTCCCATAGGGAAAACAGTAACATTAGGCGCTAAATGGCGCTTCTTAGCAGGGGCCTTACGCGCTAAGGACTTCGCAATAATCTGTTCAACAGTAGCCAGTCTAGAAGACACATCAGGCTGAGAGTCCCCACTAGTATGCAACTCAGTAGGAGTGAGGTTTAAGCTTGGGGGAGTAGGCGAAGTGAAACGAGGTGCAGCCACTGGCAGGCCAGATTGCAATGCAAGCACCTGCTCAGCACAGGGTACACAGACCCGCGCCTTGTCAGCGTCAGCATGAGGCTGCCCACACGCTACACACAGCCAGTCTTGTTCCGAAGGGACCCCGGTCACATTCTCCTGGGATGCCTCCATATGGTGAATTTTTAGCGGCGCTATACACTGATAGTGAACAACGCTATATAGCAACCCTGGATGCCCCTAACCTGCTAGGGAAGTGGGAGTATAGTTTTTTACAAGGCCTATAAGTAATATACTACAAAAGGGCCGGGAGAAGCCAGGAGGGCGAAGCCAGCACGGCAAGCAGCCAATGAAGGCGCGTCAGCGCCTGAGGTTATGCCGCCGCCAAGCGCGGAGCCAAGTCAGCGCGCGGCGGCAAATTTAAAATACAGTAAAGACAAGTCAGCACGGCGGCTGACACAAGAATAAAAGCATGTGAAAAGACTGGCACAAATGCAATATATACCTATCTATACACATACACCCCCCCTCTTTTCCCCCGAAGACTACAAGGAGAATGAGGGAGGATGGCGGCCACTTAAATAGGACCCACTGATAGGTAGGGGCAAGGGGCAATAGTGCGGGAGGGGCATCCCAAAGAGGCTCACCATAAGCCTGAACCGCCTACCCTTTGGTGGGGGATTGCGGTGGAGCAGTACTCCTAAGCACCTAACAGCGGTGCTGCCTACCCTCACCCGACCAGCGCAGCCAAGGCTGGGAGGCATATTACTAGTGGAACGGGTGGGAATATTCCTACAGGGCCGCAGGTTAATAACCCCGCTCACCTGCGAGTAGAGAGCCAATTTCTTGTCCTTCACAGCCAGACTGCAGAGAAATTCAGGGGATTTGTGGGAGGTCCCCAGGTATTTGAGGGGCCGGGAGGAGCCTATTTTCGATGTCTTTGCAGTCCAGCGCCATCTGGCGGAGTATATCCCACTTGTAAGTATTATATTTGGAGCAGGACGTACTGTATACTAAGAATAAATGGTTTCTAGTTCCGGACAGAATATCAACTCCCCCTCGAATGGGATGCCACCTAGCCTAGCTTTGGAGGGCAAATCCCCTTGCCAGGTTATTAGCCAGATTGTTCTCCTGGCGCAGTTGATAGTGGCCCCAGCGCTAGCTCTAACTGCCTCGGCCGAGGCATCCTCCAAAAAGGAAATTACTTTTAACATGGAAGGGAGCATGTCAAGGAGAGTCTGCTTGTGTGTGTCATTTTCTATATAACCCCTGAGGTTAGAAAGCCAGGCCTCAAAGTTTCTAGCTATGCAATCTGAAGCTATCATGGGTTTAAAGGCAAAGGCTGCAGCATCCCATGCCCTATAAGGATTCCATCTGTGTGGCGATCCATGGGATATCTTAATGATCCTGAGTCCTCAAAACTGAGGTCAACGGAACCTGACACCTGAGGCCAGGGAGGCATCAAGTTTAAGAAATTTGGTCGAAAGATTAGACTCTACATCATTAAAAAATAATTTACTGAGGGCGTGGCTCGACATGGCGGCGTGAGGAGCGTTTGAAGGGACCTTACCTTCATTGGCAGAGGCTTGTGAGGCAAACAGACGGGATGCCCAGACGTGGGAAGCAGCGTGGAGCAGCCCGGAGGAGCAAGGACCGGGCCATCAGCTCCTATTTCGCCCGTGGGGAGAGTGCAGAGGAGCCATCGGCGGGATCCAAGATGGTGGCGCGCAGCCGGAGAGCGGGGCGAGGCGAGTCCTCCGACACCCGGGCCGGCAGCGGTGAAGTGCGCCTCTGTGGTGGAGGAGGAGGCGAGACAGGCCCCTCGTGAGCGCCGTAGGAGCGGGGCACCCGCACGTGGTGCAGGCGCTGATACACAGTGCGCCGTACTGGCCAAACGGAGCGACCAGCGGCCCACCCGGTGGGCTCGCCGAACAGAGTTTGGAGATGGGCAGCAGTAAAACCATGAAGCCACAACACGCACAAGCTCCCCAGGCGGGGGAGTCCCAGATCAACAGTGGGACAGAGACGCCGCAGTTTCAGTGCAGAGGGTTACAAGGCCGGGAGGAGCTCACAGTCAGTCCTGACTCCCCAGATCACAGGGAGTGGCCTCCCTCTCCTAGCTGACCCCAACCAGAATCAGAATAGGCCCCTTGCAGCGGAGGTCACGAGGGAGTCCCCCGGCAGCAGTTTTTTTTATGGGCACCCCGACACCCCCAGAGAGCCCGAACCATTTTGGGGACGTGCAGTACGAGCTGCCACATGATAGCCCTGCGGTGGCCTCAGCTTTTGCGGAGCAAAGTCTGGGGTTGCATGGCTGCTGGTCCGACGAGGGATCCCCGCGACTTGCTGCGGTCCGTGGGAGCCACATGGGGGACTATCCCCTCCGAGAAAACCAAGCCCTGAACAACCCGGCCGGGGCAACAGATCACCATGCATCCCCCCGCGACGTGCAACACGGAGGGCGCGAGGAGTGGGGACCCCCCCGGTCAAAGTCAGGCCCCTCCTATTCCGCTGGATGTTATCTCACAGTCCGTAGCAGAGGCGGTCTGACTCAATATCAGCGAGGCCCTGCGGGGGTCTCCCCACGCGAAGGGACTTTGATGGATATGTCTCTAGAATGGAGGGGACTATAAAAACACCCAGAGACATCATCTGCAGAGTCCAATTTTTTCAAAATTAAAGAGGAGATCCTGAGACGAGCATGGGACAAGGGCCCCATCGCATTTCAGGGAGCGGGTGGCGAGCTCTCGGCCTATCCAAAAAGTTTGAAATGATTGCATTCTGTTTTTTCGCCTTATTGCCTCAGTTATGGTTAAAGTTAAGTCTGATATTATCTGTTGGCTCTTAGATCTATGCCTCTTCGGTTAGCGATAATCAGGGTGCGGACCCCACGCACCAACCGAGAGTTTAGTCTTCCTCGCCCCCCAGGAGTCTTGCGTGCGCCCCTCAGAGGATTCAGGGACCCTCTTAGACGGAAGAGTGAGATTCTTTTAACAGGGGTCTAGGGCCTGGCGCCCGCCCTACAAAGGCAATAGGCACCGTTGACGGTGCTCGTCTAAAGGCGTAGCACCGGTACTTTATTGGAGTTTGTTCTACCTTGCTCCCCGACCTTCCTTTTTTATTTTTATTTCCTCCTTTCCCTTGTCTTAGTCTCCCCCCGTTCCCTCTTCCCCACACCCCCCCCCATCCCCACGTCATTCCCCACGGGATTTCTCTGGAGATGGTTTAGAGATGAGCACTATAAAGGTGGCGTCTCTTAATGTCAGGGGTCTTAATTCCCCGGAGAAAAGAACGATCCTCCAGCAGGAGTTAAGAAGGCAGAAGGTGAAGATAGCTTTTATACAAGAGACCCATTTTAAGAAGACCGCTATCCCACGCCTTGCTAACAGGGACTTTTGTACACTAGCTGCACAGAAGAGGGGAAGAAAAAAAAAGGGTGTAGCAATCTTACTGGCCAGGGACCTCCAATTTACCACACAAGAGGAATGGAGTGATGAATGGGGAAGAGTGGTACTGATTAAGGGGCTGATGGGTCGTATGAAATATACATTTGCATCATTTTACGCCCCTAACAAAGGACAGCTTAAGTTCCTGAATCAGGCCCTAGACAAACTAGAAAAGTTCGCAGAGGGGGAAGTGATCCTGGGGGGCGACTTTAACTTAGCTATGGAACCTGTCTTAGACTCCTCCACAGGCAAATCCTAGCTGTCCCAGAGCTCTCCGGAAAAAACTACACTGTATGCAGCTGGTGGACACCTGGAGAATTGCAAATCACAGAGAGAAGGATTACTTCTTCTCACGGGTTCACTGGAAGTATTCCAGGATCGACTACATATGGGTCTTGCATAGCTTACTGGACAGAATGGTGGGGGGTGGCATCTACCCGGCCTCTTTTTCAGACCACGCCCCGGTCTACCTGACATGGCTATCAGTGATAGACCCCTTCCTCCAATGACTTGGAGACTTAAAGAGTCCCTCCTCCAAGACGCCGTGGTCACAAAAGAGATCGGAGAGAGCATCAAATCCTACTTTAGAGAGAATAATACTGGGGATGTATTGCCTCTGACGCTGTGGGAGGCTCACAGGAGCATGATTAGAGGCGCTTTAATTAATCATGCTTCCAGGATAAAAAAGGAAAGGGAGGGCCATTAACGAAGCTCACAAGTCAGGGCTCTGGAGCTGTCTCACAAGCGCTCCGAGGCGGTACAGGTCCTAGGCGAGCTGACGCAAGCAAGAGAAGCCTTAAATGCGTTACTCTTGAATAAGGCTAAATATACCATTAAAAAATTACTACGAATTCGGTAATAAGAGTAGCTCGCTCCTAGCCCGAGCACTGCGAAAGCAGCACTCCCAAATTTTTATAGCTGAAATCTTAGATGGGTCCCAACAGAAACAACACGCCTCAGAAAAGATCGCTGACTCTTTCAGATCATACTACGATACCTTATACAACCTGGCGCCGGATACGACGGCTGATACCCCACAGGACAGGGTGAGGGAATATGTAAGGAGCTCAGGAATGCCCACAGTCCCGAGGGAGGTAGCAGAGTCCCTAGAGGCCCCCATTGATATGGAAGAACTAGAGAAAGCTATAAAGCAGACCCCAGCTGGAAAGGCCCCTGGCCCGGACAACTATATCACAAAATACTATAAGACATTTCTGCCAGTACTAGGTCCCCGTATTATTAGAGCGTGGAACTCAATCTCAGACCCTGAAACACGAGGCGCCTTCTCAGACAGAGAGCTCGAGGCACACATAACGGTCATACATAAACCTGGCAAAGACCCGTTGGCGTGCCAAAGCTATCGCCCCCTCCTCCTCCTCAACACGGATCTGAAGTTGTATGCGAAAATTCTTGCCAACATACTGGCTCCTGCAGTAGCACAGGTTGTGCACTTGGACCAGACAGGGTTCGTGTTGGGGAGGGAGGCTAGGGATAACCTAGCCTCCCGGGCTCTCTCCTGAAGATCGGTAAATCCTGGAGGGGGATCGGAGGCCCCCCAGGTGAAGAGGAGGGACAGCAGGAGCCAGCGCACACGCAGGTAAGTGAATGTCATTTTTTTTTTCCTTTACAGTTAGCAGCTGCTGCAGAAGCGCGGGGGGGCGGCCTATTCCGGGGGCTCTCCTGGAGCCATCCGAGCCCCCACGGGGGATCGGGTGGCACCAAATTAAAGAGGAGACCCGGCCGGATCCAACGAGGGGTCAGGTGAGTATTTTTTTTTTTTGCCCGCATGCAGGGGTAAATGCCAGGCACGTAAATTTTACATGGCTGGCACTTAAGTGACAGAGAGGCAACCACGTAAATTTTACGTGGCTGGCATTTAAAGGGTTAAGAGGCATAGGGTACGAGAGGAGATATGCCCTGGCCGACCCCCCTAACATCACTCCTGAACAATCCTTCACTCCCTTCAAGCTGTTCTAGGGCCATGCTCAGGGGGTGGGGAGATCTGCCACACCTGAGAAGTGGAGACCTAATAACCACTCATGGGTGGACTGCGCTGGGCGACTTGAAGGATAGGTGGCCCGATAGGGACCTCGACCCCTGGAACTTTATTTCCAATCTTACATAACCCACATGGGCTTTAAAAAAGATAGATGCAGGAGCCTCACTGATTTTGAAAGGTTTTGCACGGGGGAGCTGGAACATTCCCACCTTATCTCTAAGATATACTCACTGCTCTCGGGAAAACAGGAGACTCCCCCAATGTTCTGGAGGGATTGGGAAGCCGATTTGGGCAGATCCCTTTCCGATAAGCACAGAGAGAAGGTGGCGATGTTAGCACATAAATCCTCAGTAGCCACCAGGGTGCAAGAAGCAAATTACAAACTTCTAACGAGGTAGAACTACACAACGGATAGAATTAGCAGGATGTTTCCAGGAACAGATGATCGCTGCTGGAGGTGTAGTGGAGAAAAGGGGACTCTCATATTTTTTGGGGATGCCCTAAAATTCAGACATACTGGGGGAAGGTTATTCCAGTAATTGAGAAGATCACGGGATCTCAGACCCAACACGACCCTGCAGTTATACTTTTGCACCTGGCGAAAGGTTCAATCGGGAAATACAAGAGGTCTCTGCTAGTCCACCTACTAAATGCTGCGAAGCAAGTGGTCCCACGTTTGTGGAAGCAAAAGGGGGCCCCATCAGTAGGAGATTGGCTGAGGGAAGTTTCCTCCATTAGGGAGATGGATGACATGACTTTGTCCCTTCACGACAGGGACGAGCAGCTTAAGAACACCTGGTGGCCTTGGTTGGTCTTCCAGGAGTTGGAGGAGTATAGAACCCTGATAGATAGCTGAATTCATAAGCGTGAATCGTATCAGTATTGCTTCAAGCAGAGAATTGTGAAGCCCCTGACATTTATTACGACCTGGAGCATGAAAGAGTGATGGAGAGGAATTGCTCCCTGGGATCAGGCGTCCCCCCCCCCCATATTCAGAGATATCCTGTCCCATACCCCTCCTATCCTTCCCCTCATCCCTTAGACTTAAGGTCAAGTCCGTCCTTATAGCGCAGGATTCAAGGCACCTCAGAGGGTGAGAGTCAAGAGAATATCTAGGAACAAGGGGGGGGGACAAGCTCTGTGGGAGAAGATCCCCTTGATGCCTCCTTTTTTCCCTCTTACTGATAAAAATTTGATCCAATTGGCACCTGCGAAGCATGCTGGATGTGATAAGACCTCTTTGCTATTTGTCGTTGTATATGTTGGACAATTATATCATGGTCTATATGTTATATGTATGGTCTATTGAAGCTTGCACGGTGAGCTACGGACAGCTACATTTCCTTTGTGTGTTTACCTAGGTTGTTATCCTTATATAATGCAAAGCATAAATAAAGAATAATAAAAAAAAAATAATTTACTCAAGGAATTCATCAGAATAAACTTTTTCTCTGGAAACTGACACTCCTTTTTCATAACGTCAAGGAGGGCAAAATAAACCAGAAAGGCTTTACCTTTCTTAACCAATAATTTACAGTAAAAAGAATCTTGGGTAGATAAAGGCTGTTAGTCGGCCTGAATCTGCATAGTATCATAAATTTCCTCCAGAAGTTACAAATCTTTCTGCTTGAACCTCTGGGGTCAGTCAACATCAGATCCTCCCCTAAAGTTTATATTAAGGGAATCTTCATTTGAGGAAACTAAGCCCTCACTCCAGACTCAGTGACTACCAGAGGGACTAGGTGTAGGAATGCAGACGTGCACTGGGCCTGTGGGAACCTGAATAGTTATCCCCTGGGACTGAGGTAGTGTACCTGGAGAAAGACGTCCCAGCCCTGATCGCATACCTCCAGACCTCTATGGTAGAGGCCATGTAGGTCTGCATATTGTCCTGTCATCTGTATAAAGTAACTGGCTGCTTTGTTTTCTATATTGTGTTCTAGGCAAGCCTTACAGAAGGATCTATTCCAGGAATCTGCAAGGATCGTTAGACAATTTCTGACAGTAGCTGTGAGTAGCTGTTTTGGCTGTTCTCCTGACCCACTGAGTCTGCTTCAGCCCATCACTGGCCAGGAAGTGAAGTAGATCTGGAATGCATGTGGTTCCAGGTGGAAGTGACCTCCCGGCCCGGAAGTCATCCAAAAGGCTGCGCCCACCCGTCCAGAGATGCGGCTCCAGCTAACAGTCCTCCCCGACCTTCCAGCAGTGCAGAATCCTGGTGTTCTGCTCAGTGTTTGCGAGCACCCCCCAGGGCCTCCTGGGGTGTAAAAACAATGAAATGAAACTGTTGTTCCAGCGGTTCTCCTCCTAGGGAGGAAACACAATACTAAAGACTTGTTCCAGATTGTGTTTCCTTTACAGGGGGAGGAGCTTGCTCTCTCCATGGCTGTCCTGATGGCTGAAGGGAGATACAGGAAATATAGCTCCAGATCTCTATATATATACGCACAGCAGTTTTGACCATTATTGACCATTATTGCTGAACAAAAGGTGTGATGTGAGATTATTTATTAAGCACATTACTTTTAGTATTCAATTAATTAACATTGCATTTTATAGTGTGCAACTACCTATTTGCATTTTACTACGTGATTAAAGGTGGTTTTGCATTATTTCTATAAATCTGAAGGGTGGGCTGGGCCTGTACTGGGATACAGGCAGGGGCAGCATTCAGAACGCAGTTTGCTTCTAGCAGAAGGTCTTCTGACTGGAGAGAAGTCTGAATGAATGGATTGCTGCTGCCAGCTCCCTCTGGCAGAACACACCAGCTGCCAGCCATTCAGATATGCCAACAGGGAGTGCATGCATTGGATGGAGGAATGCGAGAGAAGCATTGTGGGAGAGTGGTATGAATACAGGTAATCCTAGGGGTTTTACAGAGCAGGGCAATTTAACCCAAGATGTCCCTGGGAAGGACTTTCACCTGGTGCCAGAGTCTTCCAGACTCAGGGGCCGAGTGCAAAGGGTTTTGATTAGCTTTTTTTTTATAAATTCTGTGTTTATTGAAGATTTTCAGAAAAGAAACGAAAGCACATTTTCCAAACAATACAAACATGCAAAAAACAGAAAACGTACAATGTCAATTTGTTCTACAGAGTTGTATATCAAATAAAAACATTTCAAACCCGCATTGAAAATTCTCAGTAAGTCCTTCAATTCAGGAACTGTGCGTCCAGACTAGTGACTGTCTGCAATGTAACGGTTATCGACATTGAAGTTTTGATTAGCTTTTAAGTGTATGTTCGTCCAGTAAAAGAAAAGTGTGACTTACCTGCCAGCCAATAGGCTCAATCCCACAAAGCCCTGTGGGCTTCTGTCCTCCTGTTTCAATGCTCTTGACTCCCAAGCCAACTTTGCCCCCTGGGCCCCCAGTCACGTTCACCTGCTGTCTCATAATTTGAGAGCACTGATTGGCAGCAATAAAGACCTTACTGGAAATTATTGATGAGCTGCTTTAAAAGGGACTTCCCAGCCAATTAACTAAATAAAACATTAATTACCTGACCCTCCTTGTAGGCCAGACCCCTAAGGACCTGCAGGCTGAAGCAGCCCAGGCCCCCACACGTAATTTGACAGTGAATGCTAAGGTGGTGTGCCCTCTCCATAACGAAGGAGCCTGCTCCCTAATGACTAAAAATGGAGACGTGTACAAAGGTCAACCAGAGAGCATGCTGCAGCCCGCAGGAAACTGTGGATTGCCAGGCAACTACTGTTTTATTTTTTTTCTGGCTGGAAAGTGGCTGCTCTAATACATGCATTGTTTACTGGAGCTCCTCTGAGGGCCACGGGGGGGGGGGGGAGTGGGGGCACAGGCTATTGCTACTGCTCAAATAGGGGGCAAAGTTAACAAGCTGCAGGAGTGAAGCATCTTGGGATAACTGAATTGCTGGCAGAAGAGCTTGCAATGATGGGCCTGTATAGGATCCCCCCCCCCCCCCCACCGCACAGCGGTCTGTATTAGTGATGGTAGGGGTGATACTTGAGATAATTAACTTGGAAGTGGTTCTCCATAAAAAAAAATGGGAAAACCCTGGTCTAAAAGATATTTCTTTTTAGTTTTCTTTGTTTGAACCAACAACAAAGCTGCCTAGTTTGCTTTCACCATTTATAGCGCAGTCTTCATTAAAGCAGTCCAAAGGTCTATTAAATTCACACAAAACATGATTTTGCAGCAGAATTACACTCTTTATGCCACTTTCTTCTGGCATAACAGTTACCCAGGCTACAGCGCTTATCAAACTTCCAGTGACTGTTCAGGGATGTGGCAGCGGCATCATGAGAGTTGAGATGATGCGGACCTTTCCATGCAGACATGATAGGAAGATACATTTACCTATATAAATGCGGAACTGAGTTTCAGAAGGAAGCAGCAGTCTTTTCATGTATACAGTACTTATGCCAATACCCAAACCTAGGCCGATGCAATGTTTTATTGTTTTGGCATTACCTTGTGTTTGGACTTTTGGTCCACTTTAAAGTCATTGTCAAAGGTCATCCTATTGTGTAGACCTACATGTGGCAACGTTCTAAACCCTTTCTTTGAAAAATGAAGATGTGAAGGAGTTATCAAGTAAAGATTTACCTGCTTTTTTCTCTGTCCTTTCTAATGAGAGGGCTTGGCTGAGTGATGCAAGCACATCAGTAACTAGCAGAGCAGGGATAGGAGGAAGGAGGGCTCAGCAGGGGCTTGTTTGGCATTTAAGTCTACCACTGATAGAAGGGGGTGTCAACTTGACATGAGCTTCGAGATTGAATTGGTGGTCCTTTGAGTGACCAGAGCAAAGACACTGCATCGGTTAAGCTGCAAGGCAACTGATTTTCATGTTAGATTGGTTAATGTAAGCGGAGGTCAGCAGAGGACAGGGAAACTAAGCACAATTACACATCAACTGGTGAAGTTTAGGAAATGACCACAAGAGGGCAATGCAGCACCATGAGACTTATCCTCTGCTGACTCAGAGATGGGAAACTGACATATGTATATGTATCAGTTTATGTTAATCTAGCCAGGTTTTTTACTTGCTTATACCAAGACGTATTCAGCAGAAAGGGACCAAGGCCATAGATGGAAAACATAGCAGCACTGGCCCAGAGGTAAGCAAAGGTTATTTTTCATTTTAAACTACAAACAGGCTTTCCTTTATCAGAAAATCTGTAGGTGGCATCATTGCTTAACATGTAACCATGATGGTTCTTATGGTTCTTTATAGACAATTAAAATATTTTATTCAGTTATGGATATAGTAAGAGGAGGTTAGAGATGCAGTTTGTTATCCTATTGGGGGGATATAGACATATTTATATATTGTCTACGGAAGCTAAGCTATGTTGATTTAAAGAATTAAAAAAAATCGGGTAAACCTGTATTTGGCCTTGGCCAATGCTTTTTGAACCTGAAACCTCACCCAGCGAGGCTTCCATAGCATTCAACAATGGGGTCACAGACAACAAAAAGAAGAGCATAACATCAGCTCTTACACACATTGCCTAAATCTGAAAGAAAATGTTTTAGCTAAAGTTGGCTAAAGCGATAAACATGGGCAAGCGGTAAAATATCTACAGAGGGTGCACGTTGGCTCTGGGAGTTTAGTCATTTGCTAAAAAGTTCTCCTAATTTATTCAGATTAGTGTTCACATGACATCATGTACAGAGTAAAAGCATCAGTAGAAATTGTGCGGGTCACCACATTTTGACACTGAGGACACCCAAACTCTATTAAATCGGTCCCATATCCTATAGGATTGTGAGGGGCTGCTGACCATGTCTCTTTGGGGGTTCTAAACACGGTGGGGGGGCAATTCTAAGAAAAATCCCCTCCCCCTGAACATAGCCCTCCACAAGCCCAAAAACCTCTTCCGGAATGGGTTTCATTGGTAGCTAGCCCCGGACCAACAAACTACCAGCAGCCCACTGGGGGCAGCAATTGTCCACTGGCGGTCATGTGGGTCTAGAACCCAGAAGAGGAGCACGACAGGGGTGAGTTCTAGGGGCCCCATGTGGGAGGTTATATACAGTGTTTCCTTTGGCTGACAGACAGCAAAAGGAATATTACAAACTTATCTTAAGCTGGGATTTACAGCCCACCTCTTTAAAGAAAACCTACATTTGAATTCCAGCAACTTAAACAACCCACTGGCCAAAAGTGTCATGAGGTATGAATGACTATGTATAAGAGCAATTTCATGCACGAAACGTGTCACAGGGTCCCCGCTGTTGGGCACATTTAAACAAGGTCCGTGTACTTATGTTGATAGACTGGATCTTTTGAGTTTGCACATGGACATTTGCACCTTATGTGGATTTTGGCATTTTACATTTTTGGATTAAAATGTTTTAACAGAAGAGAAGGCTGGACATCTCGCTGACAGAAGTGTCATGAGGTATGAAAGCCACAGCACTCAAAGGATAACTTCACTTCTAGGGTTCAAATAAAGAGGACCATAAAGTCTTAAAGACTAAGGGCAGATGAAACCCTTTCTTAGGGGGATCCTGATTTGGGATGATGCCCTTTGGTGTGAACCCCCTCCCCCGGTTTACTTACATTTTTGGAGCCCACAGACACCCTGTCCTATACTTTGCCGCAGTATCCCCATTCCTTCTGCCCTGCAGATCACCATTTGTGCTGGGCAGCACAGAGCAGGGTACCACCGTGGGATCCAGTAATGAGGTTAGTATACAGTGAGACCAGCAGTGGGGGGAATTCACACCCAAACTGGGATGCTACATAAGGGGCTTGCACCGGGGCCATGTATAATTGAAGAGATTTGGTCCACTTTAAAGATCCCTACTACTACTTGTACAATTATTTATTTAGATTCAGTCAAACTTTTCTTCAACTTTAGATCTACTACTATGGCTCGGTTCACACTGTGGCAATGCAGTAGGGAATTTCCTATGGAAATTGCTACTGCATAAGCAATCACAATAGCACAGTGTTTTGAAAGCGCTTGGGATTTCTACTCAGTGGAGTGGAATTGCTATCACGGTTGGCTTCAAATTGCTGCAGTTGTTTTGCTAGGTGACTGCGATCACTCTGCAATTGCCTTGTGCCCATAGACTACTATTTACAGCATTTTAACAGGCAATTGCCCACTGCCCCAGTGTGAAACAGGCCTGATGGTTTCATTTGCTGTTCGATTAATTAGAAATTAATTTACAAAATAAATAAAACATAGGGGTCGATTCAGAGCCATGTGATAATTCTAATTTCTATTTTAGGACAGAAAACTGCCGTTGACCTTCATTGTATACCAGGTGTAAATTTTCACCTACCCCTGAACAAGCCCCAAGATAGACAATGAAAGTGAATGGCAGTTTTCTCTCCTAAAAAAGGAGTGAGTTCTCACCTGCCTCTGAATCGACCCCACTGTCACTAAAAAACAAATGTCAACAGAAAAACAGACTATTAACGTTTACAGCATTCATGGGCCATGTTATTGACCCCCCAAGCCCACCCAAAAATTTGATCCAAAAGAACTGAAAGGAGAGAAAAAGATTCAAAGACTTTCATTTGATTTGATAAAAAAATTAATTGAATCATAGATCAAATTAGTAAATCCATATGTTTGCGCTCACCATTAGCCTTAGTTCCTTTCTGCAATGAACAAGGAGCACATGGCTTGCAGGGGATTAACGCTGATTAAAGCTGTGAACACCGCCCATTTTAAAGAAAATGGGTTGCGTTTCACTTTAATAAGCTTCCCACGGTTAGCAAGCAGAAATTGAGGCTAGATCTCCCCACCTGAGTATGATACAACAAAAAGTGCATTATAGCACTTCCTTACCAAAGGTGACATTTTCATGTACAGGGCTATCAAACCAAGTACAGGGTGAACTGGGGAGTTTCACACACCCCGAGTGCATGCTGTAACCCAACTCTTGAGGCTTTTAGATGTGTTTTGGTCTGCTTTAATCAACACCTGCTTCTCTATGATATCTATGTATCTTCCCAATTCTTTGGCCTATTGTTTTTTGTTGGAGGTGACTAGTGGATGGGCAGCTCTGGTAGGATTGCACCCACTAGCCACATTATTTTCCTGACTTGGTGTGCTACTAACTCATTTCTAACTTGGTGGGATGGTCCTTACCTCACAGAGAAGAAGATCCATGATGTGGAAGACCATGCAAAGGGGGAATTTGGCTGTGAAAAGGCTCAGAAACCACTGCGAAGCGTACATGTGAGCTTCTAAATTCAGGGACATGAAATGGGAATACAGATCAGGCAGCTGGTCCTGTGAATGAGAAGCAACATTCATAATTTACTGCGTCATGGACAATGCTCTTCTAGAACAGACAGGCTTGTATAGGTTCAGCTACATTTAGTACATAGAGTAAGCCAAAATAGACTTTAGTAAGTGGGTTAGGAACAAAAGTGGAGTTCAGCTCGGATACCTGGTAGATGGTTACCTATTGCCCTTCAATTTCCACGTATAGATCATACTTGGTAAGTACATGAGATATAATATGACTTGATATTCCATACATGTTGTCAACAGTTCAAAAGAATTAACTGCAGTTTTAAGAAAAAGAGACGCTGTCCAAACAATCTATCAACAACGGATAATAAATATCTAGTATCTGGTAAGATGGTCACTTTTTTTTTTAAGTTGACCTGCCAGTCACTGACCCTGTCAACTGGCCTCCTAGACCTCTTACCAGTTCACTCCAATTAGAGTAAATATAACACCATGCTTTCATACATAATCTAAATTTGACTATTAACTGCTCCGCAGTTTCTGCGTCCTGTCCTCCCTGGGAGACTTTTGGGTTTGCTGCGTCCCACGCAGGGTCGTCCGATGCTTCTCCTCTGGCTACTCCAATTACTTCTTTAGAGCAAATGGGCACCTCCAGCTCTTCTATCGGATTTTCACTCAAACCCACTTCTGTCAGAAACTCACCTTGGCCTTGATTCAGTAAGTTAAAAAAAAAAACAAGCCTGTTCTAAGCAGAAAATGCCCAGACTATTTAGGCAGCTGGGGACACAGCTATAGAATGAATGAGATCAGACCAAGGCAGATGAGCAGTCTGGGAGGTAAGTGTGCTTGATGTTACACTTCGCCTACCGATGCCCTTTAATTATATACAGTTTAAAGCAGCCCCACACCTACTTTCTTCATAATGTGTGTGGGGCTGCATTGTGACTGACTCTGAGGGAGGCATTTAGATTGCATGCATAGACCCCCGCATCCCTTACCTGAACCTCTTTGATCAGACAGCGAAATGCAGCCCTGCGATTGGTCCAGCCTGTCCCACATGATGGTAGTTGGTCAGTCGCGAGGCCGCGTTTCACCAGCTGATTGAGATTCAGGTTAGGATAGAGGAAGTCTATACGCAGGGGGGCTCCAGCAATCTGGATCCCCCCCCTTCCCCCCAAGCTGGTCACAATGTGGCCCCACACCCATTGCAAATGTAGAAAAATAGGTATTATAAGTATGTCACACACCCCGCTTCCAATATTCATGACATGTGGGTTATGGCCAGTAGAGGGCGAACTTTGCAGAGATGACAGGAAAAAAAGGAGCCCCTCCCAGTCCATAAATACCTGGGACCTCCCACACATTCCCCAGTATAGGACAGCAGTAAGGGGACCAGGAAGAGCCAAATATAAACAATCATAACACTAAAAGGTTCACCATATAAAAGATCCAAAATACCAATAAGGGCGGGATGAAGCGGGGTGTGTGACATACTTATAATACCCATTTTACAGGTAAGTAATCACAAAATGGTATTATTCCAAGTATGTCACACACCCCGCTTCCAATATTCATGACATGTGGGACATCCAATGGCAGTGTCCATCAATACGGCAAAAAATGCACAAATTTTAAACCACTACAGCTTGCAGAAACTTGCGGCCAAAAAAAAAAACAGCATCCGCTGAGGCCCCGCACATCAACCTTATAAAACTTGGAAAAAGTATGAACGGCGGACCAAGTAGCAGCCTTACAAACTTGTTCAACAGAAGCCTGGTGCTGAAAAGCCCAAGAAGCCCCAACAGCACGAGTCGAATGAGCAATGATCTAAAAAGGGGGAAACCTTCCCCTTGGCATTATAGGCCCCAACAATGGCCTGGCGTATCCATTTACTAATGGTAGACTTGGCGGGCGCCAAAACTTTACCTGGACCCGGAGGGCACCGCGAACAAGGCGTCCGTCTTACGAAAGGGAGAAGTAGCCACCAAATAGTACTTCACACAGCGAACCACATCCAATTAGTACTAGGTGCTAGACCCTCTCCTTGTCATTGCTAGGCTTAGGACACAAGGAAGGAAGAACAACATCCTGATTGAGATGGAAGGCAGAAACCACCTTAGGAAGGAAATCTGGCTTAAAGCGAAAAACCACCTTGTCCTGGTGTCTCTCAAAGTAAGGGGCCTGAATGGACAGAACCGCCAACTCAGAGACACGTCGAAAAGAGGTGATAGCCACCAAAAAGGCAACCTTTTGAGTGAACACAGAAAGTGCAACATTCTGCACCGGCTCAAAAGGAGGCCCCCGGAGAGCCGACAGAACCAAATTCAAATCCCAAACGGGCAGCAAAGGCTTTCTAGGGGGCCGCACATGAGTAACCCCCTGGAAAAAAGTCTTAACCAGAGGATGTAGAGCAAAAGACCTTTGAAAGAAGACCGCCAGGGCAGAGACCTGCCCTTTCAAGGTACTAAGCTGGAACCCCAGGTCCAGACCGTGTTGAAGAAACTCCAAAATCCTAGAATTAGAAAACACCCTGCAAGGCAATGCCCTAGCCTCACACCAGCCAAAATAGGACCTCCAAGTCATGTAGTATATGATAGAGGAAGATCTCTTCCTAACTCTAATAAGAGTCTGAATCACAGCCTGAGACAAACCTTCCTCCCTTAAAATGGAGGTTTCAGCAGCCACGCCGTCAAAGCCATTGTTTGTAAATTGGGGTAACGTAGTGGACCTTGAGAGATCGAATCCGGAAACAGGGGCAGCCAGTACTGATCTACTGCCAGCCTTACAACGACTGCGAACCAAACCTGTCTTGGCCACCTTGGGGCCACCAGAATTGCTGGCGTACCCTCGAGAGCCAGCTTGCGCACCACCGTGCCTACCATGGAGAAGGGGGGAAACAGGTACAGGAACCCCAGATCCCTCCAGGCAAGAGACATGGCGTCCACTGCCAGGGCCAGAGGATCCTGAGACAGAGACACAAACTTGTGATTATGACGTGAGGCAAAGAGATCGACCTCCGAAAACCCCAACGTGTGCTGTGTTTTCCACTCCTGGAATGTACACTGAGATGCATGAAACATTGCTCTCCGCCCATGCAAGAATCAGAGAAAATTCCTGAGGGCACTCCTGCTGCGAGTCCCTCCTTGGTGATTGATGTAAGCTACCGCAGTTCGATTGTCTGATCGAACCTGAACCGGTAAGCCGCGTAGGTGATGCGTCAAGCATGACAGAACCAACCGAATAGCTCTCAGCTCCAAGACATTGATGAGGGTGTAAGCCTCCTGAGGACCCCACAGCCCCTTGAACTAATGCGTCTTCCAAAAACCTCCCCAGCCCGACAGGCTGGCATCCGTGGTAACCGTCTCCCAACAAGGGGTCAGAAAGGATCTGCCCCTCATCAGATTGCTTGGTTCCAGCCACCACTGAAGGGACTGCCGAACCCGGGGAGACATCAAGAATGACTGATCCAATGACTGATCCAATGACTGATCCAATGACTGATCCAATGACTGCGGACATCTGTCCCAGGCCAACAATAGATGGAGCTGGAGCAACCCCATGTGGAACTGAGCAAAGGGAACTGCCTCGAAGGAAGCCACCATCAATCCCACCAGTCGCATCCCCAGCCGGATAGAAGGACGAGGTTTGGACAGGAGAAGACGTATCGGATCCTGAACCATCTGCACCTTGGACTGAGAAAGGAAAACCCTGGTCCGAATGGTATACAGATTCATGCCCAGAAAACGAGATCTCCCTTGAGGTGGAGAGAGAAGACTTGGGATGGTTGATCACCCAGCCGAACCTCTCCAGCATCGCCACCACCATACCTGGTGTCCAGCTCCGCCTGACAGAGAGGATGCCGTAATGAGGAGGTCGTCCAAATACGGCACAATGTGAATGCCCTGGGCTCTGAGAAGGGCCATTATGCCCGCCAGCACCTTGGTGAACACCCTTGGTGCCAAAGTCAACCCGAAAGGGAGGATCACAAACTGAAAGTGCTGATCTCCCACCACAAAGCTGAGAAATCTCTGGTGTGCTGGGAAAATTGGTACATGAAGTTAAGCATCCTTGATGTCTATGGATGTCATGAAATCCCCCTGACGAAGGGAATTGATGGCTGAGCGCAGAGTCTCCATGCGGAACTTCTTAGTTCTGAGGAAGCTGTTGAGAAGATTCAAATCCAGAATGGGTCTTATGGATCCATCCTTTTTGGGAACTGTGAAGAGGTTGGAATAATAGCCCCGGCCTCTCTCTGAGAAAGGCACCGGGCATATGACATCCATGACTAGAAGATTCTTTACAGCCAACAGGAGCCCCTGCGCAGTCCGGGGATCCGAGACCTTAGGAATCTGGGAGGAGGCCAGTACTCGAACTCCAGTTTGTACCCGGAAGAGACCACTTCCAAGATTCATTTGTCTGTGACCTCCTAGGCCCAGAACAGGAAGAAGTGCCGCAGCCGTCCCCCAACCCACAAGGGTGAGGGCATCCCCTCATTGCAGAGCTGTCTTGGCAGCAGGCTTGGAACCCCAGTTAAGGCCTGGACGTGCACGTCCTCTGCCTCTGTTTCAGGAATCACCTCTGAAATTAGAGTAGGCAAAGCCTCTGCCTGCTCTGGCACCGCGAAAGGAAGGATTGAAGGAGCCTGCCCCCCGAAAGGGTCGACGTTGCTTCTTACGCTGAGGTAACTTTCCACCTTTCGCCACTGAATGCAATTTATCTCCGAACAGCCTCATACCCAGGAAGGGTAGCGCTGTGAGTGATTTCTTAGCCGTAATGTCAGCCGCCCACTGGCGTAACCAGACCGATCGGCGAATAGCCACCAGCAATGCCAAGGTTCTACTACACATAATAAATGCGTCATCCATAGCAGATAAAACAAAGGGTCATAAACAATTTACACCGCTTAAGGGCTGTGAATTCATCACTGGTTGGGTTAAGCTGGGAACCACTCAACAGGTCCCTAACCACAGACCTGGTAGCCACAGTCGCGAGCGCCGAGGCACAAACAGGCCACAAGGCTGAACCCACCCTGGCAAAGGCATGGCATGCCATCTGATCAAAGCGTTTGGAGAATGTACAACGGAGGTGTTGGACAATCCCAGAATGGGCGCATCGACCTCGGGAGGGGACGACCAGCGCTTCACCGTGTCCACCGGGAAGGGATCTGCGGAGCCGGCTCGGACTCCAGGCCACCTGGCACAACAGCGCGGCCTGGCCAAGTGAAACAAACATGCACACCAACACTCACACCATCAAAGCAACTGAGAGTAAGATCAAGGTGAAATAAAAAGGAGGGACAGCCCCCCCCCCCCCCCTTGATCCAGGGAGCAAAGGACAGGGGGACACCCCAGCCACATAATGTGGCGCAGGGACTACACGGACAGGGCATCCCAAACCAGGATCCCGAACCTGGTATCCGCCTACCCCTAGGTGGGGGTCTCACGGAGGAGCATAGCTCCTAATTAGTACACCACTAGGGTGTCACCTACCATCGCCCGGACCTACAGCCGAGCCTGGGAGGCATAGGTAATCAATAAGATAAGGTCCGGGCAGAAATAGAGGAATAAAATGGCCGGGTGTAAACCCGGCTTACCTGCAAAGAAGGAGACAGCCATCTTCTGACTTGCTCGCCGTCTGCAGAGACGATTACTGGGAATGTGTGGGAGGTCCCAGGTATTTAAGGACTGGGAGGGGCTCCTTTTTTTCCTGTTACTGTGCACTGTCAGTTATGTCAGTTGAATCCAGACAGCAGCATGACTGAGATGCTGGGGAAGGAAGCTCCAAAATGGCCGCTACCATTCTTTCCAACAGGCTGTTGGTCCGATTTAAGGAAGAAAAATACAGCAAAAGTAACATAATATTAAAATTTGTCTAAAAATGCTAGATAGTAAGAGCATGGCCTTCTGATACACCCCAAGTGAAACACATTTCTATATTTCTTCAAAGCTTGTTATCTTTACTGGAAGAAAGGAGAACCAGGAGTGACAGCTTTATGAATATGCTCTCACCAGTGAGGCAACCTGTGAGCATCTGTAGCAGCAAGCACTCTAATATCTGCACAAACATCATGGATAAATGCTTCTCTACACACATCAGCTGAATTGCTATCACAATACACAGTGATTCCAGTACATCCTGGCTTAGGGTACAAGCTGATCAGTTCTCCCTTGTAAAAGTACATTCACAAACCTGTCACTCATGAGTCTTCTTGCTCTCAAATACAAGCTTGGCTGAATGCTTTATATTAATGATGTATAAGTAATTCCCTCTTGCTATTCAAATTAAATGCCCATTTTTATTACCAGATCATTTTTAAAGGGATTTATGGGTGCTCAGATGTTCTGGGCCTGGCACAATAAATCTTGCTGGTCTAGTAACATGTCCATGTTTGTAAGACAGACTTACCACCATGCTTTTTATTTGGTTTGTGAGTGAAGAAATCTGGGAGCCAGCACGGGCTGCATGGAGGGGTAAATATATATATATATATATATATATATATATATATATTAGCGGTGTCATTCTGGTTGTTTGCTATGAGAAGTTTGGAGCGATCTTGACAGGAGTCTTTCTATGGCTTATGCCTGCATGTCTATTCTGAATGATTTACTATACCAACCATAAGCTGGAAAATGAAATGTGGGTGAATAACACAAAGTTAAAAAGACTTTAATGATGACATCTACCCTATTTTCAAACCCTCCACCCCCTGGTCCCTCTTCCTGAGCTAAGACCAATTTGAATAGAGATTACAAAAAAATGCTTCACCTTGTTGCCCAAATGTTCGATGGCATGGGGCCACAGTGACCAGAGAAGGATCACAGTAAAAAGATTAGTATTTTTCATAATCTCTATCAATTCCTTGGATTTTCTCTAAAACATCTTTTTTCAAAGCTATACAAGTTCATTTTTCTTAGCCTCCATAATTACTCATGAAAGGTTCTTTTCGGGCAAGTGAAGAAAAACATTACTCACCATTTGTACCCCTGCAGCCGATCTGTCCAAGCCTGCCAGTGTGAAATGTACAGGTTCCCAAGATTGAGGCCAACAATGTGCAGGCTTGCCCCCACACCATTCACAGTGTCTGGAGCACGCCAACGCCATTCACTGCAATGGAGGTGGCATATCAGCTTTTGCACACCCCCTTCATTGAGGTGAATAGCGTGGGTGTTCTGCAATCACTGTGACTGATGTGAGGGTGTTGATGGAACAGACTTGCCCACCAAGAGACTCTATCCCGGAACCCACTATTGATAAGAAGCCGGGTGCATCACTTGACCATCCGCCAACAAGAAGTATTATTGGTTGGAGTCCCTTCTAATAACATGTTTTACTTGGACCCAGTTACTTGCCTGTAAGAGACGTTCAAGCTGATAAAACTTGCAGTGAAGATCTTCAAAGTTATTCTTGTAAAGGTTTCTGAACTGATAATCATACATAATCCGGACCAACACACAGAAAGCCTGCTCCTCCGGCATCTGCAAAAAGGAACAACAATCACGTAGGGTAAAATACTTTTCTAGCATTGATATGCAAAATGGAGCTGCATTGTCTAATCTTTATTATCGTTGTGTACCAGGAAGAAAAGCCTATAGGTTCCAATTATTAAGGAAATAACATTTGTAGAATCTGGCTATCAGTCATTCTGGGTATTCCACAATTATTATTATTCTTAGCTCTTCTCAGTTTTGATGATTTGGTATTACAGTTTTATAAAGTTCTCTAAAACAGGATCACATGGATGGAAAGAAGAGAAGCATACATACCTGCAACAAATTAGAACAAAATGACAATAACATTGCGTGCTGCTGAGGAAGGAATTAAGAATGGTAATAATACAATTCTGTGAAACTCACCTGTAGAATTGTTTTTGTATCCATCCAGTCGAGGCCGTCCCGATTGGGTGTTCGCCCCTAGGGGGCGCTGACTGCAAGATCAAAAGAAGTAGCTCCTCCCGGCCCCCTATAAAAGGCATCTGCCCGTCTATAATTCCCCAGTGGTTAAAAAGCAGTATTCAACAAAAAAGGGCAGGCCGGGAGGCCCAAACAAAAAGTAAGAGACCATGTTACCTCACATAACTAGTGTCCTATGAGCAAAAATGGTTCATCACCAGGCATGCAGGACATAATAAACACAAGGGCGGGGTGGGACGGCCTGTACTGGATGGATACAAAAACAATTCTACAGGTGAGTTTCACAGAATTGTATTTTTCTCCTCCATCCAGTCCAGGCCGTCCCGATATCTTCACGATTGGGACATCCAAAAGCAGTGTCCATATGGGCGGGATCCCCTGTGCGGAACAGCATGTAGTTCATTTCACTACTGCCTGAAGCACCTTTCGGCCAAAAACAGCGTCAGCTGAGGCCCTGACATCCACCTTGTAAAACTTTGTAAAAGTATGAACAAAAGACCAAGTTGAGGCCTTACAAACTTGTTCCACCGATGCCTGATGCTGAAAAGCCCAAGAGGCACCAATAGCTCTGGTAGAATGAGCTGTGACCCGAAAAGGGGGATCCCTCCCCCTGGCAGAATATGCTTGTACCACCGCCTGTCTAATCCACTTACTGAGAGTGGACTAAGCTGGTGGCAAACCTTTCCTAGAACCCTCTGTTAAGACAAAAAGCAAATCCGATTTCCTGAAGGATTCAGTCGCAGCCAGGTAATACCTTATGGCTCTGACCACATCCAAAGCATGGAGGGTCCGTTCTTTGGAATT
The DNA here is from genome assembly GCA_027917425.1 of Gastrophryne carolinensis. Lineage (NCBI taxonomy): Eukaryota > Metazoa > Chordata > Amphibia > Anura > Microhylidae > Gastrophryne > Gastrophryne carolinensis. Next base: position 441,380,448 of record CM051235.1, read on the forward strand.
AGCCGGTGCTGGACACAAGGAAGGTAAGACAACTTCTTCATTAAGGTGAAAAGGAGAAATGACCTTAGGCAAAAAATCAGGTTTAAAACCAAAAAAACACCTTATTTTTGTGCAACTCAAAGTAGGGTGGTTTCATACAAAGCACGGCCAGCTCTGATACACGGCGCACCAAGGTGATTGCCACCAGAAAGACCATCTTGAGAGTCAACGTAGACAATGCAGCATCGCCCAATGGCTCGAAGGGAGGACCCTGGAGAGCAGACAGCACTAGATTCAAGTCCCACACCGGTAACACTGAATTACGCGGTGGCCGGACATGGGTAACTCCCTGGAAAAAAGTCTTGATCAACCTATGGTTAGCAATAGATCTCTGGAAAAAAATGGCTAAAGCCGAGACTTGACCCTTGAGGGTGCTCAGCTGGAGACCCAAGTCTAAACCGTGTTGTAGAAATTCCAGAATCCTAGAAATAGAAAATTTTCAGCAAGGAAGGCTCTTGGCCTCGCACCAAGCGATATAGGCCCACCAAACTCTGTAGTATATCACGGAGGAATATTTCTTTCGTGCCTGAATCATTGTATGAATAACCGTGGCCGACAACCCTTTCTCCGTCAGGTTTCAATAGCCAGGCCATCAAAGCCAGCATCCGTAAATTCGGGTGCCGTAGCGACCCCTGTGTGAGAAGACCTAGGTCGTCGGGCATGATGTAGTGATCTATTGACATCTATTGGCCTCTTAAATGGGGAATCAAGCATAGAAGAACCAACCGGATTGCTCTCAGCTCCAAGAGATTTATGGGTAACCGGTTCTCCTGCGGACCCCACTGACCCTGGATCTTCTGGGTCTGCCAAACGCCTTCCCAGCCTGTAAGACTGCATCCGTGGTAACTATCTCCCAATGGGGAGTCAGAAAGGACTTGCCCACCAGCAGGTTCCGGGAGTCCAACCACCACAAGAGGGACTGCCTGGCCAGAAGTGACAGCGAAAAACCTTGTTCCAGAGATTCCTGCGCCCGATTCCAGACGGTCAGCAGGTTCAATTGTAGAGGTCTCAAGTGAAATTGGGCGAAGGGCACTGCCTCAAAGCATGACATCATTAGGCCCACCAATCTCATCCGCAGATGTACTGACGGCTGTTGACAAGACAGCAAGGCCTGCACTTGCGTCTGGAGACCCAAAACCTTCTGCAGTGGCAGAAAAACCTTGACCTGAGCGGTGTCTATCCGAGATGTGATGTCGCCAGATCTTAGCAAACAGCAGAAGCCGTCCCCCCCACCCGTATGGGTAAGGGCGTCCCCTCATGCCTGAGTAGGCTTGGCTTGGGGTTTGGGCTTAGCTCTCCAGGAGAAGTTGGGCCAGCTGCGGGACCTACCTCTGCCCCAGGTATCTCTGCGGGCACCTGGGAATGAAGATCCTCTTCCTTCCTGAAAGAACCGATAGGAAGAGGGGTTCCGAAAGGGCCGAGCAGGCTTCCTTCTCCGAGGGAGCTTACCATCCTTGACCAAAAGGCCCAGGCGCTCCCCAAACAGTCGGCTTCCTACAAAGGGTAGACTTGTGAGGGACTTCTCGGCCGACCACTGCTTCAACCAGAGCGAGCAGCGTAAAGCAACAAGTAAGGCCGAAATTCTGGCACCAAGCCTGACCACATCATCCATGGCAGTAACAACAAAACCGATGAAGTACAAGCAGGCCTTTTGTTCCTTATACTCCTCCGCCCGCTTGCGACACTTAGCCCTAGCCACAAGGTGTCTCACCTTTCTCCTGTTGGCTAGCGAAACAATTGCCGAGGCACACGTCGGGTGAAAGAGAGCACCCGCAAAGGTGAAAGAATGGCAGACCAGCTGATCCATGCGCTTGTCTGCAGGGTCACGTAATGAAGCATTGTCTGGTGATGGCATAACAGTGGTATTGGACAAGCCTGTCACCGGAGGGTCCACCTCGGGAGGGTGACACCATAGCCGAACCGAATCAGCAGGGAAAGGGTACCGCCTATCCAGGCCCTTAGCCGCCGACAGTAATTTGTTGGGCCTTTCCCATTCCTTAAAGTGGCTTGAAACCCAGGGGGGATCGGCCCGGGAATCTATAAGATTACCGGACCGATCAGATCCCTCCCCGCGGGGCATCCGAAATCGGGATGTCCCACGGGGAGGAAACCCCCAGGAGGCCCACAAACCTTACCTCAGCCCCGTTCCATCGGCGCATGCGTGAGCCACGTCTCGCGCTTCCCTCTAGCAGGGCGCGCACCCGCGCCGGCCGTTTGTGAATGGCCGGTGCAGGCACGCTCCCTGTTAGAGGGAAGCGAGAGACGCGGCCTCCAGCGCTCAGAGACGCTGAGCTGCTATGTGCGTCCAAGCGGCCTTGGACGCGCATACCACAGCGGCTCTGAGCACTGTGATTGGCTGGAGCGGTCACGTGGGAGCGTGGTGAGGTGAGTGTTTCTGGGCTTTCGGCGGGGTTTCAGAGAGAGGACCACTTTCGGTCCACTTTAAGAATCATGTTAGAATAATGAGGCTGCTCAAAAAAGTCTCTCAGGCCGAAATAAATCGCCCTGCTTCCTCTTAGCCGCTCTAGGAGGAACAATGTGTAGGGTATCAAACACGGAAGAGAGCAAACTCTCCGTATCATCCGGGAGACAAGAATCCTCCTCCGAGGAGGAACCAGAGATGCTGTCATTACCAGCGGAAGGCTCCACAGTTGAGAGTGAGTCATCTGGCAACTCACCTTCCTCCGCAGATCCCAAGAAATCAGAGAAATAATCATCCGAATAAATCGGCTCCAGATGCCGCTTCTTACTCAAAGGCCTTCTTAGGGGCTGTCAACGAGATCTGATTCTCGAGACTAGCCAGCCTGTGTGCAAAATCAGCATGTGACCCCTTGCTGGCTCCCCCTTCACTAGGGGCTGACTGCAGCGGCGGAGGTCCCGGAGAGGCTGATGGTAACGCAGGGCTAGGGTCAGGAGCGACCGCCCGCTCATGGTCCAAAACAATTCTTCTGGGGCAAGTGGGACAAATAGTGCTGAATCCGCCCAGAGGATTCCTTCTGCAAAAGGGGCAGAGCCTGTCCAGCCCAAATGGGGTGCCCAGCTCACTATCCCCTGATGCCTCCATTATGGTGATTGTGAATAGTAATATTCAATAAGGTTGCTAGACACTAACGGCCTAAGCCTAATAGCCGATCCCTCTAATTAAAAATGAGGAAATGGAGGAACCAAAACCCTCAACTTTAGCCCATGATCTAAAACAAAAGAGAAGGACAGCAATTACAAAAAGACCCCATGTCATACGTTAACATATAAGACATAGGGCATACATGCAATCAAACTAAGGCAAAGCAAAAAGAGGGACTCACGACACTGCCAACCAGAAGAGGGATTACTTCCAGCGCTCCGCAGCAATGAAGACACCGCAGTGCTTGTCTCCCAGCACCGAGGCCTCAGCAGCGCACCTCGTTCACAGTAGCGATTTCTAGAATGATCTGCCAGGGGGGGGGGGCGTCACGTCAGCTACACGCCGATGCCGGGGCTCCCCAACCCCCCCCCCCCCGCGGTGCATCATTCAGCCGGATCCCAGAGCGCTGCCTGTGATGGCGGCGATCCCCCCCCGTCCACCATCGCAGCAGGAGCCGCACACCACCATGCGGAGGGAGGCCCGACTATCTTTTAAATGAATGGTCTGCAGCCCAGAGCATGTGTCAGAACGCCACAGACCTCGGCGTTCACCCTACCGTCACGGATCCCTGTAGTAGCCAAGGGCTGGGAGGCAAGAATGGGTCAGAAGAGATCCAGGGGAATAGGGTCCTGCAGCGGACGACAGGCTAGGTGGCCCCGCTCTGCTGCCAAATTCTGAGAGAGTGAGTAACGATCTTATGCAGCCAACTCCAAGATGAACAACTGGGGAATTTTAGACGGGCAGCTGCCTTTATAGGGGGCCGGGAGGAGCTACATCTTTTGATCTTGCAGTCAGCGCCCCCTAGGGGAGAACACACAATCGTGAAGATATCGGGACGGCCTGGACTGGATGGAGGATTAAAATACAATTCTGTGATTACTCACCTGTAGAATTGGTATTATATGTATACAGCACGTCCTGTTCCAGAAGATATTCCTTACACTTGGGATATACTCCAGTAGATGGAGCTGGACTGCAGAGACAGAAAAGTGGCTCCTCCCAGCCCCATAAATACCCGGGACCTCCCACAAAATCCCCAGTATTGAAAAGCAGTTAGCAAGAGACCGGGAGTACTATAACCATTATATGAAAATTTGAACATGAAAACAATCACCATAAAGAGGTAACTAAAGATAACGATAACAAGGGTGGAGTGGAACAGGACGTGCTGTATAAATATAATACCAATTCTACAGGTGAGTAATCACAGAATTGTATTATTCTAAGTATACAACACGTCCTGTTCCAGAAGATATTCCTTACACTTGGGACATCCAATAGCAGTGTCCGTAAGGTAGGGTGGGATCCCCAAAAGTAACAGCAGACAGTTTAAACCACTGCCACCTGCAGAACCTTGCGGCCAAAAGCAGCATCAGCTGAGGCCCTAACATCAACCTTGTAAAACTTTGAAAAGGTATGAAGAGAAGACCAAGTAGCGGCCTTGCAAACTTGTTCAACAGAATCTTGGTGCTGAAAAGACCAAGAGGCACCAATAGCACGAGTAGAATGAGCAGTAAGGCGGAAGGGAGGTTTCTTCCCCTTAGGAGAGTGGGCCTGAATCACAGCCTGACGTATCCACTTGCTGATAGTGAACTTAGCCAGAGCCAGGTCTTTCTTAGGTCCAGACGGAAGCACAAAAAGAGCATCAGTTTTCCTGAAGGATTCAGTAGCCACCAAATAGAACTTCAGAGTTCTGACTACGTCCAAAGAATGCAAAACCCTTTCCTTAGGGTTACTAGGATTAGGACACAGAGAAGGCAAAACAATGTCCTGATTGAGATGAAAGGCAGAAACAACCTTAGGTAGAAAATCAGGCTTAAAACGAAACACCACCTTGTCCTGGTGTCTCTCAAAATAAGGAGGCTTGATGGAAAGCGCCGCCAACTTAGAAACACGCCTAACAGAAGTGATAGCCACCAAAAAGACCACCTTTAGATTAAGAATGGACAAAGGGACCCCTTGCAAGGGCTCAAAGGGAGACCCCTGCAGGGCAGACAAGACCAAATTCAAGTCCCAGACTGGTAACATAGGCTTACGTGGGGGACTCACGTGAGTAACCCCCTGGAAAAAAGTCTTGACCAGGGGATGCTGAGCAAAGGATCTTTGGAAGAAAATAGCCAAAGCAGACACATGGCCTTTCAGAGTACTGAGACCCAGATCCAAACCATGTTGGAGAAATTCCAGAATCCTAGGAATAGAAAACACACGAAAGGGAAGCAAGTGGGATTCACACCAGTCAATGTAAGTACGGCAGACCATGTAATAGATGGAAGAAGACGTCTTCCTAGCCCTGATCATGGTATTCACCACTGAGGCAGGCAGCCCTTTTTCCATCAAGATGGAGGTTTCAACAGCCAGGCCGTCAAAGCCAGCGTTTGTAAATTGGGGTGGCGTAGGTGTCCCTGAGTGAGCAGATCTGGAACCTGTGGTAGAGCGTACTGATCTACTGCCAACTGCACGATGTCTGCGAACCACACTCTTCTTGGCCAACAGGGGGCCAACAGGATGGCTGGCACCCCTTCCTGAACTATCTTGCGCAGCACCCTGCCCAGCAGTGGAAACGGGGGAAACACATACAGGAGCTGGAACCCCGTCCAGGACATTGCCAGGGCATTCGTGGCCAAGGCCAGAGGATCCTGGGACAGAGAGACAAAGACTGGAAGCTTGTGATTGTGACGAGACGCAAATAGATCCACGTCCGGCTGACCCCAGCGGTGGCACAGGGAATGAAACACCCTGCTGCTGAGGGACCACTCTCCCAGACGAGAGGTCCCCCTGCTCAGAGAGTCTGCCTCCAGATTCTCCACCCCTGGGATGTACACAGCTGAGATGCAGGGAACATGTTTCCCCGCCCAGGACAGTATCAGGGACACTTCCTTGAGGGCCCTCTTGCTCCGGGTCCCTCCCTGATGATTGATGTAGGCAACTGCCGTCTGGTTGTCTGAGCGGACCTGAAGAGCCCGACCCCTCAGGTGAGGGGTTAAGTGGGCGAGAACCAACCTGATTGCCCTCAATTCCAGAATGTTGATAGGGGCATGGACCTCCTGAGGGCCCCACTGACCCTGGAATTTCAGAGACTTCCAGAATTCCCCCCAACCTGTCAGACTGGCATCCTTGGTGAGTCTCCCAGCAGGGGGCCAGAAAGGACCTGCCCCCCAGCAGGTTCCCTGAGACCAACCACCACACTAGAGACAGCCTGACCTGAGGGGACAAGACAAACACCTGATCAGGGACACAGGGTTCCGATCCCATACTGACAAGAGGTGAAGCTGAAGAGGCCTCATGTGGAACTGAGCATATGGAACCGCCTCGAAGCAGGACACCATCAGGCCCACCAGTTGCATTCCCTGCCTGATGGATGGATGGGGACAAGACAGCAGGAGCTGAACTTTCTCTTGAAGGACCTCCATCTTCTGCTGAGGAAGAAAGATCTTGACCTGAGCTGAATCCAGAATCATGCCCAGAAAAGACTTCACCAATTTAAGGAGACAGGGATGATTTGGGGTGATTGATCACCCAGTCGAATGATTCCAGTGTGGACACCACCCTCTGAGTGTCCAGCTCTGCCTGATGGAAGGACTGAGAAGCAATAAACATGTCGTCCAGGTAGGGAAGAATGCGAATGCCCTGAGATCTCAGCGGGGCCATCACTCCTGCCAGCACCTTGGTGAATACCCTGGGGGCCGAGGTGAGGCCGAAGGGCAAGGCCACAAATTGGTAGTGCTGATCCTCCAGAGCGAACCTGAGGAACCTCTGATGACCTGGAAAGATAGGGAGGTGAAGCTAAGCATCCTTGATGTCTACAGAGGTCATGAAGACCCTTGGGAGTAGGAAAGTCACAGCTGAGCGCAGAGTCTCCATGCGAAAGTGTCTGAATCTGACAAACTTGTTGAGAAGCTTTAAATCCAGGATAGGTCTGATGGACCCATCCTTTTTGGGCACAATGAAAAGATTGGAATAATAGCCTTTGCCCCTTTCCCTCAAGGGCACCCGGCAGATGACACCTAGGTCTAGAAGGCCTTGGACAGCCAGGGAGAGACACTGAGCTGACAAGGGGTTTTGAGCTAAATGAGATTTGATGAATCTTGGGGGCGGCCAGGCTGCAAAATCTATCTTGTAACCAGAGGAAACTACCTCCTGAATCCACCGGTCTGAGACATGACGCCTCCAGACGTGAGCCAAGAGCCGAAGCCGCCCCCCCCACCCGGATGGGTGAGGGTGCCCCTTCATGCTTGAGGGGGCTTGGGGGGAGGACTTAGTCTTGGGACCCCAGGGAGGGCCAGGGCGGCCACGTCTTCGGCCTGCCCCAAAAGTCTCCACGGGCTCCAGCAAGGGAAGCTCACCGTCCAATTATGGAGCCCCTGAAGGAAGGAGAAAAGGCACCCGAACCCCGAAAGGGCCGGGGCTGCCTTCTACGCTGAGGTAATTTGCCACCTTTAGCAAACAAGTCCAAACGTTCCCCAAAGAGGCGCAGCCCCTTGAAGGGAAAACCAGTGAGGACCTTTTTGGCAGCATTGTCAGCTGCCCACTGGTGCAGCCAGACCGAGCGTCGTATTGCCACCAACAAGGCAGAAGCCCTGCCACACATTCGAATGGTATCATCCAGGGCAGAGAGAACATATGCAACAAATTCCTCACAAAGCAGAAGAGCTCTATACTCTTCACTACCAGCATTATCAGGGGCCCCATCTAAGACACCCCTGAGCAGGTTTTTAACAGCAACATCCGTGATAGCAGAGGCACAGACCAGACGGAGCGGGGTCCCAACACAGGCAAAGGCATGGCAAGCTATCTGATCTATGCGCCTGTCTTCCCCATCCCTCAAGGTAATAGTGTCAGGGCAATGCATGACAGATGTGTTAGACAACCCCAGAACTGGTGCATCCACCTCTGGAGGACATGACCAACGTTTAACCATTTCAGCAGGAAAGCGATACCTCTTATCCCAACTCTTTGGTATCCCGGGAAGCCGGCTAGGCCTTTCCCACTCCTTGAAAATCAGATTATTAAAGTGGGTTTGTTCAGGAAACTCCAAACGTGGCTTAACAGTATGAAACAGCTCCCCCTGCTGCCGCGGGGCCACGGCAGGAGGAGAAATACAGAGCACCTCAAAAATGTAAGCCAAAAGTCTGTCAGTATCATCTGAAGCCCATGGGTCAGACCCAAACTCAGCATAACCCCTAGGCTGATCCTCAGATGATTCTGAATCAGGGAATAATTCCTCTTCTTCCAGGGGTATAACCAGTAACATCAAAAAACTCCTCAGCTTTCATAGGAAAGAGAGTAACACCGGGTGCCAGATGCCGCCGCTTAGCAGGAGCCTTACGCGGACCAGAACCAGCAATATGCCTTTCAATGCTGGCTACCCGGGTAGCCAAATCAGGTTGAGACTCCCCACTGGTATGCACCTCACTGGGAGTCCGGTTTAAGCGTGGGGGGGGGGGGGGAGGTGAAGCCAGAGGGGGCGCAGCACTAGGCCCAGCCGCAGGTAAACCAGACTGCAGGGCAAGTACCTGCTGGGCGCAGGGTACACATACCCTGACATCATCACTTATAGGGGATACCCCACACGCCACACACAGCTGGGCTTGTCCCGAAGGAACCCCGAGCACATTATCCTGAGAAGCCTCCATATGGTGATCACGGCACAACAGGCCAATAGGGATTGACGCTAATAAAAGCAACCCGGGATGCCACAATAACCTGCTGGGGAAGTGGGAGTAATGGTATGTAATAGCCCTCCAATAAGAGTTAACACTAAATAGAGGCTGATAGGACCGGTAGAAACCACAAAGTTTGACCTGCCTGCAAGACACAAGCAAAAGATCCCATAAGCGACATGCAGTATAGACAATATATTTATATTAAATCAGCCCGCAGGGGCACTTACGGACCGCGATAGTGAGATGGCAGGCACACGCAGCAGAGAATTGAAATGGCGCCCGCATATACCTCGAGGGGCGGGCCACGGAGACCGTGATGCAAAACGCGTCATCCGCAGGGCCCGCCCCTCCCAAAGAGCGCGAAAACGCGCCCACCTGACCGGACCAACGCTCCTTAGCACCTGACAGCGGTGCTTCCTACCTTCACCCGAACCAGAGCAGCCTGAGCTGGGAGGAAGTAGAAGGAAAAGGGTGGGAATAGTCCTACAGGGCAGCAGGCTAATAGCCCCGCTCACCTGCGAGTAGAGAGAGCTATCTTCTAGTCATCGCAGCCAGGACTGCAGAGAAGCACTGGGGATTTTGTGGGAGGTCCCGGGTATTTATGGGGCCGGGAGGAGCCACTTTTCTGTCTCTGCAGTCCAGCGCCATCTACTGGAGTATAACCCAAGTGTAAGGAATATCTTCTGGAACAGGACGTGCTGTATTCTTAGAATAAAAGAGGGAAAGGGAAATAGGACAGTCATCCAGCTGTATCTGCTGCCTTCTCCGCAGTGCCTGCACACACCAACACCTGGCTTCATTCAGGGGTGGGCGTGGCTGACCCTTGAGCATCAGTCACGCCCACTGCTACACCGAACCGAGTGTCTGTGTGCGTGCAGGGGAGCAGGAAGGAAAGATGAGTTTACTTCTTTTTTTTTACTTTTGCTCATAGGAATGGGAGGGGGAATGCCACACTGCCAATATGGGGATTGGGAGGGGGGAATGCCAAACTGCTTATATAGGGAATGGGAGGGGGGGGATGCCACTCTGCTTATATGGGGAATGGGAGGGGGGGATGCCACACTGCCTATATAGGGATTGGGAGGGGGAATGCCACACTGCCTATATGGGAATGGGAGGGGGGAATGCCACACTGCCTATATGGGAATGGGAGGGGGGAATGACAGACGGCTCCTTTGGGAATGGGAGGGGGGAATGCCACACTGCCAATATGGGGATTGGGAGGGGGGAATGCCACACTGCCTATATGGGGAATGGGACGGGGGGATGCCACTCTGCTTATATGGGGAATGGGAGGGGGGATGCCACACTGCCTATATAGGGATTGGGAGGGGGAATGCCACACTGCCTATATAGGGAATGGGAGGGGGGATGCCACTCTGCTTATATAGGGAATGGGGGGGGATGCCACACTGCCTATATAGGGATTGGGAGGGGGAATGCCACACTCCCTATATGGGAATGGGAGGGGGGAATGCCACACTGCCTATATGGGAATGGGAGGGGGGAATGCCAGACTGCTCTTTTGGGAATGGGAGGGGGGAATGCCACACTGCCTATATGGGGAATGGGATGGGGGGAATGCCACGCTGCCTATGGGGAAAGTGGTGGGAATGCCACGCTGCCTATGGGGAAAGTGAGAATGCCACACTGCCTATATGGGGACTTGGAGGGGGCATGCCACACTGCCTATATGGGGACTGGAAGGGGGGATGCCACACTGCCTATATGGGGAAAGCCACACTGCCTATATGGAGAATGGGATGGGGGGAATGCCATGCTGCCTATGGGGAAAGTGGGGGGGAATGCCACGCTCCCTATGGGGAAAGTGAGTAGCTATAAGGTAAGGGGGGGAGAATGCCACTCTGTCTGTAATGGGGGATTCTGCACCTTTCCTATTATTTGGCACAACATTTGGTTCAGAATATTTAATTTCCTCCTCCAAATCCTAGGTGCGTCCTATGGGCAGGTGCGTCTTATAGGGCGAAAAATACAGTTCTTCTTTTATTTCCATTTCATTTCATATATAAATGTGATCAGTCCCTAAAATATCAGCACAGGATGGACCCTGACAGATATATGGGAGGACAGCCCAGACGAGGCCTATGCCAATTTGTTGAATGTGTTTTAAATAAACCGGATGCATTTCTTCCGAACCTGAACACAAACAAAGCAGCCAAGGACGAGCTGTGCTTGCTTCCAGGGCCGCCACTAGAAAGGCACACTGACAACAAAAGGTTAATGGATTTCAATTAGGCTGACCCAATATAGTTATGTAGTCTGCATCTGTCAAGGCTACAATCAACTGACTGCAAATCAATCATTTTCAAATTAAATATCTAAAATAATAGAATATCTGAATATTACCTATTTAGTGTTTCACCCTTAATCAATGAGGACCTTCAGCCTCTTTACAGAACCCACGAAGGTGTGCAATCTTCACCCGATTACCCTGGGGTCCCCTGTGTGAGTTTCTGACAGCAATGGGAAAAGTTGTACAGTTGTTTGGAGTATAGGGTGTTTCGGGGGAGATCTACATGTATCAGGAGCCACGTATCCTGGCAGGCATTGCAAGGTGCCACCGTAAAAAAGTTCCATCAAGGAAGAAAAAGAAAAAGCAGCCCAAAGGTTAGAACTGAGAGGCGTGAGGTAAACATTGATCTCTCTCGCTCTATATGCATAGGTCACATGGGGCCCCTTTTGGAAAAATCCTGGGAAGGCACTCGTGAATATATTAACAGACTGTTATTTCTGTGAAAAACATACAGGTAATCACTGGGGCAGGAAATATTGACCAGCCTTAAATGTCACACACACACACACACTTGCACTCAAACAATAAAGACAGATGGTTTGGGAAATGGAGGAGAGATGGAGAGAATGTGAAACAGATATAGGAAAGCAGGGCTGGAACTGAGATAAGGCAATGCAGAAAACAGGAGGAAGGAGAGAATATGGAAAAGGGAGCATGAAAATAATAGGAACAAAGAAAGGAGGAGACAGAGGGAAAAGGAAAACGAGGAAATGTGTGAGAGAGAGAGAACGTAAGAGGGGGAGAGAAGGGGAAAAGAGGACGATGGAGGGAAGGTGACAAGCGATATATAGAGGGAATGTCAAAAAGAGGTAAAGAAAGAAGGTGTAAGAGAGAAGAACAACCAAAGGGAAGAAAACTGGGTGAGCTGGAGAAAATGTGGGAAGACAATGAAAAAAAAGTAAAAAGGCGATAAGAAGAGAGAAAGAGCGAGATGGAGGGAATTATGTAAGAATAAGAAATATATGAAGACGGGAAAAACAAATGGCAGCAATGTATAAAAAAAGAAAGATGGTGAAAATGTAGAAATGAGATATAGCAATGAGCCATCTGAGAGTTTTTTTGGCTCCCAGTGTCCCCTTACAAAAAGATTGGGATTGCACAAGTTGCACACTTGTTGCTAAAAAGAGGGCATTTGTGTACACCTCTCAGTTTGATGCCAGACTTGTGGCTCCTGTAAGTAGATGAAACCATAAACAGAGATTTAACCCACCAGTTTCCACCCAAATCCACTATTCACGATTGTCGAATTGAAACCATGACCTGCATTTGTTCATGGGGAATAAATCTTGGTAACACAATGGTTAAATTCTCAGCAACATCTCAGCATTTCCAACTTGCTGAAAGCCTCTCCCGCCAGATGAATCACAATGCGTGTTACTCACATGAAGCAGCAGCACTGCAGCTAGAAAGCTCTGGCCCTGGCAGTAGCCAATATCCTCATCATATAATGAATAGGCCTAAAAAAGAAGCAACATGTTAGTGAAGGTGACAGGCAGGCGACAAGCATGTCTGGGCAATAAAGTCACAAAACTATGTAGCAGCTATATTATTTTTTGTAATAAAATCTGTAAAGTAGAAATTATAACTATGAACCAAGATTTTATGTATGTGCTGCTGCAGTTTTATTTGAAACTGATTCAGTAATAAGATACCACAAAAAGTGGTACGCTTATTGTACATAGAAACATAGAAAGGAGACCATATGGTCCATCTAGTCTGCCCTTATGTATATACTGTATGTTCTCTTTATCTTAGGATAGATGTGTGCTTATGCCAGGCATGTTTAAATTCTGTGACTTGATTTTTCAACTACCTCTGCTGGAAGTTTGTTCCAAGCATGCATGTACTATTTTCTAACATTGCTCCTGATCTTCCCCCCGACTAGCTTCAGGTTGTGCCCCCTTGTTCTATCATTAAGTTTCTTCTTAAAAACACTTCCCTCCTGAACCTTATTCAATCCTTTCACATATTTAAAGGTCTCAATCCTGTCCCCTCTCTCCCTTCTTTCCTCCAGACTGTACAAATTAAGTTCTTTAAGTCTCTCCTGATAAGTTTTAAGTTTAAGTCCTTCCACTATTTTTGTTGGCCGCCTTTGGACCCGTTCTATTTGCATAATGTCTTTTCGCAGGTAAGGTCTCCAGAACTGCACACAGTATTCTAGCTGTGGCCTCACCAGGGCTCTATACAGCGGCATCACAACCTCCCTCTTCCTACTGGTGATGCCCCGAGCTATGCAGCCGAGCATCCTGCTTGCTTTTCCCACTGCCTGGCTACACTGTCCACTCATCTTGCAGCTATCAGTAATCAGTACTCCTAAGTCTCTCTCCTCCGAGGTCCTGGCTAACACAGTACTGCCCATACGTTACTCAGAGCAGGGATTCCTTCTACCCAAGTGCATGATTTTACATTTAGAGACATTAAACTCTAGTTTCCACAGTTTTGACCATCTATCCAGTAAAGCTAAATCATTTTCCATGTTGCAGACACCTCCAGGAATATCCACCCTATTACTAACCTTTGTATCATCAGCAAACAGGCAAAATTTTCCTACCAAGCCTTCTCCTATGTCACTTACAAATATATTAAAAAGAATGGAGCCCAGGACAGAGCCTTGCGGCACATCACTTGTAATTCGCCTTTGTTCAGATTGCACGCCATTAAAAACAACTCTCTGATAACGATCCTTCAGCCAACTAGAAATCCACTGAACTATCCAAGGCAAGTCCTACCTTCAATAACTTATCTATGAGCTCCTTATGTGGTACAGTGTCCAAGGCTTTGCTAAAATCCAGATAGGCGATATCCACAGCACCACCTTCATCTAACACTTTAGTGACATTGTCAAAGAAATCAATAAGATTGGTCTGACATGATCGGCCCTCAGTAAAGCTGTGCTGTTTTGGGTCCAACAGGTCATTACTTTTCTAGATGGGAAATTATCTGTTTTTTAAGAGTTTCCATTAATTTGACCACTATAGATGTTAAACTAACTGCCCTGTAATTACTGGCTTCTTCTCTACTCCCCTTTTTATGTATTGATACAACATTGGCCATTCTACAATCATCTGGAACCTCACCAGTTGAAAGGGAATGGTTAAGTAAATCAGTCAGAGGGGCTGCAATCACAAATCTAAGTTCCCTTAGAACTCTGGGGTGGATTCCATCTGGATCGCCTTACTTACCTTTAGATGTGCCAACTCAGCTAAGACATCAGCCTCCAAAAACACTGGAGCTGTGCCCTCCCAGCTGGATGCTGTGCTATGGCCATTCCTGCTACTATCTGAAAATACTCAACAAAAGTAGCTATTCAAATGGTCAGCCACAGCCTTATCTCCATCAATATAATTTTCCTTATTTCTAATTTTTGAGACTGCACTGCTTTTCTTCTTTCTGTCACCAATGTATCGGAAAAAGGTTTTATCTCCCCTCTTCATAGATTTGGCCATGTCTTCCTCCTTTTGCCCTCCTTTTGGAGTCCTTATAATCAGTTTTGCTTCCCTCTGTTTAATTTTATACGCCTCTCTGTTAGCTACACTTCCACTTAGTTTATACTTCTTACAGGCAGACTTCTTATCTTTTATGATAGTGCTGACTTCCCTAGTAAACCATAATGGTTTCTTCTTCCTTTTATTCTTGCTAGTTTGTTTCACATATTGCTTAGTTGCATTTAAAGTCGACCAACACCCAGGATTTTGACTATCCTGGGTTTTGGTCCACTTCGGCGGGGCACCCCGATCGGGGGTGTCCAGCTCTCTGAAACCCCCCAGAAACCCCAAAAAACTCACCTCTCCCCACTCCCACGTGACCGCGCCGTCCAATCCCCGCCGACGTCCAAGCGGGTGTCAGTGGCGTCCAGGACAGCGCGTCCGCCGCCGCCTCCCGCCCGTCACTGTCGGCGTGCGCGCGCCCGCACCGGCCATTCACAGACGGCCGGTGCGGGCATGTCTAGAGAGGCGCGCGGGAGGCGGCGGCGGCGGAAGTGGCGGCGGATCAGGTAAGGTGTTTGGGGGTTTTCTGGGGGGTTTCACCCCGCGGGACATCCCGATCTCGGATGTCCCGCGGTGAGTGAGGTGATCGGCTCGGGAATCTTATAGATTTCCGGGCCGATCACCCCTGGGTGTTGGTCCACTTTAAGATGGCCATTTTTAATAGTGACCACTGGGCACTCACTTCTGCTACTCTGTTCCACTCACCTAATTCCCTTTCTACATAGTCGCCCATTTCCTTGAAGTTTGTTTTCCTAAAGTCTAACACTTTGGTTCTCGTGTGTGATTGCACAATGTCTGTTTTTATTCTGAACCATAAGCATTGATGGTCACTGGAACCCAGATTTTCTTCAACCCTGACCTTGGACACCAGATCCCCATTGGTCAGAACTAAGTCCATAATGTTATCTCCTCTAGTTGGCAATGTCACAAGTTGTTTTAGAGACACTCCTTTAGGTGCCTCTAATAAAGTCCTGCTCTTGCATGTCGATGCACTTGGGATATTCCAGTCCACATCAGGCATGTTGAAGTCACCTGTAATTACAATGTCCCCCTTCTCTGCCATTCCACTGATTTTATCTATTAACAGGTTATCTAGATCATCAGATTGTCCAGGGGGCCTATATATCACACCAATTCTGACCACAGCTCCCTCCTTAGTCTGCATGGTAACCCAGAGAGTTTCTAGTTCATTATGTGTATGCTGAATTATTGTTGATTGAAAGGTAGTCTTGACATAAATGGCTTCTGCACTGCCCTTTCTACCTAATCTGTCTTTTCTGTACAATGTGTAACTGGGTATGGCTATCTCCCAGTCATCGTGATCCTTGAACCAAGTCTCTGTTATTGCAACAAGATATAATTCATCTCTGGATATAATAGCCATTAATTCACAGAGCTTGTTGCCCAAGCTGCGAGCATTGGTACACATGTGGATATTGTTGGTATTGTATTTTAGTGTGTCCTTGATCTTTTCCACCTCTACCCTACCACTGACCAGGTTTCCTAAAGTGCCAATGTCCTGCTTCATCCTAAGTGGTAGGGGACAGAAATCAACCTTACAAGTTAAATCTCTGTCCCCTTACTCTAGTTTAAATCAAAAAATGCTCTGAGTTCCTGAGTTTCTGTTAAGGATGCAAGCCATCCCTCCTTGTTTGACCACCTTCTAATATCATGACTAATACACCCAAAGCCTTTGTCTTTACACCACTGACGTAAGAACTTAGCGATGTTGAGTGCCCCCTTTTTCTGATTACATACTGGCAAAACTTCAGAAAAGGTGATGGAACCTGTTATTTTGCAAAGTTCCTGAGTAAATTTTGGAAGTCCCTTTGTACAACAAACAAATCTTTTTGGGATAGTCATTTGTGCCAAGATGTAGCACAATGTCCACTTGGTTATATATATGCTTGCTACATAGATTTAACTCACCCGTTTCCACCCAAATATTTTACTTAAAGAACATCTAATTATGATGCCCAATGACTTTTCAATATTTATTCACTGCTGTATTATCATTGGCAGGAAATCCCAAGGTGAGATGCCACACTGTGTGAAACCACCAGGGATCGCTGGTATACGAATCTCATAAGCAAGCCCATGGTGCATGCACGGGCCACATTTACGGTTCTCCCGACTGATGCACTGCCTCGCTGAAGGTAACCGGGGTTGCCAGCTGCTCCCAGCCCTCTATGCCGGGCTCTGTGGACCAAAATAGTTGTATGCCCTGTATTAATATATATAGAATAGAGTGCAAATTGGATAAAAGCCCACATATGTGCCATTAGATTGTTTGCATTGAGGCTATGCTGGCATTTCCAGAAAGTTTAACACAATGGGGCATCCCACAGGATAGGAAATTTTACAGTTTGCCGCAAAACCCAAATGCCGGCCCTGAGAGGAGGTGCAGACAATACTCTAATGGAATGGAGAATAGGCGTCTCCTGCACTACAATCTGTCGCCAACACTACAATAAAACAGAGAGGTGCGGATACACTGGAATGGAGTGGAGGTGCTACCAACACTACACTGGAATGGAGTGGAGGTGCTACCAACTCTACATTGTAATGAAGAGGAGGTGGCTTCTGCACTACAATGTGTCACCAACACTAAAATAAAATAGAGAGGAGCGGCTACACTGGAATGGAGAGGACGTGCCACCAACACTACACTGGAATGCAGAGAAGGTGCTACTAACACTACACTGGAATGGAGAGGAGGTGCCACCAACACTACAATGCAATAGAGAGGAGGTGCAACAAAAACTACAATAGAGTCAAGCACATATATGCTAAAAGCACTTTTTTATTTATATTTTAACTTCTTACCTTACAGATCTTGTAGAGAGCATCCTGTCCATCACCTTCAGCGTCCTTGAAGTAGTCATGTGCAGGGAAGGTGCGGTGTATGTCTCGCTTGATGACACTCTCTTGGGCTGAATCCTAGAAGAGAACAAAAAATACAATTCTGTGATTACTCACCTGTAGAATTGGTATTGAAAGTATACAGCACGTCCTGTTCTAAAATATTCCTTACACATGGGTAATACATCCACAAGATGGCGCTGGACTGCAGAAAACAACAACCCGGCCCCATATAAGTCAGGGACCTCCCACAAATTCCCCAGTATTGACAAGCAGTTACACAAGAAGCCGGGAGAACAATCATAACAAAAATCCAAAAGGAACATTTGAACGATCACCATACAGAGGTAACTAGAAAAAAGATAACAAGGGTGGGATGGAACAGGAGGTGCTGTATACTTATAATACCAATTCTACAGGTGAGTAATCACAGGATTGTATTATTCCAAGTATACAGCACGTCCTGTTTCAGAATATTCCTTACACATGGGACATCCAATAGCAGTGTCCGTAAGGTAGGGTGGGATCCCCAAAAGTAACAGCAGGCAGGTCAAACCACTGCCGCCTGCAGAACCTTGCGGCCAAAAGCAGCATCAGCTGAGGCCCTAACATCAACCTGGTAAAACTTAGAAAAAGTATGAACAGAAGACCAAGTAGCGGCCTTACAAACTTGTTCAACAGAAGCTTGGTGCTGAAAAACCCAAGAGGCACCAATAGAACGAGTAGAATGAGCAGTAAGGCGGTAGGGAGCAGAATAGGCTTGAACCACAGCCTGACGGATCCACTTGCTGATAGTGGATTTAGCCGGAGCCAAACCCTTCTTAGGCCCAGAAGGGAGAACAAAAAGAGCATCAGTCTTCCTGAAGGATTCAGTAGCCACCAAATAGAACTTCAAGGTCCTGACCACATCCAGACAATGTAAGACCCACTCCTTAGGGTTACTAGGATTAGGACACAGAGAAGGCAAAACAATGTCCTGATTGAGATGAAAAGCAGACACAACCTTAGGCAGAAAGTCTGGCTTAAAACAAAACACCACCTTGTCCTGGTGTCTCTCAAAGTAAGGAGGTTTGATGGAAAGCGCCGCCAACTCAGAAACACGCCTAACAGAAGTAATGGCCACCAAAAAGGCTACCTTAAGAATGGACAAAGGGGCCTCACAGGGAGACCCCTGCAAGGCAGATAAGACCAAGTTTAAATCCCAGACTGGTAACACAGGCTTACGTGGAGGACGAACGTGAGTAACCCCCTGAAAAATACAATTCTGTGAAATACTCACCTGTAGAATTGGTATTATTTGTATACAGTACGTCCTGCTCCAGATATAATACTTACACTTGGGGTTATCCTCCGCCAGATGGCGCTGCACTGCAGAGACATGCAAAACAGGCTCCTCCCGGCCCTTCAAATACCCAGGGACCTCCCACAAATCCCCAGCATTGAAAAGCAGTGAACAAGAAGCCGGGAGAATTAAACCACCCAGAACAACTGGTAATGATAACAATGATAACAATCACCATGCAGGGGATCCAGAATAATGCAAAAACCAGGGTGGGGTGGAGCAGGACATACTGTATACAAATAATACCAATTCTACAGGTGAGTATTTCACAGAACTGTATTATTCTTAGTATACAGTACGTCCTGCTCCAGATATAATACTTACACTTGGGACATCCAATAGCAGTGTCCATAAAGTAGGGTGGGATCCCCCAACAAAGGGTGACATCAGGCAGTTTAAACCACTGCCGCCTGCAAAACCTTGCGGCCAAAAACAGCATCAGCTGAGGCCCTAACATCAACCTTGTAAAACTTCGAAAAGGTATGAACAGAAGACCAAGTAGCGGCCTTGCAAACTTGTTCAACAGAAGCCTGGTGCTGGAAGGCCCAAGAGGCACCAATAGCACGAGTAGAATGAGCAGTAAGACGGAAGCGGGGAATCTTCCCCTTAGCAGAGTAGGCCTGAATCACAGCCTGACAAATCCATTTGCTAATAGTAGACTTGGCCGGAGCCAAACCCTTTCTAGGGCCAGAAGGGACCACAAAAAGAGCATCAGTCTTCCTGAAGGCCGCAGTGACTACCAGGTAATACTTCAGACACCTGACCACATCCAAGGTATGCAGAACCCTTTCCTTAGCGTTGCTAGGATTAGGACACAATGAAGGAAGAACAATATCCTGATTCAAATGAAAAGCAGACACCACCTTTGGCAGAAAATCTGGCTTATAGCGGAACACCACCTTGTCCTGGTGTCTCTCGTAGTATGGGGGCAGAATAGACAGTGCCGCCAGCTCAGATACACACCTGACCGAAGTGATAGCCACCAGAAAAACAACTTTGAGGGTAAGTACAGCCAGAGCAGCATCGTGAATAGGCTCAAAGGGAGCACCCTGCAAGGCAGACAAAACCAGGTTCAAGTCCCAAACAGGGACCGTAGGCTTACGTGGGGGACGCACGTGACTGACCCCCTGAAAAAAGGTCTTAACTAAGGGATGCTGAGCAAAGGACTTCTAAAAGAAGACAGACAGGGCAGAAACCTGACCCTTCAGAGTACTGAGTTTTAAACCCAACTCCAATCCATGTTGTAAAAACTCCAGAATCCTAGGGATTAAGAACTCCCTGCAGGGAAGAGACCTAGACTCACACCAGTCTATGTAGGAACGCCATACCCTATAATAGATGGCAGAAGAAGTTTTTTTCCTAGCCTGTACCATGGTATCCACCACTGAGGCAGGCAAGCCTTTCTCCATCAAGATGGAGGTTTCAGCAGCCAGGCCGTCAAAGCCAGAGTTTGTAAACTGGGATGGGGTAAGGAGCCCTGAGTGAGCAGATCTGGCGCCTCTGGCAGGACGTAGTGGTCTACTGCCATTTGTACCACGTCTGCGAACCACACTCTTCTTGGCCACCTTGGGGCCACCAGAATCACTGGCACCCTTTCCAGGGCAATCTTGCACAGAACCCTGCCCAGCAGGGGGAACGGGGGAAAGACATACAGGAGCCGAAATTTCTTCCATGACATTGACAGAGCGTCCGTGGCCAAGGCCAGAGGATCCTGAGACAGGGAGACAAAGGCAGGGCGCTTGTGATTGTGACGGGATGCAAACAGATCCACATCCGATAGGCCCCACAGGTAACACAGGGACTGGAATACCCTGTTGCAAAGGGACCACTCCCCCTGACGGAAAGTCCCCCTGCTCAGAGAGTCTGCTAGAAGATTCTCTACCCCCGGGATATAAACAGCCGAAATGCATTGAACAGTGGCCTCCGCCCATGTCAGAATCCGAGACACTTCCTGGAGGGCACCCTTGCTCCGGGTCCCTCCCTGATGGTTGATGTAGGCAACCGCCGTCCTGTTGTCTGAGTGCACCTGAACAGACAGACCCTGCAGGTGATCGGTCAACTGCTCCAGAACTAACCTGACCGCCCGTAGTTCCAGAATGTTGATGGGTAAATGGGCCTCCTGAGGGTCCCACCTCCCCTGGAACCTCAGGGACTTCCAGAATCCCCCCCAACCTGACAGACTGGCATCCGTGGTGACCGTCTCCCAGGAGGGGGCTAGAAAGGACCTGCCCTTTAGCAAGTTCTTGTGGTCTAGCCACCACGAGAGGGACCTTCTGACCAATGGGGGAAGCACACAAACCCCGTCCAAGGACGCGGGGTCCTTGTCCCATACTGAGAGGAGGTGAAGCTGCAGAGGCCTCAAATGGAACTGAGCAAAGGGCACCGCCTCGAAGCTCGCTACCATCAGGCCCACCAGCTGCATTCCCTGCCTGAGGGAGAGCTGGGGGCACGCGAGCAGGGACCGCACCTGCGCAGTCAGAGCTTCCACCTTCTGTTGGGGAAGGAATATTCTTGACTTAACTGTATCCAGAATCATCCCCAGGAATGGGGTCACCGACGAAGGGGACAGAGAGGACTTGGGATGATTGATCACCCAGCCGAAGGACTCCAAGGTGGACACCACCAGCTGAGTGTCCAGCTCCGCCTGCTGTAGAGGCCATGAGGCGATGAGGATGTCGTCCAGGTAGGGCCTCCTCGACCAGTTCTGGAACCACGGAAGGAAGGGAGAAAGGCACCCGTCCCCCGAAAGGACCGGGACGGCCTCCTACGTTGAGGTAACCTACCGCCCCTGGCAAACAAGTCCAGGCGTTCACCAAAGAGGCGCAGCCCCTTAAAAGGAAAACCAGTGAGAGCATTATCAGCTACCCACTGACGCAGCCAAACAGGGCGGCGTATAGCCACAAAAAGGGCAGAAGTCCTCCCACACATTCTAATGGCATCATCCATGGCAGACAGAACATATGCAACAAATTCATAGAAAAGCAGGAGAGATCTATACTCTTCTCCTCCCGACAACCCAGACTGCAGCTCGAGCACCTGCTGGGTGCAGGGTACAAACACCCTGACATCATCACTTATAGGGGATACGCCACACGCAACACAAAGCTGGGCTTGTCCCGAAGGAACCCTAAGCACATTATCCCCAGAAGCCTCCATATGGTGATTTGAGAGGCACAAACAGGCCAGTAAGGGTTAACGCAAAAAGAGCTACCCGGGATGCCCCAGGGACCCGCTAGGGAAGTGGGAGATAGCAAGGGGAGAGGCCCGGGAGAAACCACAGTTGCTGAAGTTTTAACCCGCCTGAAAGACATAAAAAGCATCCCCATCCCCACTGACATCCTGACGAAGTGGGACGGTTTTGGGGGCCCACGCAACGCGTCGATGTGTAGCTGAGCTGGCCAGGTTTGGGACTGGATGATATGGTGATATAATCTTTATTTATTTTTGCTCACCTCGCCCGAATGGGGATTATGTATTTATTACCATACCCATTTATATGCACTGTGCACTTTAATATAACATATGAGATTATTATTAGAATTGTAAATCCTTAGTATTTTGTATTCATGCTTTCTTTATTGTTTGTTTTGTTTTTGTATGGACTAATATATAAGCATTGTTTTGAATAGAAATATATTTGTTTTTGTGTGAATATTAGTGGCTGGTAGCCGCTCACTGTAGGACTTTTTTCACTTTATATAGGTATGGTGCAATAATTTTGATAGGTTATTAATAGGGCTTGGTGCAATACCATTTGATTCATTGTGGAGAATTACTATAGTAGATTGAGTCCTTAATTTTTCTTGGCAGCTATCTATGTTTTTAATTGTTTTTAATATTGGTGTGTGTATTTGTCTTTGTATAGTCGATTTCCTGATTTCCAATTAAAGATTGTTCTATTTTTACATATTTGGTTGTTCGGCCCTTTTTGGAGACCTTTTAGAACCAATCTGGCGGTTCTATATTGTGTTATAGTGTATGGGTGACACACTTTGTGTGTCTGGTATCCTACGGCCAGCACCCATTGATTACATTAGATCACTTAATTAGCTGTGCTGAGTCCCACCCCAGTTGTTCCCATCCCCATAAGTAAATACACTTGAAAAAATAACCATAAGACCACCCCACAGGGGTACTCACGGACCGCAGGGAGCCAGCAGCGCACGCAGTCCAGGAGAGGGGAAAATGGCGCCCGCAGAGACCTCGAGGGGCGGGCCGCGGAGACGTGATGCAGAAAACGTTAGCCACAGGGCACGCCCCCCCCCGAAGAGCGCGAATCGCGCCCCACGTGATCCGGCCAGCCAATAGGGGCACAGCAGCCTCTGAAGTAATGTCGCCGCCGTCCACGGAGCGCTGGACAAACGCGCGGCGGCGTACAAGGTGAAACACAGTCCAATAAAGCACATGGTTGGCACCCCTTGAACTACCGGCCACTCCCCACCCGGAGATCTCCCCGAGGGAGAACGAGGCAAGGGAGTAACATCAGCCCAAGTGAAAATGTGAGAAGGGAGGGTGGAGGGGGACACCTAGGGGAAAAGGGTTAAACGGCACAGGGAGCCTGGAAAACCCATAGTGCAGGGGGGGGGCATCCCAAAAGGCTCACCATAAGCCTAAACCACCTACCCTGTCAGAGCAGGGACTGCGGTAGGAGCAGCGCTCCTCAGCACCTACCCTGGTGCTGACCTACCTTCACCCGAACCTGTCAGCCGAGGCTGGGAGGCAGTGTAGTTCGGAACGGGTGGGAACAGTCCTGCAGGGCCGCAGGCTGATAAGCCCCCTCACCTGCGCAACATAGAGAGCCATCTTCTATCTTCGCAGCCCAGACTGCAGAAAAGAACTGGGGAATTTGTGGGAGGTCCCTGACTTATATAGGGCCGGGAGGAGCCACAAGTTGTTTTCTGCATTCCAGTGCCATCTTGTGGATGTATTACCCATGTGTAAGGAATATTCTGGAACAGGACGTGCTGTATACTTGGAATAGTGCAGGGGTTGAATACAGCTTTTATCCAGAACTTTTTTCTATGAAATATCTCTTAGACTGTTATTTTAGTTATAGTTAAACACAATAGGTTTTTAAAGACAACAGAAATAAAACTTCATAGAGGAAAATAGGAATGAATCATGTATTACACAGAAAAAATTATTACTTGTCGTTTGTTATAATATATCACATACAGAATATCTGTAAAAATGTTAAAAAATTTTTTTACTAAAATATATACAGAGTAATGGTGGAAAAAAGGCAGGCAAAACAACGAGAACATATTCTGTTCTGTAACTCACTGCTCAAGTCAAGTGGAGTGACTTGTCAAATAGAGGTCTATATTGTTTCACTTCAGTAATGTTAGGTCCAGGGATAGGCTTAGCATTTCTGGGGCCCCATGCGTAGCCCTAATCAAAGACAAATTTGGCGAAATACAATATTAAATGCCTTGTCGGGGATGTAGCCCGCGGCCTAGTCATGCACTGTGATAGTGCAAATGAGTCCTGAGGGTTTTACACAGAGGGCCAAAAGGAGTAGAAATTGTCCGGGAATTGCCCTGCAATTTCTACTCCTTTTGCCATCCCAAACTAGGATGCCCCATTGTGTGAAACCCTATTAAATTGCCGCCCCTACTCACCTAATCTCATTCTGATGACACATGCGCAGTTCCCAGCCTCAGCAGATTTCTGCTGCTTACTCTGCATTGTGTTGAATGACACCTCTCACTTGCAGCAGACCGCCCACAAAGTGTCTTAATTTTTAAATTTCTTTAAACAAAAAGTTGCCACTGATTTGCCCCAGCCTCTGGGGGTCCCTGGTATTTGCATGGTTTGCGTGGTGGTCAAGCACACCACTGACCAGGTCTGGACAATATCAGCTTAACTGCTTTTTCATTCCACGGTTTTGTTTTCAATATTGAAGATTCATGAGAAATATTTATGAACAGACACATATAAAATTAAAAAAGTTTGAAGCAGAATATGTTTTAGATTTTGACATCCTTTTGCTTTGGGGACAGCTTTGCACGCTCTTAGCGTTCTCTTAGTGGTCTTCATGTAGTAATGAACTAGAATGGTTTTCATTTTCCCAGAGTTCATTTGTTGAAATTGCTTACTTTCAGAGTGAGGACCATTAGTCATGTTCTGCAGAGGAAGGCTTGGTATAGTGTTCCATACAATGTTTAGATCTATTACCCTAGCCAACCTACTGTTCTAATACACATTATGGCAATGACAAAGGATTGATAGTCATAATTACATTCCTGCACACAGACACACACAAAATGCCATACCTTACAGGCTCCAGCACTGCTGATCAGGCCCTTAGCAGGTAGGCGTGGCCTACAAACGCTCGGTGTCGATTCACAGACACCAGCCGTAAAAAGGCCATGCCCATTCGCTGAAACAAAAAAATGTGATCAGCGGCATGGGAGCCTGTAGGGTAGCCCATTTTGTGTGTGTTGTCTGTGTGTGCATGTGGGTCTGTGTGTGGGGAGCGCTGGACATTGGAGGTCCGGCAGGCAGCATGTGTAAATTTATCGGCTTCCTGCACACCGGTTCTCCTTTGCACTTCCTCCTCACACATACACAACTGGGGGGGGGGGGATGCCGCTCACTGCTTGTAATGAAGGATGCTGCTCATTGGCTGTAATGAGGGATTGTCAGGTCTGGAGTTCCTCCACAGCTGGAGTTCCCCTGCTATATGCCGCTTCACCAGCAGATGGCTCTGTCCTGCAGAGGTGTTAATCAGCCAGCACCTGTGGGACTTCCTGCTCTATATAAGCTGATCCACCTATTCAGCTAGTGCAGTGGTCCCCAACCCTGTCCTCAAGGCCCACCAACAGGCCAGGTTTTGCAGATCTCCACAAAGATGCACAGGTGGTGTAATTAGTGCAGCTGCAGAGCAATAGAGCTGGCTATTTGGAGATCCAAAAAGCATGACATGTTGGTGTGCCTTGAGGACAGGGTTGAGGACCACTGAGCTAGTGGATCAGCATTAAATCTGTCTTCTGAACTGTCTACCTGTACTCTGCCTTTGGACTTCTGAATCTGAACTTGAATCTGAACCTGTATCTTGTATGTATGCACTCTGACTCCACATGTAATATATGTACAGCAGCCTGTTTGATGTGTGTTGTTCACTGGTTGTCACAATTAAACACAGTTTGCTGCATATTTATAGTTTCTCTGTCTCGCAGGTCTTGAATTTCTGGTCACTCTTTAATAGAGGATTTCTTCACTGAGAAATCCCCGACAGGGATAAAGCAAACTGCCTGTAACAAGGAATGCTGCCCACTTTCTGAAATGGGGGTGCTACACACTGCCTGTAATAAGGGATGTCACTCACTGGCTGTAATGAGGGATGCCACTCACTGGCTGTAATGGGGGCTACCGCACACAGATCAAGTACCAGACACATTTCAACATCAACCGTTTAGAGGTGGATTCCATAATCAGGCAATTATGGTTGAACTGATTGCAAAAAAGCCAAAAAATAGGAAGAATAATTGTTTGGGCCAAGAAATGTAGGGAATGGACAACAGTGGAAATCTGTCTTTTGGTCTGATGAGTAAAAATTTGAGATCTTGGGTTCAAACTGGCATGCCTTTGTGAGAGGCAAAAATGGTTAGAAGTTGGTGTTTGGTGTTTGGTTCCTAGGATGAGGGGTGTTTGGTTCCTAGGATGAGGGGTGATGTGGTGGTTTTAGAGTGTTTTACTTATGACCCTGTTGGTGATTTATCCAAAATTCAAGGCACACTGCATTCTGCTATGGCATGTCATCCTATTTGGGTTGTGCTGACCCTAAACACACTTCCAGGCTATAAAAGGACTGTTTGATCCAGATGTCTTTCACAATCACTCAACCTAAACCAAACTAAAATGGTTTGGGATAAGTTGGAACATAACTTCCCTACCTCATAAAACTGATTGGGAGAATGGCAAGCATGTGCAAAGCTGTTGTCAAAGCAAAAATGGGCTACTTTGAAGAATCTATCATACAAAACACTGTGTAATACTTCACTAATTAACCATGCGTGTGAAGAAAATACATGGAATAATACAATTCTGTGAAATACTCACCTGTAGAATTGGTATTATTGGTATACAGTACGTCCTGCTCCAGATATAATACTTACACTTGGGTTATCCTCCACCAGATGGCGCTGCACTGCAGAGACATGGAAAACAGGCTCCTCCCGGCCCTTCAAATACCCAGGGACCTCCCACAAATCCCCAGCATTGAAAAGCAGTGAACAAGAAGCCAGGAGAAGTAAACCACCCAGAACAACTGGTAATGATAACAATGTGAACAATCACCATACAGGGGATCCAGAAAAATGCAAAAACCAGGGTGGGGTGGAGCAGGACGTACTGTATACCAATAATACCAATTCTACAGGTGAGTATTTCACAGAATTGTATTACTCTTAGTATACAGTACTTCCTGCTCCAGATATAATACTTACACTTGGGACATCCAATAGCAGTGCCCATAAAGTAGGGTGGGATCCCCAACAAAAAACGACAACAGCAGACAGTTTAAAGCACTGTCACCTGCAGAACCATACGGCCAAGACAGCATGAGCTGAGGCCCTAACATCAACATTGTAAAAACCTTGCAAAGGATATGAGCAGAAGGCCAATGGAAGTGGCCTAACCAACCAGTTCAACAGCAAAACCGGTGCTGAAAAGCCCAAGAGGCATCAAGCATACGTAGAAAAGGAATCAAGGCAACAAGGGAGATTCTTCCCCTTGCCTGAATAGGCCTGAGTAACAGCCTGACAATCCGATCTCTAATAAATTTGGCCGAAGCCAAAGGCCGAAACAAGGCACCAGGAGTAACATCCATTAAGGTAACAACCAGGACCAAACCGCCCAACTCCCGATAGCAGACGAGATCGGGAACATTCAGGATGTAATAACCACAAGCCCCAAGGAACCTCAGTTCCCCTAAAGGACACAGTGACTCCTAAGGAAAAAACTGCCAACACCTGTATAAGGAATGCAGAACCACTTCCTCAGCGTCGCTAGGAAGGGGGATAGCCGTGGATAACAATATCTTGAATAAATGAACATAAGACACCTTCAGATGTAGAGAATCCGGCTTTAGGCGGAACTCCACCTTATCCTGGTGTATCTCAAGGAATGAGGGCTAGGTAGACCGAGCCGCCCGCTAACACACGACTGACCAAGGTAACAGTCCCCAGAAGGACAACCTTGAGGGTAAGGACATCCAGACAGCGTCCTGAATAGGACCAAGGGACAAGCCTGCAAGCAGACCGAACAAATTCAATTTCAATCCCAACAGGGACCATAAGAGTACCTGGAGGACGCACATGAGCACCTCCTGAAGGAAGTCTTTACCAAAGAAGACCGAACCAGAGACTGCTAAGGCAGGGTGGACAGGGCAGAGCCTGACCCATCAGAGAACTGAGCTGGGGAACCAACTCCAATTCATGCTGAAAGCCACACTAGAAACCTGGGAACCGAGAACGTCCAACAAGTAAGAGAACTAGACTCGCCCCAATCACAGTGGGTACGCCATACCCTACAACAATAGAAGAAGACGAGGAAGAGGCTTACTCCTAGCCTTCCCATAGTCACAAACACAGAGACAGCTAAACTTGTCTCCATCAAGATGTATGTTTTAGCAGTCAGATCGACTAGGCCAGGGACCATGAATTATAGTGACGTAAAGGGACCCTGAGTGATCAACTGGCACTCCTGGCAAGGTGCAGAACTACTGACCACAGTACCATGTCTGCAACCACACTATACTAGGTCAACTGGGGGCCACCAGAATTACTGTTCCCCTTACCAGAGTAATCTTCCGCATAACCCTGCCTAGCAGAGGGAATGGAGGACATACAGAACCAAACGTCCTGTCAAGACGGTACTAAAGGCATCCAGACCACTGATATAGGATCCTGGGACAGGGAAACAAAGGCCGATAGCCTGTGAAGGTGACGGAACCCAACAGATCCACGACTGGTTGGACTCCATAACGACACGGGGATTAGCACATCCTGTCGCAGAGGGGCTTCGCCGGAGCTAATATCACTAGCATGCAGGAAGCATTGTCTCCACCCCGAAGGGGACATAGACACTCCCTGGAAGGTCAGCCAGCTCCAGGCCCCTTCCAATGGTTAAAGTAGTACGTCTGTCGTCAGACGGACCGAGCACCCCCAGCCTGGCAATCCAGAAGGGGAGTGGTCAAGCGAGAAGAGCCAACTGAAAAACGCTCACTGTTTAGACTTCAATAGGCGTAAGGACCCTTTAAGGGCCCCACCAACACCAGAATCGCAGGGGGTTTCGGAAGAAACCATCCTCTTCAACCTGAAAGGTTGGCATCCATGGTGGCCGTTTCCAGAAGGGGGCAAGAGGGAACTGTGCCCAGACAGGTCCCTCGAGTTCATCCACATTCAAGAGAAAACCGTCATACAGGTGGGAAGGCCCACAGGCCCTGCTCCAGGGGTGCTGGATCTCTGTCCTATGTTATCAATAGAAGTCGCAGACGGGCTCAAGGGGAACTGAGCATAAGGGACCTCTTTAGCTACTCGGGCTCCTGCCGAGCAAGTTAACAACGGCCCACCAGTTGCATCCCTGCCTGGTGTTAAGAAACCGGGACAGTAGTGAGGGACTGGGCCCATGAGACCAGAATGCCCACCTAATTGCTGAGAGGGGGGGGGGATCTGGTTTGAATCTGATCCAGAATCATTCCTATTAATGGAGTTACCACTTTAGGGGACAGCAAGGACTCGAGGTGATTGAACACCCATCCAAATGACTCCCAATGGGCCCACCAGCCGGGTATCCAACTATCCTGACGCAGAGACAGGGAAGTGAAGAAGGGCGTCCGGGCAGAAATTGCGCGGACATCCCTTGGTCCCATCAGAGGCATCACCATCGACAGCACCTGAGTGAACACACTGGGAGTTGAAGAGAGGCCAGATAACAGGGCCACAAATAACAGTGTTGGACTTCCAACATGAACCTGGAGAGCCTCAGAGATCTGAGGGCACAGGAATGTAAACATAAGCATTGAATAGTTTCCCAGACGGCAAGACGCCCACTGGGCGCAAGGTGCTGATGGCCCAACTCAAGAGTTTCCAAGCAGGAAACTGCCTGTAAATTAGAGAATTGCTGTGAATCCAGAATGGGCCACCCAACCCATCCTTTGGGGGGCTGTGGAAGGTGGTATTGCGGCCCTTGCCTCTGCCTATTACGGGCAATCTGCAAGAGACCCTCAGATCTTGCAGGCCTAGCATGGCCTGTGGCAGCAACTGAAAAGGGGCAGGGACCAGGAGTACCTGGAACCTGATAAAAACTGGGGAAGGCCGTGCAGCAAACGTTATCCTGTATCTGGAGGACACAACTTCCTGAATCCACCAGAATGAGGCGAGATGCCTCCTGATAAGACCAAGGTGCTGCAGCCATCCCCTCACCCAGCCGGGCGAGGGCGCCCCATCATGCTTGAGGGGGTTTGGTGGAAGATTTGGGCTTAGCCCCGCCGAAGGGGCCGGAGCGTTGTCTGCTGCTCGTGGGGCAGGAGTCTGCACGAAAAATCCGGAAAGACATCCCTGGTTCCTGTTTAACACTAAGGTAGGGGGGAGGAGGGGTGCCCCTGCCTCGAGGGGGCCGAGACGGCCGTCTGCGAAGGGGTGATTTGCCCTTTTTACCGAACAGGTCTAGACGGGCCCCAAATAGGCGTTGCCCTCTAAAGGGGAGCCCAGTAAGAGTCCTTTTTGTAGCATCAGTAGGCACCCCACTGTCGCAGCCAGAGCAAGCGACGAATAGCCACCGCAAGGGCAGAAGTTCTTGCACACATTCAAATCATCTAGCGCTAATAGAATAAACTTCACAAATACATCACAATTGGACAGTGCATTAAACACCTCCCAGGGGAGATCCTCGGGGTGATGATCGAGCAATTTTTTGATGAGGGTTCTAGCGGCCACTGCAGTAATGGCTGCGGCACAGACCGGGCGCAGCGCCGTCCCGGCACAAGAAAAGGCATGGAAGGCCAGCAGCTCAATGCGCCGGTCCTCAGCATCCCGAAGGGTACTATAAGCAGGGGTTGTAATAAAGGGGGGGTTAGGGACCCCTATGATTGGCGCATCCACCACGGGGGGTGATGACCAGCAATTAACCACCTCAGGGGGAAAAGGGTATTTCCTATCCCAGTCCCCTGGAACCCCTGGAAGTTTACTGGGGCATTCCCATTCCTTGAGCACAAGGGCATGGAAATGAGCCTGCTCTAAAAATTCCAAACGTGCAGTCGCAGTATGGAAACGCTCCCCTCTAGGCTTGGGGACCTGACCGGGGGGAGAGATAGACAGTGCCTTAAAGACCTTAATCAACAGGTCGTCAGTGTCACACTGGCCCCAGTATTCCGGGCCAGAATCGTCATGACTCCTCGGCCTCTCATCAGATGAGCCTGAGTCAGAGAACAACTCCCCTTCATCAGAAGGGGTATAGTCACACAGAGTAGCAAACCCCTCAGTTCTCATAGAGCATACAGAAACATGGGGCGACAGGTGCCGCTTTCTACCAGGGCCCATTCGCTCTGACAACCTAGCAATAATCTGTTCAGCCGTAGGCAGTCTGGAAGGGCCAGCAGGCTGCAATTCCCCACTTGTAGGCGACTCAGCAGGAGAGAGATTTAAGCCTGGGGAGATAGGTGAATTGAAGCTAGGTGTAGCCACTGGCCGACCAGATTGCAAGGCCAGGGCTTGCTCGGCACAGGGTACGCAGACCCATGCCCTGTCAGCATCAGCATGGGGTTGTCCACACGCTATACACCGCCGGTCTTGTCCCGGAGGGACCCCGGTCACATAATTCTGAGAAGCCTCCATATGGTGATTAATCAAGGCACAATATGCCAGTAGGGATTAACACAATAAGTAACCCTGGATGCCCCAAAGACCT
This sequence comes from Gastrophryne carolinensis, assembly GCA_027917425.1. Lineage (NCBI taxonomy): Eukaryota > Metazoa > Chordata > Amphibia > Anura > Microhylidae > Gastrophryne > Gastrophryne carolinensis. Next base: position 441,412,192 of record CM051235.1, read on the forward strand.
GCTATGGAAGTGGGAGAATATTACAAGGCCCGCTATAATTTAACACCGGGGCCGGGAGAAGCCAATGGTGTTCACCAGTCTGAAAGACATAAAGGGAATAACGGGTGTCAGAACCATGCGCAGTAAACAAGGATCATGAAAATCGCCCGCGAGGGCACTTACAGACCAAGGGAGGAGGAGGACCGCTACCAAAATGGCGCCAAGCGAACCTCGAAGGGTGGGCCAGAGCGGGCAGTGACGCGGAGCGCGCCAACCTAGGTCCCCCGCCCCCCCCCCGAAGAGCGCGAAGCTCTGAGGTAGTTACAAACTGTCATGAGGAGCGAAGTGAATGGTACACTTAGAAAGGATGATTTGCCAATGAAGACGCCGCAGCGTCTGAGGCGACGTCGCCGCCCGGCGCAGCATAACCAGTAAAGGAAGAGGTGCGCGCGGCGGCGACAATTACACAGTAAAGAACAAACAGCGCGGCTCTGACCCCAGGAATACTAGTCTGGGGCAAGACTAAGGCCATAACGTGTAAAACATACACTAAGACCACTACACCCCCCCCTTTCTTTCCCCCCGGGCTACGGGGGGGAAATAAGGGAGGATGGCGACCCTTTGTACAGGGCCCACCGCTACACGGGGCATGGGGCAATAGTGCGGGAGGGGCATCCCCTAGAGGCTCGCCATCAGCCCTAAACTAAACCAGCCTACTCTTTGGTGGGGGACTGCGGTGGAGCATGGCTCCGTTAAGCACGCATGGTGCTGCCTACCTTCACCCGACCAGCGCAGCCCAGGCTGGGAGGCACATCACAGGGAGGAAGGGTGGGAATAGTCCAACAGGGCCGCAGGCTGTAATAGCCCCGCTCACCTGCGAGAGAGTGATACATCATGTCTTCGCAGTCAGCACTACAGAGAAATCTGGGGATTTGTGGGAGGTCCCTGGGTGATTTGAAGGGCCGGGAGGAGCCTGTTTTCCATGTCTCTGCAGTGCAGCGCCATCTGGTGGAGGATAACCCAAGTGTAAGTATTATATCTGGAGCAGGACGTACTGTATACTAAGAATAAAAAGGGTGTCTCTAAACCTGTGACTGGTACTGTATACACTGATACGCAAAAGGGTAACAATGTTTTGGACTTTTAGGCTCCATATCTCACCATCCACTACAGCTTCGAACATGAGACATTATTTGATAGACAATTATTTAGGCTACCCCATAGATACATTTTTATTTTTATTAGTATTTTTCAAATCCACCTTGGCTTTCAACACTGCCTGAATATTTGTTGCATATTTGCTACTGTGGAACAATCTTTTTATTCTTGTATACTACCAAATAAACCAGTTCTTACATATCCTATCCTAATAGCTCAGTGTGCTATTAGGTTGATTCCCAAAGGAAAGGGTTATTAGCTTTGAATCAAGGTCACAGCCTTTAAAGATGATTTCCCAAGAAAAGAGAAAAAAGCACCATCTAGCATATCAATGGCAGTATCTCAGCCAAGAAAATTGCCAAACTGTATCATGTGAGTGCCATGACATATGAGCTTTTTGCTGTGCCCTCAGCGCCCTCTGGTGGAATGTCCATGCACTATGAGATTTTAATTCATTGTAGTAATACACATGCCTTAATAAAATATTATATTTGTGTATTTGAAGTAGTGCAGATTGTTACTTGGGTGTTGGGGTCCGTGTGGAAGCCTCCATGTGTTTTTTGTGTATAGATATTCTGCTCAAGTTTGCACACTTTTCTTTATTTAAGTTTGTGCGGCCACTTCTATTTTATTATTAACTTACTCCTTAGCACTATTGATATAAAAAGGACAACAATGTGTGAATACAGAACAACAGCCCGAATACTTGACAATGAAGTAGAGGTGCTGCACTGGCTCCCAAAGTCCCCAGACCTCAACCCAATCAAACACTTGTGGGTAGAGTTGACAAAAAAATGTATTAATGGCCAACTGTGTTGAACAGTATGCACCAAAATTACAAAACGAGAAATGCAGTGGAGTTTCATGGATCAGTTCAATGATTTATTTGACTTGTTACCTGGAACTGGCCTTTAACAAATGTGACCTAAATAAACCATTTGACACACACATTATAGCAGACACTGTATAGCACCTATTAGCTATTTTTTTGTAGCAGAGCAATACCTAGAAATCTAGGATCTTCTCCCTGGTATGTTGCATTATATGAACAGTCTGAGCTTAAAGTTGGCAAATGAATATAATTAATTATCTGCCTATCTATGAAGTTATACAAACAAGTACAGCACTTTGAAATAATGGACTAAGCTGGTATTCTGGAAAAAGAGACATCCCACCCAGGTTATACTTGGTGACCTATGTACAATGCAGCCATTTTCCCACAACCACAAATTATTAGTTGAAATTCTCTTGTGGACAATTTTTTTTCTTTTCTTTTCTTTTTAGCGAATTGGCAGGTCAATTTCTTTACAGATTTTTTTTAAGACATCCAGGATAGTAAAATGAAGGGGATAAGCAGTGAGTAGATACACAGTAACACTAGTTAAGGAAAAAGTAACAATTTGGGTTTGGTCTGAAAATGCAATTCTAGCACAAACTTACTCCCAAGTGGTTCTTTGTAGGATAATCACATACACAAACATAAAAAGTATCTTAAAAGTCTCTGTCCAGGCACATACTAACTTCATTCCACCCTATTCCCCTTGGGAACAGTGTAAGATGAGCCATTTCAAAGCCTCTAAAATACTCTCATTATATGTAAATAGCTTATGTATTTAAAGCAAAGATTCTTTAATCCCCTCAATTTCTGTATCATGGCTGAGTTGGAAAAGGCATGTCATTGGGCAGATTTAAGAGTCATGTGTGTGCTCTGCTGTGGTCAGAGAGAACTGCAGGAACACTGCGACTCCAGTTAGACCACTTTTTTGTGCGTAAACTAGTCCTGCTACAGCTTTTATCCTGCACTGCAGAAAATAGAGGAGCGACACAATGGACAGGCTTCAGGAGACCAGCTTACTGCCTTATCATCCAGATTGCTGCCCTTAAAAAGCTTACCTTTTTAATTGTCTTTAAAAATCACTTTTTTTTTCACAGCAATGTCATCCCCTGGGGGATCTGCGGCCAGCACAGCAGAAGCCGTGCACTCCTAGAGACCCTGAATGTGCTGACTGCACATGCCCAGATGGAATTTGATGGGCCTGGCGTGCGTGTCCTTCTCAATAAGCCATTGCCAGGTCCACCCCCTTCTAACAGGGCATGCACAGTTAGCGTGTTCAGAGCCTCCAGGAGTTTTTTAGGGTGTTTAAGTCTAAATGACAATGCGCAGTAAAAGGAAGCCCAGCAGCACTTCCTGTGTGCAGGCTGCCTGCAAATGCATAATCTGCCAGTTTGTTTTTAAAATTTACCACAAAAGGGGTTAGAAAAAGGTAAATTAATTTTTATGTGTAGCAAACTAATTTGCCCTGGGAAGGGATACATAGGAGCGCTGTTTGTTGTTTTGGTCTGGTTTAAGTCATTTTTGGCTGTTGGTCCCCTTTAAGTTGTTTTCTTGCCATTATATAACTACTTAAAGTTCTGCTTTATAACCTTCCCTCACAATAGGTGTCTTCCTAGTTTCCAGCAGGGGTGCATTAACTATGCAAAGTCTGACACATTCACAGCAGCAAATGTTCCGAGCAAAATGAATAACTAGCAAAATGATTTACAGCTACCTTACCCAGGATTGCCATCTAATTATTAATGATTGCTTGACCTGTTTGGCCTTGTCCAGCATTTTTATGTTTTTGATCAGGGGGAAAAGGGGGGGGGGGGGGAATTCAGAATATTCATCATTACGGTGCGGTTCACACCACTGTTCTGTTGATCCGCTAGTATATTGAACAATGCTAGTAGGCCATCTACATTGCTCTAAGTATGTGTTTCCCAGATGACCTACCTCCTTCTGTATATCTAAGTGGCAGAGGTGAAACCTTTGTTGGCTTAGCAGGTATTTCTCTTTTACATTTCGTACATCCCTCCCTTTTTTTACACAATAGGGTCAATTCAGCACCATGCAAGTTTTGTCAAAAGCATCAACTTAAATGAGTTTCCACTGGAGAGATATGGTGCACATCTCTCATGCAAGTTTTTATAACTCACATTAATATTTTTATTTTACTCTCGCATCAGCGAGCATGCAAGTCATTTAGAGCCCTTACCAGCACAATAGTGCAAAAAGGTGTAAGAAAAAAACAACACAAAAAAGGGGCCAGCTGTCATCTGAAGTGAAGGGGGACACGTCCCCTCCTCCTCACTTGGAATCCTAGCAAGGGTAATGACAGGAGGCAGTATACAAAATCTCCACCACGTGACTTTGACACAGGGGAATACCCCAGGAAGTCCCCCTTTATAACCCTTGCTTTCAGTGACTTATTTTGTCACATGGGGATCAGAGGATCCCTCCCCGACTCCAGTACGGTATCTGAATCAGACACCAGCCAACACTGAAGATACCACGCTGATGGATGGACAAGCACCAAACATGACGGATCAAGAGGAGAACACCGCCCAGCTGGAGAAAGAAGGTAGAAGACACAGACCAGTAAGTAGTCAAATTTAGAATAATACATGTATATTGTATGTTTTATTTTTTTTTCTGCTTTTGGTAAGTGGTAAAATGGTAAGTGGTAAAATGTCCCCATTATGCAGGCAAAAAGAGGTCTTTCCTTTGACTCATCTTCTCTCTCTTCTAAAAACGCCCTTTGCTTACTCCTTGCAAGTCTTTCAAACCCCAGTGGAGGAAAAAAAAGGCTAACAAACACAGAATTTCAGCTGCCAGTTAACAGTAGAAATCCACACCACAGCTTTAGAGTGCTTAGTCTCTTTATACAATTCATATTCAAAAATAAAAAGTTCAAACCTTTATTTCAAGTATAGTATGGGTCCTGCAGGGGCTTACTTTTGCTCCTAGCTGCCAAGTGGAGACAAGGCTGGGCTGATGGATGATGCTAAGGCTAGAAACTTTTGCTTTGCATTACTCTTAAGACCTTGTCAATCTTTCAACATTTGGTCCATGACCTGGTCAAATTGGAGTAGGGAACAACCCATTTGTGAGAGTGGAAAACCATTTTGCCATCACAACTCCGAAGAAAGTTAAAGTTAATTTTCAGTTTAACAAAAAAATGCTACACCCACCTTTTTTTCCACGCAGCCTATAGCTCCTAGCATGCAGGTGCGCTGCTCTTACCTGATCGCTGGATCCAGGTCCATCGCCGCCCAATTGCACTCTTCCTGTTTCTCGGGTGCAGCGACGCCACCCCCACATTCAGTCACAGCGAGCTGGCACGCCCCTTCTATTCCCTGCAATGGAAAGGAGCATGTGAAGACCTAACACCCTTTCCATTGCAGTGAATGGAGAGGGGTGTGCCAGCTCACAGTGACAGGCTGGGAGCGTCATCGCATCGGAGAGACAAAAAGAGACGCATGCTCGACCGGGCAAACGATGGACCTGGATCCAGCAGTAAGAGCTGCAGCAGCAAAATAGGAGTGATAGGCTGCATGGGGGAAAAGGTGAGTACAGCATTTTTTGTTATTTTACAGAAAATTGTCTTTAATTTCAGCAACTGAATCAACAAATCCAGGAATTCATTGTATCAGACCGCAGTCACCTATTCATGGCAGGATAAAACATTTCCTCAAAGGGAGAAGTCAGTTAGGGCATTCTTGCTTGTTGTTTCTGCAGCCTGAGTGATCCCTGGGCTAAAACCACAACGACAATCTAGATGCCACATTTGACAGGAAATAGTTTCCAAGTGAGTACTTGATTATATCAAACTTTAAAGAGCTAAGCTCTGCTCCATTTCAGTGCCTGTCTACTGAGCCAAACTCTCGGAAATCAATATTAACCAGTCTATTTTCTGCACATAAAAAGAAACGCCATAACAATAGGGCATTGGAGTTGAGCAGATCTCCCATCTAAAAGCAAAATGGAACATTCCAAACCTGTCACGCCAGATTGTTTTTTATTCAGGGTATAGGAACCCCTTATCTTGTCATCTAGCATATTTGACAGGATCTTTATTACTGGACCATTTTTTTGTGACATTGTTCCTGTTTTAGTGTGTAAGTGTGCACAGATCACGTTATCTCCAAATGAATATGCAGATTGAACTATGCCCCTACAGACCCTACACAGATCCCCTCCAAACCCCAAAAAATGAAAAAGCAGAGTGAACGTAAAAGAAGGAAGTTTGTCCTACACTAGTGAATTTCCCAGCCTCAAAAAGATTACAGATGAATGCTGGCTTACCTGTTTCTACAGTTTTCAACACTACACTTCCAGCTTCCGTCTTATGCAGGACCCTCGAATGGATGAGAGACAGAACTGAAAGCTGCTGAGACAAGTAGGCCATATGCTTTCCTGACCCTGCATAAACCTTTTGCAAGGCAATGTCCAGCCCATGGACACCATGTATCTCCGTTAGTCACAACAGTGTGCTAGAGTATCACAAGAGTCTAGTAGACAAAATGTGAGCCACACAGCAAGGGACTGCAAGCAACTTGTAGTTCCTGATCTACAGGTAGGAGACACCCGTAGATTTACTATTATATTGTACATGCCATATAAAAACCATATTTATTAAGAAGCTGCATATAAATCCATATTACTGTTCCTAGGGTTTTTAAATAAAAGTAGAATGAGTCATAAATACTTTGTGACTGTTTGACAAGGAAAGTCACACTATGCCTGTAAGACCTGTTATTTTAGCCCATTACGCTTCAAATACCAAGGAAATAAAAGAGAGGCAAAAAAGAACACAGACAAGAGAGTCACACAGTGTGTGTATGCTTAAAGAGAACCACCTCAAGTGTGTCTATTTCAATATGGTGAGCTCATTTAAAAAATAAAGGGGACACGTTATATTATGGTTGCATTCCAGAATCAGGGCAACAATTCAATTTCACAAATTTTACAATATTTTTGATAAATATAGATAATCGGGAACCTGAATCTAGGTAAGTTTGTTATCAGGCTTTCTGTCTCTATACGCACTGGACAGCATCCCAAATTGGGATTCCCCCCCCGGACATCCAAAATTGGGATGCCCTGCTGTGTGAAACCAGCCAGGTTGCCCAATTCACTTACCTGGTTTCCCAGTCCCATTGCGCGTCTAAGAGCAGCGGTCGCATCTCGCTATACCTCTAGCAGGGCTCGTGCCCACGCCAGGCATTTGTGAATGTCCAGCGCAGGCAGACAGAAGGGGAGGATGCGTCCGCCAGGACGCTCAGAGCCACTGCTCTTAGACGCACAGAGGTGTGCTGGTCTCGGCGTCCTGGGGGTTTCATGCAGCGGGGCACCCCAAAGGACCAAAACCCAAGATAGTCAAAATCCTGGGTTTTGGTCCACTTTAGAGCGCAAGTCCAACCACAGCCACTCCCCTTATTCTGAAAAAAAAAAGGATATACCTGTCTTATCTTGACTCAGATCCGCTCCCGCCCCTTCATCCAAGAGCTTGTATAAGGCGAGTGAATCCAAACGCTCGGGCAGCCACATACCCTGTTACCCTCTAGCAGGGAGCATGCCCACGCTGGCCATTCACAAATGCCTGTGCAGGCACAAGCTCTGGTAGAGGGATAGTGGGGAACCGGCTGTTGCTCGCGCATGTGCTGTTGGACCGGAGAGAAGGTGAGTTTAAGAGCAACCTGGGGGGTTTCACACAGTGGGGCATCCCGATTATGGATGCCCTGGGGGGGGGAATCTGCAGCCCTGGAATGCAGGGCTGTTGAGGCGTGGGTTTTGGTCCACTTTAACAATGGACCTGTTGAAAGATTTTGAGTTATTTGGCACCAAACAGATGCTTATACAAACAATGATATTTAACCACAAGGCTGGTACAACAAGAGATATTTATTTCACATTTCTCTAATTGAAACACAATAATATATGTTACAGGAGGAGAGTACCTGAACATTGGGTAATACATTTCCACCAATAGGGATAGTGATTACATAATAAACAGTGCTTAGATGCATAGGCATATTTGTTAAAAGTACTGTGCAAATGGGGGCGTGGCTGGCTGCCGAGAGAGATGGTCGCACTGTAACTCAGCTCAGCACCCCGGGCAGGCAAAAGGGCGGCTACCCAGAGCAATCCGGTGCCAGGAGATTCAGAAAGTGCTTCTAGACCCTGCGGAGGCTGGCACCATCCCGATGGGCAAAAGCGGAGGTGGAGGTAGGAGGAGGACGGCGCCTACGCACCGACATAGTGCGAGGCGCAGCGCGGGTCCAGCAAAGATGGCGGAGGGAGACGACGCATACAACCTACAAGAGCAGCAGCGCCAGTCGGATGCTCGTCAGACGGAGCCCGCGAACGGGACTGCAATCAGCCAACAGGTGCTCCCGGTCAGAAGCTGTGATGAAGGAGACGCGCCAGTTCTAGACTGGGCGGCCATGGCGAAAGATCAGCGGTCGCGTTTGGCGGGAAACGGCGGAGGGGATGCGGGAGAGGCGAATGGCGGCAGCGACAGCAGCAGGGCTGGTAGCCCGCTCCCCGCCACCACACATGGCCCATCCAGCGCCCCGGTGTCACCCACGAGGCTCCCTCACATGGACAACGCAGATTCCATCAGCAGCCCATCAAGCAGCAGCCCGCCGAACAGTGAGTCTTCCCTTTTTTCGGGCCCCCGTAGCCCCTGCCCCCCACTCCAGTCCCTAGAACCGGGGAACCATGCTCAGCCAGTCCCAGACCCAGTTGAGCTCAGAGACGCCAACCTGCTAGCAAAGTTCAAGCTGCTCCTACAGCAGGAACTACAAGCTGTCACAGATGCATGGGCCTCCCCACTGAAAGCGGAGATCCATAGCTTGGGGGAAAGAACAGAGGCCCTAGAAAGCAAAATGGAGCACACCCTAACCACCATACAATCCCGGGACAGGGACATTGAGGCCATACAGTTAAAACTGGAGGATTTGGAGAATAGGGCCAGAAGGGGCAACCTGCGCATCAGAGGCCTACCGGAATCCATGCTAGACGTAACTGCGACAGTGACGGCCTTGTTCCAAGAATTGATCCCTAACCTGCCGATAGAGAGGTTGGAGCTGGACCGGGCCCACAGAGCTCTGGGGCCTAAACGCAAGGATGGGCTGCCCCGGGATATTGTTCTAAAACCCACTTATTTTCGCACCAGAGAGGCCCTATTACGGGCAGCAAGGGAGAAGAAGGAGCTAACTTTTCAAGGCCACACCTATCAGCTCTTTCAGGACTTAGCTCCCCAGACCATACAGAGAAGACGGGAGATGAGGCCGGCCCTGGAAGCCTTGCGGGCACATAATGTCAGCTACAGATGGGGATTCCCATTTAAGGTCCTCTTTGCATACAAAGGGGATCAATATTCAGCCTCTTCCTTAAGCGAACTGTGCCATATTCTCAAAGATCTTGCTATACCCATGGACGCGGGGGGTTCAGGGAGCCGAGACTCCAGCCCCCCCTTATCCAGGAAGCGAACCGCCCTCAGGCCACCCCGGGACAGACCTTCCTTTGACAACAAGAAAAGAGCCCCTACTTTACCGCGGGTTCACTGGGACCCCATACAAAATAATCAAAAGTGATGGACGCAGAGCTACGCTCTTCCTCCTTGTCCTCTGCAGTTTTTGGCTCCGTGGAATGCTGTTGTCTGCCTTATTTCCAGGACGTAGTGTGAATCCCTTTCGGTCCGGGACTTTGATGCCAGATTCTTCTGCAGTCGGCGCTGCAAGCACTTCAGGTTATGCGCCTAAGGCGCAAGTTCTCTCTTTTGGATTTTCAACATGTTAGCCATTGGTTTTATATGGTTTTATATTTTTTCATGCATTTTCTATAGTGATGTATTAAGATCTCTTGGGTTTTGTCTTGACTTTCCCTCAGTCGGGAGAATCCAACCGGTCAGTATTTTCTTAAGTATTATAGTCGTCCTTAGCCTGCCCTGGGGGACACACTCCCACTGTACTTTTCTACTACTGCATTACGGTAGACGGAGGAGTTGTAATAACCCTCCCTCTATTGATAGGCCCGCTTGAACGGGCGGTGAAATTCCGGCCTTGGTCCTGATGGGCCCCCTTGTATCATCCCGGTTAATGATACTGTTGCACATGAATATTAAGCAGATCAATAGTTTATATTTTTTACAATTTGTCCTCATTAGTGATTTTAACACCCACCCTACCCTGGCCCTCCTGAGTGTCCACCTCGGTGATTCCCCCCCCTCCTTGGGTCCCTGGTCCGCCCTGGACGATAGTGTCGCTTGCACTGTATGGCTATGTCTCACAATAGTTTGAAAATAATCTCTCATAATGTACAGGGGTTTAATTCTCCCTCCAAACGGAACAAAGCCTTCCAATTCTATAAAGCCAACAAAGCTGATATTCTTTGCCTGCAGGAAACCAGATTTGCCCGCCATTCACACCCTAAGTACCTAAACAGACACTTCCCCCTGCACTATCATGCTATGTTTAAAGAAAAGAAACGGGGGGTCACAATAGCTTTCAGGAAAAATTTACCCTTTGTCTGCCATGAGGAGATAGTGGATCCGACAGGCCGCTATGTACTGGTGTCTGGATCCATATATGACGTGGAAATCACGGTAGTTTCGTATTATACTCCCAACGCACACCAGCTTAGATTTCTGTCCCATTTATTCAAGGTAGTTAAGGAGCACTCCAGAGGTGTGGTATACCTGGCGGGCGACTCAAACCTGGTAATAGATCCCAAGGGGGACAAGACAGTCCCCACAATGCCAGGCCGAGGAGGGGAGCCAGGGACAGGCAAACCAGGGGCGTTCAGTGCACTTTTGGGCTCTTATGCGCTGTGTGACACTTGGCGGGAGGTCCACCCCACAGGGCGAGACTTTACATTCTACTCCAATCCACACAAATCTTTCTGTAGAATAGACCATGTTTTCATGCCACAACATTCACTTAAACAACTTCAAGGAGCCACAATCCTCTCCACGCCTTGGTCTGACCATAGCCCAATGATGATCTCCGTGGACTTGGCGGTCCCCGGGAGATCTCTTGACTCCTGGCGTCTTAATGAATCGCTCCTAACAACTAAAGATACTTGTGACAAAATCCAGAAGCACCTAGCTGATTATTTTATGCACAATGTGGGCTCGGTGGACTCTCCAGTTTCCTTATGGGAAGCCCATAAACTGGTGATGAGAGGGCACATAATACAAATAGCCACAGCAAGAAAGAGGGAAAGGGAGGCCAAAGTAAAGGAATTATCTGATCAATTCAGGAAGGCCGAGGAGGAGTGGAAGGGCAACCCATGTCAGACCACCAAAGACAGAGTTGACTTGGCCCGCTTGGAACTTAACTTACTCCTGGACTGCCAGGCAGAAAAGCAGCTGCGGTGGTCCAAACAACACTTTTACTCCAGGGGCAACAAGCCGGATTCCATGATGGCCAAACAACTCAGACTGAGCAAACCCAAAAGCCAACCCATTCAACTGAAGTTACAAGGGCTCACAACTGCCAACCCCTTAAAGATAGTGGAGGCCTTTAAAACTTTTCTGGCAGACCTCTACTCCAGCCCGGGGGGGGGAACAATTCACAAAAACTGGAAGAATTTTTCTCCGGCATCGAGCTACCGGTTGCCCCTCGGGACTGTCTAGATAGTATGGAAGAGCCCATTACTTTACAGGAATTGTTGGCTGCAATAAAGACCATTAAACCCAAAAAGACCCCGGGCCCAGATGGTTTCTCGGGACTCTATTACAAGAAATTTGCCCCGCTACTGGGGCCTCACCTGGTGGCATTATTCAATTCCCTTAGATCGGGCATGAATCCCAGTCCTGAGTCGTCAATGGCTAATATTGTCATGATCCCCAAACCGGAGAAAGATCCCCTGCTGACCTCTAACTATAGGCCTATTTCATTACTTAACCAGGACGTTAAACTCCTGGCTAAAATCCTGGCCTCGAGACTGAATTCCTTCCTGGGTTCGTTGGTCCATAGAGACCAGTCGGGCTTTGTCCCTTCCAGACAAGCTAGTGATAACGTTAGACGTATAGCCCACCTAATTCACTCCATTCAGAACAGGAAAATTCCTGCTTTTTTATTATCTTTAGACATTTATAAAGCATTTGACACAATCTCATGGGAGTACATGCGTACAACGTTGGAAAGGTGGGGTTTTGGCAGCAAGTTTTTACAGTGGATCTCGGCATTGTACTACCAACCGACAGCGAGGGTTAGATACCTTGGGTTCTCTTCAGACAGGTTTGGTATACAGAGAGGTACTCTCCAGGGATGCCCCCTATCCCCCATCCTGTTTATTTTGGCCATGGAGCCCTTAGCGCTTAAAATCAGAGCTAATAAAAATATCAAGGGCATTGATATTGGAGGAGTCCGCCATAAGATTTCGCTTTTTGCGGATGATGCTGTTCTGGTTTTGTCACAACCTATCACCACTTTACCCAATCTTCTCGGGGTGCTGGACGAGTTTGCTGAGATCTCTGGGCTCAAGATAAATAGATCCAAATCGGTTGCCATGAATGTGGGGCTCTCGGCGGGATCAGTGTTGCACCTCAAATCCACATATGACTTCAAGTGGACCTCAAATGGCCTCCCCTATTTGGGTGTTCGCTTGGCACCCACATATGGGGGCCTCTACGCAGCCAACTACCCACCTCTGATACGAACTCTGAATTCTTTGATGGATTCCTGGACAGACCTTCCCATATCGTGGTTGGGACGGGTGGCCGCGGTCAAAATGACAATCCTCCCCAAAATCTTGTATTACTTTAGAGTACTACCTGTCAGGATCCCGGCCTACATGCTCCGAATCCTTCAGAGACGGATGTTCCAGTTTGTGTGGGGAACAACCAGACCCCGAGTGGCAAGACGCACAATGTTTGCCCATAAATCTCAGGGGGGTTTGGGTGTGCCTAATATTACTCACTACTATAAAGCAGCACAAATAGCGCAGTTGTCTCAACTACATGCAGCGAGAGATTTACCATTGTGGGCCCTGCTGGAGATCCCGAACCTGGGGAAGTCCCCACTAGAGGCTCTGCTATGGACAGACCCCAGAAATAGACCAAAAGATCTGAGCCCTCTGATGATACACTCCCTTAAGGTTTGGGACTCTATAAAATATTTCTCGGGATTAATGTCACCTCACGCTCCTTTACTGAATTTATGGGATAATCCTCTATTCCCACCGGGTCTTCGGGGAGGGGCGTCCTTTTCACATTGGGTGTCGGCGGGTATCTGTGCTTTTCATCATCTCCTGACAGACAAGGGCCTTATGTCATTTGAAGAATTGAGGGATAAATATGGTCTTCCACGGACGGAATGGTTCCACTACACACAACTGAGCCACTGGCTTAGACCTAGGCTTGCTGGACTAGTTTCGTATAGGAAATGGACCACATTTGAGGCCTTGTGCGTGGAGGAGCCGGATAGCCCGGGGAGGATCTCCTTGCTATATTCTTCCCTGAATGATTTTCCAAAACCCTTTGACCACAAATATGTGCGAGAATGGGGGGAGGACTTGAGATTGGAGGAGGTGGACTGGGCGGGTGTGTGGAGGGCGACCTGGGGCTGTTCAATTAATTCACTCACAGTTGAGTCAGCCTATAAAGTCCTGTTACGTTGGCATCTGGTCCCTGCTAGAATCCATAAAATTTATCCCGCCTACCCAGAACAATGCTTCAGGGGCTGCTCGGTAAAAGGCGATGTGCTTCATACATGGTGGACCTGTCCCTTTGTATCACGCCTTTGGCAACAGGTCTTTCGCTTGGTGGCTGTGATCATGAATGTTTCCCCCAAAAGGGACCCCTGGGTGGCGCTGTTACGCCATAAAGCCCCTGAACTTAATAGGCTCCAAAACAAGCTGTTCTCATTTATCATGCTGGCCACCAAACAGACGATTGCAAAGGCCTGGAAACAGCAGTTGGTTTCTATCTCGGAGGTTAAAGCTAGACTAAATGGATTCTTGATAAATGAAAAACTTACCAGCATCTTGAGTGATAAACATGAGCATTTCCTAGAGGTTTGGGAGCCATGGATCCAATTTGCAACCCCTAACATATCGATGCTAGCATTGAATTGATGAATATGTAGAGAAGCTATTAGGAGCGGACCAGGGACTCTTACCTCTTACCTCCTTCCCCCTCCCCTAGTCACTCCCCTTTGTGGTTTTCCTTTCCCTCCCCCTTTATTTGTTGAAACCATACCTCTGATTGTTGATAGAACCAGAAAGACATGATTCTTGTATTATGTATTGTGTATCATGACATGGCTGGTCTGTACTCGGGATAGTGGGAGGTATCTCCGGAGATGGAGAAGGGGAGGCCCCCCTTTATGCCTCCTGCCCCTCGGGTCGGACCAGCCATTTTCCGCATTATGCATCTGGCTCCAGACAATAGTTAGTATACTGTCTTGATGTCTTTGACACAGTTCTTTTTTACTATGCATGTAACGATACTGATTTCAATGTGATCTTGAAATATTGTATTGTCAAAAAATTCAATAAAAAGATTGAAAGATAAAAGTACTGTGCAATAAATTATATGACCTAACATTTTCTAACTAGGGATTATTTACAAAGAAAGTCTGCAAAAGCCTGGATCATTGCTGGATTGGTACTGGTTATTCCAGGCCTGGACTAAACCTTCCATGAGAAGTATCTCCAGAATGCAGGCGAATTGCTGCTAGAGCATTACAGAGTCGAGGTGAAGCGACACAAAATATTGATTGTGACTATGTTTTTCCTGTTTACTGCATTTCTAGGAAATTTATTGATTGATGTAAAATATTAATGGAATGTTGAAAGCATTCCAGCTCTATGGCATTTTTCTCAAATGTTGCAATATTTAACTCCATATATATAGCTCCAATAGAGAATGTAATGACCCATTTAAGCTAATACAAGCATGTTTTTTTATTTTCACTAATGTGACACATATTTGGCACTATTACCCCTTTGTATAAGGGGCTAGTAGTGAAAGGCAGCAGTTTCTTAGATCATTACCTAGTGTGCAGTGGTTACAGTAAATGTCCAGTCGTTCTTTCTCATATTGAGGAGATGACTGGTACAGCTAGAAGGCCTAAATTTGGCCTAGATTTTTGTTGTACATTGCTTATTCTGTACAGCCAAGCAATCAATGATGTTAGGTCCCTTAAACAAATACCCAAAACCAAATCTGATTTGGGATCCCTAGAAAGCAAAATAGGGCATGGAGCTCTGTATGACCTCTTTCCTATTGAATGGAGCTCTGCTAGGAAAAGGTGGGTGTCTTTCTAAAGCAAGGCTCACTTTTGGCATGAAGGGTTAGGTTAGTTTAATGCCCCTGTGAACCAAAACTGGGACAGAGCTGCTAGGAAGGGTTTAAGTTCACTATGAAGAACGTTTCTTAGTGAACGTGCAAATTGGTAATATAAGAAGGTGCTATCCAGGAAATGCCCAGTTGATGACTCATTTTTAACCAAGTGACTGGAGACAGGGAAGCTACAGAAACATAAGGCAGTCTGCAAAACAAAGTGGTCACAGATAGGTTTAACTGTGGTTAGTGGGCAAGGTTGGGATCAGGGCCTCAAAATATGTGGCAACCTATTGAGAAACTAATTAAACAACTTGTGATAAACAGAATATGCATTAAAGTAAAAGTGTAAACATTTGCTTAGGCAAATTTCAGAGTGTGGGTAAAAGCAAAATGTCTATGCAAGAGCAGAGACAGTGTTCCAATAAAGCCCAGCCAAGTGATTGTGTCCCCCTAAACAAACTGAGCACACACAGAGGAGTTCAGAAAAGCTGTCCAGCTAATGGATGCAAGTTTGAACTGGCCAAGAGATGCAGGCAATTCCCAGAGATTATTACAAAGGTACGTTTTTTGTGACCCTATTTTGAAAAAAATCCCAGAAGAGAATTAGAAGGCTTGAAACCTTATCTGATAAGTTCTATTTTGCAAATCAGAATGTTAAAGCGTGGGCTAAGACCTAGCCCTAGCTTCAGATCTGTTATACTTACCACGGTTAGAGGTTTTACAAACTGTCTTGTTGCAAAATTTGAACCCCATTCCTACCCTGCAGAACATGGTGAATGAACACAAATGACAGCTATGCTGCCTGCAAATACATCTTTATGCCAACTACTTCTCATCCTGCAGATTGGCAAATACATGTTTTTCGATAAATAGAACTTGAAAGTGATAAGTTAGAACACTGATAATGTTTGGTATATAACTGCCAGAGAATGGACAGAAGGATTTTTCATAATTGCCAAAAAGTATTCATGAGGCAAGCCAACAAAACTCTTTACTATTTTCCCCCTGAAAACATCTAAAACTTCCAAAACATCTGATAGGTCACATTGCAATTGATTTCGTAGATATATAAAGTGACATGTTTACAAACAATTTTAATATTAAAGGAAATAATTAAATTAAAGCAGAAAGAGGCCATTCATTTAATTTACTGGTAATTAGTTTAGATCATAGGTTAATAACCGACAAATGCGAAGGTATGATTACAGACACAGAATGATTTTGCTTAGGACAAATGCAGATGCTGAATTATTTTGCCCAGGACAGATATAGATGCTGGACTATTTTGCCAAGGACAGATGCAGATGCTTATTTTGTCCTGGACAGATGAATAATTATTTTGCCAAAAACAAATGCAGGCCCTGAATTATATTGCCAGGGACAAATGCAGACAGAGAATTATTCAGTCCTGGACAGCAATACAATAATTATTTCCCACCCTACCTGACCATAGTTAGCAATAACTCCTGCAGTAGATGTAGCAGTAGGTGTGGCGAGAGCTGGTTGCACAGAGCAACAGAACAGTTGCAGACACTACTTTCTTCACTCTCAAAACATTAAAAAGGCTTGTAACAGCTGTTCTTATAGTCACCGCACCTGGAATTGGAAGCGGTACTTACCAGCACATCTTTCAGCAGCACCTCACACTGAGGCAAGGACATGCTGGCGATGTTAGAAGCCTGTGACTGTCCAGTACCAGTCAGAGGGCCATATAAAAAGGCTTGGAGGGTCGCACCCCCCAGGCCTTGAGTCTGACATGTGGTATACATATAAAAAAGTCTAATATAATTTTCATATATATAAAGAAAAAAGTTTCACAATATAAAATTGAATGTTTTCGATAAAAAGTTGGACATTTTAGACACACATATAGAAGGTTGACGGCAGAAAGAGACCATACGGTCCATCTAGTCTGCCCTTATGTATAATACGTTGACTTATTGTTATTAATACATTGAGACACTACAATCAGCAATACAGTCAGTGATCCTTTAGCTTTCGTGTCTCATAGCTTTTGAACTCAACACTTAGACTGGTTAAAGCCCTAGTGGTTTGTAGATGATGATTCCAACTACTCTTTCAGGACTGCCAGATTCCAAACAGAATCCAAATGGTCCAAATGGCTGAAACATTTCCCTTGATTGTATTAAAGTGGCAGGTGACATAGTTATGCCCAGGTGTGTGTGGCTTGTTAAAGTCTACAAATCAGTCATTTCGTAGCGCTCCAAAAAGGTGGAATGTCCAATTTAGGGTCCTCAGGCCTTCAGCTTGTTCATGAAGTTTTGCTGGCCTGTCCAACCAACCCAATCAGGAAATGATAGTGCAATCTGTCATTTGTAAAATGTGTTACAGAACAAATCTTAAGTTTTAAAGTAATATTTCAGGCAAAACCATTAGGCCATTGTGTCAGGCTGCAGTTGGCACTTTTCTAAACTGTTTTCCATTTCTAAATTGAAGATGTAGGCCTCGATTCAATTAAGGTAGAAAACATTCTCATGGTAGTAAAAGATTCAATTTGTGAGAAAAAAAGCTTGAGAATGTCACTGTTGCTGAATCACCAGATAAGAAAACAATTAAAGTCAATGGCATTACTCCTAAGAAAAGTAGAGAACAGTTTACTCCCTTCTACACTGTAGTAAAAGCTGCCATTGACTTTCATTGTCTTGTCACGGTGACATTCTCAGGCTTTTTTCTCATGAATTGAATTTTTTTCTACCATCAGAATTTTTTTCTACCTTTATTGAATCAAGGCCGTAGTCTGTTACTATGTAACTATGTAACAGCCGAGATATCAAGGTTTACAGTTTTACCTCATAACTTCTCTTCTGAAGCATGTGGGCCTGGCCCTTGGAGCTGTGATGCAGCATAATAATCAGCATAATGAGCTGCTTCAGACACAGATATCACCTTGGCTATGTTTTTAGTGGTGCTTGAATGGCTCTAAGAGTGCCATTCAAGCCATCTATACAGAGGGGCATGGTTTGGACTAGCTCTTAGAGCCAGTATTGGTGGCCCACAACGGTGGTGGGGCGGATGAAAGTAAATTTCCCCTTTCACTGCGCTAAACTGAAAGGATGGCTAGTGCTGAGGGAACGCTTGGCAAGGTAAGCAACTGCTTATTCTTTTTAACCCTTTGCATGAAAAATCCCTTTAAGTTCGAAAGCCCCAAACAGCTTCTGTACAATTGAATAATTCTTAAGCATTTCCATATTCAGCAAATATCAACAAAATATAGCCGGCTTTTCTGACTTTCCAGTGGCTTTGTTGAGAATGCTATTGTTTTTATTCAAATCTTCATTGTCCACCAATTCCATCAATTTTTTTTTTTAATAAACACAATTATATTCGCCAAGCCGATTCGAAAGCTTATACCCAGGGGGCACCCCAGCTTTTTCAGCTTTCACCAGCTAATTTGCCACTGTTCAGACGAAAAAGTAACCTGGTAATTAGAAGGCCAGAGGGACAGACATCCTGGTGGGGGATCCTGCTGACTTCTCATTTACACGCTAAGCACCACACTGGGGCTCTGGGATTCAGATGTCTAATCCTTCCATCATAGAGCATTCATATTTCATAACTAGATTCCCCTGGTGGTAGCTTGCGCTCAATCCAGAAATAATAGCACTGTATTTAAAGGGATACTTCAGTGAACACACACAAAGAAGGGACAGGGATGATGCGACGCTTCTGATATTAATTGTATATTATAACTGATCTAATCCGCTGGAAGGTTACCTTCTCCCCCTATGATTGACTTAAAAATTTAAAGAAAATACACTTATAGTGAAGTCCATAAACGGGTTTCCAGTGAAGCTCAGCACAGAGAGTTTCAGTTACTCGAATCACCCAATCGCACTGCAGGTGAGCGGTGTCCAGGTGGACGGACAGCTGGTTAAGAAGACACTTTGTTTACCCACAACCACCAATGACTTTACAGCTGTCTTTTTGTATTGCTGAAATTTGTACTGATCTCAGAAGGGTCAGATAATCAAAAGAAGGAGCAGCTATACCCTGCAGAAACAGGAAACAGTGCATCCCACTCAAGTCTAAAGTCTGATTTCATGGTGAAAAAAGTTGTTATGCATAAATAAAATTTAGGGGTGTGACTACAGGAAAGATACTCAGCTTCATTAGCACAGCAGGATGAATCATCTGAATAGCAGATAAGCAAACAATGTCTATATTCTAACACTAAGGCTTGACAATACCTTTAATTTCCAGCAGCATTAATACTTAATATCTAAAATAAGGGTGTAAAGCTAGCAAAACATGTCTCCCTTTTACAGCTCGTTTCTCATCTGCCTGTTTTGGCTGCCTTTTGTCTCTTTGAAAATGTTGCAATGTGAAAATGAAGCCAATTTACTTTTCAATCAGCATACTGAAGCAAAATCTGTAGGAAGAGGAAAATGAGTCACTAAATACCCGTAACAACCTCAAGGAACAAGGAGAAAATACCATTTTGTGATTACTCACCTGTAAAATGGTTATTACAAGTATGTCACACACCCCGCTTCCGAATATTCATGACACTTGGGTAACTGTCCTGTAGAGGGCGACCTTGCAGAGATGACATGAAAAAAAGGAACCCCTCCCGGTCCATAAATACCTGGGACCTCCCATCATTCCCCAGTATAAGACAGCAGTAAAGGGACCAGGAAGAGCCAAATGGAAACAGCAAAGAAAAAGGATCACCATATAAAGGATCCCAGAAAACCAAAAAAGGGAGGGATGAAGCGGGGTGTGTGACATACTTGTAATAACCATTTTACAGGTGAGTAATCACAAATGGTATTATTCCCAGTATGTCACACACCCCGCTTCCGAATATTCATGACACTTGGGACATCCAATAGCAGTGCCCATAATGGGTGGGGATCCCAAAAAGGCAATAATGCAAACTTAAACCCCTTCAGCTTGCAGAACTTTGCGGCCAAAAACAGCATCCGCTGAGGCCCGCACATCAACCTTATAAAACTTAGAAAAAGTATGAACAGAAGACCAAGTAGCAGCCTTGCAAACTTGTTCAACAGAAGCCTGATTCTGAAAAGCCCAAGATGCTCCAACAGCACGAGTAGAATGAGCAGTAACACGAAAATGGGGAACCTTCCCCTTGGCAGAATAGGCCCCAACAATGGCCTGTCGAATCCATTTACTAATGGAAGACTTAGAGGGCGCCAGACCTTCCCTGGGCCCGGAGGGCACCACGAAAAAAGCGTCCCTCTTACAAAAAGGAGAAGTAGCCACCAAATAATATTTCACACATCGAACCACATCTAAAGAATGTAAGGTCCTCTCCTTGTCATTACTAGGCTTAGGGCACAAGGAAGGGAGAACTACATCCTGATTGAGGTGGAAGGCCCAAACCATCTTAGGAAGGAAATCCGACTTAAAGCGGAAAACTACCTTGTCCAGGTGCCTCTCAAAGTAAGGAGCCTGAATAGACAAGGCCGCCAACTCAGAGACACGCTGAACAGAGGTAATAGCCACCAAAAAGGCAACTTTCTGAGTGAGCAGAGAAAGAGCAATATCATGCACCGGCTCAAAAGGAGGCCCCTGGAGAGCGGACAGAACCAAGTTTAAATCCCAAACTGGCAGCAAGGGCTTTCTAGGAGGCCACACATGAGTAACCCCCTGGAAAAATGTCTTAACCAGGGGATGAAGGGCAAAAGACCTTTGAAAGAAAACCGCCAGGGCAGAAACCTGCCCTTTCAAAGTACTGAGCTGGAACCCCGAGTCCAGACCATGTTGAAGAAACTCCAGAATTCTGGGAATAGAAAACACCCTACAAGGCAAGGCCCTAGCCTCGCACCAGTTAATATAAGAACTCCAAGTCCTATAGTAGACGTTAGAGGAAGATCTCTTCCTAGCTCTAACAAGAGTCTGAACCACCGCATCAGAAAGACCTTCCTCCTTTAAGATGGAGGTTTCAGCAGCCACGCCGTCAAAGCCAGCGTTGGTAAATTGGGGTAGCGTAGCTGACCCTGGGTGATAAGATCCAGAAAAAGAGGCAGATAAAACTGATCTACTACCAGCCGCACGACGTCTGCGAACCACACTCGTCTTGGCCACCTTGGAGCCACCAGAATTGCTGGTGCCACTTCTAGAGTTAGCTTGCGCACCACCTTGCCCACCATGGAGAAGGGGGGGGGACAGTTACAGAAACCCCAGTTCCTTTCAAGCCAGGGACTTGGCATCCACTGCCAAGGCCAGAGGATCCTGAGACAGAGACACAAAGGCAGGAAGCTTGTGATTGTGACGTGAGGCAAAGAGATCCACCTCCGGAGTCCCCCACTTGTGACAAAGGGACTGGAATACCTTGGAACTGAGAGACCATTCTCCTCGGGGAGAGGATCTCCTGCTCTGGGAGTCCGCCTTCATGTTCTCCACTCCCAGGATGTAAATGGCTGAGATGCATGGGACATTGCTCTCTGCCAAAACAAGGATCAGAGATACCTCCCTGAGGGCAATCCTGCTGCGAGTCCCTCCTTGGTGATTGATGTAAGCGACCGCCGTCCGATCGGACTTGAACTGGCAATCCCTGCAAGAGAAGAGTCAAGCGAGACAGAACCAACCAAATGGTCCGCAGCTCCAAAACGTTGATGGGGGTATGAGCCTCCCGAGGCCCCCATAACCCCTGGAACTGATGTTCCCCCCAGCCCGACAGGCTGCCGTTCGTGGTGACCGTTTCCCAACAAGGGGTCAGAAAGGATCTGCCCTTCAACAGATTGCTTGACACTAGCCACCACTGAAGGGACTGCTGAGCCCGGGGAGACAGCAGACAAGACTGATCCAATGACAGCGGACACTTGTCCCAAGTCGCTGGAAGATGGAGCTGAAGCGTCCTCATGTGAAACTGGGCAAAAGGGACTGCCTCGAAGGAAGCCACCATCAGACCTACCAATCTCATCCCTAGCCGGATAGACGGGCGAGGATTGGAAAGCAGAAGCCGAATCAAATCTTGGATCAGAAGAATCTTGGGCTGAGGAAGGAATACCCTGGTCTGAAAGGCATCCAGAGTCATGCCCAGAAACGAAACCTCCCTGGACGGGGAGAGGGAGGACTTGGGATAGTTGATCACCCAGCCGAACCTCTCCAGCGTGGATACCACCACTCTGGTGTCTAGCTCCGCTTGGCTGAGAGAGGAAGCCAAAATGAGAAGGTCGTCCAGGTATGGTACAATGCGAATGCCCTGAACCCTGAGGAGGGCCATCATCCCCGCCAATACCTTGGTGAACACCCTCGGAGCCGAGGTAAGCCCAAATGGAAGGGCCACAAACTGAAAATGCTGATCTTCCACCACAAACCTGAGGAATCTCTGGTGTGCCAGGAAGATAGGTACATGCAGATACGATTCTTGATGTCTATGGACGTCATGAAGTCCCCCTGAAGAAGAGAATCGACGGCTGAACGCAAGGTTTCCATGGGAAACTTCCTGAAGCGGATAAACCGATTGAGGAGCTTCAGATCCAAAATGGGTCGAACGGAGCCGCCTTTCTTGGGCACCGTGAATAGAATCCCAAGCCCCTTTCCGCGGAAGGCACTGGGCAAATGACAGCCATGTCCAGCAGACAACTTACTGCCGCCCGGAGCCCCTGTGCGGCCAGCGGATCCGAAGGCACTCGAGACCTGAAGAATCTGGGAGGAGGCCGGATCTCGAATTCCAGCTTGTAACTGGAAGACACCACTTCCAGAATCCATTTGTCTGAGACCTCCTAGTCCCAGACCTGGAAGAAGTGCCGCAGCTGTCCCCCGCAAGGGTGAGGGTGCCCCCTCATTGCTGAGCTGGCTTAGCAGCAGGCTTGGAACTCCAATTGTGACCTGGACGGGCACGACCTCTGCCTCTACTCCAGGAATCACCTTTGAGGGTAGAGAAGGCCAAAACTCTGCCAGTTCTGGCACCACGAAAGGAAGGGTTAAAGGAGGCCGCCCCCCGAAAGGGACGACGTTGCCCTTTTACGCTGAGGTAACTTCCCTCCTTTCGTGACAGAATCAAATCTTTCTCCAAAGAGCCGCAATCCCACAAAGGGAACTGCTGTAAGCGACTTTTTTGGCCACAAAATCAGCTGCCGACTGGCGCAACCACACCGACCGCCGAATAGCTACAAGCAAGGCCGAGGTTCTACCACACATGACCATGGTGTCATCCAAGGCGGCAAGCACAAAGGACATGAATAATTCACACCGCTTAAGGGCAGCGAACTCATCACTAGCCGGGTCAAGCCTGGAGGTACTCAACAGGTCTCTAACCACAGACCTAGTAGCCACTGCCATAAGCGCCGAAGCACAAACTGTCGAACCGACACTAGCAAAAGCGTGGCAAGCTATCTGATCAATGCGTTTATCCTCACCATCTTTGAGAGTGGTGGAGTCAGGAGAATGAAAAATAGAAGTATTGGATAACCCGAGCACCGGGGCATCCACCTCGTTAGGGGATGACCATCGTTTTACCACGTCCACCGGAAAGGGATACTTTTTATCCCAACCTTGAGGAATACCTGGAAGCCGAGTAGGCTTCTCCCATTCCTTAAGAATAATGCCATCAAAATGATTTTGATTTGGGAACTCCAGGCGCGGCTTAGAAGTCCCAAAGAATTCCCCTTTTTGAGGAGCGGCCTCCGCAGGAGGAGAGATTGCCAGAACCTCAAAAAGGTGAGCCAAGACCGTCGGGGTATCCACAGCATCCCCCTGCCCTTGCTCAGTATCAGCACCAACAAACTGCTGATTGTCAGAACCCTCAGAATCCTCAAATAATCCCCCCTCTTCTAGCGGGGAATAATCAGACCAGTCAAGAAAATCATAATCATCAAACTCAAAAGCCGGCGCGGCTGGAGACAAATGCTTTCGCTTAGCTGAGGCCTTTCTGGCAACAGAGCCAGAAATAAATTTCTCAATATTAGCCAGTCTGGCACACACATCAGATTGCGACTCCCCACCTGTGACAACATCACTAGGGGTACGGATAAGGCAGGGTGGGGAAGGAGATGAGCACGCCGAGTGCCCGGCCCTGCCCCTTCCTTAACTGCACCTGTAGCAAAAGTGAAACCGGCCCAGCAAACAACGGCCGCAAAAACACACACCTACACACACACCATACACACACCTTTTCCACCAAATAAAGCAAAACAACCCACGGGACAAAAGGCCTCCCCCCCCCCAAGGGGCACAGAGGGACACGGTAGGGGGGAGAACCCACACCAATAGGTGAAAGGACAAGAGGGACGGGGCATCCCAAGCCGGGATCACCAACCCGGACACCGCCTACCCCTTTGTATGGGGTCTCACGGGGGAGCAAGCTCCCATATACACCACAAGGTGCAGCCTACCATTGCCTGGACCTTCAGCCTCAGCTGGGAGGCATACTGCTATAGTTTAAATAAAAAAGGTTCAGGCAGTAATAGAAACAAACGGCCGGGGGGGTTACCCCGGCTACCTGCGAGGAGGAGACAGCCATCTTCTGACTTGCTTCGCCGACTGCAGAGACGAAAGACTGGGGAATGATAGGAGGTCCCAGGTATTTATGGACCGGGAGGGGTTCCTTTTTTTCATGTCATCTCTGCAAGATCGCCCTCTACAGGACAGTTACCCAAGTGTCATGAATATTCGGAAGCGGGGTGTGTGACATACTGGGAATATATTAAAAATTAGCTTGTACAGAGAGAAGAAACCCTTGCATAGTACAGGTATCACAATCAAGGCCATGGCCAACTACAGCTTTTTCTACAAGCCCTTGGAGCATCCCTTGGAATAAGACCCAGTTGACACCCATGATATTTCTCATCCAGATCCTACTTTTGTCTACACAGGTTTGCGGGGTGGATACTTAGCGCATGTTTAAGGTTTCCACAGTGTTTGTGGATAAAGACCATCAAGGATCATTGTGTACTGGACCTCATCCACAATGTTTCTACAACTGCTGAATAAGCAGAGCTTGTGCAGGCTCCACTCCAGCACAAGGATATAAATGTGCAGCGTGAGCTCATATGACATATTGGGGTCACAGCTGGGCTCCTGGGAACCTGCAGCCTGCTCGCTCTTGCCACTACTGCTACACGTTTTGTTATATCACAAAAACTAATAAAAAATAGACTGTAAGCACAAAATGAAGGAGAAAGCTAATAAATGACGATGGCTGAAAAAGAAAAACAGCAGGGAGATGTAAAGACCTTGATTTTGTAAAAATAATTGAATGTATTTAAATATATTTTATCCAGGACAGCAGTAATCCCAATCAGGTTTTATATCCTTGAAATACTTTATCTGCAATTGGTAAAGGCAGGGGGCAAGGTTTGTCCTATAGAAAAAAAAGACAGAAATATATAAACCATAGATCCAATTTCTACTGCTGCAGTAGACCTTGAAGCTCAATGCAGGCCAGACAATGAAAGATTAAAGCTCCCCTCTGTTATTATAGCATCAGTAAGCCGAAAGCTACAGAGCAGGGGCAGGAAGGAGACTAAATCCCTAGATCTTATATTCGCCTACCTTCAACCCCAGGTTCGGACTGGCCACAGGCAAACAGGAAACCTTTAGTGTGTCCATAACCCGGATGGGCTAATACTCAAGGCCTGGCACCCTGGCTCCCATTGTTAAGTGTTGGGATAGTTATGGTCCTGCTGCCAGTCCCAGCACACAGATGCTGCACAGATGGGAATTAAATGATTACACATTTAATTTTCTATCTCACGTCTGTTATCCATGATAGAGATTATACTGCTTATTAGTTACCTTGGCTCATGTACAAAGTTATTAGTGAGGGAGAGTAGAGAAAATATCTCTTACGTCAGCACAGAGGCACCCCCTCCTCCTGCCCTCCGCTTTCTTTCTCCGCTTCTCTACCCCCTCTTTCCTACCCCCCATACCCTTATTCTGTATTCTAGTATCCGATATACATCATGCTGTCATTACCACTGGTTGAGAAATGTCACTGGTTCAGCACCACTGCATGTTCAATTTTGGGTCTACAATTTATGCTTAGCAATATAGCTGGAGTGTCCCCAAATCATTCAGAAAGTTAAGCGGATAGAGGGAGGCAAATAGGCACCTTATGTTGCCTAAAAATACAATTCTGTGAATACTCACCTGTAGAATTGGTATTATGAGTATACAGTACGTCCTTCTCCAGATAGAATACTTACAATCGGGTATTACTCCGCCAGATGGCGCTGGACTGCAGAGACATCGAAAATAGGCTCCTCCAGGCCCCTCAAATACCCAGGGACCTCCCACAATCCCCAGCATTGAAAAGCAGTTAACGACAAGTCGGGAGAATTAAAACAATCCAAACTAGTAACTATAACAATGATAACAATCACCATACAGGGGATCCAAGATAATGCAAAACCGAGGGTGGGGTGGAGTGGAGCTGGACGTACTGTATAATACCAATTCTACAGGTGAGTATTCACAGAATTGTATTATTATTATTATTATTATAGTATTATTTATTGTATACAGTACGTCCTGCTACAGATAGAATACTTACAATCGGGGCATCCAATAGCAGTGTCCATAAAGTAGGGTGGGATCCCCAAAAAGCAACAGCAGACAGATTAAACCACTGCCGCCTGCAAAACCTTGCGGCCAAAAACAGCATCAGCTGAGGCCCTAACATCAAACTTGTAAAACTTTGAAAAGGTATGAACAGAAGACCAAGTAGCTAACAGAGGTGTTAGATAACCCTAGGACCGGGGCATCCACTTCGGGAGGGGATGACCAACACTTTACCACATCAGCAGGAAAGGGATACTTCCTATCCCAACTCTTAGGTACACCGAGTCTACTGGGACGTTCCCATTCCTTGAGCACAAGGTTATTGAAATGTGCTTGCTCAGGAAATTCCAAACGTGACTTAGCGGTATGGAACAGTTCCCCCCTTTGCCTGGGAGCCGCAACAGGGGGAGAAATGGACAGAACCTCAAAAGTCTGGGCCAGCAATCTATCAGTATCATCCGGGGCCCAGGGGTCAGAGCCAGAATCGTCATGACCCCTGGGCTCTCATCAGATGACCCTGAGTCGGAGAATAGCTCCCCTTCGTCCGAAGGGGTATAGCCACATAAATGCCAAAACTCATCAGTTTCCATAGGGAAAAGAGTGACATTAGGCATTCCTAATGCCGCTTTTTAGCAGGGGCCTTACGCGCCAAGGTATTAGCAATTAACTTAAGTGCAGCTTTTTAGCAGGGGCCTTACGCGCCAAGATATTAGCAATTAACTTCTCAACACTAGCCAGTCTAGAAGACACATCAGGCTGAGAATCCCCACTTGTATGCAACTCAGTAGGAGTGAGATTTAAGCTTGGGGGGGTAGGTGAAGTGAAACGAGGTGCAGGCCCAGCCACTGGAAGGCCAGATTGCAGAGCAAGCACCTGCTCAGCACAAGGTACACAGACCCGCGCATTGTCAGCGCTAATGGGGGACACCCCACAAGCTACACACAGCCGGGCTTGTCCCGAAGGAACCCCGGTCACATTATCCCGAGATGCCTCCATATGGTGATTACAGCGGCACTATGGGCCGATAGGGATTAACGCTATACAGCAACCCGGGATGCCCCAATAACCCGCTAGGGAAGTGGGAGTAATTACACTAGGCCTCACAAGTTAACCAACTAATAGTCAATGGAGAAGTCAATGGGTTCGCCCGTCTGAAAGACACAATCAAATGAGCCGTAAGCAGACAATAATTAAAAAGTGGTAATAAAGCCGCCCGGGAGGGCACTTACGGACCGCGGTAGGTAGAAGCCCGTCACGGAGAAGCAGACCAAGCAGACAAAATGGCGTCGGTATACCTCGAGGGGCCGCACGAGACAGGCCCGCCCCCCCAAACAGCGCGAAGTCAACACTTAATAAGCAGCCAATGACGGTGCACCGGTGCCTGAGGTAACGCTGCAGGCAAGCGCGGAACATAGTGAAAAAAAGGCGTGCGGCGGCAACTTTTAAACGTATAATGTAAAAAACAAGTCAGCGTGGCGGCTGACACAAGGGATAAAGTAATGAATCACACATCCCCCCCTCTTTTCCCCCGAAGGCTACCAGGAGAGGGAGGGAGGACAGCGGCCACTTAACGTAGGGCCCACCGATAGACAGGGAAGGGGGATAATAGTGCGGGAGGGGCATCCCAAAGAGGCTCACCATATGCCTGAACCACCTACCCTTTGGTGGGGGATTGCGGTGGAGCAGCGCTCCTAAGCACCTAACAGCGGTGCTGCCTACCTTCACCCGACCAGCGCAGCCAAGGCTGGGAGGCACATTACTAATGGAACGGGTGGGAATAGTCCTAGAGGGCCGCAGGCTAATAGCCCCGCTCACCTGCGAGTAGAGAGAGCCATCTTCTTGTCCTTCGCAGTCCAGACTGCAGAGAAAATCAGGGGATTGTGGGAGGTCCCTGGGTATTTGAGGGGCCGGGAGGAGCCTATTTTCGATGTCTCTGCAGTCCAGCGCCATCTGGCGAAGTAATACCCGATTGTAAGTATTCTATCTGGAGTAGGACGTACTGTATACTAAGAATATCTGTTATAACTGTTAGCTTATTCAATATACCTGCATAGACTTCACATAGACCAATCAGCAGGTCTTTTAGTATCCTGGTGATTGATCCCTGGGGGATAACAATTTGAGATGCCCGCTGTGTGATACCTCCCAAACTGCCCATTTAACTCACCTTTCTGCTATTCCCATGGTGCATTGTCCAATCAACCCTTTATGTCATGTACACTATTGCAGGGAATAAAGCTTTTGTTTCGGAATGAGCATCTTCATAAGGAGCGGGGCGGCTGCATCCCCAGTTTTTCCTGCAGAGTGCACCCCCGACTATCTGAATGACTTGGCGGAGAAGGTAAAGGGTTTCTGGGCCGCTGAACTGGGACACATAGCCAGCCAGCCCTGGAGTCTTTTTGAAAAAAATGTATTGTGTATATTAAAGGCCCTGTTAAGCGTTTGCATCTTAGCATATTTTTGTAGACTGATAGGAGGAGGTAGGATCATACCCGTGTGGCTGACCATGCTTATGGCAGTATTCCCTGTGTAGGACAGACTGACAAAAGTAATCATACACACTACCAAAAGGTGAAAGACATGTAGACAACTCAGAGATAACATTAACGTGTGGTGGCAAACCTTGGTAGACCACATTAATTAAAATTCAGTGTGCTCAAGTTACTATGGTAGAAGCATACCTGTAAACAATGGCTCACCATTAGCAAATGGAATGCATCCAGTTTATGTGCGTTTCCATTCGAGACCAATTAACCCTATGAAGGTGGAGACTGCTTCTGCTGGGGTTATACACTAGAATGGCCTCTTACCCTATTGTTATTGTTCACACTTTTGAACTACAATGTATGCGAAAAAAAAACAATTCTATGATAACTCACCTGTAGCATTGCTTTCTCTTCCATTATTACTTCAGGACATCAGGAGAATTCAGACATGACCTTTCTGCCAAGATGGAGGTTTCAATAGCCAGGCCGTCAAAGCCAGAACTCATGAATTGGGGTGCCTTAGGGGCCCCTGTGTGAGAAGATCTGGATCATCGAGCTACCTCCACGGGTTGCCCTCTGACATCATTACTATGTCTGAGAACCAGCTTCTCCTTGGCCACCGAGGAGCCACCAGAATGGTTGGGACTCACTCACGAGCTATCTGCATGCATACCATATAAAGGAACAACAAGGTGGCTGCTGCCATGCAATACAGTAAGGAAATATTCATTTATAGGGAGAAGAGAAATCTGACA
Source organism: Gastrophryne carolinensis (assembly GCA_027917425.1). Classification (NCBI taxonomy): domain Eukaryota; kingdom Metazoa; phylum Chordata; class Amphibia; order Anura; family Microhylidae; genus Gastrophryne; species Gastrophryne carolinensis. Next base: position 441,442,180 of record CM051235.1, read on the forward strand.
GCAGAAAAGCGGATAAACCACATATTATTATTATTATTTATTTACAGCGTCATCTTCTTCTGTAATGCTTTACTTTACAATGTAGTAATTAAGGTAAGATTAAGGGAGCAAACCCCACCCGAAAGTGTGGGGACACACTTTATTGCTTTTAATTGATGACAACAAATGCTGGATTTTAAGTGATTCCTGGAGCACTGGACCTTCCTTGTATTCATGGACTCGGAGCTGCTGGAGCCCTTTCCTGTGCTCACAAGAATTGGCTGGTGAGTGAGTGGCCTTTCTTCTGTCTAAAACATATAACACATAGACAATAGCAGACCAAATGCAACAAATTAAAAAACAGGCACTATGAGAGTACAACACAATAGGTACTGCCCTTTGAACTTACAGTCTAAAGGAAAAGGGTAGAGATAGGGGTGTGGGTCACAAGTAGTAGGTATTGAGTTTGGCGTCATGTGCCCAGTTGAACTGCTTAAACCAGGTTACATACTTGTCTGAAGAGGTAGGTTTTAAGGGCAGTTTTGAAAGATTTGAGTGTTTGGAGGTGTCGGATCGAACGGGAAATGGCATTCCTAAGTCCTGAAGACGGGAGTGAGAGGAGGTGATCAGGATCGAGAGCAGGGCGAAAGTCAGAGGCAGAGCAAAGGCTGCATCTGGGTTGATTGCGTTGGATTAAAGATGAAATGTAAAGAGCAGCCTGGCTGGAGAGAGCTTTGTAGCCAAGAGAATTATAAACTGAATTTTGCATTCAGAATTGATTGGAGGGGTTCCAGTATGTGTGTAGGAGGGTGTTGCAGTAGTCAAGTTGGGATATGACCAAGGCATGCACTAGTATTTTAGTGGTGTCGGGTGAGAGGAAAGGAAGTATGCAGGAGGTGTTTTCAAGTTGAAAGTGGCAAGAGAATGTTCTGAAAGGGCAGAGTCCAGTATGAATCCTAGACATTGGGCTTGAGGAGTTGCAGTTACTGTACAGTTGCTAGCAGCGATTGTGGTGCTAGAGAGGGGAGGTGAGTTTAATGGTAGGAAAATGATCGATTCTGTTTGGTCCATGTTTAGTTTGAGGGAGCGAGACAACATAAAGGAGAAAATGGCTGTTAGATAGTAGGGCAATAAAGGATGGAAGAGAGATTTGGGCCACAGATATATATTTGTATGTCATCTGCATAGAAGTGATATTAGAAGCCTAGTGAGGTTATAAGTTGACCAAGACTGTAAGTAAAGATACCGCCACTATACCTATACAGGTAGGGGGCATTTAACGCTATTTTCTCTTTAAAGCCTCTGTTCAGACATTAAACAAAAAACCTATACCTCCCAGCCTGCATGGTATCCACTAAAATGAAACATATTGCAACTCAGGAAATTGGTCCCTTGACATGCTAGTGTCCCGCTACCTACAAGGCAGTTTCTGGCATGCCCTTGCCAACAAAAGTGAATAGACACTGTGGCCAAGACGGAACCTTTTTTACCAGCTCTGAAAGAACACCTGGGCATGCACACGCCTCAGGATTTAAACCGGACCTTCAGCGTGATTTAAACCAGACCTTCAGCGTGATTTAAAGAAAAGCCCAAACTCTTAAAAAACGGTTCCCCAGCATCTAAAATTAATATATTTTACATTTTTAGTCACTAACTTATTATTCTTTCTCCCACTGGGCTGCAGCTCGGTTCAGGAATTTAGGATACGGGCGCCGCCATCTTGACTCAGAAGCATGACACTTACTGAGGAGAGTGGGATAAGGTACAGGGGGCGGGTTATAGCTGTGCTTTGCTCAGACAGAGCAGAGCTGGGGTCAGGAAAAGGTCAGCAGTCCCAGAATGCAGAGCAGCACAGTCAGGAGGCACTTCCTGTTTGCAGGCTGCCTGATAAGATGGCGGCTTCCATAAGCCGCCATCTTGGATGTTTAAAGGCTCATAACATGCAGTAGATGCAGGTAGGATGATTTTTAATGTGAGCAATCTGTATGTACAGGGTGTGGGAAACATATAAGATAGACTCTTATTCAGAGTGAAGGTCCGCTTTAATGAAAAGCCCAAACTCTTAAAAAACTGTTCCCCAACATCTAAAATTAATATATTTTACGTTTTTAAGTCACTAACTTATTATTCTTTCCCCCACTGGGCTGCAACTCTGTTCAGGAATTTAGTATACGGGCGCCACCATCCTGACTCAGAAGCATCACACTTACTGAGGAGAGGAGAGTGGGATAAGGTACAGGGGGGCGGGTTATAGCTGTGCTTTGCTCAGACAGAGCAGAGCTGGGGTCAGGTAACAGTCAGCAGTCCCAGAATGCAGAGCAGCACAGTCAGGAGGCACTTCCTTTTTGCAGGCTGCCTGATAAGATGGTGGCTTCCATAAGCCGCCATCTTGGATGTTTAAAGGCTCATAACATGCAGTAGATGCAGGTAGGATGATTTTTAATGTGAGCAATCTGTATGTACAGGGTGTGGGAAACATATAAGATAGACTCTTATTCAGAGTGAAGGTCCGCTTTAATGAAAAGCCCAAACTCTTAAAAAACTGTTCCCCAACATCTAAAATTAATATATTTTACGTTTTTAAGTCACTAACTTATTATTCTTTCCCCCACTGGGCTGCAACTCTGTTCAGGAATTTAGTATACGGGCGCCACCATCTTGACTCAGAAGCATCACACTTACTGAGGAGAGGAGAGTGGGATAAGGTACAGGGGGGCGGGTTATAGCTGTGCTTTGCTCAGACAGAGCAGAGCTGGGGTCAGGTAACAGTCAGCAGTCCCAGAATGCAGAGCAGCACAGTCAGGAGGCACTTCCTTTTTGCAGGCTGCCTGATAAGATGGTGGCTTCCATAAGCCGCCATCTTGGATGTTTAAAGTAGATGCAGGTAGGATGATTTTTAATGTGGACAATCTGTATGTACAGGGTGTGGGAAACATATAAGATAGACTCTTATTCAGAGTGAAGGTCCGCTTTAAGCTCAGGGCAGGTGAGTTTCAGCTCACGAGAATCTGTGCAGGCTGCATTGGGAGATAAGAGGTGAGTATTGTGTTTTGTTTTCTCTTCTGCTTGCAAACATCTTTCAAAGCACCTCTTAAAGCCCCTGGCACAAATACTTTGCAAAGGAGACTCAATCCTCAGTTGTTCATTTTAAAACTCCTGCTGAGTAAGCAGAGTACCGTGTATCCAGGCGGGGTGGCACTGGAACAGTTAATAGCAGCAGTCTTTTGATAAAAGAGCTGCCAAGCTTGGCGGCAGCTAAAAATAGGCGCGAGTTTGCCATCTGCTTTTCTATTCCTGAGCTGGCAACGGCTTCACGCTCCGCCGGTGCCAGCCCCCTGTTGCTAGCTATCCGGCGGCAACAGCAAATAATAGAGTGAGCTGCAGATAATAAGGTGTTTGTCCAAGGTGCAGCAGATCCGATTAATCGACCTTTTAATTCTTTAGCTGCCAGAGCTAAAGTAAACCAGTTCGATTCTGTTTTTCAGGAACACAAGGGTGTGAAAAAGGGGGTGAACACATTTTGAAAGAGCAGGGACTACCCAAATTATACCTAAACGCTTCCTAAGCTTGTTTATTTGAGGATGTTGTGTGCAGTATATATATATATATATATATATATATATATATATATATATATATATATATATTACACAAACACTAATCATTTAAAAAGAATACAACAGAAATGAAAACAAACTTTATAGTACTAATGACTGCTATGACATAAGGTTCTTGTCAGACACGTGCCAGCATAGCTGATCAACCGAGTGAGTGAAAAGAACATCCCAACCTGTAGCTAGGGGCCACGTATGGTTTGCAAGCCCCTTCTGTGGGACTGTGCTAGAACAGAAAGCTTGTGGAGGTCTAAGACACTTATGAGGGATTTTTTTTTCTTTGGTTTCTTTGGGAATGGACATTCCCATTTCCGTTAGTTTCAGGCATTGAAACTAAGAGCCTTGGAGCAGCACGAAGAAACCTAGTATAAGGAACAGGAAAGATTAGAGAACTCATTATCTATCACCACTAGGACACCATTGCTGCATATCATTGTTTTTTAAACAGGGGCTTTAAATTGAGAAAACAGAATATACATTTATGATCAGTGGCAGACTGCGGCCAAAAACAGCCCAGGATTTAACCTGCCTGGCCAGCATATGAGCAGCTCCGAAAATTTCTGCTGCATCTGAGTGGCCATCAAACTAACTATAGCAAACTATAAGCAGCTATAGCATTACAGGGACAGGTCATGAACAAGATTATACTGAAGCTTTTGGACTGTGGGGGCAGGTAATGTGGCAGGGTTGGGTATGCCTGCCCATATCCATAATAAACTGGTCACTGAGAAACTGCTAAAGGAATTTCAGGCTAGAGTATTAAGGATAAAGCATGGGCTTGGGTTTCTTGGTGGGGGTGCTGGAGGCAGGAATTGGTGGGAGTGTAATAAGCAGCTGCCCAACTGGCTCCAAAGCAGTGGAGCTCACCAGGAATTCTCCCAGGTCTCCCCATCATCAGTCCACCCCTGTTTATGATTAACATTTCTAAACTTCCTACGAAAATTACATTTACTATAGAATATTGGGAAGAGATTTTCTTTTTATGCCATTTCAGAAAAAGTTTTTACCAGCTAAAACTAGCTCCAACTAGACTACACAGCCCCGGGAGGGGGGGCACATAAATTCTACACATTACTTTTTGGATACTGATAGAATCTACGTAAATCAGTTCTAAGGCGTATACGACCTTGACATCAAATCTGGCTCCTAACTTTCAGTGCTGAATGTGCCCCTGAAATTTTCAGTTAAAATAGAAAAAGAAAAAGAGAGAGGCATACCGGCACTTTTACACCTGAGTAAACGCAGCTCTCGTTTCCTCAATGCTATTACTCCCATTCACATTGGGCCAGCCCATCCCCTGCGGTAGAACGCCCCCTTTTCTCAGTTCCATTCATGCCAGGTGTTTCTGAAAGCACACCCCACCTACCTTGGGGCTGGGTGCAGGGCAGCGGGTGGCGGTGATACTATTTGTACAATACAGGGCAGCAGCACCTGATACTGCTGTCACCACTATCTAATGCGTCCTCTGCACCTCTGTTACGTGCAAGGAGGCATCAGAGACCAGGGACAGCAGTGCCGGGTTCCACCATTGTAAGTAAGAGCTGCACTATATTGTACAAATAGCACCCTGCACTTGGCGTCCAATTTGCTGCAGTTGCAGCATTTTCTGTTTCCCCTATTCTGTATCAGCCCTATTTTGTGTCCAGATGGTGGGGCCCTCACATGGCTCAGGAGGGGGAGGGGGCAGCGAGTTGAGGGTGGGTAAGCCACTTACTTGCCCACCCACCTACGTATCTACGTGCTTGCCCACTGACCTAATATGAAGCAAGTTCTCAGAGCTCTTACAGACCCCCCCAACTTATTATGTACACTTATCGGGTGTATGGAACTGCCTCGATGGTGGATACCATTAAGCCCAGAAGACACATGCCTTGCCGGACCGTGGGCAAAGTCCGCACCTCCTCCTGCAGAGCTGTGCACCTTTGCACCGGAAGGAGGACCTGGGCCAAGTGAGTATGCAATGTCATTTCCCAGGAAGTTGTCATCCTGCAGGGAACAATCTGGGACTTGGTACGGTTGATAATCCACCCAAAGCGTCCCAGCGTGGACAGCACCATCCAGACATCCTTCAGCGCTGGCAGTGATGGAGCCCTGATGAACAAGTCGTCGACGTATGGGGTGATGCACACCCCCTGACTCCACAAGAGCAGGGGGGTTGTGGACCGCATAACGCATTGCAGGACTTCAGTGCAACCAGGCACATGAAGCACCACCCTTCGCTAAGGTACGCAACCCCATTGCCTCTGATGCCTTTGACATCTCCCTGCCTGTTACCCCGTGGCCCAACCCGCCCGCACTACACAGACAGAAATAACAACGACTGACAACTAGATTAACCCACACAAAACAGATGCAGTGGGGGTTGGAAGATAAAAAAAAAAAACACACATCAGGCTCAGATTTTCGATCTGATGAGGCAAGAATTTGTGCCCCCAGGAGAGCCCTACCTGACCAGGGTGGAAAACACCGTTGGACAGCAGCCGCGCTGGAACGATCCTCAGTCGACATAAGTTCTGCAGAAGCATAGCAGGCCAGCAGCAGAGACAGGGGGAGTCTAGTGTGCCCCAGGCAACAGGAGGAACCTCTGGCAGCTTTCCAAATTTGCGGTGCAAAGAAAGGAGAGGGGGCGGGCCACAGACCATGCAATTGTAGGAGCCCTGCCCCATCTATTATAAAGGCCAAAAGGCACAACCTCGCCCATCAACACAGACTCCATTGGTAAGCTGTTGGCCACATGACACGCCCCTGCCATAGTGCCCCATCCCTCATACGCTGGCAGCCTAGTTCAGCATGAACGCTACCAGCATGTCAGAAACTGGGGAGAGACCACACCGCTACCAAGGCGGGCAGGCACACTGGAGGGGGGGGGGGCAGGGGAAGGGTCCGAATGGGAAGACGACACAAAGCAGGGCACAAGTCCCTTCCAATGTAACAGGTGAACCATTTAGCAGCTTTGGCTAAGTCTAAGCAGCCTAATGACTTATCCAGCTAAGAACCCGGCCCTCAACCCTTGCTACTATAACATAAGACTTTGATTGTACCAAACTGAAGAAGTTGAATTTTAACAGAATGGCTTAAACCAGTCACCTACGCCTTGGTCAGTCAGGTGATTAGCAAGCTAGAGTAAGGAAGTCTATGATATGTACTCCAAAAAAACACTTTGGTGTACATAGCTAAGGTAAATACATTGTTGCTAAGGAGTTGCAAACAAATAGAACATTTTAAAAAATTGAGATAAGCTTTTAAAAATGGCATCAAAAGTGGAATTGCCCTTTAAGGTAATAAAGTTTGTGGAACCCGTTATAGGAGGTTATGACATCATAATGCCCAACACTTGCCCTGACGTTAATCTATCAAGTCAAGCGAGATTTATCTTTTCTAGTAAATACATTTTTTCATTTTTTGTAGAAGAACTGATTAAGAAAGTGTTACTCCCACTCTTGTATTTCTTTTTCTCTTAGTAAAACAATCCCCCCTAGATTTGACTCAAACAGAGAATCATTAGTGATTGTCTTAGAAACTGAACTGAAAAAAACTTTAAGTGTTCTTGTACAACTCTGGAGGCGGACAGTAATTGCACAGTCAAACACACATTTGTCTTAAAGCTCAACAAGTGTTTTATTCTAAGTATACAGCACGTCCTGCTCCAGATAGTAAATTCCTTACGTTTGGGTTATACATCCACAAGATGGCGCTGGACTGCAGAGACAGCAAAAAAGTGGCTCTGTGGTGTGTCTTTGGTGTATTCTTCACTTTTATTGTTTACGTGGTATGGCTTGGCTTGTGTCGGCGCGCTTTTTTCTTTTTGGTTGCACTGGTTGCTTTTAAAAATGCCGCCGCTATCACGCGCGCTGGTACGGAGTTCCGCGCTCAAGCGGCGTCTTTACCTCTGGCGCTGCTGCGCCATCATTGGTTGACACGGTCAAGCGGGAACCATCGCGCTCTTCGGGGTGGCAGGCCTTGCGGATGGCGCGTTCAGCATCACTGTCTCCGCGGCCCGCCCCTCGAGGTATCTGTGGGCGCCATTTTGCCTTCTCGTGCTGTGTGTCTGGCTTCTACCTACCGCGTTCCGTAAGTGCCCTTGCGGGCTGGCTTATCTTAATTATTGTTGTGTTTGCATACTGCTTACGGGTCTTTTTGCTTATGTCTTGCAGGCGGGTCAAACTTAAATTGTGGTTTCTCCCAGGCCTATCCCCTCTATTTGGTTGCTATTAGAGGCCTACTCTGCCTTTACCTCCCACTTCCCTAGTGGGTTATTGGGGCATCCCGGGTGACTTTATAGTGTAAATCCTTATTGGCCGGTGGCTGCGATAATCACCATATGGAGGTTTCTCAGGATAATGTGCTTGGGGTTCCTTCGGGACAAGCCCGGCTGTGTGTGGCGTGTGGGGTATCCCCTACTAGTGATGACAATGTGCGGGTTTGTGTACCCTGTGTCCAGCGGGCACTTGCTGGGTTGCCTGTGGCTGGGCCTGCGCCCCGGGAGGCTTCGCCCACTCCCCCACACTTACATCTGACTCCCAGTGAGGTGCATACCAGTGGGGAGTCTCAGCCTGATTTGTTTACCAGGGTCGCTAGTATTGAGAAGCTGATTGCTGGCTCTACGCCGCGTAAGGCCTCGGCTAAGAGGCAGCATCTGGCACCTGGCGTTAACATTTTTCCTATGGAGGCTGAGGAATTCTTTGACCTGGCTGGCTATACCCCCCCGGAAAAAGGGGAATTGTCAGAATCATCTGATGAGCAGCCTAAGGGTTATGCTGATTCTGGCTCTGACCCATGGGCTCCAGATGATACTGACAGGCTTTTGGCTCACATTTTTGAAGTGCTTTCCATCTTTCCTCCTGCCGCGGTTCCTCTGCAGCAGGGGGAGTTGTTTCACACTGCTAAGCCACGTTTGGAGTTTCCTGAGCAAACTCACTTTAATAATCTTGTGTTCAAGGAGTGGGAGAGACCGAGCAGGCTCCCTAGGGAGCCTAAAAGTTGGGATAAGAGGTACCCTTTCCCTGCTGAAGTGGTTAAGCGTTGGTCGTCCCCTCCAGAAGTGGATGTACCAATTCTGGGGTTGTCCAACACTTCTGTCATGCATTCCCCTGACTCTACTACACTGAGAGATGGTGAGGACCGGCGCATTGATCAGCTGGCTTCCCATGCCTTTGCCTGTGCGGGGTCTGCGCTGCGCCCGGTTTGTGCCTCTACCATTACAGTGGTGGCTATTAGGACTCCGCTCAGGAGTGTTTTAGATGGGGCTCCTGATGAGGCAGCTAGTGCTGAATATAGAGCTCTTCTGCGTTGTGATGAATTTGTTGCATATGTCCTCTCTGCCTTGTATGATACCATTAGAATGTGTGGCAGGGCTTCAGCCTTAGCGGTGGCTATATGCTGCTCGGCTGACAACGCTGCCAAGAAGGCTCTCACTGGGTTCCCCTTTAAACCTTTAAGTGCCAAGCACGTAACACCTACGTGCTGGCTTGTCTGGGCCTTAAGTGTCAAGCCCGTAGGTGTTATGTGCTTGACTTTCCCCGCTGCTAGTTAAACAAATAAAAAATACTCACCTGACCCCTCGTTGGATCCGGCCGGGTCTCCTCTTTAATTTGGTGCCATCTGATCCCCCGTGGGGGCTCGGATGGCTCCAGGAGAGCCCCTGGAATAGGCCCCCCCCCCCCCCGCTTCGGCAGCAGCAGCTGCTAACTGTAAAAAATAAAAATGACATTTACTTACATGTGGCCGCGCTGCCTCCCGCCGGGTCTTCCCTTCACTGGGGGGCCTCCGCTCGCCCCCCCCCCCCGGCTCTTCAGCTTCAGGGGAGAGCCTGAAAGGGCTCTCCCCCTCCTCTCCCGACAAGCGCAGCCATCTTGCCGTTGCCCTTTGGGAGCAGGGCTTATGACGTCACTCACCGGGTGTCGTCCTGGCTCCCTGCTGCTCTTCATTCAGATGCGATCATGCTGACCACAGGAGCAGAGGGGCAGGTGATCAGATCGAGGGACAAAGGAGGTGACGATCGGAGGTAAGTAAAAAAAAAAGTTTTTATTTTTTAATAAAACTCATTTTTTCTTATGTGTCAGTGTGTTTTTTTTTTTTTACTGTTAACCCCTTGTGAACTGGTAAGGGGTCCATGAGACCCCTTATACCAGTTCACAAGGCTGGGGGCTGGCAAGTCACCTGCTCCGCATTCTTCCCTATTTGGACGACAACCTTATCCCTTCTCCGTCCTTCCAACAGGCAGAGCTGGATACTCAGCGAGTGGTGACCACTCTGGAGTCATTCGGCTGGGTGATAAACCACTCCAAATCTTCCCTGTCTCCCTCTTTGGTAAAGCCATTTCTGGGCAGGAATCTGGATACAGCTCAGGCCAAGATCTTTCTTCCTCAGGAGAAGGTGGACAGTCTGCAGGCGCAAGCTCAGCTCCTTCTATCATGTCCTCATCCCTCCATCAGGCAGGGAATGCAGCTGGTGGGCCTGATGGTGTCCTGCTTCGAGGCGGTTCCTTATGCTCAGTTCCACATGAGGCCTCTTCAACTCCACCTCTTGTCTGTATGGGACAGGAACCCTGTGTCCCTGGATCAGGTCTTGGTTCTGTCCCCCCTAGCCAGGCGATCCCTCTCGTGGTGGCTGGACTCAAGAAACCTGTTGGTGGGCAGATCCTTTCTGGCCCCTTGCTGGGAGACAGTCACCACGGATGCCAGTCTGACTGGTTGGGGGGGGTCTGGAGATCCCTAAACTTCAGGAGGCCCACACCCCTATCAACATTCTGGAACTGAGGGCGATCAGGTTGGTTCTAGCCCGCTTGACCCAGCACCTTCGGGGTCGGGCTGTTCAGGTCTGCTCGGACAACCAGACGGCGGTTGCCTACATCAATCATCAGGGAGGGACCCGGAGCAAGGAGGCCCTCAAGGAAGTGTCTCTGATCCTGTCCTGGGCAGAGGACAATGTCCCCTGCATCTCAGCTGTGTACATTCCGGGGCTGGAGAATCTGGAGGCAGACTCTGAGCAGGGGGACTTCTCGCCTGGGGCAATGGTCCCTCAGCAACAGGGTGTTTCCCCTCTCTGTGTCACCGTTGGGGTCAGCCAGATGTGGATCTGTTTGCATCCCGTCACAATCAAAAGCTTCCAGTCTTTGTGTCTCTGTCCCAGGACCCTCTGGCCTTTGCCGTGGATGCTCTGACAATGCCCTGGCAGGGCTTTCAGCTACTGTATGTCTTTCCCCCATTTCCCCTGTTGGGCAGGGTTCTGCGAAAGATAGCTCAGGAAGGGGTGCCAGCAATCCTGGTGGCCCCCTGTTGGCCAAGAAGAGTGTGGTTTGCAGACATCGTACAGCTGGCGGTAGATCAGTACGCCCTGCCCAAGGATCCAGACCTGCTCACTTAGGGGCGGCTACGCTACCCCAATTTATAAACGCTGGCTTTAACGGCCTGACTGCTGAAACCTCTATCTTAATGGAAAAAGGGCTGTCTGCCTCTGTTTTCGACACCATGATCAGGGCTAGGAAAATACCATTTTGTGAGTACTCACCTGAAAAATGGATATTGTCAGTGTGCCACGCACCCCGCTTCCCCTTTAATTCTTACGATCGGGTTACTCCACCAGCAGGTGGCGACATTGCAGGGAGAAGTCTTGAAAACGAGCCCCTTCCGGCCTATATATACCCTGGACCTCCCACTTCCCCTTTAATTCTTACGATCGGGACATCCAAATGCAGTGTCCACAAGGGATGGGTATCCGAAGGCAAAGTGAAGCATAACTTAAATGACTGCAGTCTGCAGAACTTTGCGGCCAAACACAGCATCCGCTGAGGCCCGCACATCAACCTTGTAAAACTTAGAAAAAGTATAAACAGAAGACCAAGTAGCGGCCTTACAAACTTGTTCAACAGAAGCTTGGTGCTGAAAAGCCCAAGATGCTCCAACGGCGCGAGTAGAATGAGCAGTGATACGAAAAGGGGGAACTTTCCCCTTAGCAGAATAGGCCGCAATAACGGCCTGACGTATCCATTTGCTAATGGAAGATTTGGCTGGCGCCAAACCCTTCCTAGGCCCACAGGGCACAACAAAAAAGGCATCAGTTTTACGAAAAGGAGAAGTAATAATCAAATAGTACTTAACACAGCGTACTACATCCAAACAATGCAAAACCCTCTCCTTGTCATTCTTAGGCTTAGGACACAGGGAGGGAAGAACAATATCCTGATTCAAATGAAAAGCAGAAACAACCTTAGGAAGAAAGTCCGGTTTGAACCGAAAGACCACTTTGTCCTGATGCCTCTCAAAGTAGGGCGCCTGAATAGACAAGGCCGCCAACTCCGAGACACGCCGAACCAAAGTGAAAGCTACCAAGAAGACAATCTTCTGAGTCAGGGTAGACAAAGCAATATCTTGCAAAGGCTCAAAGGGAGGAGCCTGAAGAGCAGAAAGAACCAAATTCAAGTCCCAAACAGGGAGTAATGGTTTCCTGGGAGGCTGCACATGCGTAACCCCCTGGAAAAAAGTTTTAACTAAAGGAAGAAGCGCAAAACGCTTCTGAAAAAAGATAGATAAGGCAGAAACCTGCCCTTTCAAAGTACTCAGCTGAAGACCGGAGTCCAGCCCTGATTGTAAAAACTCCAGAATCCTGGAGACCGAAAAGACCCTACAAGGCAAGGACCTAACCTCACACCAAGCGATATAGGCTTTCCAAGTCCTATAGTAGGTGATAGAAGAAGACCTCTTTCGGGCACCGATCAGAGTCTTAATAACCGAGTCAGAAAGACCCTCCTCCAAGATGGAGGTCTCAGCGGCCAAGCCATCAAAACCAGCGTTGGTAAACTGGGGTAAGACAGCCGACCCTCAGTGAGCAGATCGGGCCGAAGAGGCAGAATGAGCTGATTCACTGTCAGCCAAACGATGTCTGCGCAACATACTCGTCTTGGCCATCTTGGGGCCACGAGAATGGCGGACCACCTTTCCAGAACCAGCTTCCGTACCACTCAGCCTAGCATGGGTATCGGAGGAAACAGGTACAGAAACCCCGGGTCCTCCCAGCTCATGGATATGGCTTCCGCCGCCAGAGCCAGAGGATCCTGGGAGAGCGACACAAATATCGGGAGCCTGCAACTGTGACGAAAGGGAAACAGGACCACCTCCGGTGTCCCCCACCGGAGCGGACTGCAGACTGCCGAGAGACAAGGAACATGTGCCTTCGCCCAGGTCAGGATCAGGGACACCACTCTGAGGGCACCCAGACTGCAAGTCCCTCCCTGATGACTGATGTAAGCAACCGCTGTTTGATTGCCCAAGCGAAGCTGAACCAGAAGGCCCAGACCCTGATGAGACAAAAGAGCAAGAACCAGACGGAAGGCTCTCAGCTCCAGAACAGACGGCCGAGGGTTGGAAAGAAGGACCCAAGCCAACTCCTGAATCAGACAAATTTTGGACTGAGTGAGAAACGCCCTGTGTTGACCGGAATCCGACCGCATTCCCAGAATAGACACCACCCTGGCCAGAGCAAGGGAGGACCTGGGAAGGTTGAAAAACTTCAGATGCAGGACGGGGCAAGCCGACCCGTCCTTCTTGGGGGCTGCGAAGAGAATGGAGCAAAAACCGAGGCCCACCTCTAAGCGCGGCACCGGCCGGATGCACGCCATTTCCAGGAAAAACCATGAAGGAGGGCGAGACTCAAACTCCGGTTTGTAACCGGGCGACACCCCCTCCCAGATCCATGTGTCCGGAATCTCGCGGCCTTAAACCAGGGAGAAGTGTCGCAATCGTCCCCCCACCCGCACGGGTGAGGGCAGCCCCTCATTGCTTAGCGGGCTTAGCAGTAGGTTTGGGCTTGGCGCCCCAGGACTGACCGGGATGGCCACGACCTCTTCCCCGGGACCAACCTACACCCCCGGTAACGGGAAGGGAAGCCCCTCTGCCCGCTCTGGCTCCTCGAAAGGAGCGACGAGGCTTCTTGAATTGAGGCAACTTACCATCTTTGGTAACAGCATCCAATTTCTCGTCAAAAAGGCGTAAACCTAAGAAAGGTAGCGCTGTAAGCGCCCTTTTAGAGTTAAGGTCCGCTGTCCACTGGCGTAGCCATATAGACCGACGAATAGCCACCAGCAATGCCGCTGTCCTGCTACTCGTCGCAAGAGCATCGTCCTGAGCAGTCAGGACAAAAGAAACAAACGACTCACACTGCTTGAGAGAACTAAACATATCACAAGCGGGATCAAGATCTGCGAGCAGATCCCTAATAATGGATCTAACTGCCAGCAGAAGAAGCACCGAAGCACAAATTGGCCGTAGTGTCGACCCGGCACTGATAAAACCATGGCGAGCCAATTGATCAACCCGACGATCCTCACCATCCTTAATGGTAGTGGTGCCAGAAAAGTGCAACGCAGCCGAGCCAGTCAACCCTAACACCGTGGTATCGACGTCGGGGGGCACTGACCAAAGCTTCACCAAGTCCTCCGGAAAGGGATAACGCTTATCCCAATTAGGAGGAGTTCCAACCAGGCGCGCGGGTTGTTCCCATTCCTTAAGGACAACCCTCTCAAAGTGCTGTTGCCTGGGAAACACCAAACGCGGCTGGGGTACGTCAAACAACTCACCCTTTGGCAGAGGGACCACCGCAGGCGGATCCAAGGCCAAAACTTTAAACATTTGACATTTGATCCAAAATGGAAGGAGTGTCAATGGACACCCCCACAGCCTGATCACCAGCAGTGTCAAACAATAGCTGGTCTGCAGGTTCATCCGACTCCTCAAGGAGTTCCCCCTCCTCAACAGGGGGACAATCGGACCAATCCAAAAATTCAGGTACCTCACCCTCCGAAGCAGGCACTGCGGGAGAAAGGTGCTTCCGCTTTGCCGTAGTAGTTTAAGCATCCTGAATAAAATATACATGACACATGCTATTTCAAGGCAAAGCCAGAGAGTGCATCAATAAAAAATCAGAGTATATACCTGTATAAATATATGCCTATATATACATACACATACATACATATATACATACACACACACATCCCAAATACAGGCATTTGACCCATACATAAGCAGAAGTGCCCCATGAAAAAAACGCTATACATGACAGGCAATAACAAATTACAAGGACGGCCCCATGTGCGCGATGGTGGGGACCGTTTACCTCTACAGCTCAAGCCGCACTGGACGCATCCTCTTCCCCCACCGGCTGCAGCACCCCTGTCTCTAATGAGACAGGGGAAGTGAAGGGCAGGCCCGGACACAGCGCGCCCCGGCCACGCCCCCTTGATCACCGGCCGCAGAGAGCGCGGCCCCGCCCCCCAGTGACGCGGCTCGCCCAATGGCGAGACCGCAATCAAAAAAAAGGGAAATTTGAAAGCGCAACACAAACAAAGACCTCCGGAAGCCCAAGCCACGCGCCGCCATCGCAGCGCTGACACCTGCCAAAGCACTTCTACACATAACAATAAGTAAAGCACCTCATGCAACACGCACCCCCCCCCCCCCTTTAGCGAAGGGAGAAGGGACCGAGCGGGAGAAGGTGACATAAAGGGAACATCGGGACAGGGGCATCCCAAATCTGGATCACCATGCCGGATAGCCGCATTGCCCCACAAGTGGGGCGAGCGGAGGAGATAAGCTCCTAGGCACCTAAAGTGCCATCTACCTTTGCCCAGCCAGCAGCCTAGGCTGGGAGGCTTCCGTTTACCTAGGCATAAACCACACAATAGAACTGGGCAGAAATAGACCAAAAGGGAATGCCGGGTTTGACCCCAGCTACCTGCAAGCAGGAGACTTCTTTCTTCTGTCTTGTCGCTTCATGCAGAGAGAAAAAACTGGTGTTAAGTGGGAGGTCCCAGGTATATATAGGCCGGAAGGGGCTCGTTTTCAAGACTTCTCCCTGCAACGTCGCCACCTGCTGGTGGAGTAACCCGATCGCAAGAATTAAAGGGGAAGCGGGGTGTGTGGCACACTGAGAATAAAGTCCACTTCTTCCATTAACTATAGGGTTTGGCGTGCCTACATTGACTGGTGTGAGGCTAGATCTCTTCCCTGTCGTGTGTTTTCTATCCCTAGTATTCTAGAGTTTCTCCAACATGGTTTGGATCTGGGGCTTCAACTCAGCACTCTGAAGGGTCATGTGTCTGCCTTGGCTGTTTTCTTTCAGAGATCTTTTGCTCAGCATCATCTGGTCAGGACCTTTTTCCAAGGGGTTACTCATGTGTGCCCCCCACGTAAGCCTATGTTACCAGTCTGGAACTTGAACTTGGTCCTATCTGCCTTGCAGGAGTCTCCTTTTGAGCCTGTACATGAGGCTGCTTTGTCCATTCTTACACTTAAGGTAGTCTTTTTGGTGGCTATCACTTCTGTTAGGCGTGTTTCTGAGTTGGCGGCGCTCTCCATCAAGCCCCCTTACTTTGAGAGACACCAGGACAAGGTGTTGTTTCGCTTTAAACCAGATTTTCTGCCTAAAGTTGTGTCTGCCTTTCATCTCAATCAAGACATTGTTCTACCTTCTCTGTGCCCTAATCCTAGTAACTAAGGAGAGGGCTCTACATTCCGTGGATGTGGTCAGGAATCTAAAGCTCTATTTGGTGGCTACTGAGCCCGTCAGGAAGACTGATGCTCTTTTTGTGGTCCCTTCGGGTCCCAAGAAGGGTCTGGCTCCAGCTAAGTCTACTATCAGCAAGTGGATCCGTCAGGCTGTGACTCAGGCCTATTCTGCTAAGGGGAAGAATCCTCCCTTCCGCCTTACTGTTCATTCCACTCGTGCTATTGGTGCCTCTTGGGCTTTTCAGCACCAGGCTTCTGTTGAACAAGTATGCAAGGTTGATGTTAGGGCCTCAGCAGATGCGGTTTTTGGCCGCAAGGTTCTGCAGGCGGCAGTGGTTTAATCTGCATTTTGTTGCTTTTGGGGATCCCACCCTACCTTACGGACACTGCTATTGGATGTCCCAAACGTAAGGAATTTACTATCTGGAGCAGGAAGTGCTGTATACTTAGAATAATACAATTCTGTGATTACTCACCTCTAGAATTGGTATTATGAGTATACAGCACGTCCTGCTTCACCCCGCCCTTGGTTTTCATTGTTCTTAGTGCCTCTGTATGGTGATTGTTATCATGGTTAAATTTGTTTTGATTATGGTGGTTATTCTCCCGGCTTTTTGCTAACTGCTTGTCAATACTGGGGATTCTGTGGGAGGTCCCTGGAATATAAGGGGCCGGGAGGAGCCACATTTTTGCTGTCTCTGCAGTCCAGCGCCATCTTGAGGATGTATAACCCAAACCTAAGGAATTTACTATCTGGAGCAGGACGTGCTATATACTCATAATACCAATTCTACAGGTGAGTAATCACAGAATTGTATTTTTAAGCACTAGATAGCATATGGTAGGGTTAAAACTACACTCACGTTTCCTTAAAACCATTGTAAAATATTAGTCCGTTAATGTTATTAATATTGTTTATAAAGCACCATCATTTCCAGTGGTGTAGTATAATGTAAGAATCACCAACAGGGTAAAACCAGTAATATATTAATACATACATGGTAAGGTGAAAATAGACCAGGAAATGTGAAAAGGGGAATTTGGAACACAGAAAGAAGGGATGTTAAATTAAGAGGTGGTGGGAATGCGGAAAAAGTAGTAAATGTGAAAAGGTAAAAAGAGAGGAATACAAAATAAAGAGGAAAAGAGGGAGATAGAAGGATTGCGAAAAGAAAGAGCGATGATGGGGGATGTGAAAAAGAGAAGCAGAAGGGAATGTGGAAATAAGAATGAGGTAGATGGAATGTGGAAAGGTGATGAAATGAGCCATAAGAGAAACATAGCGGGATCTCATAAAAGAAGAGAGAAAGGTTTAGATAGAGATAGTCAAAAAGGAAAAGGAGGTTAAAAAAAGCCGAAATTTGCCGGAGAAAGAGAAGGATGAAAACAATGTGCAAAAAAAGAGCAAGAGCGATAGAGGAAATGTGGGTGAGGACTGCTGAGTTAGCGGAGATGTTTCCCTATTCAGCAGTGCTTAAATAGTTTCTCTTGGTGCCCCCTTTAAAGAGAGACTGGGCTGGCGTGCACATCCCAAAGCCCAGCTATTATGGGATACAGTATGAGTGAGGGCTCTGTACCTGCGAGCTTACAGTCTAAATTTTCTTCAGTAAAGCAGTGAACAGTCAGTGTTATCTACAAGAAAAATTATTGGTGTCCTTTCACACAAAAAAACTCATATTTTGTGCTGGTCAACCTTCTGCCACAACAACAACCAAGCCTGTTTTGTTGTTTTTTTAAATGAACTTGCCATCCTGGGTAACCAAACATCAAGTTAGAATATAAAATTAGGATGCCCTCAGGGGAAGCTGTTCACGTAATTAAAGTGATTTTAGACTTCCAAAAAAGCATTAAAGTGGACCAAAACCCTGGTTTGGGATGCCCCGCTGTGTGAAACCTTGCCGATTGCCCTTTTTTTTTACCAATCCAATGAGCCCACTGCACACATGTGGCTGTTCTCCAATCTGCTTCTCCGGTTGCTCATATTAATGTGCGACTGGAGAAGCTGAATGCAGTCCCCGCCACACACAAAACCGGCACACGGCATCAAGCATAGCCATTCAGTTGCAGATGGCGCCAGGTGCTAGTTGGAGAGGTAAGCTTATCGTTCAAATGGGGGGGGGGGGGTTCACAGGGCAGGGAATCTCAGTTTGGGATGCCCTGGGGTGAGGGAATCAGCTGGCTCTGGATTCTGAGAACTCCAGGGCCAATTCTTTAAGGACCAGCTCACGCTTACAGAGAGACCTTGGTATACCACCCTCTAGATAATTGTAAAGGGGGAGAAAAATCTGAAATGAAAATCTAAGTTTTGAAGTGAATTTAAGAGGTCAGTTGATTAATTAAAGCGGACCTATCAGCTGGATGCAGCCACTCCCCTATCCCAATGCTGACACTCACCAAAACAGTGCTTTAATCCATGCATTAATGTATGGCATAAAGCACCGATTATACGAGAGCCTGTGCATGCACCTTGGAACCTTTATCGGGATGTTTATCAGGAACCCTGGGGAATTTAGGCAAGGCAGGCTAAATGTAGATCTCAAATCAAAGAGAAGAAACGCTTTAGTCGAATGCGCAAAAACGGACCATGTGCTCTCCTGTTCGACTCACCTAGTAGAGAGAGCGGTTAGATCAGTGAGGTGATTACACTTTCTGCCACACAAACTATACACCAATTCTGTGATGTTTTACATGCTGCAATACAGCTAACAAGGTTCTGTTGTGCACAGAGCTCAGATTTGAATACACATGGCTAAACACATATGCCAGAGTTAACACAAGGTCAGGCATGCTCTCTGTCTGAAGGGGTCGTGTTGGCAGGTGCAAGACAATCAGATCCCCTGAAGCATGAGCACAGCTGCTGTGTGGAGTCCAGTCAGGTAGCCAGTCAACTGCATCCTAATACAGAGACTAAATACACAGAGGACAGACAGGAATTACACTAGGGCCTTGATTCAGTAAAGTTGGAGAAAATTCTCATGGTAGTAAAAGATTCACTTTATGAGAAAAAAGCCTGAGAATGTCACTATTACCAGATAGGAAGACAATGAAGGTCAATGGCACTTTTTACTACAGTGTAAAAAAACAGTAAACAGTTCTCTACTTTTCCTAAGATTAAAAAATGCTATTGTCTCCCTAGCTGGCAATTCAGCAACAATAACATTCTTAGGCTTTTTTTCTCATAAAGTGAATTTTTTACTACCATGAGAATTTTTTCAACTCTTACTGAATCCAGGCCTAGGAGAAGCATGATCATGAGTGGCACTACCAATCAAGCAATAGAGCCCAACCATTTCTAAAGGTTATAAGGAAATATTTTAGCCAAGTTATAGAAATTCTCCACTGCATGGGCGTACATACCATAGAGGCAGGGAGCAGCTGTATTGGGGCCATGGCAGAGAGCCGTAAGGTATTAACATTGTAATAGCAGGCTTAAATCTGATATACAATGTAACTTAGCAGGGTGCAGCTCATGCTAAATTTTAACATCACACACCTTGCTGTTACAATGTAACACAGCAGGGAGGTGCCCATCAGTGTGACAGAAATGCCGCTGTGTAATGTATAACAGAAAGGACTTGTTACACTGCACAGTGCAGCACCAGCTTTTTGGGGGGCCCAATATGAACTTTGCTATGGGGCCCTGTGAAAATTATGTACTCCGCTGCCCCACTGTATTTGGTGGCATGTCAGCTGCCTATTTGCAAGTGAAGTCAGCATCCAGATAAAATCCATTTGTTTATTCCTTCAGATTAAAATCATGTGGCAAGAAATGTTAGCAGCCTATGTCAGTGTTACCTATGGGCTTTGCGCCAATAGACCTGTGTTAATTCAAACAAAAAGTCCTACTGGACAAGGCTTAAAGTGGACCTTCATCCTGAATAAGAGCATATCTTATATGTTTCCCCCACCCTGTACATACAGATTGCGCACATCAAAAATCATCTACTGCATGTTATGAGCCTTTAAAGATCCAAGACGGCAGCTCATGGAGCATCAGGCAGCCTGCAAACAGAAAGTGTCCTCTGACCGTGTCGCTCTGAATTCTGGGATTGCTGTCCTTTCCCTGACCAAAGTTCTGCTCTGTCTGTGCAAAGCACAGCTATAACCCCAACCCCTGTACTTTATCCCGCTCTCCTCTCCTCAGTATGTGTGATGCTTCTGATCAAGATGGCGGCGCCCGTATCCTAGAGTCCTGAGAAGAGTTGCAGCCTGGTGGGGGAAAGAATAAGTGACTAAAAACTTAAATATATATTAATTTTAGATGCTGGGGAATATTTTTTTAAGGGTTTGGTCTATTCATTAAATCATGCTGAAGGTCCGGTTTAATATTGCAGCAAAATCTGGAGTCATTGTCATTTTATTTGTTGGTCAAGCATCGTATCGTTTTGGCTGACTTTCTTGTATGTTTCATGTCTGTTGAAATGTAGATACAGAAATCGACCACAAATAGGACATGCCGTGCAAATCAGGAGTGATCTAACAATTAACCAACAAATATTTCATGTTGAAATGCAAATCATCCTCTCACATATGAGCTATACATTTGTTCACTCTCTCAATAAATGATCAATATATCTGTTTATGGAAATGGGCCAATAGTCTAGAGCAGTGATGGCAAACAGCACAGCCATTTTGTGCATGCCAAGAGGCAGTACTCAGCATCGCCTGCTAAGATTCCACTTGTCTGGGACAAGCCTATTCCAACCCACTTATCCAGGCAAAAGTAATTGCTGAACAGGTCACCGATTAAGCGGTTATAAAAATGTGTCAGAAGCTCAAGGCATTAGATCCTTCAGTAGGATTTGACCAACCCAGCAACCACAGGAACCACTTCAAAAGGAACTGTTCAGATTAAAGAACCCTATATCGCCAAACCTGTCTCTCTGGGAAAAAATACAATTATGTGTCTCTCACCTGTATAATTGCTTTCTCTTCTATTACCACTCCAGATTGTCAGGAAATCAGTAATGAATGGGTTAACTCTCAATTGAAGGGCGTGGACTGCAAGCAAGTTGCCCACCCCTGCTATGTGAATCGCCGAGATGTACGAACATGCTTCTCGGCCTCAAGTAAGATCCTGCTTACCTCTTTGAGAGCTTTTCTGCTTCTGGTGCCCCCTTGGTGGTTGGTATATGCCACCGCCATCAAATTGCTGGTCTGAATCCTGGTGGGATGACCCCTCAGATTGGGAGCCCAATCTGTGAGAGACAGTAAAATCACTCTCTGTTCCAGGATGTTTATGGGAAATCTGCTCTCCCCTGGTCCCCACTGCCCCTGGATCATTTGTGACCCCATGACACCCCCCAATCTGTTAGACTGTCATCCATGGTGACAACCTTCCATTGCACAAGAAGAAAGGATT
Source organism: Gastrophryne carolinensis (assembly GCA_027917425.1). Classification (NCBI taxonomy): domain Eukaryota; kingdom Metazoa; phylum Chordata; class Amphibia; order Anura; family Microhylidae; genus Gastrophryne; species Gastrophryne carolinensis. The sequence goes on from CM051235.1 coordinate 441,463,638, forward strand.
TGTCTATCTGAAGAAGCTAAGGATGCAGCCACCAGGCTAGGGACTGCCTTGTTGAATGTGTCATGCAAGAGGGGTGATCCAGAGATTCTGGGTTTCGAATCCCAAACCAAAAGCAATTCAATCTGTCTTGCATGAAATTGTGCAAAAGGCACCGTCTGGAAGCAAGACACCATCAGGCCCAGATGCATCCCTTGATGATTCGTTGGCTGAGGGCAAGTCAAGAGAGCCTGTACTCTGGCCCTGAAGTGAAGGTTTCTTCGGTTACTAAAGAAATACCTTGGCCTGAAATGTGTCTAATGACATTCCCAGGAAAGATATAACTCTTGATGGTATAACATGCGACTTTGGATAGCTGACTATCCAGCTGAACTTTTCTAACATCGATAAGATAGTCTGTGTATCCTTCTGGGCCTCCTGAAAAGATGGGGTCCTGATAAGCAGATCATCCAAGTAAGGGATTATATGTATCCCCTGTTTTTTTTAGAAAACTGAAGGTGTAGGCCATCTACTGCAAAGCGCAAATATTTTTGATGACCCGGAATACTCAGGATATGTAGGTATGCGTCCTTTATAACCAATGTGGTCATAAATGTTCCTGGCTGAAGCAACATCACTGTGGATCTTAAAGATTCCATGCGAAACTTTTTCAGACAAACGAACCTGTTGAGGCCCTTGAGATCTAATACTAGGTAACTCTCTCTAAAAGGGGAACATGACGGAGTACTCCAATCTGTAAAAAGTTAGTTACAGTGGATCGCAACACTTCTGGGATTTTGGAATACACCTGACCAAAGGTATCTCTGAGGAGCTGTGGCCCCCAATTCGATCTTTTAACCTGAGGAAACAGCCTCCTGTATTCAAAAATACAGAAGCCATCCCCCAACCCACAAGGATGGGGGCGTCCCTTCATGTCTGAGGGGGCTCAAGTGCCCCAGCCCCCAAAAAGGCAGTGAAATTAAAATCTTTAAATTGCCATACACAACATAATAAACTGTGGGAAAAAGCAAGAAAAGAAAAATACAATTCTGTGAAACTCACCTGTAGAATTGTTTTTGATTATATCCAGTCCAGGTCGTCCCAGTGATGACATGTGGGTATGGGTGTGGGTATTTGCGCTCGACTGCAAGATCAAAAGCTGCAGTTCCTCCCGGCCTATAAAGGCAGGTGTCCCTCTATGATTCTCCAGTGGTTAAAAAGCAGTAAACAAAAAAAGGACAGGCCAGGAGGCCAATAAACCATGTTACTTCACATAGCTTCAGCTTGTACTCTCTCTAACAAGACTTAAGAATACAAAGTCCAATAAATAAAAAATGGTAATCGCCATAACAGGCAAACAGGAAATAATGAACAAAAGGGTGGGGTGGGACGACCTGGACTGGATATAATCAAAAACAATTCTACAGGTGAATTTCACAGAATTGTATTTTTCCCTATATCCAGTCCAGGTCGTCCCAGTGATGACATGTGGGACATCCAAAAGCAGTGTCCATTTGGGCAGGATCCCCAGTGCGAAACAGCATGTTCATCTTACTACCGCCTGAAGCACCTTTCGGCCAAAGACAGCGTCAGCTGAGGCCCTAACATCCACCTTGTAAAGCTTTGTAAAAGTATGAACAGAAGACCAAGTGGCGGCCTTACAAACTTGTTCAACCAATGCCTGGTGCTGAAAAGCCCAAGAGGCACCAATAGCTCTGGTAGAATGAGCTGTGATCGGAAAAGGGGGTTCCTTCCCCTTGGCAGAATATGCTTGCACCACCGCCGCCTGTCTGATCCACTTACTGAGAGTGGACACTTACTAGAGCCCTCTGTTAGGACAAAGAGCACATCCAATTTCCTGAAAGATTCAGTCGCAGTCAGGTAATACCTTATGGCTCTGACCACATCCAAGGCATGGAGGGTCCTCTCTTTAGAATTAGTCGGTGCTGGACACAAGGAAGGTAAGACAACTTCCTCATTAAGATGAAAGGGAGAAACGACCTTAGGCAAAAAATCAGGTTTAAAGCGAAAAACCACCTTATCCCTATGCCGCTCAAAATAGGGAGGTTTCATACAAAGCGCGTTCAGCTCTGATACACGACGCACCAAGGTGATCGCTACCAAAAAGACTACTTTGAGAGTCAAAATAGATAATGTAGCATCACACAATGGTTCGAAGGGAGGAACCAGAAGAGCAGAAAGTACTAAATTTAAGTCCCACACCGGTAATACTGACTTACGCGGTGGCCGGACATGGGTGACTCCCTGGAAAAAGGTCTTGATCAACCTATGGTTGGCAATGGATCTCTGAAAGAAGATGGCTAAGGCCGAGACGTGTCCCCTTGAGGGTGCTCAGCTGGAGACCCAAGTCTAAGCCGTGTTGCAAAAACTCCAGAATCATAGAAATAGAAAAACTGTGTCAAGGGAGACGCTTGGTCTCGCACCAAGAAATATAAGCGTGCCAAACTCTGTAATATATCATGGAAGAAGACTTCTTCTGAGCCTAAATCATGGTATGCACAACCGTGGCCGACAGTCCCCTTTTCTGTCAGGATTGAGGTTTCAATAGCCAGACCGTCAAAGCCAGCGTCCGTAAATTGGGGATCTCTTGAGAGGGAGACGAACCGTGAAAGCTTGTGATTGTGTCTGGACGCAAACAGATCCACGTCCGGCTGATCCCCGGGGGGGGACACAGAGCGTGAAAAGTCTCGCTGCTGAGAGACCATTCCCCCAGGTGCAAGGTACTCCTGCTCAGGGAGTCTGCCACCCTAGGAATGTAGACCGCCGAGATACAGGGAACATTCTTCTCTGCCCAAGACAGAATCTGGGTCACATGCTTGAGGGCTCTCTTGCTCCGAGTCCTGCCCTGGTTATTGATGTAGGCGACAGCCGTCTGATTGTCCGAGCAAACCTGGATCGCATGACCCCTTAAACGGGAAGTCAAGCACCAACCGGATCACTCTTAGCTCCAGGAGATTTATGGGTAAGCGGTTCTCCTGCGGACACCACTGACCCTGGATCTTCTGCGTCTGCCAAACGCCTCCCCAGCCGGTCAGACTGGCATCCGTGGTAATTATCTCCCAATGGGGAGTCAGAAAGGACTTACCCACCAACAGGTTTCGGGAGTCCAACCACCGCAAAAGGGACTGCCTGGCCAGGGGGGACAGCGAAAATTCTTGTTGCAGAGACTCCTGCATCCAGTTCCAGCCAGCCAGCAGGTTCAATTGAAGAGGTCTCATGAAGAGGTCTCGAAGCATGACACCATTAGGCCCACCAATCTCATCCCCAGACGTACAGACGGTTGCTGGCAAGACAGCAAGGCCTGCACCTGCGCCTGGAGACCCAAAACCTTCTGCTGTGGCAGAAAAACCTTGACCTGAGCAGTGTCTATCGACATTCCCAGGAAAGATCTCACTGTTGAGGGACTGAAGAAATGACTGAGTGGACACTTACTAGAGCCCTCTGTTAGGACAAAGAGCACATCCAATTTCCTGAAAGATTCAGTCGCAGTCAGGTAATACCTTATGGCTCTGACCACATCCAAGGCATGGAGGGTCCTCTCTTTAGAATTAGTCGGTGCTGGACACAAGGAAGGTAAGACAACTTCCTCATTAAGATGAAAGGGAGAAACGACCTTAGGCAAAAAATCAGGTTTAAAGCGAAAAACCACCTTATCCCTATGCCGCTCAAAATAGGGAGGTTTCATACAAAGCGCGTTCAGCTCTGATACACGACGCACCAAGGTGATCGCTACCAAAAAGACTACTTTGAGAGTCAAAATAGATAATGTAGCATCACACAATGGTTCGAAGGGAGGAACCAGAAGAGCAGAAAGTACTAAATTTAAGTCCCACACCGGTAATACTGACTTACGCGGTGGCCGGACATGGGTGACTCCCTGGAAAAAGGTCTTGATCAACCTATGGTTGGCAATGGATCTCTGAAAGAAGATGGCTAAGGCCGAGACGTGTCCCCTTGAGGGTGCTCAGCTGGAGACCCAAGTCTAAGCCGTGTTGCAAAAACTCCAGAATCATAGAAATAGAAAAACTGTGTCAAGGGAGACGCTTGGTCTCGCACCAAGAAATATAAGCGTGCCAAACTCTGTAATATATCATGGAAGAAGACTTCTTCTGAGCCTAAATCATGGTATGCACAACCGTGGCCGACAGTCCCCTTTTCTGTCAGGATTGAGGTTTCAATAGCCAGACCGTCAAAGCCAGCGTCCGTAAATTGGGGATCTCTTGAGAGGGAGACGAACCGTGAAAGCTTGTGATTGTGTCTGGACGCAAACAGATCCACGTCCGGCTGATCCCCGGGGGGGGGAACACAGAGCGTGAAAAGTCTCGCTGCTGAGAGACCATTCCCCCAGGTGCAAGGTACTCCTGCTCAGGGAGTCTGCCACCCTAGGAATGTAGACCGCCGAGATACAGGGAACATTCTTCTCTGCCCAAGACAGAATCTGGGTCACATGCTTGAGGGCTCTCTTGCTCCGAGTCCTGCCCTGGTTATTGATGTAGGCGACAGCCGTCTGATTGTCCGAGCAAACCTGGATCGCATGACCCCTTAAACGGGAAGTCAAGCACCAACCGGATCACTCTTAGCTCCAGGAGATTTATGGGTAAGCGGTTCTCCTGCGGACACCACTGACCCTGGATCTTCTGCGTCTGCCAAACGCCTCCCCAGCCGGTCAGACTGGCATCCGTGGTAATTATCTCCCAATGGGGAGTCAGAAAGGACTTACCCACCAACAGGTTTCGGGAGTCCAACCACCGCAAAAGGGACTGCCTGGCCAGGGGGGACAGCGAAAATTCTTGTTGCAGAGACTCCTGCATCCAGTTCCAGCCAGCCAGCAGGTTCAATTGAAGAGGTCTCATGAAGAGGTCTCGAAGCATGACACCATTAGGCCCACCAATCTCATCCCCAGACGTACAGACGGTTGCTGGCAAGACAGCAAGGCCTGCACCTGCGCCTGGAGACCCAAAACCTTCTGCTGTGGCAGAAAAACCTTGACCTGAGCAGTGTCTATCGACATTCCCAGGAAAGATCTCACTGTTGAGGGACTGAAGAAATGACTTCAGGTAATTGACCACCCAGCCGAAGGCCTCCAAGGTTGACAACACCGTCCGAGTATCGCTCTTGGCCTGCAGGAGGGACTGGGCTGCAATCAGCAAGTCGTCCAGATAGGGCAGCACACAAATGCCCTGGTTCCTCAGGATAGCCATGATGCCCGCCAGCACCTTGGTGAAGACACGGGGGGCTGAGGAAATCCCAAATGGAAGTGCCACAAACTGAAAATGCTGATCCTCCAGAGCAAACCTCAGGAACTTCTAATGCCCCTGGAAAATCAGGATGTGCAGATAAGTGTCCCTGATGTCCACCATGGTCATGAAGTCGCCGGGCCAAAGAGAACTCACCGCCGATCGTAAGGTTTCCATGCGGAAATGCCTGACTCTTACAAACCTGTTGAGACCCTTCAGGTCCAGGATTGGTCTTAACGTTTCGTCCTTCTTGGGAACCGTGAACATGTTGGAGTAAAAACCTCGCCCCTGCTCCTGTCGAGGTACAGGGCAAATCATTCTCAAACCCTGCGCTTTTAGCGGGTCTTGGGATATCTGAGAAAGGAGGAATTTTGTGGGTGTCCTGACTGCCAGCTCTATCTTGTAACCGGAGGACACTACCTTCTGAATCCACCAGTCCAAGACGTGCCGCCTCCAGACCTGAGCAAACAGCAGAAGCCGCCCCCCCCCACCCTGATGGGTGAGGGCGCCCCCTCATGGCTGAGGAGACTTGGCAGGGGGCTTGGACTTGGTTCCCCAGGAGGGATTGGGTCGGCCGCTGGACCTACCTCTACCCCAGGTATCCATGCGGCCAGCTGGGAATGAAGAGCCTCTTCCTCCCCGAAAGGAGCGATAGGCAGAGGGATTCCGAAAGGACTAAACAGGCTTCCGTCTCTGAGGGAGTCTACCATCCTTGACTAGGAGGTCCAGGCACTCCCCAAACAGCCTGTGCCCCACAAAGGGAACACTCGTAAGCGACTTCTTGGCAGCCGCATCAGCTGACCATTGCCGCAGCCAGAGCGAGCGGCGGAGGGCAACAAGCAGGGCCGAAATCCTGGCACCAAGCCGGACATCATCGCCCATGGCAGAAGCAACAAAACCAATGAATTCCAAGCAGGCCTTGAGTTCTTTATACTCCTCCGCCCGCTTGCGATCCTTAGCTCTATCCATAAGGTGTCTCACCTTCTTTCTGATGGCTAAAGAGAAAATCGCCGCTGCACACACAGGGCGAAAGAGGGCACCAGCAAAGGTGAATGCATGGCAGACCAACTGATCCATGCACTTGTCAGCCGGGTCACGTAAGGAAGCAGTATCAGGTGATGGCATAACAGGAGTGTTGAAAAAAACAGACACAGGGGGATCCACCTCGGGAGGGCGAGATCATAGCCGAACCAGCTCATCAGGGATACCGCCTGTCCAGGCCCTTAGGCACCGACGGTAACTTGTTAGGCCTCTCCCATTCCTTGAAAATCATGCTAGAAAAATGGGCTTGCTCCAGAAAAACCAGCCTTTGTCTTTCAGGCCTAAACAAATCACCCTGCTTCCTCTTAGCTGCTTTGGGAGGAACAATGTGTAATGTCTCAAATACTGAGGCAAGCATTTTCTCCGTATCATCCGGGGGCCACGCATCCTCGTCCGAGGAAGAACCAGACATACTGTCATCGCCAGCAGAAAAATCCACAGTGGAGCGTGAATCATCTGGCCACTCACCTTCCTCCACAGAGCCCCGATCATCAAAAAGATTGTCATTATCAGAGTAAACAGACTTGAGGTTCCGTTTCTTACTCGTGGCCTTCTTAGGAGCCGTCTGCGAGATCTGTCTCTCGAGACTGTCCAGCCTATGCGCCAAGTCCGCATGAGACCCCCTGTTGGATCCCCCCTCACTGGGGGCCGAATGCAGCAGCGGAGGGTCCAGAGAGGCCGCAGTTAGTGAAGGGCTAGGGGCAGGGACGCCCGCCCGGTCATGGTCAAAAATGACGCCTCTGGCGCAAGTGGTACAAACAGTGCTGAATCCGCCCAGAGGATTCCTACTGCACAAGGGGCAGAGCTTTTCCTGCCCAGATGGGGCCCCCAGCTCACTATCCCATGATGCCTCCATTATGGTGATTAAAAATGGTCAATCAGTAAGGTTACAAGACACTAACGGCCCAAACCTAAAATGATACCTCTTAATAAAAAAGGGGGACCAGGAGGAACCACAACCCTCAACCACAAGCCCACGACCTATACAGAGAGGGGGAGAAATGGCCATGATCAGAATAAGCCAAAAATAAATGGTCATAACACAAGAAAGAAAAAAAAAATAAATAAATAAAGACTATAGTGGTTACCCAACCCCCCCCCCCCCCCAGGGTCACCATAAGCCTGTGGCTGGCTACCCTTCAGTATAGGGTCTGCGGCCCAGAGCCTAGCTCTGACAAACGGCAAATGACCCCGGCGTTCACCCTACCGTCACGATCCCATAGCAGCCCAAGGCTTAGAGGCAGGAGTGGGTCAGGAGGGATCTGTGGGAATAGGGTCCACAGCGGCTGACGGGCTAGGTGGCCCCGCTCTGCTGCCATCATCTGAGAGAGCATCCAACGATCTTCTGCAGCCAAGACTGCAAGATGAAACAACTGGAGAATCATAGAGGGACACCTGCCTTTATAGGCCGGGAGGAGCTGCAGCTTTTGATCTTGCAGTCGAGCGCCCCCTAATACCCACATGTCATCACTGGGACGACCTGGACTGGATATGGGGAAAAAAATTATCCCCCTGGTCCCTCCTGCAGGCTCACCAGACAAAAACCTGCAACTGACTTTCCTTAACTTTCCACTCCAGCCCAAGAGTGACCACTTTATAAAACAAGAGTGACCACTTTATAAAAGAAGAGTGACAACCAATAGCGCCCCAAGACCCTGGCGCTTACCCCTACCCACCCTGATCTGGGTCCAATGGATCAGTGGAATATAGGGGCCTCAAAGACATACTGGGTTAAATCTCCCAGCTTCCTAAGTAAAAATCCTAGAAGAAAAAAAGAAATGATTTAGAAGAAAATAAATCCAGGAAAAAACTTTGCAGTCCAGTCCTACTGCAAGAATGAAACTGGATTGTGGAGGTGCAGACAAAGTATATATAGGCCAGGAGGAAGTATGCCTTTGTCTTGCAGTCCGCGCCCTTCAGTCAAGATTCGGCTGGAGTGGAATAGGAGAGGAGGACATATATTAATATTTTAATGCACAAATAATATTTCTGCTATTATTTTTTCCTTTTTAGGCCCCACCAGCCTAAGTAAGTTTATGAAAATGCCCTGAACCAGACCAGGCTATTGTTTCCAACAAGGACAGTTGCTGCATTCACTGAAGCCTCTATCTGCCATCCTGAACCTTCCTGACAGTTTCACTTGGAAGTTCTCTGTAAAAGGATACAAGACATTAAAACCTTTGGTCTCAACAAACTTCTAGCTTTGTTCCATTTCCTGGACATGATAAGGTTGCACTCCCAAGTAGTTTAAGTCCAGCCTGTAGCATCTTCTGCAAGACTAAAGTGTCAACTCCCCAGCAGGCTTTAGAGTAAGGGAGTATGGAGTAAGGTCATTAATTAAAAAAAAAAAAAAAGCAAAAGAATGTATGGCCCCATGTCCTTCTGAGGACCAAATCATAGAGGTAGTGCCCTTCAAGCCATCTGTTACTCCACCTTAATGGTGCATGGAGACAGTGGTGATGGGGTGGTGAGAAAACCAGAAATCTCACAGGTGGATGTGTGTTAGTACTACAGTTACCACTGCAATGCTTACTGAACAGGAGGAATAAGCCATTCTAGACGAGCTAGGATCTCTTTTGTGAAGTGACCTCTTATAGGGCTTCTCAGAGGTTGGTGCATGGGGTCTGGACTTGATTAAAACCATTTCAACAAAGGACAAATCAGCACAACGTATAGCCATTAAAGGCAACAAACTCATATTGCCATTCAAACATGTACCAGACAAAATTTCAATATAACAAATGGTTTATAATCTTTTACTTCAGTTTTTTTATTTTTTTTATGTTTTGCAGCGAATTTGTTTTAGTTTTGTTTTATAGCGGATATCTGGTCTTTTTCCATCATAACCCAGGCGTGGCTAAGGGTGAACAGGTGTCACTGAGTGAATATGGACGTGCTATGGCAGAAGATAATGCTTAAGTAAGCTACCCAGGGGCTGTGCTTGCTATGTACTCCTGTGGATTACCCTTCTTTACACAGTCAGTGACACATTTACACAAGCTGCTTGCTTCACTTGCTAATTCAATTAACTTCTTCATCAGGGACACGACTACAAAGGAAAGAGGGGAAGTTATGGCTGACTGGCACAGCAGCAGAAACAGAAAGACAACAGCAGCAAGAGTCAGAAGCTGTGTTGCGATAAGAAAATCACTATTGCAATTTGTAATTGCAATTGCACAGAGATGTTCAAGTGGTTACAATTTCCTTTTAATGCTGCAGTTAAGATTTTTACAGGGAAATATGCGATTGCATATGAGCAAGTCCAACAAATCTCGTATGCCGCCGCACTTCTACCTGTATGTTGCAATGGGGTGCACGGTTAGCGGTGAAGCCGCGAATCCAGAAGACGCAGTAAAACCAGCACTCCAAGTGATAATCCAAAAAGAATGTATTCAAGTCAGTTGCACAAAATCCAACGTTTCGGGGGTTACAGCATGCCCCCTTCATCAGGGATAACTAACAACCTAAAAACCTGTTGTTAGTTATCCCTGATGAAGGGGGCATGGTGTAACCCCCGAAATGTTGGATTTTGTGCAACTGACTTGAATACATTCTTTTTGGATTATCACTTGGAGTGCTGGTTTTACTGCTTCTTCTGCATATGAGCAAGGGCCCATAGGCTTACATGGGCAGCAATTTACTTGTGGCTGCAAGGTTTCACAAATGAAGCGTAATGCCGCTGTGTGGACTGGGTCTCAGCCTCCATTACATAAATATACTCTGTTAACAAGTACAAAGCCGAGGTGTTTGTGTATACAGGACCTACGTTGGCAATGAAAAGGGACTCATCTCATAGTGCTGATAAGAAATGATATCCAGTTTAAGGTAGGGGTTGAGTTATAACCAGGTCTACTTTAAAAGGTTCCAAATGAGAAACTTACAGCTCAGTTGGAGACATTAGCTGTTTCCTAATTCACAAATGCAGCAACAGTATTACGCCAGCACTGCTTTTATTTATGTGTATCCCCAAAAATCAACAGGGAAACTCTCCTTTTCGCTGTGCGCAGGCCCGGTCAGCCAACCAGCGTGCTCAGTTTAGGATGGAGCAGAGTGAGCTGCCGGAACCCTGTTAAACTCTAGCTATGGGCGTGTCCTAGCCATCCATTCAGAAAAGCCTGACACGGGCACAAGCCACAGATTTTATTAGACACCTGGGCCTCCGATGTTCATCTTTAATACACAACTGTACTTAAAACATGGCATGTCTCTGCCATGTGCAAGTATTTTGTTGGCTGGGCAGTCAGGGTAATGTACTGTACACAAAGGCTCTGGAATCTGCATCGATGTCCTTGTCAAACAGTATGAGATCCACCGAGGGTTATGGCTTATTTTCACGTTTTGGCGGACTTTTATGTATGTCTTATGACTGTTGACATGTAGAAACAGAAATCGACCACAAATAGGACATGCAGTGCACATCAGGAGGGATCTAACTAACAATTAACCAACAAATCTTTCATGTCAGAATGCAAATCATCCTCTCATATATGAGTCACGTTCGTTCACTCTTTCAAACGAATGATCAATAGTCTAGATCAGTGATGGCAAACCTGTTAGGGACCAAGTGGCCAAACTTCAACCCAAAACTTTATTGTCATCTAGTGTACTGGAAAGATGATGGATGCCCACAGGGTGCCATAGGTTCACCACCACTGATCTAAAGTTTCTAACATGTCTTGGGCCATAAATATATAGGGATAGTCCAAGCAACAGCAATAAAAAGGCACAAAGCAGCTCACCTGATGCCTGCCCATTTGGCTCTTTAATTTCCTGCAGCGCTACTTGGAACCAGTAGCAAGTCCCAAACGTCTGCTCCCTCCTTTCCATTTCATTCCTCCATGACCATATTCCAAAGTGGTCACATGGCCACCTGTGTCCCTTGGTGTTCTCATAATAGGCAAGCAACAGTGGTCGCACAGCTGACTATGAGCACAGCAGAGTACAAGCATGATAAGACAGGCCCTTCTCAGCTCATCAGTTCCCAGGAATGGAACTTCAGGATATATAAGGTACATCTTTTTCCCACGGGGATAAGGGGGAAGGAGGTTAGTGTGTGTCTGGAGAGCAATTTTAACACTCAGTGTATTCATTTACTCATTCCTTTCCTATTCAAGACATCTTGAAATCATGACCCTGATGGGAAAGTAGTATGGTAACTCCTGTCACATTAATCTATCAATAGCTCTGATCAGGGTTAGACTGGCTCACCCGAGTTAAGTCTGTTTGACTTTATTTTCTCTTTAAATCAGAGATTCAGTCTAAAATCCCTCAGAATCTCTCCACCGATTATCCAGAATTGGGATGCCCACTAGATGGAGGTTCATTGGGAAGTGGAAAACCTGGAAAAAATCTGTACTGTTTCACTCAAGTGGACACCCAGCATCAAAAGCTGTCTACCAGGCAGACACGTATGTGGTGCCATGTACACTAGGGCATTAAACTCAATGGACCATGGAAGGAGGAGTATTTTCTCAGGGCTGTATGGAACGGTTGGTCCTCGAGGCATTTTTGACTAAAGGTCTGCCTAAAGTAACAAATGAGCTGCAAGTGTATTAAACAGTATCAATGATTACAACGGTGACAACACAGCTAGTCAACAAATGGTTAAATGGACCAAAAGTAAAGAGAAACAATACAGGCAGATTTTTAAAAAATGCTTCAAATGAGTGAGTCTATTGCTTAATGAAGAGTTGCTGATCAGATGGTGAGTGAGGTTTCCCTGCAGATATGCGGGGTGGCAGGGGATCACTAGCAGCCATGCCTTTTTTTAAGATCCTCCTATAATTTATGTCATACATCTTCAGATGCTGTGCTCCTCCTCTAAAGCTAAGCTTGTCGACATGCTGAATTGTGTTTTTATTTCCCAAGAGCAGCATGGCTGAGCAAACCTCTATGTCTTAATTACCTTCTACCCGTTCCATCTGAGGGCACCTATTTTTACCCAGAGTAGCTTTCTGCTACAAGACATCAATTACCTCAACCTGAAATAGGTTCTCCGCCTCCCCCCCCCCCTCACTACACAGGCATCCTATACAGTACCAATGAATGACCTACAGGATCAGGGAGGGGGGACATGAGCCATCTTGGTGGTGTTGCATTTTTATCACTTCCATGTGTAAAGCACAGGGCCATTTCACCAACAGACATACACCACCAATATGTGAAGACTAACTTTAGGCTAAAGCTACATTCACATGTGTCTGTTTTGGTGCTCTGTTTAAATGCAAGGAGCCTGCAAAAAAGTCCTACAATGTATTCCTCTATGGGCCCATTCGCATTTCACAGCTGTGGTGCAGTGCAGTTGCACCATTCCAAGGCTACCAGACTACTGCACTAGGGGGATATCCCTGTGTGTGAAACCCTGGTGGATCGCCAATATTCTTCCACAGCGCATGTGCATGCTTCCAGCCAATCAGCATAAATTGCGTCAACTGGCCATTTATTCAGAATGAAGAGGCGGATGCCTCCATGTCCTGTCCAGACATTCAGAAAGCATGCATCAGCTGGAGGGATGCAACTACAACACCACTGCCTACGGTGCTCACACAATTACAATCTTACTGGGGCTTCCTGGGATGCTGCAGGACTGGTTCTGGGTAGCTGGTGGGGTGGCCTGTATGGTTGGTGTCCGGGCGTAGACACAGGCTACACCACCCGTTGCCCAGAACCAGCACCGCAGCATTGCGGGAAGTGGCGGTACGTGTGTGAGTGGTGGCAGCAGAAGCAATGGCAGGCAGGAATCCGTTACCCTGCCTGCACACCCGTTGCTTCACCACTGTCCAGTATACCGGGGGAAGGGTGACTACACTGGCTGTAAATCCTAGGGGAAGGGTGACTACACTGGCTGTATATCCCAGGGGAAATGTGACTACACTGGCTGTATATCCTGGGGGAAGGGTGACTACACTGGCTGTATATCCCAGGGAACGGGGGGAGGATTCTGAATCCTGCCTGTAATGGGGGGGGTTTGCACACTGCCTGTAATGGGGGGATTCTGCATATTGCCTGAAATGGAGGATGCCGCACTGCCTGTAATGGAGGACATGTCACACACTGCCTAATAAGGGGTGATTGGGGGGGGGGGGGGTTCTGCACACCGTCTGTAATGTGGTGATTGGCAAAAAGGTTATTATAAAATATGGTAATAACATTTTTTTGGCCATATCATGACCTGGTTTGCACTTGAATGCCCTTTCTCAGTTGGATCCCTTGTGCTGTTTATTCTGCAGCTGCTATGTTGCTAGGACTGAATGGGCACAGACAAGGTGAGCATATATATTTAGCCTACTTAAAGTCCAATAAATTCACACTGTAAATGCACCTATGCATCACCTTCACATATACATTTCATATGTACATCATTCATCACACTGCTATACACAATGGCTGGAGGGAAGGAGCCCAGCTGAGGGGCTGTTATTTTTAGCCAGCATGCTCTGACACCTTCCCCTCCTCTGAGTGCAACGAGCCCGCAGCTGCCTGCATCCAGCCATTATGGATTTAGAAAGCATGACGGCTCGGTGAGTCTTTTTAGCAGCACTGGCCTTGCAATAAGTGGCGCATTATCATGCAGATGTGAGCCTGTGATTGCCGCATTCACAGGAGCCCTGCCGAGGCTCACATCGCATCGCTGCTATTTTAAGACTTCTCTTTAGTGTCTTCAGGCTCTGAGCAAAACCCAAAACCCAATGAACATACTAATGTCTGGTTGCACAGAGGGGAAAAAAGGGGCAATTGCCAGATAAAGAAAAGATTCCTCTGGGTATCGCACTCGCAGTGGCAGCAGGTTTGGAAACCATTTTAGTTGTCATTTTGCCACTTAGAACAAACAGACTAAAAGGGCAATTTAGCAACAAAGAAAGCCGCAAATGGAGATATAAAGTCTACAGAACTCCTTGCCCTGCACGATCATAAAATCAAATCGAGCCAAGGTAAATGCTCTCTTAGCTTTGAGAATGCCAACTGGTGGCAAAATAACAGCAGCAATGTGTTTCTATAACTGTATTTACAAACACAGAAACACAAATATAAGCACCTGGGAAGATTTTGTTTGCTATCCTCACACTTCTGAACATACATTATGTTATCTGTACTTCTCAGTAGGTATAATATCCTAATTTCATGCAATGTTTTGACGACAATGACAAATGACAATTGTATCCAAAAATAAAAATCCTGAATTTAAAAGCACTTCGTCAGTAACGTATGTTCCTTTTGCTCCCATTTATTTTGCTATATATATTTATCACTGTAGCAACTTGTGCTGAAGTTGGTAGGGTGAGCTCTAATTGTGAAACCATTTTGTATAAGAGTAGGCTGACCCATGCTTATATAACTTGTTTTTTTAAAGTGGATCAAAACCAGTTATTCCATCACTGAAGCCTCGCCCAGCAGCAGTTTTAAGATCGCCAATTGGCCGATCTCAAAACTGGTGTATGATGATCTGCAGACAGGGAAGCGGTGGCCAGCAATCGCAGCATTACGGGATCTGCCGGTAAGAATAAGTTTATCGGCGACCCCGGGGGGGTTCATACAGCGGGTTATCCCGCTATAGGATACCCCAGGAGCAGGTTAGCAGCCGGCCCCATTGGTTTTTCGTCCGCTTTAACCTTGATACTTGTTAGATTAAAAATAACCTTGAAATTGTTTATAACAATTTTTTTTCTGCTTATCTTTAGTTTTTAGATGAAGTCCTGATGGCACAACCTAGGAGGTTCTTGGCATCTGGCCAACCTTGGATGTGCCTGTTGTTGTGCAAACCTAAGGAATGCCGCATGTCCATAGAATATTTACTGCAACTGCATGATTTTGCCATGTGGGCTGGTTCTTTAAAGCAAACCCGTAAAAAACGCGTAATACCCAACCTATTTACAGAATAAACCAAGTTGCTGGCGCACTTACTAGTTTTGCGTGGGTGCCAGGTCAGCGGTGGCTCTGCTGCGAATCCAATCTGTACAAATGACCAGCACTCTGTTATATAATTCCACCAAGTGTATCATAGAAAGACAAATGTGGTATGAAACATCCATCACAAAGTGTCCAAAGTCCATATTAGGTCAAATGGAATTCCAACGTTTCGGGGGAGCAGCGCCCTTCATCAGGGACAGACACCCAACATATTTAGAGATGCCCAGAATTAGAGAACCTTTTTATTGAGAACCTGGATTAAGATGGAACATCTTGAGAGCAAGTAGATTTTACACCACAGAGCATCTCAATTTGTATTTAAGGTTTTGGTACGGTTTGAAGAGATATAAAAGCTGCATGTTGGGGGCGGGAAAAATGGGTTGTCTTATCTTTGTAAGAAACCATTG
This sequence comes from Gastrophryne carolinensis, assembly GCA_027917425.1. Classification (NCBI taxonomy): domain Eukaryota; kingdom Metazoa; phylum Chordata; class Amphibia; order Anura; family Microhylidae; genus Gastrophryne; species Gastrophryne carolinensis. Next base: position 441,479,227 of record CM051235.1, read on the forward strand.
GGGAGAAGCTGATTCCTGGGTGTGAGCAAAGGGCTCTCCAACTAATGAAAAAGCTTGGAAGCATAATCCCAAGGTTGTGGACGAGCAGGTAGCGAATGCTGTTAAATTAATTATCTTGGTACTGAATTATCTAGTATATGTTTCTATAATAATTTAATTTGCTTTTATTCGATTAATTGCATTGTTTTATCATTTAACCCACCAGCCGCTTTCCCCAAGTCACGTGGACATTTATAAAGAGGACAGTATAAGAAGCCCACCAAATTATTACTAAGCAGTAGGGATAGTTTGGCTATGTATCACACACTATGTATCCAGGACAGCTTGGCAGCCAAAAAATGACTACAGGTTTCAAGAGTCATTAAAAAATGGATGTTAAGACCAAATTCATCAGGCTATTATTTACTTTTTTTTTTTAGGACATTTGGTAAAACGTTTTCTATACCTTATATCACTACTTGGTTGCATTTTTAGGAACACCACACAAATGTGGGGGGAGGGGCTTCTGCTATTGTAGGCAATTTAGTGCAGTAGGTAGCCATTGCAATTTGATGCACTTCTGCGAACCACAATTAAAAACACAGGGTGGCTATTTTCCTCTGAGCAGGGGCGGACTGATCCCAGTGAGCCTCCATGATCTGGGGCAGGCTGGGTTATTTTCTACCTGCTTATCTGTCTGCTTACTCTCTGCCCCCAATCACCAGTGTAACCCCCCCAGCTATGTTATAGCCTCAGCATCGTGACTTTGGGAGGCCTTATTCACATTTTCACAGTATCTTCGCCTACAATACTAAAACTTGAGCACCATTATATTAAAGTGGATCAAACCCCTGGTACGCCCTTTTTTACCTACCTCACTGGTGATCTCATGGCGCATGCACAGGCTCTCCTCATGGCCTATAGTTTCAGACTCCAAGTACATACATAGCACAGATTCGTTTCAGCAATGGCCAATAAAGGAGGGGAGGTAAGTAAGTGCATGATCCAAAATGAATATTTTTAACATTATCCTGGGAATCTTTTGATCCAAGGCTCTGCTCAGACTGCCTCGGGGTCAGACAAAATTGGCTAGTATAACCCTAAAGTCACATTTTATTACTGGAGGGTTTATGAACTAAGCAGCAGTGCGGAATCAAGAGAAGAGATATGCAACTCTGAATTCTAATAACAGAAGCCAAAACCCCATCATTTACCTACTTTCATGATTCCTCATTGTGGCCACCGTATCGTGACCCTGTGCAACAGCGAGTGACCTGTGGGATTTGTAAGGAATATGAATGCATAGCACTGTGCAAGCCCGCTACACAAACCTCACTGGCAACCAGCAGTCATGGGTGCCATGATACTGTGTGGGAACATAGAAGTATTTGAGTACCATGGTTTGGGCTTGAAGTGTCGCTATCAATTATTGGGATTCTCCTTGCTGCCTGGTTTAGAGAGCCTTCAGTTTTGACCTGAGGGCCCTTGTGAAGCAATCTAAACCAAGTGGGTTATCATCTGCACTGTACTAAGCGGGGGAGCATCCAGATTGCCAGTGTCCCTCCTTCCAGCACACAAACCCATGTGAAAAGATTGTTTACCAGCATGGTCTTCACCAGGCTAAATCTGGTATTCATATGGTCAGTATTCCTTCCACGGTCAGAGTAGCAGAAGAGAACACCAGACCAGGAGACGCTAGTCTAGGTTTGCACCAGAGGAGCGATGTTCATAAACATATGGCGTGTATGCACAGGGGCCCTAGTAATTAGAATGCTCCACACCTGCCGCCAATACCCATTTAATTATAAATGGGTGTTGGTCCGCTTTAGGGGTTTTTGCTTTTGAAAGTTGAACCATAAAAACAAAATAACAAGGAATTTCCAATGTCAGGCCTGCCTAAACCAAATAGTAAATACAAATTTGCCTAAGTCATTTCGAACCATCTTGCCTGGAGCAAAGTCATAAAACCAATTATAAAGGATCTGCACTGATTTATGAGCAGCGAGATCCTCTTCTGTAAAGCTGTGTAATGGTAATTACAGCATTATGGAAATTGTCAGCGCTCCAGACAACACAAGGAGCCCTGACAACCGCACAAGAGAAAAACAACTTGGGCAAGTAATCAGTGTCGGTGACGATAATGACATAACATAGATCTCCCTGACATTCATCAGGGCGACCATGCAGCAAATGAAGCGGTTGTCAACCGCTGGCTATTCTTAACGTGCACACGGAGCCCAATCAAATCTACAGGGAAGCCAATGGGCTGCTTGTCACAGAGCAAGTTGGCCAAGGGAAGTCACCAGACAGAGCAATCATCTGAAGGATGCTCATTTTCGTCTTGATTAATAGTCTTCACACATGGTTTAGTGGCGAGATCCGGCTTCACCCATGTTTCCAAACACAGCAAATGTGCTGAAACTATTACACTGTAATTTATGTATGCGCTCAAATTATGGAGCTCCTCAAAGGCTGTAGATGCATCAGTCTTGCATGGAGGTCTAGACAAAGTATACTGGTCTAGCTAATGCATAGAGGTCAGCCTTATTTAAGAAGATCTACACTGTAACTAAGGCATGATTCCCGCATTTGCGCAGCTATTTAGATCACCACACAAAAGTAACTCATAGCACCTGTGTAAAACAGACGTTAGTCATCTTTCTCACGAAGGGGTATGACCACTTTGATGCATAGGAAATCTCCACCCCAGCCCATCAGTTTGCAAAACACATATGATCCTGACAAGGACTCCATGAGACAGGGCAGTGTTTTAAGCACTTCCATTTACAATCAATGTGGCTTACTGGAGAGGAGGCCAGTTTGCTTGTTGTGGAAACAGTGTTCCTACTTGTGCTGGGTTGAGACCTAGCTTAATGATTTAGAAGAGGTAGGGGAGTAGGATGGCTAATGAAAAGACATTTCCTGGACTATAAAGAGATATAAGCATGGCTGATATCAGAGACTTCTATTGAATAATAAAGGGTAAGACACCAGGAGTGATAAAGAAAGGAGTGGGAATGGCTTAGGAAGAGGGCCTTGACATACAAGGGCCGAACAGTAGGTTTATGCACAACTGCAAGCCTCTGGAGGATCTTAAACTTAGAGGTCCGTGGGAATCCAGAGGCACCAGCAACTTCAAATACCTGTTGGCTGCTTGTATGGCATTTTAGCAGCTGCTCTGGCCGAGACCCCTGCATACAGAGCCCACATGTTCCATGGTAATATGCCCCTGCTTCAGGGATGTAGCCATGTTCTTTCGCCAGGAATGCAGTGCCGCAATTGGCCACCAGCACTCACATCTTTGGGGCTTTCCGGTGGCCGTAACAACCCCGGTGGCCGTAACAGTCCGGTGGACTCACCAACCACGTGAGTGACGGGTGGCCAATCGCGGTGCTGCATTGGAACTGCAGCATTCTGGATGCCCCCCCAAGCCTTTCTTTGCCAGTGCCAAAACCCATGCCTGCACGGGTGTTGGTCCGCTTTAATTAGTCTTCCAATATTTGGGATCACCTGGCACACATAATATAAAAGGTGTTAGAGATTGATTTCAAACATCCAAAATAGCCCTGAGACCATCCATGAGGATAATTGGAAAACCCCAAAATTATTTCTATATGCAAATCCAATTAGCATAATTTTCTGGAATAAAGTGTGATTTTCACAAAGGTTCTGTATTATTGATCGCACCACACTTTGGCCCTGAGATCAGTCATAATCACCTCTTCCTGGCGAAGTCTCTGCACTTGGGGACCAAAAGTAGAAGCCATTATAAATGCGTGGACTTTGACTTCTAGTGCACAGAGACCCAGCAAAAAGGAGGTATGGATATTTGAGAGCTGTGGGATTGAGAAGGTTTTTATGCTAAAGCAGACCTACACCTAGACTTTAGGAAAACATTGCTTTGATCATTGTTGAAATCTACCAAAATACATAAATGAAGGGAAATAGACTTGCTGGATCTTTCTTGAAAATGTTTAGTTAGTTATCTTTCTCATATCATAATTTATTACATTTGGAGGACTAGTAAAGGGCCTACTTGCTTTAATTCAGTACGATAGATATACCTTGACCTGGATGAATAAAAACATTTATACACAAAAAAAATATAAGCGTTCACCACATGTTTCTCTCCATCTTTCTCAATCTATCCTGTGGCCTTCATTCACAATCTCAGCCAGCAGCACCGTGAGATCTGCCAGACAGGCATGCCTAGGAAATTAGCTGATTAGGTTGAAATGGGTAAAAGGGGGGGGGGGGGGGGGGTGAGCACACTACATTGGATTTTAATGAAAATAGGCATATTTGCAACATGTGAACTTTAAGGAGGCACCTAAAACTGTGCTGATCACCTGGCTCCAGTGATGAGAAATAAGAGTCCTCTGTCTCATAAATGTTCAGGTTCTACTGAAAGACAACTTCAATTGTTGTGGAACTTGGCACAAGAAATATTAATAGCAAAGATGGTGATGTCACCATCTATAGCAGACCTGGGCAATGTACGGCCCGCGGGCCGTATACGGCCCTTTGCTAGGCTCTTACCGGCCCGGGCTGAGCTGGCCAGTAAGAGACGCAGAGGAAGGGAAAACATGCCAGACTCGACGAGCCGAGTGGCCGATCGGCTGCTGCTTAACTTAGGTGATCGCTTGTGTACAGTGTGAGAGGCTTAGGTTAAGCAGCAGCTGATCGGCCGCTCGGCTCGTCGGGTCTGGCACATTCTCCCTTCCTCTGAGGAAGCCAGACCCGATGAGCAGGTGATAGAGACCTGGGGACTTTGAAAGGGCAGAGTAGGAGCTCCAGAGCATCAGTAAGTCTGCTCAGAAAGATTATGTCGTTTGCTTGTGTTTTCCCTTCCTGCCTGCTGTCTCTTTTTCACCATGTACCTGTCCACCATGCTGTCACCATGTCCCCTTCCTGCTGTCCACCATGCTCTCACCATGCCCCCTTCCTGCTGTCCACCATGCTCTCACCATGTCCCCTTCTTGCTGTCCACATGCTCTCACCATGTCCCCTTCCTGCTGTCCACCATGCTCTCACCATGCCCCCTTCTTGCTGTCCACATGCTCTCACCATGCCCCCTTCCTGCTGTCCACCATGCTCTCACCATGCCCCCTTCCTGCTGTCCACCATGCTCTCACCATGCCCCCTTCCTGCTGTCCACATGCTCTCACCATGCCCCCTTCCTGCTGTCCACATGCTCTCACCATGCCCCCTTCTTGCTGTCCACATGCTCTCACCATGCCCCCTTCCTGCTGTCCACATGCTCTCACCATGTCCCCTTCCTGCTGTCCACATGCTCTCACCATGCCCCCTTCCTGCTGTCCACATGCTCTCACCATGTCCCCTTCTTGCTGTCCACATGCTCTCACCATGCCCCCTTCCTGCTGTCCACATGCTCTCACCATGCCCCCTTCCTGCTGTCCACATGCTCTCACCATGCCCCCTTCCTGCTGCCCACCGTGCTCTCACCATGCCCCCTTCCTGAAGTCCACCATGCTCTCACCATGTCCCCTTCCTGCTGTCCACCATGCTCTCACCATGCCCCCTTCCTGCTGTCCACCATGCTCTCACCATGTCCCCTTCCTGCTGTCCACCATGCTCTCACCATGCCCCCTTCCTGCTGTCCACATGCTCCCACCATGCCCCCTTCCTGCTGTCCACATGCTCTCACCATGCCCCCTTCCTGCTGTCCACATGCTCTCACCATGCCCCCTTCCTGCTGTCCACCATGCTCTCACCATGCCCCCTTCCTGCTGTCCACATGCTCTCACCATGCCCCCTTCCTGCTGCCCACCGTGCTCTCACCATGCCCCCTTCCTGAAGTCCACCATGCTCTCACCATGTCCCCTTCCTGCTGTCCACCATGCTCTCACCATGCCCCCTTCCTGCTGTCCACCATGCTCTCACCATGTCCCCTTCCTGCTGTCCACATGCTCTCACCATGTCCCCTTCCTGCTGTCCACATGCTCTCACCATGCCCCCTTCCTGCTGTCCACCATGCTCTCACCATGCCCCCTTCCTGCTGTCCACATGCTCTCACCATGTCCCCTTCCTGCTGTCCACCATGCTCTCACCATGTCCCCTTCCTGCTGTCCACCATGCTCTCACCATGCCCCCTTCCTGCTGTCCACATGCTCCCACCATGCCCCCTTCCTGCTGTCCACATGCTCTCACCATGCCCCCTTCCTGCTGTCCACATGCTCTCACCATGCCCCCTTCCTGCTGTCCACCATGCTCTCACCATGCCCCCTTCCTGCTGTCCACATGCTCTCACCATGCCCCCTTCCTGCTGCCCACCGTGCTCTCACCATGCCCCCTTCCTGAAGTCCACCATGCTCTCACCATGTCCCCTTCCTGCTGTCCACCATGCTCTCACCATGCCCCCTTCCTGCTGTCCACCATGCTCTCACCATGTCCCCTTCCTGCTGTCCACATGCTCTCACCATGTCCCCTTCCTGCTGTCCACATGCTCTCACCATGTCCCCTTCCTGCTGCCCACATGCTCTCCCCATGCCCCCTTCCTGCTGTCCACATGCTCTCACCATGCCCCCTTCCTGCTGTCCACATGCTCTCACCATGCCCCCTTCCATGCTCTCACCATGTCCCCTTCCTGCTGTCCACCATGCTCTCACCATGCCCCCTTCCTGCTGCCCACCATGCTCTCACCATGTCCCCTTCCTGCTGTCCACCATGCTCTCAGCATGCCCCCTTCCTGCTGTCCACCATGCTCTCACCATGCCCCCTTCCTGCTGCCCACCATGCTCTCAGCATGCCCCCTTCCTGCTGTCCACATGCTCTCACCATGCCCCCTTCCATGCTCTCACCATGTCCCCTTCCTGCGGTCCACCATGCTCTCACCATGCCCCCTTCCTGCTGTCCACCATGCTCTCACCATGTCCCCTTCCTGCTGTCCACCATGCTCTCACCATGCCCCCTTCCTGCTGTCCACCATGCTCTCACCATGCCCCCTTCCTGCTGTCCACCATGCTCTCACCATGTCCCCTTCCTGCTGTCCACCATGCTCTCACCATGTCCCCTTCCTGCTGTCCACCATGCTCTCACCATGCCCCCTTCCTGCTGTCCACCATGCTCTCACCATGCCCTCTTCCTGCTGCCCACCATGCTCTCACCATGCCCCCTTCCTGCTGTCCACCATGCTCTCACCATGCCCCCTTCCTGCTGTCCACCATGCTCTCACCATGCCCTCTTCCTGCTGCCCACCATGCTCTCACCATGCCCCCTTCCTGCTGCCCACCATTCTTACACTTTGCCCCAGCTGATATGAGCTCTCCTTCCAGACTGCCAGAAGCCAAGGGCTTCTCTGATTGGCTGGGAAATTATCACATCAGAACGTTTGAAGTGGACCAAAACCCTGCTTTATCAGCCTGGGAATCTTATAGATCCCCTCCCCGCGGGGCATCCAAAATCGGGATGCCCCGCTGTGTGAAACCCCCAGGTCGCCCATAAACTCACCTTCTTTCCCAGTTCAACGGCGCATGCACGAGCTGCGGCCGCATGCCCGCTATCCCTCTAGCAGGGCGCGTGCCTGTGTCAGCCATTTGAGAATGGCCAGCGCGGGCGCGCTCCCTGTTAGAGGGAAGCTCGAGATGCAGCCGCCAGCGCACTCAGAGCCGCTGAGCTTAGACGTCGCTTAGACGCCCATAGCTCAGCGGCCCTCCACAATATTTTTAGTTTCTCATGTGGCCCCATGGAAAAAATAATTGCCCACCCCTGATCTATAGCAATCAGGCTTAGCGCCTCTGAGGGATGAAGCTAAGCTTCTATGTCCCCAACCTTTATCCTTTCAGCAAAACTTGAACTTTGAATATTCATAATGTTAATCAGAGTCGGCTCTGCACGTACCAGTTTCAGTTTCCTCTATGTTGGTGCTGGTGAACACAGAATGTTTAAGAACAAGCCAGACAAGTTATGGGCTAAAGAAAACGATGAATTCGCTCAGGGTTTCAGGATTTACTTGTTTAACTGTAGATTTTGCCACTCCTAATATTGTAGCAATTTCTCGGTTGGGTATTTTCTGTTTTCGCAGCTTAAGGATGGCTTGCTTCAACTGCATGGGGAAAACACCTGCATGTTTTCTTTGCCGCAAATTCTTCCAAATGCAAGCATCACAATTCAGATCAACTCCAGGCCCTTTAACTGCTTAACTGAGAATGACATAACAAAGGAATAGCATACACTTGCCCATGAAACAGTCTTCGATTCAAATGTCCAATTACTTTTGATCCCTTTAAAAACAGGGTGGTACATGTTAAGGAGCCGACATCCCTTAATGTGGATACCCTCAAATGGAAGCTGAAAGTCTGGACTTTATGCCCATGTCCATTATATAACTATAACTTAAATGTGTTTCTGTAAACAGTTAAAAAAAATTGTGTCAGTGTCCAAATATTTATGGACCTAACTGTAAATATATTTTTATTCGAGAGTGGAAAAAAAAAAAACAATTCTGTGAAACTCACCTGTAGAATTGTTCTTTCTGGGGATACATTCCAGACCCTTCTTACACTTGGGATTACTTCCTTGCCCGAAAGGTGTGACTGCAAGACAAAAAAGGTGTGGCCAACATAAACCAGAGGCAGGCCGGGAGGCCCCCTTATAGGAGACAATGTTACCTCACACCGAACTCTGCTTGAATTCTCTCAAAATATACTTTTTTTTAAATTCTCTTTTAATGCCAATGAAATAATAAATGGACTAAACACCATCAAAAAAGCATCCAAAGATAGATCATGATTCATGACCCAAAAAGGGTGGGCCGGAGGGTCTGGAATGGATCCCCAGAAAAACCAATTCTACAGGTGATTTTCACAAAAATACCATTTTGTGAGTACTCACCTGAAAAATGGATATTGTTGGTGTGCCACACACCCCGCTTCACTTCTTAAATATTCATCCATTAATGGGTTAATCCACCGCCAGGTGACGTAGTGCAGAGAGGAAGTCTTGTAACGAGCCCCCTTCCGGCCTATATATACCTGGTACCTCCCTTCAATCACCAGTATATTTAAAAAGCAGAAAGACAAGGTACCAGTATTCCACCGGTAACCTCAAAAATCAATTTTGATATAAATAAAAAAGGGTTTCACCATATAAATGCTTCGGTAATACCGAAAAGGGTGGGGGTGAAGCGGGGTGTGTGGCACACCAACAATATCCATTTTTCAGATGAGTACTCACAAAATGGTATTATTCTTGGTGTGCCACACACCCCGCTTCACTTCTTAAATATTCATCCATTAATGGGACATCCAAAAGCAGTGTCCACAAGGGAAGGGCATCTCAAGGCCAGGTGAAGCATAACTTAAATGACTGCAGTCTGCAGAACCTTGCGGCCAAAAACAGCCTCCGCTGAGGCCCCCACATCAACTTTGTAAAACTTAGAAAAAGTGTGAACAGAAGACCAAGTGGCGGCCTTAAAAACCTGTTCAACAGAAGCTTGGTGCTGAAATGCCCAAGACGCCCCAACAGCACGAGTGGAATGAGCAGTGATACGAAAAGGGGGAACTCTTCCCTTAGCCGAATAGGCCGCGGTAACGGCCTGACGTATCCACTTGCTAATGGCAGATTTGGCTGGTGCCAAACCCTTCTTAGGCCCATGGGGCACAACAAAAAAGGAATCCATCCTACGAAAAGGAGACGTGATAATCAAGTAGTACTTAACACAGCGTACTACATCCAAACAATGCAAAACCCTCTCTTTGTCATTCTTAGGATTAGGACACAAGGAGGGAAGAACAATATCTTGGTTCAAATGAAAAGCAGAAACAACCTTAGGAAGAAAGTCTGGCTTGAACCGAAAGACCACTTTATCCTGATGCCTCTCAAAGTAAGGCGCCTGGATAGTTAAGGCCGCCAACTCTGAGACACGCCGGACAGAAGTGATAGCTACCAAGAAGACAATCTTCTGAGTCAGGGTAGACAAAGCAATATCTTGCAAAGGCTCAAAAGGAGGAGCCTGAAGAGCAGAAAGAACCAAATTCAAATCCCAAACAGGGAGTAATGGTTTCCTGGGAGGCCGCACATGCGTAACCACCTGGAAAAAAGTTTTAACTAAAGGTTTAAGCGCAACACGCTTGTGAAAAAAGATAGATAAGGCAGAGACCTGCCCTTTCAACGTACTTAGCTGGAGACCAGAGTCCAGCCCTGATTGTAAAAACTCCAGAACCCTGGAGACCGAAAAGACCCTACAAGGAAAAGATCTTATCTCACACCAAGCGATATAGGCTTTCCAAGTCCTATAGTAGGTGATGGAAGAAGACCTCTTCCGGGCACTGACCAGAGTCCTAATGACAGAATCAGAAAGACCCTCTTCCTTCAGGATGGAGGTTTCAGCAGCCAGGCCATCAAACCCAGCGCTGGTAAATTGGGGCAACACAATTGTCCCTGAGTGAGCAGACCGGGCCGAAGAGGCATGGGCATCGGAGGAAACAGGTATAGAAATCCCAGAGCTCCCAGGTTCAGGGACATGGCGTCCACTGCCAGAGCCAGAGGATCCTGGGAGAGCGACACGAAGTTCGGGAGCCTGTGATAGTGATGAGGGGCCAACAGGTCCACCTTCGGGGCCTCTCATTGGGGACACAGTGAGCGAACCACCTGAGGATGGAGAGCCTATTCTTCCAGACGGGGAGAGCCCTTGCTCAACCGGCCTGCTACCTGTTTCATCACCTCTGGAATGTAAACCGCCGAGAGACAGGGAACATGGAACACTGCCCAGGTCCGGATCAGGGACACTTCTCTGAGAGTACTCAGACTGCGCGTCCTTCCCTGAAGACCGACGTAAGCAACCGCTGATCGATTGTCTGAACACATCTGGACCAGAAGGCCCAGAACGCACTGAGTCAGGAGAGCAAGCACCTGACGGATGGTTCTCAGATTCAGAATATTGATGGGTGAGTGGGGCCTTTAAGGTCTCCACTGCCCCTGAAACCGCAGCTCCTTCCAGAATCTGCCCCATCCCGACAGACTGGCGTCCGTGGTGACAATTTTCCAAAGGGGGGTCAGGAAAGGCCTGCCCTACACAAGATTGGTCGAGACCAACCACCACAGGAGGGACTGCCGTACACGGGAGGACAACTGGAAGGACTGATCCAGCGACTGAGGTTGCTGGTCCTAACACGCTAACAGAAATAGCTGAAGCGTTCTCGTGTGAATTTGGGCAAAAGAAAGACACACTCCGTTTTGATGAGAGTTCAGGCCGGGATGAACCGACCCATGAACGGACCGTGAAGGAGGGTGAGACTCGAATTCCAGGTCGTAACCGGGCGACACTACCTCCTGGATCCATCTGCCTGGAACCACTTGGTTCCAATGGTAGAAGTGTCGCAATAGTCCCCCCACCCGCACGGGTGAGGGCAGCCCCTCATTGCTGAGTGAGCTTATTAGCAGGTTTGGGCTTGGTGCCCCAGGACTGAGTGGGCCGGCCACGGCCCCTCCCACGAGTCCAACCTGCGCCACTGGTAGCGGGAAAGGAAGCACCCCTGCCCGCTCTGAATCCTCGAAAGGAAGGCCTACCGGAACTTGCCCCCCTAAAGGGACCACGAGGCCTCTTGCGTTGTGGCATCTTACCACCCTTTGCGACTGAATCAATCTTCTCCCCGAACAGACGCAACCCCAAAAAGGGGAGGGCTGTGAGCACCTTTTTGGAAGCCGTGTCCGCTGACCACTGACGCAGCCATACTGACCTGCGAATAGCCACCAGCATAGCTGCTGCCTTGCTACTCATAGTCAGCGCATCGTCCTGAGCGGCCAGGACATAAGCCACAAAAGATTCACACTGCTTAAGCGCAGTGAACTGTCTGCAAGCGGGATTAAGATCCTCATATAGCCCCTGAATTAAGGACTTAATTGCCAATAGAAGAAGGGCTGAAGCACATACCGGGCGCAATGCTGACCCGGAATAGATAAAACCATGTCAAGCGTATTGGTCAATCCGACGATCTTCCCCATCTTTAGGGACAGTGGTCTCAGCAGACTGTACCATAGCCGAGCTGGAGAGCCCTAGTACAGGGGTATCGACGTCAGGAGGGACAGACCAAAGCTTCACCAATTCTGGTGGAAAAGGATAACGCTTTTCCCAACTGGAAGGAATTCCAGATAACCGCGTGGGATGTTCCCATTCCTTAAGAACCACCCTCTCAAAGTGGTGTTGTCTGGGAAAAACCAAACGCAGCTGAGGCTCTTTAAACAACTGACCCATATGGCGGGGCGGCCGCCTCAGGCGTATCTAAACTCAAAATTTTAAACATTTGAGCCAGAATAGAGGGGGTGTCAAAAACAACCCCCTCTGACCAATCGCCAATCTCATCAGCCACAAGCTGACCTGTCGGCTCATCTGACTCCGACGGGAATTCATCCTCGTCCGGGGATCCATCGGACCATTCCACAGGTTCACAAAACTCGTCCTGTGGAGCCGAAGGTACCGGAGTCAGGTGCCTTCGTTTTGCAGCGGCCTTTAACGCTGCTTTAACTGGCATTACTTTCCGGGGGCTGGGCTGTGCTGCCGCCTCGGAATGCGAATCCCCACTTTTGACAGTGTCATGCGGGGTCCGGAACAGGGAGGGAGAGGTAGGAGATGATGAAGGATGCGATGGACCCGCAGCCGAAGCAACGGACTGGCGCGCAATAGTCTGTTTTGCACAAGGGATGCAAATAAAGACATCATCAGCTGGGAGTGGAACCCCACAACCTACGCACCCCCCGAACGGCTCAGCAGAACCGTTTCCGGAAATTACGGAAGCCTCCATATGGTGATTTATGGTATTCGCAATACTTGGGACTTTTAAGGCATAAGCCAACCCGGGATGCCCCTTTATTAGTAATGTCCCGGAAGGGAGGATTTTTTTATTTTTTTTTCTAAATATTTTTTTTTTTTTTTTAAGTTAAGGTCCCCTTTAATAAACTATATATATATATATTTATATATAGTCTATGTATATATACATTAAATAGATATCCCAATAATAAGCCAGGCACATAGAGCCAGAGGGCAACCATAAGCAGGGATCCCAGGATCTGCAAGGAAAAGAAAAACCATCAGATCCTCACATGTGTATAAAAAAAAAAGAAAACATATAAGCATGGCACCAAAGTGCCTTTAAATAAGAGCCAAATCACGCCCCCCTAATAAAAGGTGACTCCCCACTATATTACTGCAAGGAAATGCATTCCCCACTTAACGGCCCCAACGGGTGGGGCCGCTTACCTGGTCAGCGAAGGCAGCAGCCGGAGCAAGACTGCAGCCAGCAGCCAGCACGGAAGACTAAGTGCGGCCGCGCGCCCACGCGACTTCCTGCTATTGAAAGGAAGTAAACGCTGGGCCCGCCGCAAGACGCCGTATGACGTCGGCGCCGCGACCCCGCGTGAGCGGGACCCGCCCCCCCCCACGCCAATCAGCTGGAAATCACTCTCAGATGGGCCACTACACGTGCGCCCAGGCGGCGGAGGGGGGAGGATAAAGACCGCATGGCACAGCCTAAAGAATAAATAAAATGCCAGGCGGGGAAGAGGGGAGAGGGGAGGGGGCCACAAAGCAACAGTCTGCCAAAAAGTGGCCAGTCCCTACCCAGCGCAGCCTGCCCTTCAAGCAGACCAAAACAAAAAGTATACACATGCTGAATAACAGTGAATGCATAATAATGAACACACACACATGTTGAAATGAAGTGATACAAGTGAAACACACATACTTAAAGCACACCCTCACACCCCCCCCCCCCCATAGTGAAGGGAGAAGGGACCGTAATGGGAGAGAAAGGGGCTACGGGGACCCTCGGGACAGGGGCATCCCATTTCCGGATCACCATGCCGGATAGCCTCATTGCCCCACGCATGAGGTCGAGCGGTAGGAGATAAGCTCCTAGGCACTTAAAGTGCCATCTACCTTTTGCCCGGTGAGCAGCCTAGGCTGGGAGGCTTCCATTCCACCATAAAGGTATACAAACTCAAACCGGGCAGAAATAGACCAAAAGGGGGGTGGCGGGGTAAGAATACCCCAGCCTACCTGTAAGCAGGAGACTTCCATCTTCTGACTTGTCAGCAAGCAGAGAGAAAAAATACTGGCGATTGAAGGGAGGTACCAGGTATATATAGGCCGGAAGGGGGCTCGTTACAAGACTTCCTCTCTGCACTACGTCACCTGGCGGTGGATTAACCCATTAATGGATGAATATTTAAGAATTGAAGCGGGGTGTGTGGCACACCAAGAATATTGTGTTTTTTCTTCCGATCCATTCCAGACCCTCCTTACACTTGGGATCTCCAAAAGCAGTGCCATCTATGGGCGGGATCCCCAGCGTGGAACAGCAGGTAGTTTATTTCACTACCGCCTGAAGAACCTTTCGACCAACCACAGCGTCAGCTGAGGCCCTAACATCTACCTTGTAAAATTGGTAAATGTATGAACCGAAGACCAGGTGGCAGCTTTACAAATCTGTTCCATCGAGGCCTGATGCTGAAAGGCCCAGGAAGCACCAATGGCCCTAGTGGAAAGAGCTGTGACCCAAACAAGGGGCTCCTTCCCCTTGGCAGAATAGACTCTTACCACTGTCTGTCTAATCCATCGACTGATGGTAGACTTAGCTGGTGGAAGACCTTTCCGTGGACCCTCAGGTATGACCTAAGAAGTCCAAACTATGGAAAGATTGTGTAGTGAGATAATACCTTAGTGCTCTCACATCCAAACAGTGAAGAACACCCCTTCCTTATTAGACACTGGAGCAGGACATAAGGAAGGCAAAAACCATCTCTTCATTAAATGACAAGATATCTTTAGGAAGAAAATCCTAAAACACTCAAATAACGAGGCTTAGTGATTAGGTTATTGCCACTAAGAGAAAACCATAAGTGCTCTTAGACTTAATTACGCATCTACCGTGGTTCAAAAAAAAGGGGGCCCTGAAAAAACAAGTTCAGGTCCCAAGCCGGCAGAAGTGGATTAAGAGGAGGCCGCACATGAGCGACTCCTTGTAAAACAAGTTCTGATAAAATCATTCTCAGCTATGGGTTTCTGAAAGAAGAGAGATAGATATTTGTCCTCAATTGAAGACCTTCATCAAGACTTCTGCAAAAAATCTATATATTCTACAAGCGAACCCCTGGATTCGCACCAAGCTATAAATGCTTGTCAGACTCTATAGTAGATCACTGATAAAGATTTCTTCCTGGCCTGAATCATAGATGATTCTGACAGAAAATAACCCTTTCTTCCAAGACAAAAGGATTCAATAGCCAGGCCTTCCAACCCAGAACCTGTGATTTGGGATGCCTTAGAGGCCCCTGTGTGAGAAGATCTGGATCGTCGCCTCCACAAGTTGCCCTGTGACATCCTTACTATGTCTGAGAACCAGCTTCTTCTGGTCACCGAAAAGCCACCAAAATGGTTGGGACTCCCTTGTGAGCTAAACCTTTTTTAGTACTTGACCCAGGAGTGAAATCGGAGGGAAATGCATAAAGAAGCTTGAATGCTGACCACTGAAGAGTCAGGACATCTGTTGCTATTGTTAGAGGATCCCTGGGCTGAGACAAACTTCGTACCTTCTGACTGAGCTGTGATGCAAGAGATCTACGTCTGGGATTCCCCAGCACCTGCATACGGATTAAAAAAAACCCTGGCTAAGAAACCATTACCTCTGATGCAGGACCATTCTGCTGAGATGATCCACTCCAGGTATGTGTACCACCAAAAGACAAGTAAAAAACCCAGCTCACTTCCATCAGGGCTTTACTGCTTCTGATGACCTCATGGTGGTTGATATATACCATCGCCGTCCAACTGTTTGAATCTGGACGGGATGCCCCATCAGATGGGGATGTCCAATGTCTGAATACAATAGAATACCTCTCAGTTACAGGATCTTTATGGAGATTCTGCTCTCCTTCGGACTCCACTGTCCCTGGATCCTTTGTGATTCCATGACACTCCCCCAACCAGATAGACTGGCATCCATGGTGATGATCTTCCACTGTACTGGAAGGAAGGATTTGCCAGTCTGAAGAGGCTGAGGACCAGGCTAGAGACTGCCTTGCTGACAGTGTCATGCAAAAATACAATTCTGTGATTACTCACCTGTAGAATTGTTATTACGAGTATACAGTACGTCCTGCTCCAGATAAGATTCTTTATGTCTGGGTATTACTCCGCCAGATGGCGCTGGACTGCAGAGACCACGAAATTGGCTCCTCCCGGCCCCTCAAATACCCAGGACCTCCCACAAATTCCCAGTATTGAAAAGCAGTTAACAATAAGCCGGGAGAATCATAACATAACCAACTAGTAACTATCAACAATGATAACAATCACCATACAGGGGATTCCAAGGATAAGGAAACCAAGGGTGAGGTGGAGCAGGACGTACTGTATACTCATAATAATTCTACAGGTGAGTAATCACAGAATTGTATTATTCTTTATATACAGCACGTCCTGCTCCAGATAAGATTCTTTACGTCTGGGACATCCAATAGCAGTGTCCATAAAGTAGGGTGGGATCCCCAAAGGTAACAGCAGACAGGTCAGACCACTGCCGCCTGCAGAACCTTGCAGCCAAAAGCAGCATCAGCTGAGGCCCTAACATCAACCTTGTAAAACTTGGAAAAGGTATGAACAGAAGACCAAGTAGCGGCCTTGCAAACTTGTTCAACAGAAGCCTGGTGCTGAAAAGCCCAAGAGGCACCAATAGCACGAGTAGAATGAGCAGTAAGGCGGAAGGGAGGATTCTTCCCCTTAGCAGTGTAGGCCTGAATCACAGCCTGACGGATCCATTTGCTGATAGTAGATTTAGCAGGAGCCAAACCCTTCCTAGGACCAGAAGGGACCACAAAAAGAGCATCAGTTTTTCTGAAAGGTGCAGTAGCCACCAGATAGTACTTCAGATTCCTAACCACATCCAAGGAATGCAAAACCCTCTCCTTAGCGTTACTAGGATTAGGGCACAAGGAAGGTAAAACAATGTCCTGATCCAGATGAAAGGCAGACACAACCTTAGGCAGAAAATCTGGCTTGAAGCGAAACACCACCTTGTCCTGGTGTCTCTCAAAGTAGGGGGGCTGGATGGAAAGCGCCGCCAACTCAGAAACACGCCTAACAGAGGTGATAGCCACCAAAAAGACAACCTTGAGAGTAAGAATGGCCAAAGCAGCCTCCTGCACAGGTTCAAAGGGAGCACCCTGCAAGGCAGACAGGACCAATTCAAATCCCTGAGAGGCAACATAGGCTTACGTGGAGGACGCACATGAGTAACCTCCTGGAAAAAGGTCCTGATCAGAGAATGCTGAGTAAAAGTTCTCTGGAAGAAAACAGCCAGGGCAGAGACATGACCCTTCAGAGTACTGAGTTGAAGCCCCAGATCCAAACCATGTTGGAGGAACTCCAGAATCCTGGGAATAGAGAACACAAGACAGGGAAGAGACCTAGACTCACACCAGTCAATGTAGGCACGCCAAACCCTATAGTAAATGGAAGAAGAAGACTTCTTTCTAGCCTTGATCATGGTGTCAACAACAGAGGCAGACAGCCCCTTTTCCATCAAGATGGAGGTTTCAGCAGCCAGGCCGTCAAAGCCAGTGTTTCTAAACTGGGATGCCGTAAATGTCCCCGAGTGAGCAGTTCTGGAACTTGGGCAGAGCGTACTGATCTACTGCCAGCTGCACCACACTCTTCTTGGCCACCTGGGAGCCACCAGGATTGCTGGCACCCCTTCCTGAGCTATCTTGCATAGAACCCTGCCCAACAGGGGGAATGGAGGAAAGACATACAGAAGCTGAAAATCCTGCCATGACATTGTCAGAGCATCTGTGGCCAAGGCCAGAGGATCCTGGGACAGGGAGACAAAGGCTGGGAGCTTGCGATTGTGACGGGACGCAAACAGATCCACATCTGGCTGACCCCAACGGTGACACAGAGAGTGAAACACCCTGTCGCAGAGGGATCATTCTCCCAGGCGAGAGGTCCCCCTGCTCAGAGAGTCTGCCTGCAGATTCTCCACCTCCGGAATGTACACAGCTGAGATGCAGGGAACATTGTCCTCCGCCCAGGACAGGATCAGAGACACTTCCTTGAGGGCCCCCTTGCTCCGGGTCCCTCCCTGATGATTGATGTAGGCAACCA
Source organism: Gastrophryne carolinensis (assembly GCA_027917425.1). NCBI lineage: Eukaryota > Metazoa > Chordata > Amphibia > Anura > Microhylidae > Gastrophryne > Gastrophryne carolinensis. Next base: position 441,497,327 of record CM051235.1, read on the forward strand.
CCGTCTGGTTGTCCGAGCGTACCTGAACAGGCCGGCCCCGAAGGTGTTGGGTCAAGCGAGCCAGAACCAACCTGATTGCCCTCAATTCCAGAATGTTGATGGGTGTGTGGGCCTCCTGAGGGCCCCACCGCCCTTGGAACTGTAGGGACTTCCAGAAGCCCCCCCCCAACCTGTCAGGCTGGCATCCGTGGTGACCGTCTCCCAGCAGGGGGCCAGAAATGATCTGCCCGCCAACAGGTTCCTGGAGTCCAGCCACCACGAGAGGGACCGCCTGGCTAGGGGAGACAGAACAAGGACCTGGTCCAGGGACACAGGATCCTTGTCCCACACTGACAAGAGGTGGAGTTGCAGAGGCCTCATGTGAAACTGGGCATAAGGGATCACCCAGCCAAATGACTCCAGTGTGGACACTACTCGCTGAGTATTCAGCTCTGCCTGTTGGAGGGACTAAGAAGTGATGAGAATGTCGTCCAAATAGGGCAGAACGCGAATGCCCTGAGACCTGAGCAGAGCCATCACTCCTGCCAGCACCTTGGTAAACACTCTGGGAGCTGAAGTGAGACCGAAGGGCAATGCCACAAATTGGTAGCGCTGATCCTCCAGAGCGAATCTGAGGAATCTTTGATGACCTGGAAAGACAGGAATATGAAGGTAAGCATCTTTGATGTCCACAGAAGTCATGAAGTCCCCTGGACGCAGGGAACTGATAGCAGAGCACAGAGTTTCCATGTGAAAGAGCCTGCATCTGACAAATTTGTTGAGGATCTTTAAGTCCAGGATGGGCCTGACTGACCCATCTCTTTTGCGCACGGTGAAAAGGTTGAAATAAAAACCCTTGCCCCTTTCTCGTAAGGGGACCTGACAGATGACCCCCAGCTCCAGAAGGCTTTGCACCGCCAGAATCAGAGCCTGAGCTGACACAGGGTCCTGAGACATAGGGGATCTGATGAATCTTGGGGGGGCAGGCAGCAAACTATCTTGTAACCGGAGGACACTACCTCCTGAATCCACATGTCTGAGACATAAAGCCTCCAGACGTGAGCAAAGTGCTGAAGCCGCCCCCCCCACCCGGATGGGTGAGGGCACCCCTTCATGCCTGAGGGGGCTTGGGGGAAGGCTTAGGCTTGGAGCCCCAGGATGAGCCAGGGCGTCCGCGTCCCCTGCCCTTCCCCAGAAATCTCCTCGGGCCCCCGTAAAGGAGACCCCCCTCCCCGGTCTGGAGCCACGGTAGGGGGAAGAAAAGGAGCCTGGGACCCGAAAGGGCCGAGATTGCTTCCTGCGCTGGGGTAACCTACCTCCTTTAGCAAAAAGGTCCAGGCGGTCCCCAAATAGGCATAGTCCTTTAAAGGGAAACCCAGTGAGAACCTTAACCCAGTGAGAACCTTCTTGGCAGCGTTATCAGCTGCCCACTGGCGCAGCCAAACTGAGCGGCGTATAGCCACCACCAAGGCAGAGGCTCTGTCACATATCCTAATGGTATCATCCAAGGCAGAGAGAACATAAGCAACAAATACCTCACAGCGCGAGAGTGCATTATACTCTTCACTAGACACATCATCAGGAGCCCCTGGGGGTGGGGCTGACTAGGGGCGGGGCTGGGAGTGGGGCTGACGGCGGTGCAAGGAGAAAATGGAGGAAGAAAAAAAGAGAGGGAACATAGGGTTGGGAACAGAGAAAAAGAAAGTAAGAGAAAGTGAGTGAAAAAAAAAGAAAGGGAAGAAGAAAGGAAAAAAGAGGGGAAGGGAGAGGGGGAGTGAGAAGTAAATAAATAAAAAAGAGAGAGTAAAGAGACGGGAAGAAGACAGGATGGAAAGAGGAGAGGAGGAATGGAGTAAGAGAAACAGGGAGGGAAGGGAAGGAGGGAGAGAAGGAAGTGAGAACTGAAGAAAGGGAGAGAGAGAAGAGCAAGGACAGAGAATCAGAAAGGGGAAGGGGGAGTGAAAGAGCAAAAGGAAGGAAGGAGACAGTATGGGAGTGAGGGAGAAAGAGAGTGAAAGGCAGAAAGGGAAGAATTTAAGGAAGAAAGAAAAGGTGGGAAAAAGAGGATGGAAGGAAGGAGTGGGAGAAGAAAAAAGAGAGGAAATGCAGAAAGGATGAGAGAGAGGGGAGGATGAAAGGAAGGAGTGAGGGAAAGGATGAAGGAAAGAGAAGAGAAAGAGAGAAGGAAAGTTAAGAAAGAGATAGAATAAAGTGTGGTGGAGAGAGAGAGAAAGAGAGGCAGGGAAGAAGGGAGAAAAAAAAAGAAAAAGAGAAGGACACAGAGAGAAAGATAGAGGAAGAGAAAAAGGGAAGGAAGGGACAAATAAAAGAAGCAAGAGAGGACAAAAAATTAAAGCAGGGAGAAAGAGAGAGAGAAAGATGGGGAAGGAAGAGAGAAAAAAAGGACAGTGATAAAGTGAGAGAGGGAGAAAAAGACAGAGAATGGAAAGGAAACACAGAATAGAAGAGAATGAGGCAGACTGGCCACAACTAATACATCATGGGTGGGACTTGCCTTTTCTCTCCTTTACTGTTGTGTCCTGCCAGTCTGACACCTCCAGGACACTGATGATCGCAGAGCGCGGGGGGGGGATGCAGGTAGAGGTCAATCAGCTCCCGGCCAGCCAGAGATGATTAAAGTGGACCAACACCCAGGGTTTTGACTATCCTGGGTTTTGGTCCACTTCGGTGTGTGAAACCCCCCAGAAAGCCCCAAAAACTCACCTGTCTCCACTCCCACGTGACCGCTGCAGCCAATCCCCGTCGCCAGACAAGCGAGCGCGCCCGCCGCCGCCTCCCGCGCGTCACTCTTACAGGGAGAACGCCCGCGCCGGCCGCCGCCGGTGCGCACCTGCTAGAGGGATGCGCGAGCGGCGGCTCGCATATGCGCCGCTGGATCAAGGAGCAGGTAGGGATTTCGGGGCTTTCTGGGGGGTTTCACACAGCGGGGCACCCCTCGATCGGGGTGCCCCGCAGGCCCGATGCTGATCGGCCCCGGAATCTTAGATTCCCGGGCCGATCAGCATCGGGTGTTGGTCCACTTTAAACTTAAGTCTCCAACGGCTGGTGGTAGCTCTGAAGCTTTTTTATTTTTACCTTATCTTCCCTGTCTTCGGCAGAGCCCGGGCACACCGCAATTGTGCCCCGCCCACTCCTCTATCATTGGCCCAGCCGTGATTGGGCCTCCCTCAGCCTCTACAAAGCACCTCCTCCAGTTCTGCTGATGCCGCCGCACAGCGTGTTATTACCCTGGCCCCGGGCACTCCACTCCACAGCGGGGGAAGCAGGGACATCTCTTAAAGGGGCGGGACCGCGGGACATGGGGGGATCCCGCCTCAGGGCCCGGTACCATTTGAGCCACGGACCGGTAGCGGTCCGCGGCCCGGGGGTTGGGGACCACTGGCTTAAGCCATAAAGCATGCCTTAAGGCGACCACCAGAGCTAGGCCTCTGGCCCACAACCAGATCAAACCTCCATAGCCTGGATCACATATCTGTTAGAGCCAACTGGCTTTGATCAACTGAGAGCATGGCTTCCGTGAACGAGCCATACAAGTCTTAGAGTCCAGTTGCTTTAACAACCTCCTGCTCACAAAAAATACCATTTTGTGAGTACTCACCTGAAAAATGGATATTGTTGGTGTGCCACACACCCCGCTTCACTTCTTAAATATTCATCCATTATTGGGTTAATCAACCGCCAGGTGACGTAGTGCAGAGAGGAAGTCTTGTAACGAGCCCCCTTCCGGCCCATATATACCTGGTACCTCCCCTCAATCACCAGTATATTTAAAAAGCAGAAAGACAAGGTACCAGTATTCCACCGGTAACCTCAAAAATCAATTTTGATATATAAATAAAAAAGGGCTTCACCATATAAATGCTTCAGTAATACCGAAAAGGGTGGGGGTGAAGCGGGGTGTGTGGCACACCAACAATATCCATTTTTCAGGTGAGTACTCACAAAATGGTATTATTCTTGGTGTGCCACACACCCCGCTTCACTTCTTAAATATTCATCCATTAATGGGACATCCAGAAGCAGTGTCCACAAGGGAAGGGCATCTCAAGGCCAGGTGAAGCATAACTTAAATGACTGCAGTCTGCAGAACTTTGCGGCCAAAAACAGCATCCGCTGAGGCCCGCACATCAACTTTGTAAAACTTAGAAAAAGTGTGAACAGAAGACCAAGTGGCGGCCTTACAAACCTGTTCAACAGAAGCTTGGTGCTGAAATGCCCAAGACGCCCCAACAGCGCGAGTGGAATGAGCAGTAATACGAAAAGGGGGAACTCTTCCCTTAGCAGAATAGGCCGCAGTAACGGCCTGACGTATCCACTTGCTAATGGCAGATTTGGCTGGTGCCAAACCCTTCTTAGGCCCATGGGGCACAACAAAAAAGGAATCCGTCCTACGAAAAGGAGACGTGATAATCAAGTAGTACTTAACACAGCGTACTACATCCAAACAATGCAAAACCCTCTCTTTGTCATTCTTAGGATTAGGACACAAGGAGGGAAGAACAATATCTTGGTTCAAATGAAAGGCAGAAACAACCTTAGGAAGAAAGTCTGGCTTGAACCGAAAGACCACTTTATCCTGATGCCTCTCAAAGTAAGGTGCCTGGATAGTTAAGGCCGCCAACTCTGAGACACGCCGGACAGAAGTGATAGCTACCAAGAAGACAATCTTCTGAGTCAGGGTAGACAAAGCAATATCTTGCAAAGGCTCAAAAGGAGGAGCCTGAAGAGCAGAAAGAACCAAATTCCAATCCCAAACAGGGAGTAATGGTTTCCTGGGAGGCCGCACATGCGTAACCCCCTGGAAAAAAGTTTTAACTAAAGGTTTAAGCGCAACACGCTTCTGAAAAAAGATAGATAAGGCAGAGACCTGCCCTTTCAACGTACTTAGCTGGAGACCAGAGTCCAGCCCTGATTGTAAAAACTCCAGAATCCTGGAGACCGAAAAGACCCTACAAGGAAAAGATCTTATCTCACACCAAGCGATATAGGCTTTCCAAGTCCTATAGTAGGTGATGGAAGAAGACTTCTTCCGGGCACTGATCAAAGTCTTAATGACTGAATCAGAAAGACCCTCCTCCCTCAGGATGGAGGTTTCAGCAGCCAGGCCATCAAACCCAGCGCTGGTAAATTGGGGTAACCCAATCGACCCTGAGTGCGCAGACCGGGCCGAAGAGGCAGAACGAACTGGTCCACTGCCAGCCGAACGATGTCTGTGAACCTTACTCGTCTTGGCCACCTTGGGGCCATGAGAACGGCGTACACCATTTCCAGAGCCAAATTCTGAAGAACCCTGCCCAGCATGGGCAACGGAGGAAACAGGTATAGAAATCCCAGAGCTCCCCAGTTCAGGGACATAGCGTCCACTGCCAGAGGATCCTGGGAGAGCGACACGAAGTTCGGGAGTCTGTGATAGTGGTGAGGGGCCAACAGTACCACCTCCGGGGTCTCCCATTGGAGACACAGTAAGCGAACCACCCGAGGATGGAGAGCCTATTCTTCCAGACAGGGAGAGCCCTTGCTCAACCGGCCCGCTACCTGTTTCATCAACTCTGGAACGTAAACCGCCGAGAGACAGGGAACATGGAACACTGCCCAGGTCCGGATCATGGACACTTCTGAGAGTACTCAGACTGCGCGTCCTTCCCTGAAGACCGACGTAAGCAACCGCTGATCGATTGTCTGAACACATCTGGACCAGAAGGCCCAGAACGTACTGAGTCAGGAGAGCAAGCACCTGACGGATGGTTCTCAGATTCAGAATATTGATGGGTAAGTGGGGCCTTTAAGGTCTCCACTGCCCCTAAAACTGCAGCTCCTTCCAGAATCTGCCCCATCCCGACAGACTGGCGTCCGTGGTGACACTTTTCAAAAGGGGGGTCAGGAAAGGCCTGCCCTACACAGGATTGGTCGAGACCAAGCACCACAGGAGGGACTGCCGTACACGGGAGGACAACTGGAAGGACTGATCCAGCGACTGAGGTTGCTGGTCCTAACACGCTAACAGAAATAGCTGAAGCATTCTCGTGTGAATTTGGGCAAAAGAAAGACACACTCCGTCTTGATGAGAGTTCAGGCCGGGATGAACCGACCCATGAACGGACCGTGAAGGAGGGTGAGACTCGAATTCCAGGTCGTAACCGGGCGACACTACTTCCTGGATCCATCTGCCTGGAACCACTTGGTTCCAATGGTAGAAGTGTCGCAATAGTCCCCCCACCCGCACGGGTGAGGGCAGCCCCTCATTGCTGAGTGAGCTTATCAGCAGGTTTGGGCTTGGGGCCCCAGGACTGAGTGGGCCGGCCACGGCCCCTCCCCCAAGTCCAACCTGCGCCACTGGTAGCGGGAAAGGACGCACCCCTGCCCGCTCTGAATCCTCGAAAGGAAGGCCTACCGGCACTTGTCCCCCTGAAGGGACCACAAGGCCTCTTGCGTTGTGGCATCTTACCACCCTTTGCGACTGAATCATTTTTCTCCCCGAACAGACGCAACCCCAAAAAGGGGAGAGCTGTGAGCACCTTTTTGGAAGCCGTGTCCGCTGACCACTGACGCAGCCATACCGACCTGCGAATAGCCACCAGCATAGCTGCTGCCTTGCTACTCATAGTCAGCGCATCGTCCTGAGCGGCCAGGACATAAGCCACAAAAGATTCACACTGCTTAAGCGCAGTGAACTGTTTGCAAGCGGGATTAAGATCCTCATATAGCCCCTGAATTAAGGACTTAATTGCCAATAGAAGAAGGGCTGAAGCACATACCGGGCGCAACGCTGACCCGGAATAGATAAAACCATGTCGAGCGTATTGGTCAATCCGACGATCTTCCCCATCTTTAGGGACAGTGGTCTCAGCAGATTGTACCATAGCCGAGCTGGAGAGCCCTAGTACAGGGGTATCGACGTCAGGAGGGACAGACCAAAGCTTCACCAATTCTGGTGGAAAAGGATAACGCTTTTCCCAACTGAAAGGAATTCCAGATAACCGCGTGGGATGTTCCCATTCCTTAAGAACCACCCTCTCAAAGTGGTGTTGTCTGGGAAAAACCAAACTCGGCTGAGGCTCTTTAAACAACTGACCCTTTGGCGGGGCGGCCGCCTCAGGCGTATCTAAACTCAAAATTTTAAACATTTGAGCCAGAATAGAGGGGGTGTCAAAAACAACCCCCTCTGACCAATCGCCAATCTCATCAGCCACAAGCTGACCTGTCGGCTCATCTGACTCCGACGGGAATTCATCCTCGTCCGGGGATCCATCGGACCATTCCACAGGTTCACAAAACTGGTCCTGTGGAGCCGAAGGTACCGGAGTCAGGTGCCTTCGTTTTGCAGCGGCCTTTAACGCTGCTTTAACGGGCATTACGTTCCGGGGGCTGGGCTGTGCTGCCGCCTCGGAATGCGAATCCCCACTTTTGACAGTGTCATGCGGGGTCCGGAATAGGGAGGGAGAGGTAGGAGATGATGAAGGATGCGATGGCCCCGCAGCCGAAGCAACGGACTGGCACGCAATAGTCCGTTTTGCACAAGGGATGCAAATATAGACATCATCAGCTGGGAGTGGAACCCCACAACCTACGCACCCCCCGAACGGCTCAGCAGAACCGTTTCCGGAAATTACGGAAGCCTCCATATGGTGATTTATGGTATTTGCAATACTGGGACTTTTAAGGCATAAGCCAACCCGGGATGCCCCTTTATTAGTAATGTCCCGGAAGGGAGGATTTTTTTTTTTTTTAAATATTTTTTTTTTTTTTTTAAGTTAAGGTCCCCTTTAATAAACCATATATATATATATTTATATATAGTCTATGTATATATACATTAAATAGATATCCCAATAATTAGCCAGGCACATAGAGCCGGAGGGCCACCATAAGCAGGGATCCCAGGATCTGCAAGGAAAAGAAAAACCATCAGATCCTCACGTGTATAAAAAAACATAAGCATGGCACCAAAGTGCCCTTAAATAAGAGCCAAATCACGCCCCCTTAATACAAAGTGACTCCCCACAATATTACTGCAAGGAAATGCATTCCCCATTTAACGGCCCCAACGGGTGGGGCCGCTTACCTGGTCAGCGAAGGCAGCAGCCGGACAAGACTGCAGCCAGCACGAAAGACAAAGTGCGGCCGTGCGCCCACGCGACCTGCATTTGAAGGAAGCAAACGCTGGGCCCGCCGCAAGACGCCGCATGACGTCGGCGCCGCGCCCCCGACGCCGCGTCAGCGGGACCCGCCCCCCCCTACGCCGATCAGCTGGAAATCACTCTCAGCTGGGCCACTACACGTGCGCCCAGGCGGCGGAGGGGGGGAGGGTAAAGACCGCATGGCGCCGTCTAATGAATACAAAAAATGCCAGGCGGGGAGAGGAGAGGGGGGAGGGGGTAGGGGGCCACAAAGCAACAGTCTGCAAAGAAAAGTGGCCAGCCCCTACCCAGCGCAGCCTGCCCTTCAAGCAGGCCAAAAGTATACACATGCTGAATACAGTGAATGCATAATTATGAACACACACACATGTAGAAATGAAGTGATACAAGTGAAACACACATACTTAAAGCACACCCTCACACCCCCCCCCCCCCCATAGTGAAGGGAGAAGGGACCGTAACGGGAGAGAAAGGGGCTACGGGGACCCTCGGGACAGGGGCATCCCATTTCCGGATCACCATGCCGGATAGCCGCATTGCCCCACGCATGAGGTCGAGCGGTAGGAGATAAGCTCCTAGGCACTTAAAGTGCCATCTACCTTTTGCCCGGTGAGCAGCCTAGGCTGGGAGGCTTCCATTTCACCATAAAGGTATACAAACTCAAACCGGGCAGAAATAGACCAAAAGGGGGGTGGCAGGGTAAGAATACCCCGGCCTACCTGTAAGCAGGAGACTTCCATCTTCTGACTTGTCAGCAAGCAGAGAGAAAAAATACTGGTGATTGAGGGGAGGTACCAGGTATATATGGGCCGGAAGGGGGCTCGTTACAAGACTTCCTCTCTGCACTACGTCACCTGGCGGTGGATTAACCCAATAATGGATGAATATTTAAGAATTGAAGCGGGGTGTGTGGCACACCAAGAATAATTCTATGGATGTAGCACAGAACGGCCGCAAGGTCGACCCCATAAAAACATGACATGCCACCTGATCCACGCGCTTATCCGCTGGATCCTTGGGAGAAGCACTATCAGAGGATGGCATAACCAAAATTTTAAAGAGACCTGGCCCCAGAGCGTCCACCACAGGAGGGTGAGACCATAATTCAATCTGACCTGGAGGAAAAGGATACATAGTAACTAGTACTTTAGGAATGGTCGGAAAACAACCTGACTTCTGCCATTCCCTATTGATCAGATTATAATAAAGCGTATGCTCTGCATCATCCTTCAGAATGGAGGAAGTCAACCATCTTTTTTTTTATTACCTTTTTAGTAGCCAATACACCATAATGACTCTATAGGTTTAGGACCATTTGAGGGCTGCCAACAGAGTTTAAAGTCTCAGAAGGAGACTATGACAGCCACAATATCCTCTTCCACACAGAGGAAAAAATATTTTCTTTAAAACCTCTTTAGTAGCCAATACTCCATTATGACACTTTATAGGTTAGGACCACTTGAGGACTGCCGACAGAGTGTAAAGATACAGAAGGAGACCATGGCAGCCACAATACCCTCTAAAACTCAGAGGAAAAAATATTTTCTTTAAAACCTCTTTAGTAGCCAATACTCCATTATGACACTCTATAGGTTTAGGACCAGTTGAGGGCTGCTGACAGAGTTTAAAGACTCAGAAGGAGACTATGGCAGCCACAATATCCTCTTCAATACACTCAGAGGAATTTTTTTTTTTTTACAAACCTTCTTAGTAGTCACACTAAAGGTTTAGGTCCGCATTAAGGCTGCAAAGGGTTTTTTTAAAGTCTCAGAGCACCAGCAATAGGGGTCAGAGCCCCCTCAGGGAAGAGACAACTGTCTCCCTATCCACTACAACCATAGCATAATCCCTGCGCACTGTGCTATCCTTGTCCAGTGCCACTGCATGCATACTGGACATGGGGTAAATCTGTTAAGACCAGATCTGCTACCCCAGATGCCTCCGACATGGTGAATTTAATAATATTAGTCTAAGACCCAGGGGTTCTGACCAGTATAGATAGGTTCTCGACAGTCACAAGAGTACTGCGAGTCCTCTGGCGGGTACCATCATATATAAATTATATAGTAATATTATATTTGCACTTTCCCAATCTATAATAGTATAGATTTAAACAAAACAAAAAAAAACAAAAAACAGTATTAAAAAACAAACAAAATGACCTGCCAAAAGGTTTAGGTCCACTTGAGGGTGGCCGTGCAGTGGCTCAGAGCAGCCCCTTTTTGCTGGCCAACAACCTCAGCTTAAACACATGGGAAAGAGCAATAAGAAAGGGAAAATCCCTTGGTCCCCCCAAGCAGGTTTACCAGACAAAAACCTGCAGCTGGCTTGCTTTTAAAATGAAAGCCTGCAGCCCTGAGGGTTTACCCTCAGAAAGTGCCCCAGACCCCGGCGCTTCACCTTACCTTCACGGACCCCAATTTAAACAGCAAAAAGCTGGGGAGGCATAGAGTTGGGTCAGAGGAATCCGTAGGAATAAGGTCGTGCAGGAAGCCGACAGGGTGCATTCCCCCGCTTGCTTCCAATCCTTAAGAGAGAATCTTCAACAACCTTCACAGTCACTTCAACTGCAAGAATGAAACTGGTCTTGATTAGGAGGCAGCTGCTACTTATGGGCCGGGAGGGGCCACACCTTTTTCGTCTTGCAGTCACACCCTTCGGGCAAGGAAGTAATCCCAAGTGTAAAGAGGGTCTGGAATGGATCGGAAGAAAAAATACCATTTTGTGAGTACTCACCTGAAAAATGGATATTGTCAGTGTGCCACACACCCCGCTTCCCCTTTAATTCTTACGATCGGGTTACTCCAACAGCAGGTGGCGACGTTGCAGAGAGAAGTCTTGAAAACGAGCCCCTTCCGGCCTATATATACCTGGGACCTCCCACTTAACACCAGTGATTTAAAAAGCAGAAAGACAAGGTACCAGGAAATCCAATGGTAACCTCAAAATAAAGAAAAACTTCACCATATAAAGGATCCAGGATACCAAAAAGGGCGGGTGAAGCGGGGTGTGTGGCACACTGACAATATCCATTTTTCAGGTGAGTACTCACAAAATGGTATTATTCTCAGTGTGCCACACACCCTGCTTCCCCATTAATTCTTACGATCAGGACATCCAAAAGCAGTGTCCACAAGGGATGGGTATCCGAAGGCAAAATGAAGCATAACTTAAATAACTGCAGTCTGCAGAACTTTGCGGCCAAACACAGCATCCGCTGAGGCCCGCACATCAACCTTGTAAAACTTAGAAAAAGTATGAACAGAAGACCAAGTAGCAGCCTTACAAACTTGTTCAACAGAAGCTTGGTGCTGAAAAGCCCAAGACGCTCCAACGGCACGAGTAGAATGAGCAGTGATACGAAAAGGGGGAACTTTCCCCTTAGCAGAATAGGCCGCAATAATGGCCGGTGCCAAACCCTTCCTAGGCCCACAGGGCACAACAAAAAAGGCATCAGTTTTACGAAAAGGAGAAGTAATAATCAAATAGTACTTAACACAGCGTACTACATCCAAACAATGCAAAACCCTTGTCATTCTTAGGCTTAGGACACAAGGAGGGAAGAACAATATCCTGATTCAAATGAAAAGCAGAAACAACCTTAGGAAGAAAGTCCGGTTTGAACCGAAAGACCACTTTATCCTGATGCCTCTGAAAGTAGGGCGCCTGAATAGACAAGGCTGCCAACTCCGAGACACGCCGAACCAAAGTGATAGCTACCAAGAAGACAATCTTCTGAGTCAGGGTAGACAAAGCAATATCTTGCAAAGGCTCAAAGGGAGGAGCCTGAAGAGCAGAAAGAACCAAATTCAAGTCCCAAACAGGGAGTAATGGTTTCCTGGGAGGCCGCACATGCGTAACTCCCTGGAAAAAAGTTTTAACTAAAGGATGAAGCGCAAAACGCTTCTGAAAAAAGATAGATAAGGCAGAAACCTGCCCTTTCAAAGTACTCAGCTGAAGACCAGAGTCCCGCCCTGATTGTAAAAACTCCAGAATCCTGGAGACCGAAAAGACTCTACAAGGCAAAGATCTAATCTCACACCAAGAGATATAGGCTTTCCAAGTCCTATAGTAGGTGATAGAAGAAGACCTCTTTTGGGCACCGATCAGAGTTTTAATAACCGAGTCAGAAAGACCCTCCTCCAAGATGGAGGTCTCAGCAGCCAAGCCGTCAAAACCAGCGTTGGTAAATTGGGGTAATACAACCGACCCTGAGAGAGCAGATCGGGCCAAAGAGGCAGAATGAGCTGATTCACTGTCAGCCAAACGATGTCTGTGCACCATACTCGTCTTGGCCATCTTGGGGCCACGAGAATGGCGGACACCCTTTCCAGAACCAGCTTCCGTACCACCCTGCCTAGCATGGGTATCGGAGGAAACAGGTACAGAAACCCCGGGTCCCCCCAGCTCAGGGATATGGCGTCCGCCGCCAGAGCCAGAGGATCCTGGGAGAGCGACACAAAGTTCGGGAGCCTGCAATTGTGACGAAAGGCAAACAGGACCACCTCCGGTGTCCCCCACCCGAGCGGACTGCAGACTGCCGAGAGACAAGGAACATGTGCCTTCGCCCAGGTCAGGATCAGGGACACCCCTCTGAGGGCACCCAGACTGCGAGTCCCTCCCTGATGATTGATGTAAGCAGCCGCTGTTTGATTGTCCGAGCGAAGCTGAACCAGAAGGCCCAGACCATGTTGGGACAAAAGAGCAAGAACCAGACGGAAGGCTCTCAGTTCCAGAACAGACAGCCAAGGATTGGAAAGAAGGACCCAAGCCAACTCCTGAATCAGACAAATTTTGGACTGAGTAAGAAACACCCTGTGTTGACCGGAATCCGACCGCATTCCCAGAAAGGACACCACCCTGGCCGGAGCAAGGGAGGACTTGGGAAGGTTGAAAAACTTCAGATCCAGGACGGGGCAAGCCGACCCGTCCTTCTTGGGGACTGTGAAGAGATTGGAGTAAAAACCGAGGCCCACCCCTAAGCGCGGCACCGGCCGGATGACCACCATTTCCAGGAAAAATCGTGAAGGAGGGCGAGACTCGAACTCCGGATTGTAACCGGACGACACCACCTCCCGGATCTACGTGTCCGGAATCTCCCGGTCCCGAACCAGGGAGAAGTGTCGCAATCGTCCCCCCACCCGCACGGGTGAGGGCAGCCCCTCATTGCTGAGCGGGCTTACCAGTAGGTTTGGGCTTGGCGCTCCAGGACTGACCGGGACGGCCACGACCCCTTCCCCGGGACCAACCTACACCCCCGGTAACGGGAAAGGAAGCCCCTCTGCCCGCTCTGGCTCCTCGAAAGGAGGGACTAAAGGAACTCGCACCCCGAAAGGAGCGACGAGGCCTCTTGAGTTGAGGCAACTTACCATCCTTGGTAACTGCATCCAATTTCTCGCCCAAAAAGGCGCAAACCTAAGAAAGGTAGCGCTGTAAGCGCCCTCTTAGAGTTAAGGTCCGCCGTCCACTGGCGCAGCCATATAGACCGACGAATAGCAACCAGCAGTGCCGCTGTCCTGCTACTCGTCGCAAGAGCATCGTCCTGAGCGGTCAGGACAAAGGAAACCAACGACTCACACTGCTTGAGAGAACTAAACACATCACAAGCGGGATCAAGACCTGCGTACAGATCCTTAATAATGGACCTAACTGCCAACAGAAGAAGCGCCGAAGCACAAACTGGCCGTAGTGTCGACCCGGCACTGATAAAACCATGGCGAGCCAATTGATCAATCCGACGATCCTCACCATCTTTAATGGTAGTGTTGTCAGAAGAGTGCAACGCAGCCGAGCCAGTCAGCCCTAACACAGGGGTATCGACGTCGGGGGGCACTGACTAAAGCTTCACCAAGTCCTCCGGAAAAGGATAACGCTTATCCCAATTAGGAGGAGTTCCAGCTAGGCGCGTGGGTTGTTCCCATTCCTTAAGGACAACCCTCTCAAAGTGCTGTGCCTGGGAAACACCAAACGCGGCAGAGGCACGTCAAACAACTCACCCTTTGGCAGAGGGACCACCGCAGGCGGATCCAAGGCCAAAACTTTAAACATTTGAGCCAAAATGGAAGGAGTGCCAAGGGACACCCCCACAGCCTGATCACCAGCAGTGTCAAACAATAGCTGGTCTGCAGGCTCATCCGACTCCTCAAGGAATTCCCCCTCCTCATCAGGGGGACAATCGGACCAATCCAAAAATTCAGGTACTTCACCCTCCAAAGCAGGCACTGCCGGAGAAAGGTGCTTCCGCTTTGCTGTAGCCTTCTGAGCCACAGTAGCGGAAATTATCTTCTCGAAGTTGTCCAACCGCACATGCACCTCGGAACGCGAATCCCCACTTTTGATGTCACACGGGGTCCGGAATAAGGGAGGGGGGGTAGGGGATGACGGAAGTTGTGAGGAGCCAGAAGCCGGAGCAACGGACTGGCGCGCAATGTTCTGCCTTGCACATATGACATCCATCGCCTGGGAGCGGAGCCCCACAACCCCCACACAGCCTGGATAGCCCCGAAGAGTCATTTCCGGTAACGTCGGAAGCCTCCATATGGTGAAATTATGGTATTCGCAACAACCCAGGGTTTTACCCATTAAGCAACCCGGGATGCCCCTTTGTAATTAAAGTCCCGGAAGTGGGAGGATTTTTTTTTTTTTAAAGCCTAGAAAAAATCCCAATTTAGAGACTAAGACTAGCCAGGTATAACAGACCGGGAGAGCCACTGCAGTGAGGGGATCCCAGAATCTGTGGGGGAAAAGAGACCACAGTCGGTCCCCCAACCAGTATGCACCACATTCATACATAACCAAACAAGGCAAAACATATATGAACAGCTTAGACATCATGAATAAGAAATATACATGACATATGCTATTTAAGGCTAACAAAAGCCAGAGAGTGCATCAATAATAATAAAAGTATATACATGCATAAAAATATATATATATATATATATATATACACACACATACATACCTATATACAGACATTTAAACCCATACACAAAGAGCAAAGTGCCCTCAGGAAAACGCTAGGCATGGCAGGCAAATACAAAGTACAAGGACGGCCCCACGTGCGCGATTGTGGGGACCGTTTACCTTTACAGCTAAAGCCGCACTGGACGCGTCCTCTTCCCCCACCGGCTCCAGCACACCTGTCTCTGATGAGACAGAGGAAGTGAAGGACGGGCCCGGACACAGCGCGCCCCAGCCACGCCCCCTAATCACCGAGCGAGGCCGCAGAGAGCGCGGCCCCGCCCCTCCAGTGAGGCGGCTCGCCCAATGGCGAGGCCGCAAGCAAAAAGGGGGGAAATTTGAAAGTAAATCAAAAGAAAAGGCCCCGCGCCGCTGACCCTGCCAAAGCACTTCCTATACATAAACACACACAAGTAAAGCACCTCATGCAAACAAGCACCCCCCCCCCCCTTCCATTTAGCGAAGGGAGAAGGAACCGAGCGGGAGAAGGTGGCCAAGGGGAACATCGGGACAGGAGCATCCCAAATCCGGATCACCATGCCGGATAGCCGCATTGCCCCACGCGTGGGGTCGAGCGGAGGAGATAAGCTCCTAGGCACCTAAAGTGCCATCTACCTTTGCCCAGCCAGCAGCTTAGGCTGGGAGGCTTCCGTTTAACTAGGCATAAAACAACACAAAAGACTGGGCAGAAATAGACCAAAAGGGGATGCCGTGTTTGACCCCGGCTACCTGCAAGCAGGAGACTTCTTTCTTCTGTCTTGTCGCCATATGCAGAGAGAAAACACTGGTGTCAAGTGGGAGGTCCCAGGTATATATAGGCCGGAAGGGGCTTGTTTTCAAGACTTCTCTCTGCAACGTCGCCACCTGCTGGTGGAGTAACCCGATCGTAAGAATTAAAGGGGAAGCGGGGTGTGTGGCACACTGAGAATACAGAAATTTGACTTTCCCAGGTTTTGTTGCGTGTCCTGGGGGCATCCCCTCATATTCCATATAAGGTTTGAGGTGCAATACATCATTAAATTATTTTGCAATGTACATCATTACAATTAAAGTGGCCTCACACCCGTTTTCTAACAGCGGTGCTGTCCTCCAATTTGGGCGTCGGCAGTCACGTGGGTTCCACCCACCTGCCGGCAGCCAAATGGAGAACAGCATTGTGGCAGAGGTTCAAGGTGAAGGTAATGATTTCAGTGTGTTGCAGGGGTCATTGCCCTGGGGGGTTTCAGCAATCTGGGTGGCCCCCACCCCCGAGCCTGTAACAGTGCCATCCTGCACCTATTTAATGGTAATGTCTAGTGTTAATACAGACAACAGACTGGGAGCTCCTTCTTATTTAGGTAGTATGAAAAAAACATTGTTTAGCCATTAAGGTACTCTGACTGGTATAGCAAAGTGACATCTCGCTGTAGCCAAAGATGTTGGCCATGAATGGTTGTCTGCAATCCATCACCAAAGCAAAGTATAATACTCTTTCCTATTTTCTATAAAGGTGTGCAACTACTTCAATAGCCTGTATCCCAAAATGCTGTTGTAAATCCCCATATCAGGGCAGAGCAGTGGCATCCCTGCACTTTGCACTCCACGTAGTACATCATCTGGTTGAGGGGCACAAAAAAAAAACTGGGATGCACCTGCTTGGCAGCATGGCCTGTTTTATGCCACATTTGACTGCTGCAGACCCGAAAAAAGATGAGAATGTAACACAATCTCTGGCTTTCTTTACAGATACATACTGTGAGGCATCCCAAATAGGCAATGACCCAAATGTGTGTTTAGTTTTTTTGGTCCATTTTAACAGTACTTTGTTATGTGAGAGGAAATACTTTTGCTTTTGTTACTACCAGTGACAACTGACTGGCAGCTTATTTGGTTATATTGTACTGCTGTCATCTATATATTCTCTGACAGGGCTTGAATCCTCCCTGGGGTAATAAAAATGTTTGTGAATTAAAAACCCAGGTTACATTGTGATTCAGAGACTGTGTCTAGGTGCAGGGAGCGGAGCCCTGTCCATGGTGCTGAATGGATTGCTGCAGATCAGTGAAGGGACTGACCGCACATGCAATTTTATTTGACAGCTCACTGAGGAGTTATAAAAGTGGCTGCTTTCCAGAGGTTGCATCCTCAGCGGGTAGCATCTCTGGTACAGGTCAGGCAAGTCAAAAGCCCAGGCTTAAACAATACTAAACCAGCATCATTAAAACCCTATCTCAGAAGAGGAGCATCAGCAGAGTTGCCAGATAGCCTCTCACCTTTTTCTTCTGAGTTTCTAGATGTTGTTACATGCATACTAGCCATCTAAAGAAAGCCAGCATGTCATTTACTTATTCACGCATGGCTAGGAACAGATTGATTAGCCGTTTGCTCTTAGCACGAATCACAATTTGCTGTGACAGCATGGAGGATACAGAAAGTGGAGTCAGAAGAGCTTGTATCCTGGAAGTGTCTGCTTTTTGTTTTGGCTCCCATAGGCATACAGCAGCCAGCTCATTGGGTTTTCAAAGAGAGGCTGTAGAGAAAATAATCACAGCATAATGTGGACAAACTGCAGGAAATTGTATCACTGCTCTACAAGATAAACAAGTTGACAGTAATAAATCACAGTCAATTGTGACTCAGAGCTATATGGCCCCCTGCCCTGGTTGTGTCATCCTCCAGCACATATATAGATCTAGATTTTTGAGGGTGGGTATGGAGGGCTGTAAGAGGCCCTTTGGAAGGAAAAGGGGTGTTGGATGGTATGGGTGAAAAGCAGCATGATGGTACAGTCGGTTGCTATGTAGTGTGCAGAGGCCTTGGAAAGGATAAGCGATTTGAGTTAAAATATGGTTGCAGGGAAGTATACAGGCTGCCCATCTCTAAAAAAGAATATTCCTGAATTCCAACATAGGACTTTATTGACTGGACCCTATGCAGTCTTGTAACATGAATGCTGTTCACAATGTGAAGTACATGTGCAGGTGGCAATGACTAGAGATAGTTACTCCCTTCTAACCTCCATGCCAACATCTGTCTAGTATTCAACTTTCAAATTGTGACAGATTTGTACTTGTAGGCAAAGCTGCCATCAAACATTTCTGGGCACAATATAGCCTAAATCTCTGGCCTCCCTTCTGTGGTTTGCCTATTGATGGGGGCCTGGAAATGGATGCACAAAGCAGCACCGCACACCCTACACACCACAATGGAAGCAGGACCTCACAGTTTCAGGGTACCTTGTCAATTACAACTATGCAAGAAAAAGTTGCTAGTGATTTGGATAGTGGCATAGATCAGGCAATAGCAGATGAGCACAGATTAGTCAGCTTTTAATTAAGCTTGGGTAGAAATCAGTTGGTAAAAGATCAGGATGGGGTACAAATGTATGAGTAGTGGATCAACAGATAGGGGTACAGTTCAGTCAGCAGCAAATCAGTTGGCAATGAATCAGGAAGAGTTACAGATACTGTAAGTCAATAGCAGATCAGGTTGGGAAGCAAAGAAGCTGCAAATAGACCGGGTTGGGGTAGAGATCGGTTGTCCATGGATAAGGTTGGGGGATAGCAGCTCATTTGGCAGTGGATAAGGTTGTGGTGTATATCAATTGGCAGTGGATAAGGTTGGGGTGTATATCAACTGCCAGTGGATAAGGTTGGGGTGTATATCAATTGACAGTGGATAAGGTTAGGATGTATATCAATTGGCAGTGGATAAGGTTAGGATATATATCAATTGGCAGTGGATAAGGTTAGGGTGTATATCAATTAGCAGAGGATAAGGTTGGGGTGCAGTTCAGTTGGCAGTAAATAAGGTTAGGACACAAATAGGTTTGTTGCAGTTTGGGGTTGTGATACAGATGGATAAGCAGATCAGATTCAAGATACATGTCAGTTATAGTGAATGCTTTTAAATCCTTACGAAGCAAATAAGAGCAAAAATAGCAATAGCATTTGCACGTTTTGTAGTGAGAATTAGCAGTACCTGGTGCACCATCTGTCCAGCACTAAAAGGGGGTTTACAGGCCTCAGCAGTGTTTTAGCATAGAAACATAGAAGGTTGGCGGCAGAAAGAGAGCATACGCTCTATCTAGTCTGCCCTTATGTATATACTGTATCTTCTCTTTATCTTAGGATAGATGTGTGCTTATCCCTGGCATGTTTAAACTCAGTGACCTCTGCTTGTTCCAAGCATCTACTACATTACAGTGCATTACTTATCACACCAACCCAAAATGCTGCCCCGCTGACAGTGCTCTAAAACCTGGAGGATTGGGGAAGGGGGTGACAACCAGGGAGGAGGTGAATGTGAGGGGTTACATTTAAACTAACTTTTTTGAACTTAAAGGAGCGAAAAATGGCCCAATAATAAAAATCTATATAAATATGCTGAATGGCAGAAGGAAGGGTCACTTTTAAACCAGGCATCAGGAAATATCCAGTCAGGCTTGTTTTTTTTTTTTAATTTTAATGGAAAAAAGAGGAAAATACAATTCTGTGATTAATCACCTGTAGAATTGATTTTACTGTGTACAGCACGGCCCGTTTCATTTCAATCATTACTTCTGGGTATTCCGCCACAAGGTGGCGCAGTTGACTACAGAAGACTTGTGGCTCCTCCCGGCCCTATAAAAAGCCAGGAATCACTCATAGACCCACCAGTGTAGAAAAGCAGTTATGCAAGAAGCCGGGAGATAAACCATGATAAAAGAATACACAGCCTCAAAAAGGCTAACTTTAAAACAAATCACCATAAAGAGGCAACCAAGGGGAACGATAACAAGGGAGGGATGAAACCGGCCGTGCTGTACACAGTAAAATCTACAGGTGAGTAATCACAGAATTGTATTTTTCCAAATGTACAGCACGGCCTGTTTAATTTCAATCATTACTTCTGAGACATCCAATAGCAGTGTCATTAAAGTAGGGTGGGATCCCCAATGAGTAACGGCAGGCAGTTCAGACCACAACCGCCTGAAGCACCTTGCGGCCAAAAACAGCATCAGCTGAGGCCCTAACATCAACCTTGTAAAACTTGGAAAAAGTATGAACAGAGGACCACATAGCGGCCTTACAAACTTGTTCAACAGAAGCCTGGTGCTGAAAGGCCCAAGAGGCATCAATAGCCCTAGCAGAGTGAGCAGTAACACGGAAGGGAGGTTCCTTCCCTTTGGCAGAATAAGCTCGCACCACCGCCTGTCTAATCCACTTGCTGATAGTAGATTTGGCTGGAGGCAAGGCCTTCCTAGGTCCGGAAGGAAGAACAAAAAGAGAATCAGACTTCCTAAAGGGCTCAGTGGCGACCAAATAATACTTGAGCGCCCTGACCACATCTAAAGAATGAAGGTTCCGTTCCTTGGAATTAGCATGGGCAGGACAATAGGAAGAAAGACAATGTCCTCATTGAGATGAAAGGCAGATACAACCTTGGGCAAAAATTCCGGGTTAAGACGGAACTCCACCTTATCCTGATGCCGCTCAAAATAAGGAGGAGGTTTAATGGAAAGCGCCGCCAGCTCAGAGACTCAACGCACCGAAGTAATAGCGACCAAAAAGGCCACCTTAAGAGTCATTATGGACAGCGCAGAATTGCACAAGGGCTCAAAAGGAGGACCCTGTAGAGCAGGCAACACCAAGTTTAAGTCCCAAACCGGTAGCAGAGGCTTACGCGGCGGACGCACATGAGTAACTCCCTGGAAGAAGGTCTTAACAAGCCTGTGACTGGCAAAGGATCTTTGGAAAAAAATTGCCAGAGCCGAAACCCGTCTTTTAAGAATACTAAGTTGAAGGCCCGAATCCAGACCATGCTGTAAAAACTCCAGAATCTTGGTAATGGAAAATTCCCGACAAAAAAGAGACTTAGACTCGCACCAAGCAATGTAAGCATGCCAGACCCTGCAGTAGACAAAAGATGAGGATATCTTCTGAGCCTGAATCAAGGTATCGACAACAGAGGCCAGCAAACCCTTGCCCATGAAGATGGAGGTTTCAGCAGCCAAGCCGTTAAAGCCAGCGTCTGTAAATTGGGATAGTGCAGCTGTCTCTGCGTGAGAAGCTCTGGATCGTTGGGCAGGACGAGCCGATCTACTGCCATCTGTACGACGTCCGCGAACCATACCCTCCTAGGCCAGCGGGGGGCCACCAGAATAGCTGATACCCCCTCCTGGGCTATCTTGCGTAGCACTCAACCCAGCAGAGGAAAGGGAGGAAATACATAGAGGAGCCGAAACTCTGTCCAGGGAATTGCTAGAGCGTCCGTGGCGAAGGCCAGAGGGTCCCTTGACAGGGAGACAAATCTTGGAAGCTTGTGATTGTGATGGGACGCAAACAGGTCCACGTCCAGCTGACCTCAGCGACGACACAGGGCATGAAAGATCTTGTTGGACCATTACCCCAGGTGAGACGTCTCCCTGCTCAGGGAGTCCGCCTCCTGGTTCTCCACCCCTGGGATGTAAACAGCAGCAGGGAACAGTCTCCTCCACCCAAGACAAGATCAGGGACACTTCCTTGAGGGCTCGCTTGCTCTGAGTCCCTCCCTGATGATTGATATAGGCAACCGCTGTCTGATTGTCTGAGCGGACGTGTACAGCCCCCCGAAGGTGGGGGGTCAACTGGGAGAGAACCAACCTGATTGCCAGCAGCGCTAGGATATTGATGGGCGGGTGGGCCTCCTGGGTACCCCACTGACCCTGGAACTTCAGAGACTGTCAAACTCCCCCCCCCAGCCGGTCAGACTGGCATCCCTGGTGACAATCAACCAGCGCGGAGGCAGAAAGGACCTGCCCACTAGAAGATTCCTCGAGTCCAGCCACCAGGAGAGGGACTGCCTGACCGGAGGGGACAGAACAAACTCCTGATCCAGGGACTCCTGATTCCGATCCCAAACCGACAAGAGGAATAACTGAAGAGGTCTCATGTGGAACTGAGCAAAGGGAACCGCCTCAAAGCAGGACACCATGAGACCCACCAACTGCATCCCCTGACGGATGGAGGGGTGAGGGCACGCCAGCAGAGACCGTGCCTGCGTCTGAAGGCCCTCCACTTTCTGCTGAGGGAGAAATACCTTGACCTGAGAAGTATCCAGCGTCATGCCCAGAAAGGACCTCGCCAAAGACGAAGATAGTGAAGACTTGGGATAGTTGATCACCCAGCCAAAGGACTCGAGAGTCGAAGTCACCACCTGAGTATCATTCTTGGCCTGATGAAGAGACTGAGCAGCAATCAGAATGTCGTCCAGGTAAGGGAGGATGCGAATGCCCTGGTTCCTCAGGAGAGCCATGATGCCAGCCAGCACCTTGGTGAAAACCCGAGGAGCCGAGGTGATAGCAAACGGCAAGGCCACAAACAGGTAGTGTTGATCCCCCAGAGCGAACCTCAGGAACCTCTGGTGACCTGGGAAGATCGGAACATGAAGGTAGGCATCCTTGATGTCCACCGTGGTCATGAAATCGCCCCGCTGAAGGGAACTTACGGCCAAACGTAATGTCTCCATGCGAAAGTGCTTGAACCTGACGAACTTGTTGAGGCCCTTTAAGTCCAGGATGGGCCTCAGGGAGCCGTCCTTCTTGGGCACCGTGAACAGGTTGGAGTAGTACCCCCGACCCTGTTCCTGAAGAGGTACCTGACAAATGACTTCAGATGGCAGAAGACGTTGAAAGGCCAGACGCAGTCCCTGAGCCGACACAGGGTTTAGAGATATCCGGGATCGGAGGAATCTTGGGGGCAGCCAGGCTGCAAACTCTATCTTGTATCCGGAGGACACCACCTCCTGAATCCACCGACGGGAAACCTCCAGACGTGAGCAAAAGCCGAAGCCGGCCCCCCACCCGGTCGGGTGAGGGCGCCTCTTCATGCCTGAGGGGCCTTGGGAAGGGGTTTGGGCTTGGTTCCCCAGGAGAGACAGGGGCGACCGTGGGATTTGCCTCGGCCCCAAAAGTCTGTAGTCGGTAGAGGGGGAGGGGGAGGAGGAGGGGAAGAGGGGGCACAGCGGGGACGGGGGGGAGCAGGGAACGAAGGGTGAAAGGAGAATGAGCCCAGGTACAATAACACCCCCAAAGTAAAACACAACTCACCCCCGAAGGGACACAGACAGCAGAGGTTTCTCCCATCCCTCTATAGGCTCACCAAACGCCTATGGCCGGCTACCCTTCAGAGTCTAGGGTCTGCAGCCTGGAGCAAAGCTCACCGAGCACCCGACCCAGGTGCTCCCCTACCAACACCCGATCCGTCAGTCAAGGCTGGGAGGCAAGAGGGTCCGGAAGCGGGTGGGAATAGGCTTACAGGGCCTGCGAACACCAGCCTTGTTAAAGTTGCCAGGAGCAACGAAACGCGTCGGTGGCGGTGGCAGGCGGCATCTATGTACTGATTGGATTGATTGATCTGGCCAGATCTTATCGGTGGGGAGTTGGTGAGAGCCACCCTCCGTTTTTAAGTGTTTTGAATTTTATTTACATGTGAGTGCAGTGCTTTCCTTTATTAAATAGTGTGTGTTTGACAGTATCACACTAGATGTGTGTTCTTTTGTTCCATGTTGCACTCCTTGGCGTGACACCATACCTTTGAACACACACGGTGGTTTCTCTGGATTGATTGGAGGAGTGATTATGTATACCACTGGGATCTGAAGCAACTACTCACGGATGCAAGAGAGATCGTATTTGAGGTGACCTGTGGAGGGAGTGCTCGCACATGCACTTTGGGACAACCCACGGGTAAACCAGGAAGCTCTGTGTACACATTTTATTATTGATTGAACTCTGTGGACAAAGGGTTTTTTACACGTGGAGCATTCCTTTTAAGTTTCTTCTTTTGGATTTGGGAAAAAGAAATTTGTTCTATAGCGCGGTATCCTATTTATTTTTTATAGGGCCTGCGAATAGCCATAGAGAGCCATCTTCTGGTCTTCGCAGTCATGACTGCAGAGAAACACTGGAGGTCTATGGGTAATTCTTAGCTTTTTATAGGGCCGGGAGGAGCCACAAGTCTTCTGCAGTCAACTGCGCCACCTTGTGGCGGAATACCCAGAAGTAATGATTGAAATAAACCAGGCCGTGCTGCACACTTGGTTCTGTCACCCATCATAGACTAAACCCGTCAGTCCTGTATTTAATTCCAACCGGAGGAAAAAAAACACAAGCTTGGTGGGAGTTTTATTCAGTTCGGGTGTATAAGTGACACCTCCTCTCATTAGCCGACGTGTTTATATGGATTTACACAATTTTGGGATAGTGCTCCTTTAACTTTACTATGCTGCCAAAGGAAATGAGCCATGCTGTGCCTCCAACCACCATACAGAATCTGCTGAGAACAACTGTGCTAATGGTAATAGATAATGAGTTCTCCAATCTTCCCTGTCCCTTATACTTGTTGTCTTCATGATGCTCCAAGGCAAGTGTGCACCTGTAATGATGCCATGTGAGGCAGCCACCTTAGGTGGTACTGCAGAGGAGGGAGACAATTGCTGGATCTACATTTTTATTATTATTTATAATATCTCATTAATGGTTCAATGGGAATCAGGGGCGCACTGTAAGCTGTAATGTTTTTAAGTCAATCATTGGTGGCTCACTGGCCTTGGCCTGACCTCCCACTCCACGGATTGCTTTATTGAGTAGTGGAGCTAAACGTCTTGGGGAAACCGTTCTATAGCCATCGTCCGGCCAGAAACAAAAAAAAAGTCTTTACTCACCTGCAGCTTTTCTGTGCAGGTCCTGGGTTCCCCCCGCAGCTCCTCTATGCAGTGCCGGCATCTTCATACTTGACTTATCCATGCCTTCTTTAGTGTAACAGTCCCCTACAAAGTGGAATCATTTTCAGGACAGAAAAAGAGGAGTCAGCTGAAAATTCAGCAGGGTTTACCAGGGAAAGTGCTATTGAATGACAGCTAGCATGGGGCAAGCAGAAACCACTCATTTAAACCTTTGCTTGGAATGTCCCTTTATGTCACATATGCTCAAGCCATCTGGTATGGCCCCTGACCTGCTGTGGCACCATAACGAGAGTTTTCTAAATGTAATTGTAGGTTTAGCATTGGTAGGTATTTAGATGGATTGAGTATTGGAAATACAGTTATGATTTGGGATTGATTGGGGGGGGGGGGGGATATATATGGGACCCATATATTTGGAGACATAGGGCAATAAGAATGTGAATTGCTAGCATATGGGCATTGTTAGATATAAATGTGGTAATGAGGTGTTGTGGTGGAAAAACATACAAGTAAAAAAAAAAATCTATGGAGTTTTTGGAGACAGTGGGGATCCTGATTAGTAGAAAGTCTTTGTTATGCTATTTTAAAAAAATCTGAACTTATTTATTGTGGCCCTCGACCAGATTACAAATCACTTATACGGCCCGTGCATTTCAAGAGGTTGAGCACCTCTGCTTTAAGTTAAATGTTCAATATAAAAATACAATTCTGAAATACTCACCTGTAGAATTGATATTATAAGTATACAGTACGTCCTGCTCCAGATAGATTACTTACACTTGGGTTATCCTCACTGCACTGCAGAGACATGTAAAACAGGCTCCTCCCGGCCCCTCAAATACCCAGGGAAAAGCAGTGAACAAGAAGCCGGGAGAATTTAACCACCAACTGGTAACTATAAAAATGATAACAATCGCCATACAGGGGATCCAGAAAAATGCAAAAAAACAAGGGTGGGGTGGAGCAGGACGTACTGTATACTTATAATATAAATTCTACAGGTGAGCATTTCACAGAATTGTATTATTCTTAGTATACAGTACGTCCTGCTCCAGATAGATTACTTACACTTGGGACATCCAAAGGCAGTGTCCATAAGCAGGGTGGGATCCCCAACAAAAGGTAACAGCAGACAGTTTAAACCACTGCCGCCTGCAAAACCTTGCGGCCAAACACAGCATCAGCTGAGGCCCTAACATCAACCTTGTAAAACTTTGAAAAGGTATGAACAGAAGACCAAGTAGCGGCCTTGCAAACTTGTTCAACAGAAGCCTGGTGCTGGAAGGCCCAAGAGGCACCAATAGCACGAGTAGAATGAGCAGTAAGGCGGAAGGGAGGACTCTTCCCCTTAGCAGAATAGGCCTGAATCACAGCCTGACGAATCCATTTGCTAATAGTAGACTTGGCAGGAGCCAAACCCTTCCTAGGGCCAAAAGGGACCACAAAAAGAGCATCAGTCTTCCTGAAGGCCGCAGTGACTACCAGGAAATACTTCAGACACCTGACCACATCCAAGGAATGCAGAACCCTTTCCTTAGCGTTGCTAGGATTAGGACACAAAGGAGGAAGAACAATATATTGATTCAAATGAAAGGCAGACACCACCTTAGGCAGAAAGTCTGGCTTAAAGCGGAACACCACCTTGTTGTCAGGCCCGTGGGACACCCGCCTTCAGAGTAAGCCCACAACCCCCAATCTCCGCTGCTAGCTTCACCTTTAGACAAGCCCCCGTTTGCCGGGACGCTTTATATGCCTGGCCGGACACGGTTGCCCCCAGGACTTAATAGCACAAAGGATGTGAGCTTACAGGGGTTGAAGGCAGATGAACCAGAGGCCAGACTGGGCAATGTCGGGTAAGCACAGTTCGGGTGCTTCGGAAACAGGCAATACTGGAAGCAATTCGGGTGCTCAGGAGAATTCAAGCGAAGTCAGACGTCAAGCCAGGGGTCACAACGGGAGGTCAGAGAGCTGCGCAGTACAAAGGGATGAGACGAAGACGTGGTCGAGATTCAAGCAGATGGTCAATAACGATATAAACAGGCAATCACAGGAACAATAACAAGCCAGCTAAACGCTATCACAGGCACTGACACACTGAAGAGGTAATCCCTTTATAGGACTGAACCTGGCTGGATTGGACAGGGAGGCAGTGACTGTGATTGGTGCACTTTGGATCTGTGTGCGGATTGGTGCACTTCGGATCTGTGGTTTGATTGGTGCACTTAGAGAGCTCTGGGCTGATTGCCCCAGCTGAACTCCAAAGGCATACTGCCCAGAACTGCACCTCCTAGGTTTAGCTCTTTTAAACAGCCTCCAGTGGCCACTCTGTGTATAGCACCACCGCAAGCACGAGTAGAATGACAGTGGACGAGGGAGGAGGGCGCGCTCGGCGACACACGCGCCGCTGGAGCTGGCATCTGAGGCAGAAGCGGTTGCTGGGCAGGAGAAACCCTGGCCAGTTGCCTAGGGACACCACGGGCACGGGCTGAAGGCAAGTCATTCATGACACTTGTCCTGGTGTCTCTCATAGTATGGGGGCTGAATAGACAGAGCCGCCAGCTCAGACACACACCTGACCGAAGTAATAGCCACCAGAAAGACAACCTTGAGGGTAAGTACAGCCAGAGCAGCATCCTGAATAGGCTCAAAGGGAGCACCCTGCAAGGCAGACAAAACCAAGTTCAAATCCCAAACAGGGACCATAGGTTTACGTGGGGGACGCACATGAGTGACCCCCTGAAAGAAGGTCTTAACCAAGGGATGCTGAGCAAAGGACTTCTGAAAGAAGACAGACAGGGCAGAAACCTGACCCTTCAGAGTACTGAGTTTTAGACCCAACTCCTACCCATGCTGTAAAAACTCCAGAACCCTAGGGACTAAGAACTCCCTACAGGGAAGAGACCTAGACTCACACCAATCAATGTAGGTACACCATACCCTATAATAGATGGAAGAAGAAGTTTTCTTCCTAGCCTGCACCATGGTATCCACCACCGAGCCAGACAAGCCTTAATCCATCAAGATGGAGGTTTCAGCAGCCAGGCCGTCAAAGCCAGTTTGTAAATTGGGATGGCGTAAGGGGCCCTGAGTGAGCAGATCTGGTGCCCCTGGCAGGACGTACTGGTCTACTGCCATCTGTACCACGTCTGCGAACCACACTCTTCTTGGCCACCTGGGGGCCACCAGAATCACCGGCACCCCTTCCAGAGCAATCTTGCGCAGGACCCTGCCCAGCAGGGGGAATGGAGGAAAGACATACAGGAGCCGAAATTCCTTCCATGACATGGACAGAGCATCCGTGGCCAAGGCCAGAGGATCCTGAGACAGGGAGACAAAGGCCGGGAGCTTGTGATTGTGACGGGATGCGAACAGATCCCCATCCGGTAGACCCCAACGGTGACACAGGGACTGGAATACCCTGTTGCAGAGGGACCACTCCCCCTGACAGGAAGTCCCCCTGCTCAGAGAGTCTGCCAGTAGATTCTCTGCCCCCGGGATATACACAGCTGAAATGCATTGAACATTGGCCTCCGCCCATGTCAGAATCCGCGACACCTCCTGGAGGGCACCCCTGCTCCGGGTCCCTCCCTGATGGTTAATGTAGGCAACCGCCGTCCTGTTGTCTGAGCGCACCTGCACAGACAGACCCTTCAGGTGATTGGTCAACTGCTCCAGTACCAACCTGATTGCCCATAGTTCCAGAATGTTGATGGGTAAGTGGGCCTCCTGAGGGCCCCACCTCCCCTGGAAGCGCAGGGACTTCCAGAATACCCCCCAACCTGACAGACTGGCATCCGTGGTGACCGTCTCCCAGGAGGGGGCCAGAAAGGACCTGCCCCCTAGCAAGTTCCTGTGGTCCAGCCACCACGAAAGGGACCTTCTGACCAAGGGGGGAAGCACACAGACCCCGTCCAAGGAGGTTGGGTCCTTGTCCCATACTGACAGAAGGTGAAGTTGCAGAGGCCTCAAATGGAACTGAGCAAAGGGCACCGCCTTGAAGCTCGCCACCATCAGGCCCACCAGCTGCATTCCCTGCCTGAGGGAGGGCTGGGGGCACGAGAGCAGGAACCTCACCTGTGCAGTCAGAGCTTCCACCTTCTGTTGAGGAAGGAATATCCTTGACTGAACCGTATCCAGAATCATTCCCAGGAATGGGGTCACCGAAGAAGGGGACAGAGAGGACTTGGGGTGATTGATCACCCAGCCGAAGGACTCCAAGGTGGACACCACCAGCTGAGTGTCCAGCTCTGCCTGCTGTAGAGACCGAGAGGTGATGATAATGTCGTCCAGGTAGGGCAGCACGCATATGCCCCTTGACCTTATCAGAGACATCACCCCCGCCAGCACCTTGGTGAACACTCTGGGAGCTGAAGTGAGGCCAAATGGCAAGGCCACAAATTGGTAATGTTGATCTTCTAACTCGAATCTGAGAAACCTTTGGTGTCCCGGGAACACAGGGATGTGAAGGTAAGCATCTTTGATGTCCACAGACGTCATAAAATCTCCTGGGCGCAGAGAGCCGATGGCCGAGCGCAGAGTTTCCACGCGAAAGCGCCTGTTCTTGACAAACTTGTTGAGGATCTTTAAATCCAGAATGGGCCTTACTGACATATCTTTCTTGGGCACTGTGAAAAGGTTGGAATAGAACCCCTTGCCCCTTTCTCTTAAGGGGACCCTGCAAATGACCCTCAGATCCAGGAGTCCTTGCACGGCCTGCATCAAGACCTGAGCTGAGACGGGGTCCTGGGGGATCCGGGACCTGATGAATCTTGTAGGGGGCCGCACAGCAAACTCTATCTTGTAACCAGAGGACACTACCTCCTGAATCCACCGGTCTGAGACGTGGCGCCTCCAGACGTGCACGAAGTACTGTAGCCGTCCCCCCACCCTGACGGGCGAGGGCACCCCATCATGCCTGAGGGGTTTTGGGAGGGGCTTTGGGCTTGGACCCCCAGGAGGAGCCAGGATGTCGTCCTCTGCTCCTATGCCAGGAATCTGCGCGAGCCCCCGCGAAGGACACCCCTTTTCCCTGCTTAGCACCTCGGTAGGGGATTGAAAGGGGGCCCTGGCCCCGAAAGGGCCGAGACTGCCGCCTGCGCTGGGGTAACTTACCTCCTTTAGCAAAGAGGTCTAGACGGTCCCCAAACAGGCGTAGCCCCTTAAAAGGAAGCCCAGTAAGGGCTTTCTTAGCAGCATTGTCAGCAGCCCACTGGCGCAGCCACACCGCGCGGCGTATAGCTACCGCCAAGGCAGAAGATCTGGCACACATCCTAATGGCATCATCCGATGCAGACAGGATAAAGTTTACAAGCACATCGCAGTTAGACAGTGCATTAACCGTATCAGGTGGCAATTCATCTGGGCCTTTGAGTACATTTCTGACCAGGGCCCTGAACGCCACAGAAGTAATGGCCAAGGCGCAAACCGGGCGCAGCGCCGTCCCCACAAATGCAAAGGCATGGCATGCCAATTGGTCAATGCGCCGGTCCTCAGAATCCCGCAGCGTAGTAGTGTCGGGGGAGTGCATAATAGAGGTGTTAGACAGCCCTAGAATAGGAGCATCGACCTCGGGGGGCGATGACCAGCACTTGACCATATCAGCAGGAAAAGGATACTTCCTGTCCAAACTCTTAGGTATCCCGGGAAGTCTACTGGGATGTTCCCACTCCTTAAGCACGAGGTTATTGAAATGGGTTTGCTCAGGAAATTCCAATCGAGCCTTAGCAGTATGAAAGAGCTCACCCCTTTGCCTGGGAGCCGCAACAGGGGGAGAGATGGACAAAACCTCAAAAATCTGAACCAGCAGCCTGTCAGTATCATGCGGGGTCCAGGGGTCAGAGCCAGAATCGTCATGACCCCTGGGCCTCTTGTCAGATGACCCCGAATCAGAGAACAGCTCCCCTTCGTCCGAGGGGGTATAGCCATATAGATGCAACAACTCATCAGACTCCGTAGGGAAAAGAGTGGCATCAGGGGTTAAGTGCCGCTTTTTAGCGGTGGACTTACGCGCTAAGGTATTAGCAATCAATTTTTCAACACTGGCCAGTCTAGCAGCCACATCAGGATGAGAATCCCCGCTTGTATTGGGGGTTAGACTCAGGCTTGGGGGAGTAGGTGATGTGAGGCGAGGTGCAGGCCCAGCCACCGGAGGGGCGGGTTGTACCATTAGCGCCTGCTGTGCGCAAGGAACACAGACCCGTGCATTGTCACCGTTGATAGGTGAGACCTCACAAGCTACACACAGCCGGGCTTGTCCCGAAGGAACCCCGGTCACATTATCCTGGGATGCCTCCATATGGTGATTAATAGGCACAATAGGCCAGTAGGGATTGACGCTATAAGCTACCCTGGATGCCCCAATGACCCGCAGGGAAGTGGGATTGATTATACTAGGCCCAACTGACAATTACACCGGGCCGGGAGAAGCCACTGGATTCACCCGTCTGAAAGACATAATGAGAATAAGGGGCGTCAGAACCATGCACAGTAAGCAATGAGCATAAAGATCGCCCGCGAGGGCACTTACAGACCGCGGAAGCGGGGACCGTTACACGGGCGCGACTACACATCAAAATGGCGCCAAGCGAACCTCGAAGGGCGGGCCAGAGCGGGCCACGACGCGGAGCGTGCCAAGCCAGGCCACCGCCCTCCCCGAAGAGTGCGAAGCTCTAAGACAGTAGCCAATGATAACGCCGCAGCGTCTGAGGCGACGCCGCCGCCCGGCGCAGAACATCCAATGAAGGAAAAAGCGTGCGCGGCAGCTACACGAGTAAAAATACAAATCATCGCAGCGGCTGACACCATATATACAAGTCCAAAGGACATTACAAAGGCCATATGCATGTAATCACAATACACTGACACCAAACACACCCCCCCCCTTTCTTTCCCCCCGAGCTACGGGGGAACAAGGGAGGATGGCGGCCCTTTGTACAGGGCCCACCGCTACACGGGGCATGGGGCAATAATGCGGGAGGGGCATCCCATAGAGGCTCACCATCAGCCTATACCGCCTACCCTTTGGTGGGGGACTGCGGTGGAGCAGGGCTCCATAAGCACGCATGGTGCTGCCTACCTTCACCCGACCCGCGCAGCCCAGGCTGGGAGGCACATCACAAAGAGGACGGGTGGGAATAGTCCAACAGGGCCGCAGGCTTTAATAGCCCCGCTCACCTGCGAGAGAGTGATACTTCATGTCTTCGCAGTCAGCACTGCAGAGAAATCTGGGGATTTGTGGGAGGTCCCTGGGTATTTGAGGGGCCGGGAGGAGCCTGTTTTACATGTCTCTGCAGTGCAGCGCCATCTGGCGGAGGATAACCCAAGTGTAAGTAATCTATCTGGAGTAGGACATACTGTATACTAAGAATAAACCTATAGCCCTGTTGTCTATATAATAGAGAGAAAAAGCCCCGATACTACAACAGGAAATTTCTTACTAATTATTTCCATATATCAAGGAGTCAGAACCCAATAAAATGAAAGGAACCGGAGTTGAGCTTGGGCTTACCGGCTCCACCTCCCTGCTGCTTACTGATAGAATCCGTATATTTCCAGACTTCCCCTTATACCATCATCTCTCAACCATTTAACTCTGATTTGTGATCCAGAATGCCTACCACAGGTGGCTTTAGCTTCATGGCAACATTGATAGCTATGGAAGAGGTAATGGATGTCACAGGCCGCACCAATCTTCTTCTTGGGCTTACCTTCCTGCAATCATTTATTTACTGAAACTTGGCACTGCAGCTCCAACATCATTTACAGGTCATTTAGAGGCCCGTCTACTTTCAGAAGTCCCAGGATGCAATGGCCAGATCCAGTCTGTAATAGGCGCTCCAGCTCTAGCATTTCAACGGCAGATACAGGTTGAAGTAAGCAGGAGAAGTGGGAGGGTGTCTCTACTCTCTATTATCCTAAACATATTCTTCACTATGGCTGCCAAAATCGAATCTAGAAAAAATACAATTCTGTGATGACTCACCTGTAGAATTGTTATTATGAGTATACAGTAAGTCCTGCTCCAGATAAGAATCATTACACTTGGGTATTACTCCGCCAGATGGCGCTGGACTGCAGAGACCGCGAAAATGGCTCCTCCCGGCCCCTCAAATATAAGGGACCACCCACAAATCCCCAGCATTGAAAAGCAGTTAACGAGAAGCCGGGAGAAAGATAAAAGAACCAACTAGTAACTATAAAACAATGATAACAATCACCATACAGGGAATGCAAAACCAAGGGTGGGGTGGATGTACTGTATTCTTATAACAACAATTCTACAGGTGAGTAATCACAGAATTGTATTATTCTAAATATACAGTACGTCCTGCTCCAGATAAGAATCATTACACTTGGGACATCCAATAGCAGTGTCCATAAAGTAGGGTGGGATCCCCAAAGGTAACAGCAGACAGGTCATACCACTGCCGCCTGCAGAACCTTGCGGCCAAAAGCAGCATCAGCTGAGGCCCTAACATCAACCTTGTAAAACTTTGAAAAGGTATGAACAGAAGACCAAGTAGCGGCCTTGCAAATTTGTTCAACAGAAGCCTTGTGCTGAAAAGCCCAAGAGGCACCAATAGCACGAGTGGAATGAGCAGTAGGGTGGAAGGGAGGATTCTTCCCTTTAGCAGAGTAGGCCTGAATCACGGCCTGACAGATCCATTTGCTGATAGTAGATTTAGCAGGAGCCAAACCCTTCTTGGGACCAGAAGGGACCACAAAAAGGGCATCAGTTTTTCTGAAAGGTGCAGTAGCCACCAGATAGTACTTCAGACACCTAACCACATCCAAAGAATGCAAGACCCTCTACTTAGCGTTACTAGGATTAAGGCACAAGGAAGGAAGAACAATGTCCTGATTCAGATGAAAGGCAGACACGACCTTAGGCAGCAAATCTGGCATGAAGCGAAACACCACCTTGTCCTGGTGTCTCTCAAAGTAGGGGGGCTGGATGGAAAGCGCCGCCAACTCAGACACACACCTAATAGAGGTGATAGCCACCAAAAAGACAACCTTGAGAGTAAGAATGGCCAGGGCAGCCTCCTGCACAGGTTCAAAGGGAGCACCCTGCAAGGCAGACAAGACCAAGTTCAAATCCCAAACAGGCAACATAGGCTTACGTGGGGGCCGCACATGATTAACCCCCTGGAAAAAAGTCCTGATCAGAGAATGCTGGGCAAAGGACCTCTAGAAGAAAACAGCCAGGGCAGAGACATGACCCTTCAGAGTACTGAGTTGGAGCCCCAGCTCCAACCCATGCTGCAGGAACTCCAGGATCCTGGGAATAGAGAACACACGACTGGGAAGAGACCTAGATTCACACCAGTCAATGTAGGCACGCCAAACCCTATAGTAAATGGAAGAAGACGACTTCTTTCTAGCCTTTACCATAGTATCAACAACAAAGGCAGACAGCCCCTTCTCCATCAAGATGGAGGTTTCAGCAGCCAGGCCGTCAAAGCCAGTGTTTGTAAATTGGGATGGCGTAAGGGACCCTGAGTGAGCAGGTCTGGCACCCTGGGCAGAGCGTACTGATCTACTGCCAGCTGCACCACGTCTGCGAACCACACTCTTCTTGGCCACCTGGGGGCCACCAGGATTGCTGGCACCCCCTCCTGAGCCATCTTGCACAGACCCTGCCCAACAGAGGGAATGGAGGAAAGACATACAGGAGCTGAAAGTCCTGCCATGACATTGCTAGGGCATCAGTGGCCAAGGCCAGAGGATCCTGGGACAGGGAGACAAAGGTCGGGAGCTTGTGATTGTGACGGGACGCAAACAGATCCATATCTGGTTGGCCCCAACGGTGACAAAGACATTGAAACACCCTGCCGCAGAGGGACCATTCTCCCTGGCGAGAGGTCCCCCTGCTCAGAGAGTCTGCCTGCAGATTCTCCACCCCCGGAATGTACACAGCTGATATGCAGGGAACATTGTCCTCCGCCCAGGCCAGGATCAGAGACACTTCCTTGAGGGCCCCCGGGTCCCTCCCTGATGATCGATGTAGGCAACTGCCGTCTGGTTGTCCGAGCGTACCTGAACAGGCCGGCCCCGAAGTTGTTGGGTTAAGTGAGCCAGAACCAACCTGATCGCCCTCAGTTCCAGAATGTTGATAGGTTTGTGGGCCTCCTGAGGGCCCCACCCTTGGAACTGCAGGGACTTCCAGAAACCCCCCCAACCTGTCAGACTGGCATCCGTGGTGACCGTCTCCCAGCAGAGGAAACAAAGGGGGGGTGGCAGCCGCTCAGACCATTTTATAACTAACCTGGGAGGTGCACGTTAGCAGGGCAATTAGAGTTAGGACTGCACCCCACAGAGGCACTTTGGCGTAGTGGTGCAGCTTAAGCATACTTCTGCAGATGTGTGTGAGTCCTCTGTTTTTAACCAAGTTTAGAGACAGATTATAGGCTGGCCTGCAAGCTAACAGGGTTGAGTGCTGTGGCTCCTTTAAGACTTTTGTATCCTAATTGCCCTGCTAACGTGCACCTCCCAGGTTAGTTATAAAATGGTCTGAGCGGCTGCCACCCCCTCTTTGTTTCTTTTGAATTTGTGCAAGCACATGGTGTGTGGGGTCTAGGCTGTATTGCAAGGTCTTTGACCCTTCCACCCCATGGCTTGCACTTGAGAGGTTTAGGGCAACCTCAGGTAAGCCTGCTCCCAATTTATCTATTGCACTGTATGTCCCAAATGGGCTCTCAGAGATTAGAGTTAGGACTGCACCCCACAGAGGCACTTTGGCGTAGTGGTGCAGCTTAAGCATACTTCTGCAGATGTGTGTGAGTCCTCTGTTATTAACCAGAGACAGATTATAGGCTGGCCTGCAAGCTAACAGGGTTGAGTGCTGTGGCTCCTTTAAGACTTTCGTCTCCCAGCAGGGGACCAGAAAGGATCTGCCCCCCAACAGGTTCCTTGAGTCCATCCACCACGAGAGGGACCGCCTGACTAGGGGGGACAGCACACAGACCCTGTCCAGGGACGCAGGATCCTTGTCCCATACTGACAAGAGGTGGAGTTGCAGAGGCCTCATGTGAAACTGGGCATAAGGGACCGCCTCGAAGCACGACACCATCAGGCCCAGCAGCTGCATTTCCTGCCTGATGGAGGGATGAGGGCAAGATAGCAGGAACTGAACCTGCACTAGCAGACTGTCCCCCTTCTGCTGAGGAAGAAAAATCCTTGCCTGAACTGTATCCAGATTCATTCCCAGGAAGGGTGTCACCAAGGAGGGAGACAGGGAAGATTTGGGATGGTTGATCACCCAGCCAAATGACTCCAGAGTGGACACTACTTGCTGAGTATCCAGCTCTGCCTGTTGGAGGGACTGAGAAGTGATGAGAATGTCGTCCAAATAGGGCAGCACGCGAATGACCTGAGCAGAGACATCACATCTGGTTGGCCCCAACGGTGACACAGACATTGAAACACCCTGCCGCAGAGGGACCATTCTTCCTGGCGAGAGGTCCCCCTACTCAGAGAGTCTGCCGGGAGATTTTCCACCCCCGGGATGTACACAGCTGATATGCAGGGAACATTGGTCTCCGCCCAGTTCAGGATCAGAGACAATTCCTGGAGGACCCTCTTGCTCCGGGTCCCTCCCTGATGATTGATGTAGGCAACTGCCGTCTGGTTGTCTGAGCGCACCTGAACAGGCAGGCCCGAAGGTGAGGAGTCAACTGAGCCAGAACTAATCTGATCGCCCGCAGCTCCAAGACGATGATAGGTGTGTGGGCCTCCTGAGGGCCCCACCTCCCCTGGAACCGCAGGGACTTCCAGAAACCCCCCCAACCTGACAGACTGGCATCCGTGGTGACCGTCTCCCAGGAAGGGGTCAGAAAGGATCTGCCCCCCAACAGGTTCCTTGAGTCCATCCACCACGAGAGGGACCTCCTGTCCCACACTGACAAGAGGTGGAGTTGCAGGCCTCAAGTGGAACGGAGCATAAGGGACCGCCTCGAAGCACGCCACCATCAGGCCCACCAGCTGCATCCCATGCCTGATGGAGGGATGACGACAAGATAGCAGGAACTGGCCTGTGCAATCAGTCTGTCCACCTTCTGTTGAGGAAGGAAAATCCTTGCCTGAACTGTATCCTAGGAATGGAGTCACTAAGGAGGGGGACAGTGAAGACTTGGGGTGGTTGATCACCCATCCAAATGACTCCAGGGTGGACACCACCAGCTGAGTATCCAATTCTGCCTGATGTAGAGATTGGGAGGTGATGAGAATGGCGTCCAGATAAGGCAGCACGCGGACGCCCTGATACCTGAGCAGAGACATCACACCAGCCAGCACCTTGGTTTACACCCTGGGAGCTGAGGTGAGACCAAAGGGCAATGCCACAAACTGGTAGTGTTGATCCTCCAGAGCGAACCTGAGAAACCTTTGATGACCTGGAAATACAGGGATATGAAGGTAAGCATCTTTGATGTCCACAGAAGTCATGAAATCCCCTGGGCGCAGGGAACTGATGGCAGAGCGCAGAGTTTCCATGCGAAAGCGCCTGCTCCTGACAAATTTGTTGAGGATCTTCAAGTCCAGGATGGGCCTGAGTGACCCATCTTTTTTGGGTACTGTGAATAGGTTGGAATAGAAGCCCTTGCCTTTTTCTCTTAAAGGGACCTTGCAGATGACCCCCAGCTCCAGGAGGCCTTGCACTGCCTGCACTAGCTCCTGAGCCTGAGGAATCCGGGATCTGATGAACCTTGGGGGGGGGGGGGTTCAGACAGCAAACTATCTTGTAACCGGAGGACACTACCTCCTGAATCCACCGGTCTGAGACATGAAGCCTCCAGTCGTGAGCAAAGTGCTGAAGCCGTGCCCCCACCCGGATGGGTGAGGGCGCCCCATCATGCCTGAGGTGGCTTGGGAGAAGACTTGGGCTTGGAGCCCCAGTAGAAGCCAGGACGTCCACGTCCTCTGCCCCTACCCCAGAAGTCTCCCCGGGCCCCAGTAAAGGAAACCCCCCTCCCTTGTCTAGCACCACGGTAGGGGGAGAAGAAAGAGCCCTGACCCCGAAGGGGCCGAGACTGCCGCCTGCGCTGGGGTAACCTGCCTCCCTTAGCAAAAAGGTCCAGGCGGTCCCCAAACAGGCGTAGTCCTTTGCGTAGCCAAACCGATCGGCGTATAGCCACCACAAAGGCAGATGTTCTGGCACACATTCTAATGGTGTCATCCAAGGCAGAGAGGACAAAATTTACAAAAACATCACAACTGGAGAGTGCATTAAACACCTCACAAGGCAAATCACCAGGGGCACTATCAAGTATACTTCTGAGCAGGGTCCTAATGGCCACAGCCGTAATGGCCGAGGCACAGACCGGGCGCAGCGCCGTCCCCACACATGCAAAGACATGGGATGCCAGCTGGTCAATGTGCCGGTCCTCAGCATCCCGCATGGTAGTAGAGTCAGGGGAGTGCATAATAGAGGTGTTAGATAACCCTAGGACCGGGGCATCCACTTCGGGAGGGGATGACCAACACTTAACCACATCAGCAGGAAAAGGATATTTCCTATCCCAATTCTTAGGTGCACCGGGAAGTCTACTGGGACGTTCCCATTCCTTTAGCACAAGGTTATTGAAATGTGCTTGCTCAGGAAATTCCAAGCGTGACTTAGCGGTATGGAACAGTTCCCCCCTTTGCCTGGGAGCCGCAACAGGGGGAGAAATGGACAGAACCTCAGAAATCTGGGTCAGCAATCTATCATTATCATCCGGGGCCCAGGGGTCAGAGCCAGAATCGTCATGACCCCTGGGCCTCTCATCAGATGACCCTGAGTCGGAGAATAGCTCCCCTTCGTCCGAAGGGGTATAGCCACAAAGATGCCAAAACTCATCCGTTTCCATAGGGAAAAGAGTGACATTAGGCGTTCCTAATGCCGCTTTTTAGCAGGGGCCTTACGCGCCAAGGTATTAGCAATTAACTTCTCAACACTGGCCAGTCTAGAAGACACATCAGGCTGAGAATCCCCACTTGTATGCAACTCAGTAGGAGTGAGATTTAAGCTTGGGGGGGATAGGTGAAGTGAAACGAGGTGCAGGCCCAGCCACTGGAGGGCCAGATTGCAGAGCAAGCACCTGCTAGGCGCAAGTTACACAGACCTGCGCATTGTCAGCGCTAATAGGGGACACCCCCACAAGCTACACACAGCCGGGCTTGTCCCAAAGGAACCCCGGTCACATTATCCTGAGATGCCTCCATATGGTGATTATAGCGGTACTATAGGCCGATAGGGATTAACGCTATACAGCAACCCGGGATGCCCCAATGACCCGCTAGGGAAGTGGGAGTAATTACACTAGGCCTCACAAGTTAATCAACTAATAGAGGGCCGGGAGAAGCCAATGGGTCCGCCCGTCTGAGAAGAGCCGCAAGCAGACAATAATAAAAAGGTGGCAATAAAGATGCCCGCGAGGGCACTTACGGACCTCGGTAGGCAGAGGTCCGCCACGCAGCAGCAGACCAAGCAGACAAAATGGCGTTGGGCTACCTCGAGGGGCGGGCCGCACAAGCAATGACGCGGAACGCGCCAGAGACAGGCCGCGCCCCCCCGAAGAGCGCGAAGCCAACACATGACAAGTAGCCAATGACGGCGCGCCGGCGCCTGAGGTAACACCGCCGCCAAGTGTGGAGCATCGCGCGCGGCGGCGACAATTTTAAGTTATAGAAATAGTAAAACAAGTCAGCGCGGCGGCTGACACAAGGCACAATGTAATAAAGCACAAAGCCAATACACGTATATGCATACACACCCCCCCTCTTTCCCCCCGAAGGCTACAAGGATAATGAGGGAGGACAGCGGCCACTTGAAATAGGGCCCACCGATAGACAGGGGCAAGGGGCAATAGTGCGGGAGGGGCATCCCATAGAGGCTCACCATAAGCCTGAACCTCCTACCCTTTGGTGGGGGATTGCGGTGGAGCAGCGCTCCTAGGCACCTAACAGCGGTGCTGCCTATTATCACCCGACCAGCGCAGCCAAGGCTGGGAGGCACATTAATAATGGAACGGGTGGGAATAGTCCTACAGGGCCGCAGGCTAATAGCCCCGCTCACCTGCGCGTAGA
The DNA here is from genome assembly GCA_027917425.1 of Gastrophryne carolinensis. Taxonomy (NCBI): domain Eukaryota; kingdom Metazoa; phylum Chordata; class Amphibia; order Anura; family Microhylidae; genus Gastrophryne; species Gastrophryne carolinensis. The sequence continues at coordinate 441,537,178 of CM051235.1, forward strand.
GAGAGACATTTCTTGTCCTTCGCAGTCCAGACTGCAGAGAAAATCTGGGGATTTGTGGGAGGTCCCTGGGTATTTGAGGGGCCAAGAGGAGCCTATTTTCGATGTCTCTGCAGTCCAGCGCCATCTGGCGGAGTAATACCCGATAGTAAGTATTATATCTGGAGCAGGACGTACTGTATACTAAGAATACAGGAATATGAAGGTAAGCATCTTTGATGTCCACAGAGGTCATGGACGCAGGGAACTGATGGCAGAGCGCAAAGTTTCCATGCGAAAGCGCCTGCACCTGACAAATTTGTTGAGGATCTTCAAGTCCAGGATGGGCCTGACTGACCCATCTCTTTTGGGCACGGTGAAAATGTTGGAATAAAAATCCTTGCCCCTTTCTCGTAAGGGGACCTGACAGATGACCCCCAACTCCAGAAGGCTTTGCACCACCAGAACTGGAGCCTGAGCTGACACAGGGTCCTAAGAGATCCGGGATCTGATTAATCTTGGGGGCGGCCAGGCAGCAAACTCTATCTTGTAACCGGAGGACACTATCTCCTGAATCCACCAGTCTGAGACATGAAGCCTCCAGACGTGAGCAAAATGCTGAAGCCGTCCCCCCACCCGGATGGGTGAGGGCGCCCCTTCATGCCTGAGGGGGCTTGGGAGAAGACTTCATCTTGGAGCCCCAGGATGAGCCAGGGCGTCCACGTCCTCAGCCCCTACCCCAGAAATCTCCTTGGGCCCTGGTAAGGGAGACCCCCCTCCCCTGTCTGGCTCCACGGTAGGGGTAAGGAGCCCTGTCCCCGAAAGGGCTGAGACTGCTGCCTGCGCTGGGGTAACCTGCCTCCCATAGCAAACAGGTCCAGGCGGTCCCCAAACAGGCGTAGCCCTTTGAAGGGAAACCCAGTGAGAGCTTTCTTGGCAGCATTGTCAGCAGCCCACTGGCGCAGCCAAACCGAGCGGCGTATAGCCACCACAAGGGCAGAGGTTCTGCCACACATCCTAACGGTATCATCCAAGGCAGAGAGGACATAAGTCACAAAAACCTCACAACGAGAGAGTGCATTAAACTCCTCACTAGACACATCATCAGGAGCACCATCTAGGACACTTCTAAGCAGGGTCCTAATAGCCACAACCGTAATGGCAGAGGCACAGACTGGGCGCAGCGCCGTCCCCACACAGGCAAAGGCATGGGACGCCAGCTGATCAATATGCCGGTCCTCACCATCCCGCAGCGTAATAGTGTCAGGGGAATGCATGACAGAGGTGTTAGATAACCCTAGGACTGGGGCATCCACCTCTGGAGGGGATGACCAACACTTCACCACATCAGCAGGAAAGGGAACGTCTTATCCCAACTCTTAGGGACTCTGTGAAGCTTGCTGGGACGCTCCCATTCCTTGAGCACAATATTATTAAAATGGGCTTGCTCAGGAAACTCTAAACGTGGCTTAGCAGTATGAAACAATTCCCCCTGCTGCCTGAGGGCCGCAACCGGGGAGAGATAGACAGTACCTCAAAAATCTGAGCCAACAGCCTATCAGTATCATCTGGGGCCCAGGGGTCAAAGCCAGAATCATCATGACCCCTGGGCCTCTCATCAGATGACTCCAAGTCAGAGAATAACTCCCCTTCTTCCAAAGGGGTATAACCATACAGTTCCAAGAACTCATCAGCCTCCATAGGGAAGAGAGTGACATCAGGCGTCAAGTGCCGCTTCTTAGCAGAGGCCTTACGCGCCAAGGTATTAGCAAGCAACTTCTCAACACTAGCCAGTCTGGAAGACACATCAGGCTGAGAATCCCCACAGGTATGCAACTCAATAGAAGTCAAATTTAAGCTTGGGGAAGTAGTTAAACCATATGAGGCGCAGGCCCAGCTACTGGTAAACCAGGCTGCAGCGCAAGCACCTGCTGGGCACAAGGTATACAGACCCGCACAGTGTCAGCACTAGTAGGGGACACCCCACAAGCTACACACAGCCGGGCTTGTCCCGAAGGAACCCTGAGACGCCTCCATATGGTGATTATAGCGGCACAATAGGCCGATAGGGATTCACGCTATAAAAGCAACCCGGGATGCCTCAATAGCCCTCTAGGGAAGTGGGAGTAATTTACACACTAGGCCTTTAATAACTAGAGGGAGTAGGGCCGGGAGAACCCAATAGAGTTCGACCCATCTGAAACACATAAGCGAAGAGAACCCCATAAGTGACATGCATAATGACATAGGGTAAATAAAGCCGCCTGCGAGGGCACTCACGGACCGCAGTAGGTAGATGCCAGCCACGCGCCAGCCAAATCCAGAGAAAAATGGCGCAGGGTTTACCTCGAGGGGCGGGCCGCGGGGACAGTGACGCCCCCCCGACGAGTGCGAAGCAGCACACGTGACAAGCAGCCAATAACAGCGCACTAGCGCCTGAGGTAATGCTGCCGCCAATCGTGGAGCACAGTGGAAGCGCGCGCGGCGGCGTCAGCATATTCAAAAACGCAACCAGTGCAACCAAGTCAGCGCGGAGACTGACACCAACCAGAAGCACATAATACAGTGAAGCACCAAGGCATATACACACACACACACACCCCGGGAGCTACAAGGGAGAGCGAGGGAGGGCAGGGGCCACTTAACATAGGGCCAACCGATAGACAGGGGCAATAGTGCGGGAGGGGCATCCCACAGAGGCTCACTATATGCCTATACCGCCTACCCTTTGGTGGGGGATTGCGGTGGAGCAACGCTCCTAAACACCTGACAGCGGTGTTGCCTACCATCACCCGGACCAGCGCAGCCAAGGCTGGGAAACACATTAAAAATGGAACGGGTGAGAATAGTCCTACAGGGCCGCAGGCTAATAGCCCAGCTCAACTGCGAGAAGAGAAAGCCATCTTCTTGTCCTTCGCAGTCCAGACTGCAGAGAAATTCTGGGGATTTGTGGGAGGTCCCGGGTATTTGAGGGTCTGGGAGGAGCCAATTTCGCGGTCTCTGCAGTCCAGTGCCATCTGGCGGAGTAATACCCAAGTGTAATGATTCCTATCTGGAGCAGGACGTACTGTATACTAAGAATAAAAACTGTGCACAGAAAATTTTTCTTTTCAAACTTTAACATGCTCAGCTTAGATTACTGATGCAGCACAATTCCCATTCAATCAGTATATAAAATGACGGTGTAAGAAGTGATGCGGGCACTCCAGCGATATTACTCACTGACACGTTAGCGGAGGATCACAGCACAAAGCAATCGCTTACAACTCTCTTCCTTGGAGGCAACACATTTATTTTCCTGTGGCTGTTCTCCCCAGCGTCTATCTAACATTGGGCAGATTAAAAACAAATCTCAGCAGGGTGACCGCAGATAACACATCTGAATCGCTGAATATATTTCACACCAAACAAGCGCATAAACTGCTTACCAATAACAGCAGCTTCACAGCCAAACAATACTCGGCAGAGAGAGCAGTTACCAGCACAAGATATTGGAACATTTGTAATCTAGACAAAGTAATGGCTACCAAATAGTTTAACCATGTAACTGCTTACCTATAACAGCAGCTTTACAGCCAAACAAAATTCGTCAGAGAGAACAGTTACTAGCACAAGATATTGGAACATGTGTAATCTAGAGTAATGGCTACCAAATAGTTTAACCCTTTCGTTTAAGCAGCATTTTTAATCCCACTAGGCCAACAACATTTTTAGGCACAGACATATATATGTGAACTTTACATATATGAGCACTTTATAGACTTTAACTGTAAAGCACCCCAAATTTGACCTCTGCTGGTTATAAAAAGGCATCATAGAGCAACAAAGTTGAGCAGAGGGGGGGGGGGGGGGGGGGTGGGAGGGGTTGGGATACCCGCATATTGGTGCTACAAACCCAATCCCGGCCCCAGTACTCACCTGCTTCCTTGATACCTCTTTTTTTGGCTGCTGGACTGTGGTGCCAGAAGACCTTTGGTGACCTGTAAGTGCCATAAACCTCAGTGGCTATCAGCAGACATGTGGGGTTGCAATGCTGCATTAGAACGGAGGTAGCGGAGTTCCTGGGCAATGGTTTGGGTTACTATAGCCTCATAGGCATGCCCCCCTGGGCCCTGCAGTCTTAAATGAAAGGTGAGTCACATTCATAACTGCCACAAGAAGATGTGTCTTCTCTAATAGTGTATATAGATCCCTGGCTACAAGTTCTAACAGAGGGAAGGTTGCAGAGGGTGACATGATGACAACCCCCCATTCCCGAGATTAGTGAACAGGAGCGCAAAGCCTATTTAAGTGTCCAGTGTCCAGGCATAGAATTACCTAAGTGTACTCCGAGCAGAGCATTAGAAGCTTCTCCAGCTTTAAAAGGCAACACAACAAAGTTATCATAGCAAAAGATGACCAAGAAATGAACCACAAAAATCTACAACTGTTGAAAAATATGCCAGTATAAAGATTGTAGGTAAAAATAACTGGGCAGTAAGCTAAGTTGGTCTGCCCATAATTTGATAATTGTAAAGCGAATATACTGCCCTGAAATGTGGACTATCAAATAGGATGTCATCTCCCTGAGGAAGTTGCCAATGGGCCATGTTTCTATCTCCAATTCCAGGGCAGTGTCTTTGCTTTACAATGATCTTATAAGATGTCCTCATAGCTCGTCCACTTCTGGGAGAGAAAGGGTGCGTCTTATAGAACAAGGATATGGTGCCTCATTTATTATAAACATATTTTTTTAGGCATTTAGTGGAGGAGGACTGTGTAATTACCGGTATATATTGTTATTGCAATTTATCAAATAAAATGCTAATTTATTGGGTCTTGCTTTGTGCTTTATTGGGCAACTTTGCTTGATTATATCTTTAAATGCAACTGCCATCCCTACTAGCCACTTACCAATTATTGTCTTTTAGCCCTATAAACTTTATGCTGGTGTGGTTTTTAACAGTTGTAGATTTTTGATGTTCATTTTTTAACATATAAATTAATGTCTATTTAATGTGTTGGTTGCCATTTTCATTAAGTTGTCGAGATTTTAGAGTACTAGTTGGCACTTAAACCAGAACACCACCCTTACAAGAATCAGTGCTCATGTGCATTCGCCCCTAGGGCAATTCAGTTTGCTGCACATAAAAATGTATTTACCTTTTTGTAACTCCTGCTGTAGTTGATTTTTCCCCCTTAATGGCATCCTATGGACCTGCAGGTAGCCTGCAAAGAGAAAGTGATGCTGGGTTTCCTGTCACGGTGCATTGTGGGTTAATGTCAGTTAAATCCAGACAGCAACATGGCTGGTGTAGGCCACGATCAAGAGAAAATCGATGAGGCTTTGAGTGGATGCAGGAGCAATTGTAAGTGCAGACAAATGGTGCAAGTGACCTTTTTTCCCACACTGTGCAAGACTGCTAGTCCAATTTAAGTTGCAGTTAGCTCTGGCCCTTAATTTATTAACGTTTCGTTAAATCTGCAATCCAAGTTAGAACTGTAATATGCAAAGAAGCCACCGTCTCCTCTGGGCCAAATTTCATTTAAAGTGAACTAAGGCAAAATGGAAAATGGTTTTGACATCAGATGAATTACAATGAAGCGTCTTATGGAAAACACAGACACTGTGTGCTCAAGAGGAGGAGGAACATCCAGCTAGTTATCAGTGCACTGTTCAAAGGCCTGCATCCCTGATGGTATGGGGTGGCATTGGCAGCTTACACACTTTTAAATGCACCAACGCCCATATATCTCTTTCATGGCAGACCTTGCATATTTCAGCGAGATAATGCTAAGCCACATACTGCATCCATCACAACAACATGCCTTTGCAGCAGGAAACTCCAGGTGCTAAACTGGCCTGTCTGCAGTCCAGACCTTTCATTATTATTTGAAAGGTCTGGAAACTCAGGACTGTCTAGAAGCAAGAATCCTACATCACGCAAAAATGGGACAACATTCCTCCCCAAAATGCCAGCAAGTCGTCTTCCAATGTTTATAGAAGAGTGGATGATGCACAATGGTACACATGGGCTCGTCCCAACATTTTGGAGATGTGTTGCTGCCATCAATTTCTTAATCAGTAATTTTTTTCAAATTAAATGGGAAAATGCTAAGTTCTGATATGTGTTCTGTGTTACACCAGGTATAAAATATGGTTGTATGATATTTAATGCATTCTTGTATTCTTTAATTTTAGACAGTGTTCCAACTTTTAGGGAATTCGGGTTGTTTAAAGGGTTTTTAGGGCACTCAAGACATTTGCCTTTTGGGACAGATGAGACCTTTGGGTACTAGTAATCGACCAGTAAACCTTTTTTGAGCCTGCTCATTACCATTGTGAAGTTAAATTTAAACAAAGATAGCTATCTTTGCCAAGAGCCTAAATCTTTAGGAAGTTCTTTTAAGATGGCAGGGATTCCAGTCTTCTAAGATGTGCAAGGAGGGTTTAGGTTCAAATTAAAACCTCCTAGCTAGAATATTCACTCACCCACGTGCCCAGGGTGTGTCTTTTGAAAAGATATATCTCATGTTCTAAAAGCTCTTTTCTACACAACATGAAAATGACTGCTTTGCATCTCTTCCTCGTTGCTGCTGGTGAACTAACAGAATAAAATATGCGACAAATGAGAAAAGACGACGATAAGAAATTTGGTTGATGTTAATTAGGTGCAGCGCTAGACTTGGGAATGATTACTGGCGAGGATTCCAAGAACAAAGTGCCAATTTTTTCCCCATTTCCTAGAAGAGAAAATCACTGAGAGATGAAGGGAAAGATTAAACCGACAGCGTACAAGTCATTTCAGCCTAAACAAATCCATCCTCAATTACTTGAAAGGAGAAAAAAAAATTCAATGGCGTGTTAAAAAAGAGCCACAGGAAAACGCAACACGCTTGCAGCACAGACATCAGAGAATGGAGTTGCAATGTGTTTGTCACAGTCACACATTTATGTTTAATAAAGTCACTGCCTTCCATCCAAAGAGGACAAGGGCAGCTGCATGGACCATTTTACAGCCTAAACAATCATCCCCCTGCTAAATATAAGCACTGCTAACAGACATGGGGGACCGGGAAGCAGCCGGAATTGTGTGCAAGAACAAATCATTAACCAGAACATAAAAAAATTACATTAGTGGCCAGCAGGCTGGATGTCACTTAAAGAGGATTTCCTACCATTTTCATAGTTGAAAACATTTATAGTGGCATAAAAAATACAATTCTGTGATTACTCACCTGTAGAATTGTTTTTATGGTATACAGCACGGCTTGCTTCATTTCAATTCTTCACATCTGGGTTATCCACCAGAAGGTGGCACAGTCGACTGCAGAAAGACTTGTGGCTCCTCCCGGCCCATAAAAGGACAGGAATTACCCAGAGACCCCCAGTGTTTGAAAAGCAGTAATGCAAGAAGCCGGGAGGCAAAGACCATGTTAACAAAAACACAGCCCCACTAACAAAGAACTCTCACAACCAAAATCACCATAACAAGGCAAAAGAGGATAACGATAACAAGGGAGGGATGAAGCAATTCTACAGGTGAGTAATCACAGAATTGTATTTTTACTGGTATACAGCACGGCTTGCTTCATTTCAATTCTTCATATTTGGGACATCCAACAGCAGTGTCCATGGAGAAGGGTGGGATCCCCAGTGAGCAATGGCAGGCAGTTCAAGCCACTACCGCCTGAAGCACCTTGCGTCCAACAACAGCATCAGCTGAGGCCCTAACATCAACCTTGTAAAACTTGGAAAAAGTATGAACTTAAGACCAAGTAGCGGCCTTACAAACCTGTTCAACAGAAGCCTGGTGCTGAAATGCTCAAGAGGCACCAATAGCCCTAGTGGAGTGAGCAGTAACACGGAAAGGGGGTTCCTTCCCCTTGGCAGAGTACGCTTGCACCACCGCCTGTCTGATCCACTTTATGATAGTGGATTTGGCTGGGGTCAAGCCCTTCCTAGGCTTAGCAGGAAGGACAAACAGAGAATCAGACTTCCGAAAAGACTCAGTGGCGACCAAATAATATTTGAGCGTCCTGACCACATCAAGAGAATGAAGGGTTCGTTCCTTAGAATTAGAAGGGGCAAGACACAAAGAAGGCAAGACAATGTCCTCATTGAGATGAAAGGCAGAGACAACCTTAGGCAAGAATTCCAGTTTAAGACGGAACACCACCTTATCAGAGACGTGACGCACCAAAGTGATAGCAACCAAAAAGACCACCTAAAGAGTCAGAATGGACAGAGCAGCATCGCACAGAGGCTCGAAGGGGGGGGACCCTGAAGAGCAGAGCACCAAGTTCAAATCCCACACCGGTAGCAGAGGCTTACACGGTGGACACACGAGTAACTCCCTGGAAAAAAGTCTTGATGAGCCTATGATTAACGAAGGTGCTTTGGAAAAAAATAGCCGAGGCCGAAACCTGTTCTTTGAGAGTACCAAGTTGTAAACCCGACTCCAGACCATGTTGTAGAAACTCCAAAATCCTGGAAAGGGAGAAAGTGCGACAAGGAAAAGCCTTAGACACACACCAGGCAATGTAAGCATGCCAGACCCTATAATAAATCATAGAAGAGGACATCTTCCGAGCCTGAATTATAGTACTGACGACCGAAGCCGGCAAACCCTTATCCATCAGGATGGAGGTTTCAGCAGCCATGCCGTTAAAGCCAGTGTTTGTAAATTGGGATGGCGTAGCTGTCCCTGAGTGAGTAGCTCTGGATCGCCGGGCATGATGTACTGATCCACCGCCATCTGGACGATGTCCGCGAACCATACCCTCCTCGGCCAGCGGGGGGCCACTAGAATGGTCGGTACCCCCTCCGGGGCTATCTTGCGCAGCACACGATCCAGCAGAGGAAAGGGAGGAAATGCATAAAGGAGTCGAAATGCCATCCAAGGAAATGCTAGCGCGTCCGTGGCGAACAGGGAGACGAATCTTGGGAGCTTGTGAATGTGACTGGACGCAAACAGGTCCACGTCCGGCTTACCCCGGCGGGGACAGGGTGTTTAAGACCTCGTTGCTGAGAGACCATTCCCCCAGACGAGACGACCCCCTGCTCAGGCAGTCCGCCTCCTGGTTCTCCACCCCCGGGATGTAAACCGCCAAGATGCAGGGAACATTCTCCTCTGCCCAAGCAAAGATCAGGGACACTTCCTTAAGGCTTGCTTGCTCCGAGTCCCGCCCTGATGATTGATGTAGGCGACCGCCCTCTGATTGTCCGAGCGGGCCTGTACCGCACGACCCCGTAGGTGGGGAGTCAACTGGAAAAGAACCAACCTGATTGCTGTCAACTCCAGGAGGTTGATGGGCACATGGGCCTCCCGAGGAACCCACTGGCCCTGGAACTTCAGTGAATGCCAAACCCCTCCCCAACTGGTTAGACTGGCGTCCGTGGTGACAATCTCCCAGTACGGAGGGAGAAAGGACCTGCCCACTAGCAGATGTCTCGAGTCCAACCACCACGAGAGGGACTATCTGGCCAGAGGGGACAGAGCAAATTCCTGCTCCAGGGACTCCTGCGCTAAAACCCAAACGGACAAGAGGTTCAGCTGAAGAAGTCTCATGTGGAACTGGGCAAAGGGAACAGCCTCGAAGCAAGAAACCATGAGACCCACCAACTGCATCCCCAGACGGATGGATGGGTGTGGACACGACAGCAAGGCTTGCGCCTGCGACTGAAGACCCTCCACCTTCTGCTGAGGAAGAAAAACATATATGAGACATATCCAGCGTCATGCCCAGGAAGGACCTCACCAATGACAGAGAGCGAAGACTTGGGATAATTGATCACCCAACCGAAGGACTCGAGGGTGGACACTACCACACAAGTTTCCTTATCGGCCTGATGAAAGGATGGAGCAGCAATCAACAAGTCGTCCAGATAAGGAAGAATGCGAATGCCCTGGCTCCTCAGAAGGGCCATGACACCCGCCAGCACCTTGATGAACACCCGGGGGGCCGAGGTGATACCAAACGGTAAGGCCACAAACTGGTAGTGATGATCCCCCAGAGCGAACCTCAGGAACCTCTGATGTTCCAGGAAGATAGGAACGTGCAGATAGGCATCCTTGATGTCCACCGTGGTCAAGAAGTCGCCTGGCCGAAGGGAGCTCACTGCCGACCGTAAGGTCTCCATGTGGAAGTGTTTGCACCTGACGAATCTGTTGAGACCCTTTAGATCCAGGATGGGTCTCAGGGATCCATCATTCTTGGGCACCGAGAACGGATTAGAGTAGAACCCCCCGACCCTGTTCTTGAAGAGGCACAGGGAAAACCACTCCGGCTGACAGAAGATGCTGGACGGCCAACCTCAGGCCCTGCGCCGTCACGGGATTTTGGGAGATCCGGGATCGAAGGAATCTTGGGGGCGGCCAAGCTGCCGGCTCTATCTTGTAACTGGAGGATACCACCTCCTGGATCCACCGGTTCGAGATGTGTTGTCTCCAGACGTGAGCAAAGAGCCGAAGCCATCCCCCACCCGGATGGGTGAGGGCGCCCCCTCATGCCTGAGGGGCCTTGGAGGGGGGTTTGGGCATGGATCCCCGGGAGAGACCGGGACAACCATGGGATCTACCTCGCCCCCAAGAATCTCTACGGCTACCTGGGAAGGAGGAAACGCGTCCCACACGGGAAGAACAAAAGGAAGAAGACCCCCGAAAGGCCGAGAAGGCTTTCTACGCTGAGGGAGCCGACAGTCTTTGGCCAATGCATCCAAACGCTCCCCAAATAGATGCAGTCCTGTGAAAGGAAGCCCAGTGAGGGACTTCTTAGCAGCGTCAGCCGCCCACTGACGCAGCCAGAAGGACCGACGCATAGCAAACAGAAGGGCAGAGGCCCTACCACCAAGCCGGATGGCATTGTCCATGGCAGATAGCACAAAGGCAATAAAGTCAGAACAAAGCAAAAGTTCCTTGTACTCACCGCTCGCTTGCGAGATCTGGCAGCTTCAGCAAGGCGCCTAATCGTCTTCTTGATGCGATAGCAACAATAGCCGCCGCACAGACCTGGCGCAGACCAGCCCCCACAAAGGTGAAGGCATGGCAAGCTAGCTGATCCATGCGACGATCAGCATTGTCGCGTAAGGTAGTGGTGTCCGGAGACGGCATAACAGAAGTATTAGACAGTCCCAGGATGGGAGCGTCTAGATCCGGGGACAAGACCAAAGGCGAACCAACTCAGCCGAGAAGGGATACCTTCTATCCAGGCCCTTAGGCACCGAGGGCAACCTGTTGGGCCGTTCCCATTCTTTAAGGACCATCTTGGAAAAATGTCAGGAAACTCTAATTGTTGCCTGTCGGGGTGGAAAAGCTCCCCCTGTTTCTTCTTTGCCACCTTAGGGGGCACAATGTGTAAGGTATAAAAAACCGCCCACAACAGTCTATCAGTATCGTCTGGGAGCCAAGAGTCCTCGTCCGAAGAGGACCCGGGGTCACTATCAAAATCGCCATGGCGATTCCCAGAGGAGACGGAATCATGGAACAATTCCCCCTCCTCCATGGAGTCACGGCCGCCATAGGTATCAAGGGCATCATCATCTGCAAAAAGGGACAGGTTAGTATCAAAGTGCCTCTTTTTACTAGAGGCCTTGCCTACGGCCAGACGGGCCAACTGCCGCTCAAGACTGGCCACTCGCAGCGCCAGGTCCGAATGAGACCCCCTGCTGGCTTCCCCCTCGCTGGGGCTAAATGCAGGCATGGGGGAGTAGGCGATGCTGCAGGCAGGATGGCACTCGGGAGAGAAGCGCTCGCCCCAACCTGTTCCACAATGACACTCTGGGCGCAGGGGACACAAACCGCGCTGCGACCACTCAAAGGGGATGCCCCGCACATGACACACAGCCGAGCCTGCCCCGAAGGGCCCCCAAGCTCGCTATCCCCAGAAGCCTTCATATGGTGATTACAGTATAGCACAAAAAAAGGCCAGTTACAGGAGATCGGGGCTAAGAACCCCACCAGGGATGCCCCCCAAGGTATCCCCTAACAAAAAGGGGGGGGGGGGGGGGGAGTACAGGACCGGGAGAAACCACAAGCGCAATAAGAAGGCCTGTCTGAAAAAAATAAAAAGAGCCAATAAGCATCCCACAGCACATGCACCAAAATTAAACAATATAGAATAAAGGAGCGGACTCACGGACCAAGGGATGGGAGAGTCACCAGCAGGCTTAGCCAGGAGCGTGAAGCCACAGGCAGGATGCCAGCAGCCAGGGCAGAGACATGACCCTTCAGAGTACTGAGTTGGAGCCCCAGCTCCAACCCATGTTGGAGGAACTCCAGAACCCTGGGAATAGAGAACACACGACAGGGAAGAGACCTAGACTCACACCAGTCAATGTAGGCACGCCAAACCCTATAGTAAATGGAAAAAGACGACTTCTTTCTAGCCTTTATCGTGGTATCAACAACAGAGGCAGACCGCCCCTTCTCCATCTAGATGGAGGTTTCAGCAGCCAGGCCGTCAAAGCCAGAGTTTGTAAATTGGGATGGCGTAAGTGACCCTGAGTGAGCAGGTCTGGCACCCTGGGCAGAGCGTACTGATCTACTGCCAGCTGCACCACGTCTGCGAACCACACTCTTCTTGGCCACGTGGGAGCCACCAGGATAGCTGGCACCCCCTCCCGAGCCATCTTGTGCAGAACCCTGCCCAACAGGGGGAATGGGGGAAAGACATAAAGGAGCTGAAATTCCTGCCATGACATTGCTAGGGCCTCCGTGGCCAAGGCCAGAGGGTCCTGGGACAGGGAGACAAAGGCCGGGAGCTTGTGATTGTGACGGGATGCAAACAGATCCACATCTGGTTTGCCCCAACGGTGACAGAGAGTGAAACACCCTCTTGCAGAGGGACCATTCTCCCAGGCGAGAGGTCCCCCTGCTCAGAGAGTCTGCCTGCAGATTCTCCACCCCCGGAATGTACACAGCTGATATGCAGGGAACATTGTCCTCCGCCCAGGACAGGATCAGAGACACTTCCTTGAGGGCCCCCTTGCTCCGGATCCCCCCCTGATGATTGATGTAGGCAACGCTGTCTGGTTGTCCGAGCATACCTGAACAGGCCGGCCCCAAAAGTGCTGGGTCACGTGAACCAGCACCAACTTGATCGCCCTTAGTTACAGAATATTGATGGGTGTATGGGCCTCCTGAGGGCCCCACCTCCCTTGGAACTGCATGGACTTCCAGAAGCCCCCCAACCTATCAGACTGGCATCCGTGGTGACCGTGGGGGCCAGAAAGGATCTACCAGCCAACAGGTTCCTGGAGTCCAGCTACCACGAGAGGGACCGTCTGGCTAGGGGGGATAGCACAAGTACCTGGTCCAGGGACGCGGGATCCTTGTCCCATACTGACAAGAGGTGGAGTTGCAGAGGCCTCATGTGAAACTGGGCATAAGGGACAGCCTCGAAGCACGACACCATCAGGCCCACCAGCTGCATTCCTTGCCTGATGGAGGGATGAGGGCAAGAGAGCAGGGACTGAACCTGCACCAGTAGACTGTCCACATTCTGCTGAGGAAGAAAAATCCTTGCCTGAACTGTATCCAGATTCCTTCCCAGGAAGGGAGTCACCAAGGAGGGAGACAGGGAAGACTTGGGATGGTTGATCACCCAGCCAAATGACTCCAGGGTGGACACTACCTGCTGAGTATCCAGCTCTGCTTAATGGAGGGACTGAGAAGTGATGAGAATGTCGTCCAAATATGGCAGCAAGCGAACGCCCTGAGCAGAGACATCACCCCTGCCAGCACCTTGGTGAACACTCTGGGAGCCGAGGTGAGACCGAAGGGCAATGCCACAAATTGGTAGTGCTGATCCTTCAGAGCAAACCTGAGGAATCTGATGACCTGGAAAAACAGGAATATGAAGGTAAGCATCCTTGATGTCCACAGAGGTCATGAAATCTCCTGGATGCAGGGAACTGATGGCAGAGCGCAAAGTTTCCATGCGAAAGCGCCTGCACCTGACACATTTGTTGAGGATCTTCAAGTCCAGGATGGGCCTGAATGACCCATCTCTTTTGGGCAAAGTGAAAAGGTTGGAATAGAACCCCTTGACCCTTTCTCGTAAGGAGACCTGACAGATGACCCCCAGTTCCAGAAGGCTTTGCACCGCCAGAATTAGAGCCTGAGACATCCAGAACCTGATGAATCTTGGGGCGGCCAGGCAGCAAACTCTATCTTGTAGCCGGAGGACACTACCACCTGAATCCACCAGTCTGAGACATGAAGCCTCCAGACGTGAGCAAAATGCTGAAGCTGCCCCCCCACCCGGATGGGTGAGGGCGCCCCTTCATGCCTGAGGGGGCTTGGGAGAAGACTTAGACTTGGAGCCCCAGGATGAGCCATGGCGTCCACGTTCTTTGCCCCTACCCCAGAAATCTCCTCGGGCCCTGGTAAGGGAGACCCTCCTCCCCTGTCTGGCTCCACAGTAGGGGGAAGAAAAGGAGCCCTGTCCCCGAAAGGGCCGAGACTGCCGCCTGCACTGGGGTAACCTGCCTCCCATAGCAAACAGGTCGAGGCGGTCCCCAAACAAGCGTAGTCCTTTGAAGGGAAACCCAGTGAGAGCTTTCTTGGCAGCGTTGTCAGCAGCCCACTGGCGCAGTCAAACCGGGCGGCGTATAGCCACCACTAGGGCAGAGACTCTGCCACACATCCTAATGGTATCATCCAAGGCAGAGAGGACATAAGTCGCAAAAACCTCACAACGAGAGAGTGCATTAAACTCCTCACTAGACACATCATCAGGAGCACCATCTAGGACACTTCTAAGCAGGGTCCTAATAGCCAAAGCCGTAATGGCAGAGGCACAGACCGGGCGCAGCGCCATCCCCACACAGGCAAAGGCATGGGACGCCAGCTGATCAATACGCCGGTCCTCACCATCCCGCAGTGTAGTAGAGTCAGGGGAATGCATGACAGAGGTGTTAGATAACCCTAGGACTGGGGCATCCACCTCTGGAGGGGATGACCAACGCTTCACCACATTAGCAGGAAAGGGATACCTCTTATCCCAACTCTTAGGGACTCCGGAAAGCCTGCTGGGATGCTCCCATTCCTTGAGCACGAGATTATTAAAATGGGCTTGCTCAGGAAACTCTAAAAATGGCTTAGCAATATGGAACAATTCCCCCTGTTGCCTGAGGGCCGCAACCGGGGGAGAGATAGACAGTACCTCAAAAATCTGAGCCAACAGCCTATCAGTATCATCTGGCCTCTCATCAGATGACTCCGAGTCAGAGAATAACTCCCCTTCTTCCAAGGGGGTATAACCAGACAGTACCAAGAACTCATCAGCCTCCATAGGGAAAAAAGTGACATCAGGCGTCAAGTGCCGCTTCTAAGCAGAGGCCTTACGCGCCAAGGTATTAGCAAGCAACTTCTCAACACTAGCCAGCCTGGAAGACACATCCGGCTGAGAATCCCCACTGGTATGCAACTCAATGGGAGTCAAATTTAAGCTTGGGGGAGTAGGTGACACCATACGTGGCGCAGGCCCAGCTGCTGGTAAACCAGGCTGCAGCGCAAGCACCTGCTGGGCACAAGGTATACAGACCCGCACATTGTCAGCAATAGTAGGGGACACCCCACAAGCTACACACAGCCGGGCTTGTCCCGAAGGAAACCCGAGCACAGTATCCTGGGACGCCTCCATATGGTGATTATAGCGGCACAATAGGCCGATAGGGATTAACGCTATGAAAGCAACCAGGGATGCCCCAATAGCCCGCTAGGGAAGTGGGAGTAATTTACACACTAGGCCTCACAAGTTTAATAACTAAATAGAGGGAGTAGGGCCGGGAGAAACCAATAGAGTTCGACCCGTCTGAAACACATAAGCGAAGAGAACCCCATAAGTGACATGTATAATGACATAGGGTAAAGAAAGCCGCCCGCGAGGGCACTCACAGACCGCGGTAGGTAGATGCCAGGCACTCAGCAGCCGAATCCAGAGAAAAATGGCGCCGGGTATACCTCGAGGGGCGGGCCGCGGAGACAGTGACGCGGAAAGCGAACACGGTGGTGTTCCTTCATGGCGGGGCATCCCAAATTGTGTGTACCACCACGGATTGCCTGAAAAATCATCTCCTCCTGGTTCCCATGTATGCCTCTCAACCAGTCCTCGCCCCTTCCTCTAGCTGCACATGCACCTGCGCTGCCCATTCTGAAAGGCCTGGCGCGCCCACAGCTATGTGACACTTGTCTCACCCTCCTGGGACTCTCATGGAACCTGGAAAACAGAGGTAATGCTGGAAGGTAAGTCAGCACAATTCTCCCGCCATTTAATCTCTTTAAGACTGGGACACCTGCTTGTGAGTATTTAATGGGTCAGACTTAATCTGCATAAAAGTGGAGTGGATCTGTGTATATTCTACTTGTTAATTTGTGAAGGATAAGGAGGGATCAGCACAAACTCAGCATATTAATTTTTGGGGAATTGGGGGGGGGGGGGGGCAAACACTCTGCTGAGAAAAAATGTGTTGTCATGTATATGCATGGTAACTGTAAATGGGAATAATGTCTAAAACATGGTGAGAGACTTTCAGTGCTGAAAGTGGTTATCAAAGTCCAAAATTAAGGCGCTCTGTTGCGCAATCTGACGAGCGGATTCCCTGATTACCCTTCCCATTTCTTCCCTCCCCCGCCCCTCTCCCCTTGTTTCTTTCACTTTTTTCTCTTTTTAATAATTACTATTGGACCGAGTCTTTCTGCAACATGATAAAGACGGTTTAAGCTGGTTCAAGGTGCAAGCTCCTCCCCCCGGGTGGTGGCCCTCTGCGGGCGCCAGGTTATCGGCCCCCGTGGGTGGCCGACGCCGGGATGGGCGGATAATTAAACACAGACGCGTGTAGGACTGAAGTATCTTTATTATGCGCACGCATCTGGCAATAAGCAATAAGTTCATGTACGTATATGTCTAGTGGTCCTGTATATGTGGGATGGCTCTGTAAGTCTGCAATTTTGTTCTTATTCATGTGTCTCTGAATGTATAAAAACTTGAAAATAAAGAATTTCAAAAAAAGTCCAAAAATGTTGGAGGCCCCTGCTCCAAATGGGAGACCTTTGGCACTTTTTAGAGGACCCTTCAGACAAATAAAATTGGGGGGTCCTTCTGTATATGGGGGATAGCAGTGCAAATAACACACCTTGTACTCACCTTCTTTTGAATTGTCACACAGGATCGCAGTCTCACGTGACTGCTTGCACCCAGTGAGGTTCGTGTGGTAGGCCTGCTAACTGAACCCCCACAGGGTTGTCATCCAGTAGCTGAAACAATCAATCCTGGAAATTGTTGGGTATTTGGGTCACTGTTGCCAGTACTGCCAGAGTTAAACAACCCTCATTGCTGCCTAGGTTAATTTGACTGAAAGAACCCTTTAGGAAAATATGTTTTTTTCATTGGAAGAAAAATACAAGAAGTTTGTAAATGCCCCCTCCAGCTTTTATAAGGAGGACCTCTGAACACTAAGTGCTTGAGCCGTGGATTATTTGCGAATCTCTACTTCTCCTGATGTGCATATGTTTTCATCCATCATGAAATGCTCTCTGCAGAAATGGATGGCAATTATCTAACTGCTGTCTCACAGGTTCACACAGGCAGAAAGGTAGTTAGCAACGCTGACCTGTATTAGTAAAGTGCAGTGCTCAGGACAAACCACTTACCAATCTTCATCTATTGAAAGTAAAGAAAAAAAAAAAACTCAGCAGGAATTCTTCCACACAAAATATATACAGAAGCCTCTATCTCCTTGCAGTATGTTTATGTAGATTCTTAGCAGTTAATAGACAATTTTCGCAATAGATCTCCCTTAATGTACCGTTAAATGTTTGATACCTGGTACATGTCCCGAGCCAGGGGCGTACACACCATAGGGGCAGTGCAGGCATATGCCCCCGGGCATGTGGAACAGGTGGGCCTGGCACATGCTTTCTCCATCTCCTCTGTGGTGCGGGCCCTGCTTCTATATAGGCGCCGTGTGCGGCCCTGGATCTAAGTTGGTGGCATGTGCACCCTGCTTTTCAGCCAACACCACTTGTGGGCCCAACGTCTCCACACGCTGAACAGTTGCTGACCAGGCGGTTAGTGCTCAAGTGGGGGATTGCTGGTGCTGATGGGGGCACAGGCCCATGCTGGGGCCCTGCTATGGGGCCCCTTCAGAGCTACGTACGCCCCTGTCCCGAGCCATCAATTACAGGCATTGTTTTATGTTTTGCTATGACCAAAATTTCTCTAATATGCAGAATAAATTCCTGAAGAGCCATGCAATTGACCAATCACAGCACATTAGCTGCAATTCCCTCAAACATAGAGAAGCATGCTTCCTTCAGAAGAGGTAAAAAGTTTGACACTTAACCTTTAAGCCAAGGCTTGGACTACCTAACAACACGGCATGCTCTTGCACCAAGGCACAATATGGGAAAGCAATAACATGCCAACACCGAAAGGTGTCAGCTGCCAGATCGCAGCAACCAATCAAAGTTTAGATTAAAGCAGTCAGTTAAACAAATAACTGCTGACTGGCTGAAACAGTTTTGCTCTCTCCTAATGAATAATCCTATTACATACCCAAATTGTGCTGTCACGCTCCATCAGCACATTCTTTATGATGTAAACGCAGGTTGGGGGGGGGGGGGGGATGTTTTAATGTGCCAGCAGTATGAGGTGCAAACCATAACAGAGAATCGAGATACAAGACAAAAATTAAATATACTTACATCTGAAGCAGACCTCCAGGCTGCTATGACCCCCACAACCCTGAGAGTGAGGGATGCAGCGGGTCTGAAGTGCGAAGACAAAAATTACATTAAATCACCTACCAGTTAAAGCAGACCTTCAATCAAAAATACGTGGAGGTCCACTGGCCCCCACACACAGAAAAAAATTGCATAGGCTGAAATGACACCGGGGGAAACCCTGCGAGAGTTCGGCAGATGGATGGATGGTGGATGGGTGAATACGTCTAACACTGATCCCATCCGTCATCTATGGGTAAGGTGCTGGTGGAGGGGGGGATAGGGACTAGAATAACAGCTGGATGTTGGCTTTTTAGGTAACAGCGACATCCAAAAGGTAGTGCAGGAGGGGGAGGGATGTAGTGAGAGGAAGTCACCAGCAAGTCTGATATTCCTCTTTAACACAGGTCCTGTTTGAAGTCAAAACACAAAGGTGTCCACTGAAAGTCACCAATAATGTGTGAATGTGATTATACAATCAAAACATAAGGACCGGAACAATCCCCCAGCTGTTGACATCATGTATGGCAGAAATGTATCTACATGTGTGTACATAAAAATTAATAAATACATAATTACTAATAAAAACTCCTATCCTATTCATTTGTCCGCTTCCAGGCCCTAAAAGGAGCCCAATATAATAACCAGGAAAGAAATATATAAATCCATCTCCATGGAAACCGTAACCCATAGCACGCTGTGTCAGTGTGAGCAATCTGCCTACACTTCCCTCCATGGCAACCAAGAATATCTGAACAGTCCCTCTATGCACAATGGACACAACACATTTCCACATAGTCAGATAGGTGGCTAAGTCATTATTGTTTAGTTAAGTGAAGATTTCTGAATCTTTATTTGTTGATTTAAGGGTTAAGACACAATGACAGCCCTAGAAGCCTTAGCCCAGGCTGACAGTTTTGCTATGCTTTCCTTGGTCCCAGTGCAAGGAAGGGTTGAGTAGTAGTCAATGGGGAAACATGGATCTAGAGCAGGGGTGTCAACCCCCCTCCTCAAGGGCCACCTACATGTTTTGTGGATTTCCATACAGCCGGCTCTATAAGAGCACTAATTACTTTGTGTCTGTGTGGAAGCATGCAAAACGTGGCCTATTGGTGTCCCTTTGATCTAGAGTACAACTTTCCATTTTCTGATGATATCAAGTACCACCTACATGACCACTGTCAATCACCTAAATCTGTAATCAAAACACATAAAACAGCAATTGAGGTACAGGTAAGATCTTGAGTACCACCAATGGAGCCCCCTAACTACAAAGAACCTCTGAGGGAGCTTAAAGCTATACTAAAAGGAAAGCCCAATTATTTTTCCATTGTCTCAGGCTACACATTGCATTGTCCCAAACTTCAATCCATTTTCAAAAAGACCCTGTAGTTCCTTAGTTATTTGTAAATGTATTAGAGCATTGGAGATGCAGAGAAAAATGAGGAAAAACAGTGTGGACAGTATGTGCTTTGCATATATCATAGTAAAAAAATAGGTGCATTGTTGTGCCTCTAGGTATTAGTGCAATCACATAGTGCAATTAGAAAAAGGGGGTGAGAGATGCTACAGGCTAAGAGCATCTCCAGCCTGCCAGCACATAGTGTGACCCAGGGGAGGGTTGGGTTTCATAGCTGCAGAGACTATTCTTGGTCCAATGAAGGTTGATTGAAAGACCAGATCAGTGGGTGGGGATTGAAAGCTAAATGAGGAAGCAGAGAAGAGGACCCACAGTGCTCCAATCACTAAATGAGAGGTAAACTACTGATTTCTTTTTTTTACATTTGACTTGCCAATCACTTTAAGGCTCGTGTACCAACTTGCCTGTGACTGTCAGACTGTGCTGTACCAATTAGAGCTACTAAAAGATAGCCTTCCACCCAAACAGCTGTTCCATTCCAAAGTGCCATATGGAGTAGAGGATGTGTAGCATGGAAAAAGGTTAGTACTAAAAGGGATAGGCCAACATTAGATGAGGAATTTCAAGTATAAAGTTGTCAGTAAAGTAAATTCCACAGGACATCTAGGTTGGGTGCAAGTGTCGTTGAGAAGCAAAGTATAACAATTGGGGGGGCAAAATAAGTCACACTTGGATCCATGGTAGGGTAGATCATATGGGCACACCCAATATAGGCTACAGTGAGACCCTAGAAGACATGTTGGGGAGAAGCAAGAGTCTGCATGTTGGGGAGAAAAGAGGAGAGGAGGCTGTGATTTGTGGGAAGAAGAGGGGAAGGATGGGAGGGGGGCTGCAGGGAGCACTCCAGCCAGGTTCAGTGCAGCGTTTGGCCCTCACGCATGAAGATGCTTATGATTTTTAGCTATTTCAAGCTAATCTGTCACCAGGAAGACTATTGTGTGACTATCTGTGCGTCCAGAATGTTCCAATTGTGTTTCGTTTTTGAAAAAAAAGGTATAATGGCAGGCCAGAGTGATGCCAGCATTCTGTGCGCATTGCATTGGAATGAGCTGGGGCTTGAGTGGCAGTGTGGTGGGCTCCATTCTAACCTACCAATAACGGGGGGGGGGGGTAGGTGTCAACCTGAAATGAGCCTCAAGCTTCATTTCAAGGTCAGGATCAGGGGGAAGGTGCTGGAGGCAGCAAAGGGGGGGGGGGGGGGGGGGACTCCTCTTCTCTTCAGCGCTATAAGCGAGGAGACAGCATGGGATCGACACTGCATCAGGAAAGCTGCCAGGCAACTGATTTTAAAGTGGACCAAAACCCACTGCAAACGGCCCGGTCGATTCCCTCCCACTCTGGGCATCCAAAATTGGGATTCCCCGCTGTGCGAAACCCCCCAGGTCGCCCCATACACTTACCTTATTTCCCAGTCCAGCTCATGCCTGAGCCGAGGCCGCATCCCCACAATCCCTCTAGTGGGGCGTGTGCCTGCACCAGGCATTTGTGTTTGGCTGGTGCAGGCATGCTCCCTGTTAAGAGGGTAGCGGGGGATGCGGCTGTCAGAGCGATTGAGTCGCTGGCCTTAGACAAAGGCTTAGACGATGCGAGGTCACGTCTCCGAGCGCGCTGATTGGACGAGCGACCGTGCATGCGCCTCAGGACCGGGAAGAGGTAAGTTGGCTTCGGCGATCTGGGGGTTTCAAACAGCGGGGGAAAGGACCAAAGCCCAGGATAGTCAAAATCACTTTAAAGTTTGACTGGTCAATCTCTTTACCAGCTTCTCTGTTATTCTTTGGCCCAAATTTGTTCAAGTTGTTCAAGTTTTAACCCTGGGAAAGGTGAAACAAAATAAAAGTAGGTAGCAGTTTTGATAAATCAGTAGACTTTTTTCTCGTGACAAGGAAAGTAAACGACACAGTGCTCAATCAAGTCATAAGCAGTAAGAGGTGCACCTGGAAGAAGCTATTCATTACAAACAGACAAAATGAACACATTCTGTACTTGGATT
This sequence comes from Gastrophryne carolinensis, assembly GCA_027917425.1. Lineage (NCBI taxonomy): Eukaryota > Metazoa > Chordata > Amphibia > Anura > Microhylidae > Gastrophryne > Gastrophryne carolinensis. The sequence continues at coordinate 441,559,271 of CM051235.1, forward strand.
TGATAGTTTGCAAGAGTCATAATCAAGTCTGCTTGCTATCTACAATTTTAGTAATGAAAGAGGTGGTACATGTCTTTGCCACCAAGTACTTGTGAAGCCTTACCTCTTTAAAACTCATGGGACAACAGCACATAACACGCATACAAACACCACTGGGCTGAGAGCAACGCTAACCAGGTGGAGGTATAGTTATACAGTAAATGAACTAATGTCTAAGATGGGAAGCTTGCTGCTCTTTTTTGCTGTAGAAATTAAAGGGACTGTCCAGACAATAAAAATACAAAGCTCACTTACATGCCAGCCCACAGGTTCACTCCCAAAAATTGAGCTGCTCCGTGCAAACAGCTCCCAAGCCGAGAGCACACTCCTGAGCCCCTAACTCATTATTATTATATATATATCTTTATATATAAAGTGCCATCATCTTCTGTAGCGCTGTACGAACTAGTGATTACAGACATGGAATAACATACAGTACATACACCATTTCAAATGCGGTTTTACAGAGTACTCAATGAATATTTTCAATGAATATTCTGAATACAAGATTCAATATAAAAGAGAGCCCTGCTCCTGCGAGCTTACAGTCTAAAGTAAGTGTGTCACACTTAAGGCCCAGGGGCGGGATGCGGCCCTCCAACAGGTGCCAGATGGCAGCAGCTGTGTGGTACCCCTTCAAGTTGGTTTCTCCTAGGTTCCTGACACCAGCAGCACATCTTCTTGTCTGTGTGTAGTGCTGCACTTTTACGTGGTGTTCCACTGTGGAGTGCAGAACTGCCTCCAATCCTGTCCCCAGGCGCGGTGCTTACAAAATGGTTGTTGCACGCTTTTTTAACGTTCCGGTGGAAAAAGTGTAGTGTCTGTAACTGTTTATGTGCAGCCAGCTCTCACCACACAAGAGGGGCCCACCTAACCCACTCAACATCCACTGCAGGAGTTATTTCCAGCTATTGGCAGGTGGGGTGGGAAAAATTATTATAGAACTGGCCTGGGAAAATTCATTTAGCATCTGTCCAGGACAAAATAATTCTGCATCACTCCTGGGCAAAATAATTCTGCATCTGTCCTGGGCAAAATATTTCTGCATCTGTCCTGGCCAAAATAATTCTAAATCTGTCCTGGGCAAAATAATTCTTCATCTGTCCTGGGCAAAATAATTCTACATCACTCCTGGAAAAAAATTCTGCATCACTCCTGGGAAAAACATTCTGCATCACTCCTGGGAAAAATAATTCTAAATCTATTCTGGACAAAATAATTCTGCATCTGACATGGGCAAAATAATTCTACATCACTCCTAGGAAAAATAATTCTGAATCTGTCCTGGGCAAATAATTCTGAATCTGTCCTGGGCAAATAATTCTGAATCTGTCCTGGGCAAATAATTCTGAATCTGTCCTGGGCAAAATAATTCTGCATCTGTCCTGGGCAAAATAATTCTGCATCTGTCCTGGGCAAAATAATTCTGCATCTGTCCTTGGCAAAATAATGCTGCATCTGTCCTGGGCAAAATAATTCTGCATCTGTCCTGGGCAAAATAATTTTGCATCTGTCCTGGGCAAAATAATTCTGCATCTGTCCTGGGCAAAATAATTCTGCATCTGTCCTGGGCAAAATAATTCTGAATCTATCCAGGGGAAATTAATTCTTAATCTGTCCCGGGCAAATTAATTCTTAATCTGTCCCGGGCAAATTAATTCTTAATCTGTCCTGGGCAAATTAATTCTGCATCTGTCCTGGGCAAATTAATTCTGCATCTGTCCTGGGCAAAATAATTCTGCATCTGTCCTGGGCAAAATAATTCTGCATCTGTCCTGGGCAAAATAATTCTGCATCTGTCCTGGGCAAAATAATTCTGCATCTGTCCTGGGCAAAATAATTCTGCATCTGTCCTGGGCAAAATAATTCTGCATCTGTCCTGGGCAAAATAATTCTGCATCTGTCCTGGGCAAAATAATTCTGAATCTATCCAGGGGAAATTAATTCTTAATCTGTCCCGGGCAAATTAATTCTTAATCTGTCCCGGGCAAATTAATTCTGAATCTGTCCTGGGCAAATTAATTCTGCATCTGTCCTGGGCAAATTAATTCTGCATCTGTCCTGGGCAAAATAATTCTGCATCTGTCCTGGGCAAAATAATTCTGCATCTGTCCTGGGCAAAATAATTCTGCATCTGTCCTGGGCAAAATAATTCTGCATCTGTCCTGGGCAAAATAATTCTGCATCTGTCCTGGGCAAAATAATTCTGCATCTGTCCTGGGCAAAATAATTCTGCATCTGTCCTGGGCAAAATAATTCTGTGGCTGTTCTATGCAAAATAATTCTGAATCTATCCTGGACAAAATAATTCTGTGGCTGTTCTATGCAAAATAATTTAGCCTCTGTCCTGATAAAAATAATTTGAATGGTTGTGTTTTGTGTATGTTATTAACTGGCCCTTTGAAGGCAACCAGAATACGGACAAGGCCTTGCTAAAAAGGAGTTTGACACCCCTAGTCTAAAGTATAAGGGTGGAAACAAAGGGGATGGACCGCAAACATTCAGTCTTGAGGTTTGTGGCATGTGCCCTTTATAGAATTGCTTAAAATTTTGATTATCCTGGGTTTTGGTCCATGACCTGATGTGTGACCCCCCCAGGTCGCCCTATCTAACTCACCTTTCCCTGGTCCTATGAAGCATGCGCGGCCTCTCATCCAATCAGCACACTTGCGCAGTTGCGCACCCTGCTAAATCTGTAGCTGGGAGCGGCCGCTGCTCTTGCATGCCCCAGTGGTTCAAGGGAGAAGGCGAGTTTACCCGGTGACCTGGGGGGGGTTCACACGGTGGGGCATTCTGAATCAGATGCCCCGGGTGAAAGGAATAAAGGCATAGGTTTTTGTCCACTTTAAGTCTACCTGTCCAAATAAGTAGATTTTGAGAAGCTTTTGAAAGCTTGTAGAGTTGGGAAGTGGCGGATTGAGCAGGGAAAAACTGGAGTGACACATGAGAAGGCCTGGAGGTTGGAGGTGGTAAACGGGGTGGAGAACAGAGTAAAGGTTGCGCCTAGGTCGATATTGTTAAATTAGAGAACAAATATAGGGAGGAAGCCTGGCTGGAGAGTACTATGTAGCTACGGGAGTTTTAAACAGGATTCGCTGTAGGGCTGGCAGCTGGTAGAGGGCAAGATTCCAAAATGTTTGGTACTACATAAGTAACAACATGCAAGCAAACCGATGCTGTGCTTAATGTAGAATATGTAGAGCATGCCCCACCTAACAATATCTATCTGGACCTGCAAATTACTCCTCCTCATTTCGTCATTTCAGTATAGCGCCACTGCGATTTACCAACAAAGCTAAATCGGCCAATAAGGATGCAGACTCACCTGTTCTGGCGCAGGTAAGCATTACTGTGCAGTAGGGGGTATAAGCAGTGTTGTTTTAAAGCGGACCTCCAGTCAAAAAAAGAAAGCTTAGTAAATTGCTTCCCCTCTTATGATCAGTGACATATGTAGTTTGAGATGGCTGAAACCCATGTAGATGTTGTGGCATGGCATAAATATTTACTCCTGAATTACATGGAGGCGCCCATCTTGCCACACACCTGATAGTCCTGCTTATACATGAGAATTAGGGGGGTGCCGTGTCAGCAACAATTCACACCAAATTGAGATGCCTCAGAAAAAGGAGATGTTTGCCTTTAATTTTTCATATATCTAATGTAGATAAATTAATCTAAGAAAGCTGTTACAATGTAGCAGTGGCGCCCACAAAAGCATTTAATCAGGGGATACAATGTATTTCAAAGAATTCAGCAGCTAGCAAAGCAATGATGAGTCATTACAACTGAAGGCTTACTAATTCTGACCAGAAATAAGAGACGATTACACAGAGCTAACAGGCAATTTTGACTGAGGGAATTTTTCAGAAGCAGGTTTCTCATGTGTATGACAAGATGGCCGCTGCCATGCATGTTTTCATCTGCAGAATTTGCCTGCTATTCCACAGAATCTGCATGGCGTTAATGCCTCCCAATAAGCTTATGTCACTGATTGCCAGAGGGGGCTTTAGTGGAGCAATTTACTAAGCTCTGATAAATTGGAGGTCTGCTTTTTGTATAGTGTTGCATCTAGCCTCATACACACTACCTCTTAGGTCCCATACAACTTATTACTCAGAGTATGTGGTTCCTAAAGTGTTCAGAGGCAGAGAAAAGACTTACCTAGGTCCCACCCCCTGGCATTTCCCATGCTCAAGTCTGGCCACCTTCTGCTAGGACCTGAAATCTGGTCAAAATCTAACCAAGTTGTCAAAAACTGCATCCAGCCTCCCTTCTGTCACGTCTATATTCATTCAATGCAATCACACACTGCCTAAGCCGTGCACTTTAACAAAATCAGACTATGAGGGATCAGTTAATTTCTACAACCCACAGGTTTTTAAGGGAAGTGCTGTTAAATCAATAGTAACTAAAGCATCATTCAAACGAGCTACAGACAATAATCCATATTTTTGTATAACTTTTTATTATTAAATATGTCATGTGCACAGTGTAACTGCACATTAAATGGTCCAAAAAACAAAAGGAAATGAAAATAAGGGAAAAAACGGCAGCAGCAAGTTGGATGTACTATCCGATCACGACAGAATAAAATGTATAGCGCGAATGTAGTCTATTTAGCAGATTCTATTTTTTTTCATAGGTGGCGCAATTACCAATTGTTCTGGAAATGAATATAAAAAAAGGTCACCGCTGCTAATTTTGGAAGGAGTCTTGTCTGAGAAAACAGCTCAATAACACGTCTAAAGTGGCCAGGAATTCTAAGCCTTGATGTGGAAACCAGAGCCATGTCTCCCAACAAAGTAATCAATAGATACAGAAAGCATACATGACCGTACACAGGACATGGATTAAACACTTGGATTACCGCAACATTGTTAGAAGATTGTGCTCACCAACACCAGAGCTATGGAAGCCAAACTGAATACATGTCCCTTTAAAAAAAAAAAACAGAAGCAGCTTTGTGTTTCTGTTTAAATGGAAAATTCACCTTTGATGGCATTTAGGAGAGTGTATTTTTTTTTAGTGCCACGTCCTCAAGGTGCCGTCCTTATCTGTTATATTTTAATTTGTTTTTATTTTTGCAAATGTGTTCCTTTTTTCTACTCCCTGCTATTGCTATTAGCAACTGGACACTAAGTTTGTACATTAAAATCTAAAAGAGAAGTGAGACATGTACACACAAAACACTGCTTCTATGGCAGCTGCTGTGGTGAGGGAGATCACTGGACATTAAAGGGACAATAATAAGGCAGCAAACAGCTCTCCTGATGCCGGTTCCATGTGCCTTTTCCCTATTTCCTGCAGTGCAGGGTAGAAGCCGTAGCAAGGCTCTAAAATGTGCCCCTCCTTTCGATTTTATGTTTTCAGGACCACACAAAAAGTGATCTAACAGCTCCTCTGTGCCTTGGTACTCTCAGCATGAGTGAGCATGGAAAGCCACAGTGGTGTCACAGCAGTCTCTAATCACAGCAGAGCATGCTCATGACTCGTATAGCTGCACCATTACACGTCCTTCCCAGCCATGACACAAATATTGAAGAAAAAATCTGGTTTCACATGGAATACATAAGGTATTTACATATAATCCGAGATTATAATATGCTTTAAAAATGTATCATTTTTTGCTATTTCCAAGGGGGATAAGGCAGTAAGAAGTTAGTGTATGCATATACATGAACTTTAAAAATGCTCAGCAGCAGCGTTCTATGTGTACAGCACTCACGTCTCTATTCTTGTAGGTCTTGGTGTACATGGTGGTATTGTAGGTAATGAATCATAAAAATCACATTTGCTAACATAAAAAAAAAACAATACTAGATAAGCTCAGGACATCATTTTGGCACACAAAAAAACTCAAGATTTCCATCAAAAGTGGAATTTCCCTTTAAAGCTGAACTCCGAGCATACAAGATACATGTTATTGTTATTCATTTTCTAATTTGCTACAGTGTAGGAGGGGGTTGTGTGACAAGAGCAGAAACACACATTACTCCCATGATACACTGTAATCAAGTAAGGATAGAAGGCAGGGTTAAAGACATTTTTCAGTCAAATAATATAATAAAATGTGTGTCCCAGACAGGCCATCGCTCCTGGTCTGGGGCTGCGGCTCTTACCTGATCGCTGTACCCCTCCGCCATCAGTCACTGTGAGCTGGCACTCCCCCTTCATTCACTGCAATGGAAAGGGGCCTTCAAGGATGGAAGAGCCGTGCGATCAGACAGGCTGCGCGGGACACAGATCCAGCGATCAGATAAGATTTTTTTTTACTGAAAATGTCTTTAAGACTTGTGGCTCAGTGGTATCTTTCTTGGAAAAGGTCACACAGGAATCCCATTGTAACAGAGAAAGCGGTAAGTCTGGGGGGAGGCACCGTCCAGCGCAGTGTGTACTGAGGTTTCCGATCACCAGCCTGACACAAGCCTATAGCAGACATAGACCCTTCTTTGTGACTCCAGTAAGAGTTTGGATCCACAGGAACACTAACTAACCTACACTTACTGCATTAATGACATTAGAGGGTTACTTGCCTTTTCCTAGAAGTATATAGAGCCAGCTACTTCATCCTACAACAGATAGAGGTGTGTGCACAGCTCTGCAACCCATAATATTAAGAAAATTAGACACAGTAGGAGGCAAAAGGAAACCAGTCTGGACTAGGGGAACACAATGTCCCCTCTGCAATTTTTCAACTGTTATATCAGCTATCCTTTCACCAATCTTAACAATTTTCTCTGCTGCAATGGGGAGAGGGTGTGTGATCCTACATACCTCCTGCAATTTTGAAAAGATGGACACTTTAACCAGCACCCTGCCACACAGACAACACAGCTAACCTATGAGGTTTTCCATACAGCAACACGACAAGTGTTTCCACTGTGTCCTGCATTCAGCGTTAACTGGTTATGGGGGCAGATGCTCTGGATAAAGGATATTAGAGGCACATTTAATGACGGAAAACTTTATAATCCTTTTATATTGCACAGGCTTTTTGTAAACTTTCATATGATTAGAACACCAACTCTAAGTTTTACCCTAATACAAATCGATTACATTAAAAAAATAACAAACAGGTAAAACACAATTCTGTGAGAACTCATCTGTAGAATTGGTTTTTCTGGGGATTCATTCCAGACCCTCCTTACACTTGGATTACTTCCTTGCCCGAAGGGTGTGACTGCAAGACAAAAAAGGTGTGGCCCCTCCCGGGACATAAGTAGCAGCTGCCTCCTAATCAAGACCAGTACTTAAAAAGCAGTAAAACATAAACCAGAGGCAGGCCGGGAGGCCCCCTTATAGGAGACAATGTTACCTCACACTGAACTCCACTAGAATTCTCTCAAATATACACAATTTTCTTCTTTTTTTTTTAATGCCAATGAAATAATAAATGGACTAAACACCATAAAAAAGCATCAAAAGATAGATCATGACCCAAAAAAGGGTGGGCCGGAGGGTCTGGAATGGATCCCCAGAAAAAACAATTCTACAGGTCAGTTCTCACAGAATTGTGTTTTTTCTCCGAATTCATTCCAAACCCTCCTTACACTTGGGATCTCCAAAAGCAGTGCCATCTATGGGCGGGATCCCCAGCGCGAAACAGCAGGTAGCTTATTTCACTACCGCCTGAGGAATCTTTCGACCAACCATAGCGCCAGCTGAGGCCCTAACATCTACCTTGTAAAATTTGGTAAATGTATGAACCGAAGACCAGGTAGCAGCTTTACAAACCTGCTCCACCGAAGCCTGATGCTGATATGCCCGTGACCCGAAAAGGGGGTTCCTTCCCCTTGGCCGAGTAGGCTCTTTCCACTGCCTGCCTAATCCAGTTACTGACAGTGGATTTAGCTGGCGGAAGCCCCTTTCTCATTCCTTCCGATATAACAAAAAGGAAATCCGACTTCCGGAAGGATTCTGTAGCCGCCATGTAATATCTTATGGCTCTGACTACATCCAAAGAATGAAGCGCCCTTTCCTTAGCATTAGCCGGAACTGGGCATAAAAAAGGTAGAATTACCTCCTCATTAAGATGAAAAGGAGAAACAACCTTAGGTAAAAAAATCAGGTTTAAACCGAAACACTAACTTGTCTCTGTGTAACTCAAAATAAGGAGAACTCATACATACGGCGGCTAATTCGGAAACTCGCCGCACAGAGGTGATTGCCACCAAGGATATCACCTTGAGCATCAAAATGCTCAATGAAGCGTCAGACATAGGTTCAAAGGGAGCAATCTGGAGAGCAGCTAGTACCAGATTCAAGTCCCACACCGGTAAACAAGGCTTGCGCGGTGGTCGGACATGAGTGACTCCCTGAAAAAGAGTTCTAATGAGTCTATTACCAGCGATAGACTTCTGGAAAAAAAATAGATAAGGCCGAAACATGCCCCTTTAGGGTGCTTAACTGGTAACCCATTTCTAAACCATGCTGCAGAAATTCTAAAATTCTAGCAACCGAACATTTTCTGCATGACATTTTCCTGGACTCACACCAGGAAATGAACACCCGCCAGAGCCTGTAGTAAATCTTGGCAGATGTCTTCTTCCGGGCCTGAATCATGGTATGAATAACCTTAGCCGATAAACCCCTCTCTGTCAAGATCGAGGTTTCAATACCGTCAAAGCCAGTCACCTGGATGCAGTCACCTGTGTGAGAAGCTCTGGATCGTCTGGCAGGCGCCAATGATCTAATGACATCCTTAATATGTCTGAAAACCAGCTTCTCCTTGGCCAGTGAGGAGCCACCAGGATGGTTGGTACCCCCTCCTGAGCTACCTTCCTTAGTACACGGCTCAGAAGCGGCAGCAGGAGAAATGCATACAGGAGATTGAACCTTGTCCATGGGGTCGTCAGAGCGTTCGTTGCTATGGCCAGAGGGTCTCTCGAAAGAGACATAAACCTCGGCCGTTTGTGATTGTGTTTGGACGCAGAGATCCACCTCTGGACAACCCCAGCGAAGGCAAAGAGCTTGAAAGATCTTCTGACTGAGAGCCCATTCTCCCCGACGCAGCGACCCCCTGCTCAAAGAGTCTGCCTCCTGGTTCTCTACTCCCGGGATGTAAACTGCCAAGATGCAGGGAACATTCTCCTCTGCCCAAACCAGAATCCGGCTTACTTCCCTTAGGGCACTCCTGCTCCGAATACCCCCTTGATGGTTGATATAGGCTACCGCCGTCCGATTTGTCTGACTGGACCTGGACAGCCTGCCCCTTTAAACTGGGGGGAAGATGCTGAAGCACTAGCCAGACTGCTCTTAACGCCAATATATCTATGGGAAGCTGATTCTCCTTCGGACCCCACTGCCCCTGGATCTTCTGGGTCTGCCAGATGCCCCCCCAGCCTGTAAGACTGGCATCCGTGGAAACAATTTGCCACTGAGGTGTCAGAAAGGACCTGCCTATTGATAGGCGTAGAGGGTCCAACCATCACAGGAGAGATTGCCTGGCTGAGGGAGTCAGAACAAACAACTGATCCAGAGATTGCGGGGCCCGATCCCGGCTTGACAACAGATTTAACTGAAGAGGCCTCATGTGAAACTGGGCAAAGGGCACTGCTTCGAAGCAGGCCACCATAAGGCCTACTAGTCTCATCCCTAGCCGAATAGTCGGCTGCTGACAAGCCAGTAGGGACTCTGACTCCAAATCAGCAGGGCCTTCTGCTCTGGCAGAAACACCTTGACCTGAACTGTGTCCAGAGACATTCCCAAAAAAACCCTTACTGGCGCAGGAGTGATATGAGACTTCGGATAATTGATCACCCAGCCGAACTCTTCCAGAGTCGATAAAACAGTCTGTGTGTCCCTCTTGATCTCCATGTTCCTGAAAGGGTACCTGACAAATTACCCCCTTTTGAAGGACATGCTGAACAGAGGCTCTCAGGGAATCTGCCTTTAACTGGTTCTGGGATGCCCCTGACAAAAGGAACTTTGTGGGCGGTCTGGCTGCAAACTCGATCTTGTAGCCTGATGACACCATCTCTTGGATCCAAAGATCCGCCACGTGGCGTCTCCAGATAGGAGCAAATTGCAAGAGCCGTCCCCCCCCACCCAGGTAATGGCGCCCCTTCAGGTCTGGGAGGGCTTGGCTGGGGGCTTAGGCCTGCTTCTCCAAGTACCCCCCGCCCTGTTGCAGGCCCTGCCTCTGCCCCAAAAATCCCTACGGGAACATGAAAAGAAGGAGCCTCTACCGCTCCGAAAATGCCGATATGATGCAGACCTCTGACAAGGGCGAGCCAACCTCTTTCTCTGAGGAAGTTTGCCATCCTTGACCATAAGGTCAAGCCGCTCCCCAAAAAGTCTGCTCCCTATAAAGGGCAAATCTATGAGAGATTTTTTGGCGGCAGCATCCGCTGACCATTGTCTTAGCCATAAGGAGCGGCGCAAGGCAACAGCGGGGCTACTGGCCGCCATTAAGCCCGGGGCACTCCTCGCCGCCGCTGCGGTCAAACCGCACACTGGTATCCGGGGGCTGCTGGCACCTAGCTCCTCCAAAACGAGGTATGTCTGAAGGCTCAAACAGAAAGCGCGGTCCACCACCTCCCTCCAAGCCGGAGAGAGCATGACTGAAAACGCGGGTTGAATAAAAATAAACATGTTCCTCAGCAGGTACACAGAGAAAAACCTGCAGCTGACGTGCTTTTCAGAAAGCCTGCAGCCCAGAGCAAGAGCAAGCGCCCCAAGACCCCGGCGCTTCCACCTTACCTTCACAGACCCCTGAACAGCAAGGCTGTGGGAGGCACAATTGGGTCTGGGGGATCCGTGGGAATAAGGCTGTGCAGGAAGGCGACAGGGTGCATTCCCCCGCTTGCTGCCAATCCTTAAGAGAGAATCTTCAACAACCTTTACAGTCACTTCAACTGCAAGAATGAAACTGGTCTTGATTAGGAGGCAGCTGCTACTTATGGGCCGGGAGGGGCCACACCTTTTTTGTCTTGCAGTCACACCCTTCGGGCAAGGAAGTAATCCAAGTGTAAGGAGGGTCTGGAATGGATCGGAAGAAAAAACAACAATTTGGTCACCTTCAGGTTAAGAAATTAAGTCACCCTAAAGAGAGGCGATTGTCCATAATGATTGTGGTTACATAGCAGTATCAACTTCAGTATTACAATCCTTTTAACAAATGTTTTTTGTTATTCCAGAAAGACAAAGTAATATTTTGTCAGGGAACTGGAGAGGAAGTGACCTTTAGTATGATATCCGATATCTCTGCAGAATATCTGCATTAATTAGCTACTCCTAACCTAGCCGACTTCATTTCTTTGATATTCTGCTCCCCCGGTTGATAGAGTGACTCATTTGTAACAGCAGGGCACATCATCATGTGCTCTTTGTGTGTCAGCTCCCATCAGAGCTTCCTAGTTCATATTTCCATTGCAAACAGACAATGCAGTAAAAATGAGGTGCAGGTTTATTTTGTATCTTTGTAGACACTATTGAGTAAGCAGCATCCCGGGGCCTGTGCTCCTAGGTCATGATTGTCACGTCAGTAACTTTAAATAGAACAAGAGTTAGCACGTTTTCGGGGCTTCGGCTCCCTGTCCTTTTTGTCTTTAGAACACATACATGGTGAACATATAGTCTCAGACAGCCTCCGAAGGCCAAGTCGGAAAACACTGTTGGATAAGCTGTAAATTACACAGTTACAAAAACTATTGCTTATGGCCAACCAGGTGGTGAGAAAGGACAGGGCTGGATTGAACAGTGTTCGCCAGCTTTCTAACAAAAAATAAATTATGTATGGGAGCCACAGCATATAGAAGACACTGGTTATGCGGAACAAAACCATGGCATACCGTCGGTCAGGACTGTGGCCAGGCCCAGCTTCCCCAGTTGACTCCGCTTCATGACTGGGAAATCGAGCGCGCCGGTCACTAATTTCTTTGGTGTGTTGTCGACAGATGCGGAAGATATGAAAGTACGTAAAACATATAACTAGGGCTGCTGGAGCATAGAGCAGGCACACAATAAATCCAGTAAAATATGCATTGGTATGCCAAGCAATGGCACACCACTCAAAGATGTCCCCATGGTAGCCAGGTTTTCCCCAGCCAAAAAAAGATGGCAGGAAGATCAAGCATGAGTAAATCCAAATGAGTACAATGCAAAGGCGCAATCTGCATGGTGTTACCAACTGGTTGTAGATGAGAGGTTTGGTAATGGCCAGGTACCGGTCCACACTAATAAAGGCCAAGCAAGCCATAGAGACACTTTTTAGTACAGAAATAATGTATCCAAACACTTGACAAGTCAAAGATTCATGGACCCCTGTAGAGTAGTGTAGTAGGGACAACGTGGGCACCAAGCAACTTACTCCAACTAGCAGGTCTGCATAGGCCATGGTCTGAATGAAATAACTGGTGGTATAATGATGCAACAATGGGGCACAATGAAATACAAAGATGACAGTCAGGTTGCCAGTGACAATCAAAAAGGTTAGCAGCACAATGATTGTGGTCTCCAGGATACATATGTCCAGTGAACTGTAGTGTCCAAAACCCAATGGGCAGGGGTGATTCTCAGTTGTGTTCAGTATAAATCCAGTTGCATTCACGGTCCCCCAATCAAAGGTTTGTGACTGGTTCATGGTTTGGAACTTTGTGTTCAAGGAATGGAATCCTGAAGCACAATAATAACAACCGGGCAGCAAAAAATTGTTTTGAATTTGTGAAGGGGACCCTCCACGTTTGAGCCTCAAGACTAGCGTCGTCAATCTTTTCCATCAGTGAGAAGATCCACAAGGTCACTCATGCCCGATATACAATGCGGTTTTACACGTTTCTTTCACCTTTGCTTCTCCAGAAAAGAAGGCAGAGAAGATAACGCAGTACCCAGGAGAGCATTGTAGGAACTTAACATGGGAATGGCTGCTGGCTGTTTCTCGATGAAGCTCTTGGAATCCATTCTTAGCAAGCACAAAGAATGGCCGCTAAAGAAGACAAAGTCTGTATCCTGTATCGTGGGTGGGGGAAACAAAAATAAAACAAAATAAAGAAACAAAGAATGGAAGGAACAAGAGAGAAAAGCCTAATGAAAAACATTTCTGTATCACAAGGTCCTTTTAATGCAAGCAGTGGAGGAGGTAAAGGGTGCCTGGCTATTCTCCCGAGACAGTTTATCTTTAGACTCAAAAATTTAAATAAGGAGGGAGGAGAAGTCAAGAGTCATCTTAAAATATCTCAGCATCTTGGGCCACGGGTTAGCTGCAATCAAAGGCGATTTACCAGATTCTAAACTGATGTTCAATAATAGCAGCACATCACAACATCCAGCTGTCTCTGCTCAACCACAAGCAATCATGTGTTACTCTATCTAGGGCTCTGTGCTGTCTGTATGTGCTTTCACCTGTTAATGATTTAAAAGCTGGAGATCTGGAGGCGGCAAGTCATTTGTATCTGGCATTTACAGGATAACCTATTTTGAGCTTAGAGGGATCATGAGCATTATCTGAAGTGTAAAAATATTATATATATGCATCAACTATCTTTGTATACTTTAACCGATTAGCAGTTCCTAACGTCACTAAATTATCAAGATCCCGAGAGGACGACTTGCCACTCTACATTAAATTGTCAACAAATGCTTATTATTAACCCCTCACCTTAAATGATGCCAACAAAAAAGTAGACATGCACTGTTTACAAGTAACTTTCAAGATTCCATATCCTGAATATTTGTCAGTGTAAATAGGGCCATTCAGTTGTAAGCAATAATGAGTACAGCACAAAATTCCTTTCATTTAGAAAGGTTTGCAGCTATATAGAGTGTACACAGCAAAAGAAAAATAATCACTGGACTGTTATGAAGTGAAAATAGCTTTGAATATTACAATTAGTAAACTATTAAATTGCCAGAGAACAGCCCATTAATATCTCAAACATAAAGACCAGTCTACAATGTTTAACAATGGATATGATGACCAACTTTCCTTTGCTGGGCAAAAAATAATGCCAGCCTAAATAGTAACATTTTCAAAAAAGCTAATTAAAGAGTAACCTACAGTGTGATGTGAATGAGTTACTTGTTATTCCCTTTGGGCATTTTAGCAGATTTTAAAAGAAGACTGTGTGATATACGGTAAATAAAATCACACAACTGTAAAATGGTTTTAGTCTGTAGACAACCATTTTAATTTTATCCATATATGTTTAATCAAAAAACTTAAAATAAATTAAAATAAATCACATCTTCATTCACCTGAACTTTCTTAGTAAGCTCAAAATATAATATAAAACAGTAAAGGTGTACACTCACAAGGAAAACTATGGCTCTCTAAAAATCTAAGATAATTATATTAATAAATAATTAATAATAATAAAGCAAATAAAATGACAGGTGGAAGTTAATTTCTTTTGCATATTGAGAAAAAAGTATAATTCTGCAGACCTTTAACGAACGGACCTATAAAAATATATTAACAGACTAATAAAATGAGCACACAATAGGATTAGCGCTCTCTCTCTCTCTCTCTCTCTCGAGAGAGAGAGAGAGAAATAGACTTTAGCATCCTCATTCAGGAAAAAAAAAAAAAGGATACTCAAGGTCACTCTGTCTTCCCCCTTTTGCCTTTTAAAAGTTAGCGTGATATTAAGCTAACCCACCTCTTTGCGCTCTTGTCAATGTATTCCAAGTGTCATTGTGTGAGATGCACCAGGGAGGTGGGTGGCAGCTGCAGCTCCGATACCATCTGAAGGAATGCTTCCTACAGTGACAAAGCCTCAGCAGTTTCCGAAAAGGCATTCTTTCCCTCCTCGTCCCTTTAGTTGATTTACCTGGAGGAGTTCAGGCTCTGCTCCTCCTCAATTAACAAAAAAAAAGACCAGCTGCTTTGCCTCCCACCCCTTATCCCTCCTTCTGTCACCCACGACTACATGTTTAGAAGCATTCTCCTGTGCCACCTTTCGAACTCTATTACAGTTATTATAGATGATGCTTCTCACCTAGGCTCCCTGCTAAGAGCTCAGCTGTCAGCGTGATGGCTAAGTCCTACAACTGAGATGCTGTTTTGCATGGAGGCTGTTGCTATTTCTCACATAGTCGTTCCCCTTTTTTTCGCTCTCACTCTTGGTATTATTAGTGCTTGCACCTGAGCCCCCTGCTCCTCCTTCCCTTCCTCCTCCTCTCCCATCCCTCCCTTTCCCTCTCTCTCTGCCGCCCCCCTCCCCTGCAAAGGCTAATGCAGGAGAGACAAACGTTGAAAAGGTGACTGTCTTTATGTCCCTGTCAACAGATCAGCCAATGGCTAGTGCAGGTTAGGACTGTCACTAGGAAACAGTTGCCAAGACACAACATATAAATGCCACAAACTGACATCAAACATGTTAAACCAGTAAAAATCAAGACTTTTTTTTTGCTCCCAAATTCTCAGATACAGCCAACCTTTCTGACTCATCCAAGCACTCCGGGAGGTATGTCTCTAAGGAAAAAAAAGGAATCTCTAACAGGAGGAAAAGAAATGCACCACAAAAGTGGATTTCTAAAGGTTTTTGTAAACGGTTACAAAAAAAGCAAGGCACAAGACAGCCCTTGCTTGTGGGTAATGTGCACTTTGTACAAACAAAAGGCACAGACTAGAAACTATACTATTAGCACTGGTCAGAGCCGGTTACCAGAAACCTGAGACCCACTGCCGTGGAGGTCGCCTATTAATTATTAATTTAAATGAAAGATATGTCCACAGGCATAGGGGGAAAAGAACATTTAACAATGTTGATAAAAAAGAAAAACAATGTGCAGACTGTGATAGTGGAGGAATAACAATAAGAAGGTGAAAGGAAGAAGATTCTTTTTCACATTTGTCCAGTGTCATTCCCATTAACATATAACCAATAAGAGTATAAGGGTATTGGGTTATCAAAAGTGATATTAGATTATTAACAGGCAGTGACATTTAATCAGAACCTTGGACAAGCTTCTTTCCTTGTCTTACCAAATGGATAGCTTTGTCACTACCTATAAAGTCCTAACTGGGATGGTACATTTTTATGAATAGAATCCATAGGAAGATTTTAAAATGGCCCTTCAGTCTCTCTACTATGTGCCAGGGTGGGGCCGGTTCACAGGGGCTCTAAAAATACAATTCTGTGAAATACTCACCTGTAGAATTGGTATTATAAGTATACAGTATGTCCTGCTACAGATAGAGTACTTACACTTGGGTTATCCTCCGCCAGATGGCGCTGCACTGCAGAGACATGCAAAACAGGCTCCTCCCGGCCCCTCAAATACCCAGAGACCTCCCACAAATCCCCAGCATTGAAAAGCAGTGAACAAGAAGCCGGGAGAATTCAACCACCAAAAACTGGTAACTATAACAATCACCATACAGGGGATCCAGAATAATGCAAAAACCAGGGTGGGGTGGAGCAGGACGTACTGTATACTTATAATATCAATTCTACAGGTGAGTATTTCACATAATTGTATTATTCTTAGTATACAGTACGTCCTGCTCCAGATAGAGTACTTACACTTGGGACATCCAATAGCAGTGTCCATAAAGTAGGGTGGGATCCCCCAACAAAAAAGGTAACAGCAGACAGTTTAAATCACTGCCGCCTGCAAAACCTTTCGGCCCAAAACAGCATGAGCTGAGGCCCTAACATCAACCTTGTAAAACTTTGAAAAGGTATGAACAGAAGACCAAGTAGCGGTCTTGCAAACTTGTTCAACAGAAGCCTGGTGCTGAAAAGCCCAAGAGGCACCAATAGCACGAGTAGAATGAGCAGTAAGGCGGAAGGGAGGACTCTTCCCCTTAGCAGAATAGGCCTGAATCACAGCCTGACGGATCCATTTGCTGAAAGTAGACTTGGCAGGAGCCAAACCCTTCCTAGGACCAGAAGGGACCACAAAAAGAGCATCAGTTTCCCTGAAGGACACAGTGACTACCAGGTAATACTTCAGACACCTGACCACGTCCAAGGAATGCAGAACCCCTTCCTTAGCGTTGCTAGGATTAGGGCACCACGAAGGAAGATCAATATCTTTATTCAAATGAAAAGCAGACACCACCTTAGGCAGATAGTCCGGCTTAAAGCGGAACACCACCTTATCCTGGTGTCTCTCAAAGTATGGGGGCTGGATAGACAGAGCCGCCAGCTCAGACACACACCTGACCGAAGTAATAGCCACCAGAAAGACAACCTTGAGGGTAAGTACAGCCAGAGCAGCATCCTGAATAGGTTCAATGGGAGCACCCTGCAAGGCAGACAAAACCAAGTTCAAATCCCAAAAAGGGACCATAGGTTTACGTGGGGGACGCACATAAGTAACCCCCTGAAAGAAAGTCTTAACCAAGAATGCTGAGCAAAAGACTTCTGAAAGAAGACAGACAGGGCAGAAAAAACCTGACCCTTCAGAGTACTGAGTTGGAGACCAGACTCCAACCCATGCTGTAAAAACTCCAGAACCCTGGGGACTGAGAACACCCGACAGGGAAGAGACCTAGACTCACACCAATCAATATAGGTACGCCATACCCCATAATAGATGGAAGAAGAAGTTTTCTTCCTAGCCTGCACCATGGCTCAATCACCGAGGCAGACAAGCCTTTCTCCATCAAGATGGAGGTGTCAGCAGCCAGGCCGTCAAAGCCAGAGTTTGTAAATTGGGATGGCGTAAGGGGCCCTGAGTGAGCAGATCTGGCACTCCTGGGAGAATGTACTGATCTACTGCCATCTGCACCACGTCTGCGAACCACCCTCTTCTTGGCCACCTGGGGGCCACCAGAATCGCTGGCACCCCTTCCAGAGAAATCTTGCGCAGGACCCTGCCTAGCAGGGGGAATGGAGAAAAGACATACAGAACAGGATGTCCTGCCATGACATTACTTAAAGCAACCGTGGTCACGGCCAGAGGATCCTGGAATAGGGAGACAAGGGCCGGGAGCTTGTGATTGTGACAGGACACAAACAGATCCACATCTGGTTGGTCCCCACGGTGACACATTGGCCTCCACCCAGGTCAGGATCAGAGACACTTCCTGGAGGACCCTCTTGCTCCGGGTCCCTCCCTGATGATTGATGTAGGCAACTGCCGTCAGATTGACCGAGCGCCCCTGAACAGGCAGGCCCTGAAGATGAGTAGTCAAGCGAGGCAGAACTAACCTGAACGCTCACAGTTTCAAAACATTGATAGGTGTAAGGGCCTCCTAAGGGCCCCACCTCCCCTGGAACTGCAGGGACTTCCAGAACCTCCCCCCCCCAACCTGATAGACTGGCGTCCGTGGAGACCGTCTCCCAGGAAGGGGCAAGAAAGGATCTGCCCCCCAACAGGTTCCTTGAGTCCATCCACTACAAGAGGGACCTCCTTACCAGGGGGGAAGGCACACAGACTCTGTCCAGGGATGCTGGGTCCTTGTCCCATACAAACAATAGGAGAAGTTGCAGAAGCCCCAAGTGGGACTGAGCATAAGGGACTGCTTCGAAGCACGCCACCATCAGACCCACCAGCTGCATGTCCTGCTGACAGGCTGGAGGGACGGGGACAGCTAGGAGGGACTGAGCACGTGCAAACAGATTGTTCACTTTCTGCTGAGGGAGGAAGATCCTTGCCTGAACTGTATCCAGATTCAGCCCTAGGAATGGAGTTACCAAGGAAGGGGACAGTGAGGACTTGGGGTGATTGATCACCCATCCAAATGACTCCAGAATGGACACCACCAGCTGAGTATCCAGCTTAGCCTTATGTAGAGACTGGGAAGTGATGAGGACATCCAGGTAGGGCAGCACGAGGACGCCCCTTGGTCTCAGAGACATCACCCCCGCCAGCACCTTGGTGAGCACTCTGGGAGCTGAAGAGAGGCCAGATGGCAAGGCCACCAATTGGCAGTGTTGGTCTTCCAACGCAAATCTGAGGAACCTTGGTGTCCTGAAACACAGGGATGTGAAAATAAGCATCTTTGATCTCCACAGATGGCATGAAGCCCCCGGGGCGCAAGGAGCTGATGGCCGAGCGCAGAGTTTCCATGCAGAAAACGCCTGTACTTGACGATTTGCTGAAGATCTGTAAATCCAGAATGGGCCAGATTGACCCATTTCCATTTTGGGAACTGTGAAAAGGTTGGTGTAGAGTCACTTGCCTCTGTCTGTTAAGGGAAATCTGCAAATGGTCACAAAGACACAATGAGAAGAAAGGGTGTCAGAACCGAAAAAAAAAAAAAAAAACTACAATGAGTATAAAGCCGCCTGCGAGGACACTTACGGACCACGGTGAGTAAGAACGTCACGCGCGCGCGCGCGACCTGACAACATGGCGCCGAGTACCTCGAAGGGCGGACCAGAGCGAGCCGTGACGCGGGGCGCGCCAGGCCCCCCCCCCGATGGGCGCGAAGTCCAACAAGCAGCCAATGAGGACGCAGAAGCGTATGAGGTAACGCCGCCGCCCGGAGCGGAACATCCAAATGAAGGAAAAGGCGCGCGCGGCGGCTGCATTTGCAAGAGTAAAAAGACAAGTCAGCGCGGCGGCTGACACCACATACACTAGTCAAAAAGACATTACAAAAGGCCATATGCACGAAACACTGACACCCACATACACCCCCCCCTTTCTTTCCCCCCGAAGGCTACAGGGAGAAAGAGGGAGGATGGCGGCCCTTTGTACAGGGCCCACCGCTACCGGGGCATGGGACAATAATGCAGGAGGGGCATCCCATAAAGGCTCACCATCAGCCTATACCGCCTACCCTTTGGTGGGGGACTGCGGTGGAGCAGCGCTCCATAAGCACGCATGGTGCCGCCTACCTTCACCCGACCAGCGCAGCCCAGGCTGGGAGGCACATCACACAAAGGACGGGTGGGAATAGCCAACAGGGCCGCAGGCTAATAGCCCCGTTCACCTGCGAGAGAGTGATAATTTCATGTCTTCGCAGTCAGCACTGCAGAGAAATCTGGGGATTTGTGGGAGGTCCCTGGGTATTTGAGGGGCCGATAGGAGCCTGTTTTGCATGTCTCTGCAGTGCAGCGCCATCTGGCGGAGGATAACCCAAGTGTAAGTACTCTATCTGGAACACGACATACTGTATACTAAGAATATAACCTAACCTACCCCCTCACATAATCAGTGAGCCCTGCATTACAGAGATGCTGATTTTACCTATTAGAGCTGTATCCAATGAAGGACAGTTATTAGCTAAACATATGTGGAATCTGCAGTTCAGCCAATAGCAGATCTGCTTCAGTGAAGTGTACAGCTACTTTCTGCCCCCCCCCCCCCCCCAAATCATAAAGAGCTTAAAGTGGACCAACACCCAGGATTTTGACTATCCTGGGTTTTGGTCCACTTTCCCGGGGCACCCCGATCGCTATGTGAAACCCCCCAGATTTCCGTAAAAAACTCCCCTCACCCCACTCCTACGGCGCATGCGCGGCCACTTATCCAATCAGTGCGCTCGGAGCCGCTGTGGCATGCGCGTCAAAGCGCCGTCAAACCACAGTGGCTCCGAGCACACCGGCGGCCGCATCTCGCGCTTCCCTCTAACAGGGAGCGAGCTCACGCCGCCAGGGCTGTGGAGTCGGTAGATAAATGTTCCGACTCCTCAGTTTTTTGTACTTCCGACTCCGACTCATCTGTATTAATATGTGAATGTATTTTATACATTCTTTGAAGGAAAGAAAGGCAACATACATGTCATTACTTCTAGCAGAGAGAGGTAGTTGGGCAGAAGCTGCCTTCTCCTTTCTGTGTGCTGATCTTCTGCTGAAGATAGGGCAGTGGGAGGATCCAGAAAGGGGCCTTTATTATAAAACATGATTTCCCTAGTAGAATCCCATAGTCATGTTTAAAGTTTAAGCTAACAATCGAAGTTTACAAGTTTTTATAGCCTTTTGCTGAATGACAGCAGTTTTTCCAATGGTACAGCTTCAGTCTTGAATTATTGATCCTCCATTCCCTTCACTTATACAAGTGTCTCTAGTCCTGCAAAAAACATATTTACTTAATCCCTTATCAGTGAGAGGCTAGGTTACCCATGGGTTCCCTGTAACAGCAGAACACAGCACTATGCAAAGTATAAGTATTGCCGCTTCTAATTGTGCGTTGCGTGCCATATAGTGAAGCACATGAAAAGCATGCTTCTTCACGGTCACTTAACGTGTTCGTTTTGCGGTTACGTGAGGCACTGCATGCATTGGTCTTTATTCTTACAATAGAGAATTCATTAATTATAACTTTTTGTGAATTGGGACATTTAAACTTGCTAAATCGCCCCTCCCGTTGGTCTCTCTGCCCTGGACGGGGCCTCAACCCAGGCGCATTCTTAAATCCCTACCCTTTCTGGCGCAGCACTTGTTTACAGTCTGGGACCAACTGACCTCAAAATTTCCATTGGCTCGGCGTCCGGGACCTTTGACTCCCATTTTTGGGAACCCGGACTTTGCGCCTGGAGTGGGGGTCTCGTCCTTTCTGGGATGGCAGGCGGCAGCAGACCCGCGTTTACGGCATATCATGGGGGAGTCGGGCTTCCCAAAACTGGAGGTAATCAGAGCACAACTCCCTGGGGTGCATGTGTCCTGGTTCCTTCACAAACAATTGGCTAACTATATATCTTCCCATCGCCTGGGTGAGATGATGAGCCATCCGCTGACGGATCTTGAGAAGCTTCTCTCTTCTGAGACACATGTACCCCATGCTCTCTCCGTACTGTATCAGACACTGGTGTCCAATATACATTCAAACCCAGTGGGGTACATAGCCAGATGGGAGAACGAGATGGGTCAGCCCTTCTTGGAGGAAGATCTATCTAAGATGTTTAGCCTGACGCATAAATCCACCTTGGAGGGGGCACAGGAGAGGAATTTTAAGATAATCTCAAGGTGGTACAGATGTCCGGCGGACATCCATAAATATGCACCCCAAACTTCAAGTAGGTTGCCTGGCAGAGGAGGGAAATATGACGCACATATGGTGGGGGTGCCCAGTTATTAGATCTTTTTGGGAAAGGGTCTTGGATATACACACTGAGACAACAGGCACGAAAGTGAACAACACACCTCAGTTAACCCTCCTCTCCCTTATAGAGGGCTCCATATCTCAACACAAAAAGGGTTTACTTTGGCACTTTCTATCGGCAGCGCGAGCTGTTATACCTAGACACTGGAAGACACGGGGGTCCCCTTCCCTGGCTGAGTGGGTAGTGGAGCTTGAACATATTAGACGAATGGAGGAACTCATCCTGGGCGATAAAGGCTTGATAGGAAAATACATCACAACTTGGGCCTGTTGGATTGACTTCCGGGACTCAGATCGTTTCAGAGCGCTAATACAATAATACGATGATACAGTGTGGATGCCAATGGGCAACGTACTGTACTCTAGTCTAGCACTGAGCAAAGGCTACTGCGATGAAAGGGTTGGTACTTCTGGTCCGGTTCAGGGCACTTCCCCTCCCCCCCTTTTTCCTTTTTTACCACCCCTCCTCCCTCCTTCCTCTCTCTTTTTCCCTCTCCTGTTTATAGGTTTGTTACCTGGTATCTTTTATCTTGGTTACTATCACATTTTGTTGCATTATGATGTCCCACCTG
Source organism: Gastrophryne carolinensis (assembly GCA_027917425.1). Lineage (NCBI taxonomy): Eukaryota > Metazoa > Chordata > Amphibia > Anura > Microhylidae > Gastrophryne > Gastrophryne carolinensis. Next base: position 441,581,824 of record CM051235.1, read on the forward strand.
GCTGGGTGGCGGGGTCGGTGTGCCGGGCTCCGTGGGGTTCGGCTTGTTATCGGCTGATGTAACGTGGTTGCAGCGGTCTCCGGTCTGATTCTTGGGGCGCTCGGCTTGATTCCAATTGCTAGGGAAGAACAGGAGTCCCCTGTTCATCGTCCGGGACCCTGTCGTGCCCGGGTGGCCGTGGAGTTGGACCGGAGAGGTTTTGGTTCATTATGACACGGGGGTGGGATTCCCGCAGCGCGCCGGCTTGGCGCCCCCAATGTTTTTAGGGCGGGATAACGGATATCGGGGAACTGTTATGGCACTATGTAAAGCTATTGTAATGTTGGTCTGTTTAATGGATGTTCTGCTGTACTGTGTACCACATTTTGTATGTATTTTCTTTGATTTACCAATAAAAACAGATTAAACTAAACTTGCTAAATCAAAATTTAGTAGGAGTCGGAGCATTGTTTGCCGACTCCGACTCCAGGTACCCAAAATTTCCTCTGACTCCTCGACTCCGACTCCACAGCCCTGCACGCCGCCCATTCACAATTGGCCGCTGCGGGCATGTGCCCTGCATGCGCCGTTGGAGTAAGGTAAGGTTAGCGGGCGCCCTGGGGGGGTTTACACAGCGGGGCATCCCGATTTTGGATGCTCTGCAGGGAGGGATCGGATCGGCCTGGGAATCTTATAGATTCCCGGGCCGATACAGAAGGGTGTTGGTCCACTTTAATACCCAGATTGGCTTCCTAAGAATCTTTAACAGTAGAAAGGCATCTCAATATGGGATGCCCCAGAAGAAAGTGTTAAAAGGGACATAAAGTCATTTTTACTATTGGTCCATTTTAAGGCCGGCAGACCACTACTGCCAGCAAGAAAGGGGAGTTTGGTTGCTTCAAAAGGGACTGTCCAGGCAGCAACATAAAAAGTCTGCGCCCACCCCTCATCCCCTGCAGCTCCTCCTTACAGCTCCGGTTTTCTCCCACAGCTCCACCATACAGTGCCAGCTTCTTACTTACCAATGGCTGAGCAGAGCAATTTTGCCCACCAAGCCTTGTGTTACACACGACATGTTACGGTGGCTTAAAACTATCTTGACCCTGGACCAAGTGATCTCCAGTTTGCCAGGAAGACAGTATTTAGGCATTAGCAGTCATGTGGAACACGGACTTGCTGAGGGAATGAGGAAGAGTTAAGTGTGAAGGCTTGCAAAGGGGTATGCATGGGGCAAAGCCTTGGTAATCAACATGTCACCCTCACCACCACAATGCACTGGGATCAGCTCTCAGTTTTCTGCTCATTCTACCCTGACAAAATACCATTTTGTGATTACTCACCTGTAAAATGGTTATTACAAGTATGTCACACACCCCGCTTCTGAATATTCATGACACTTGGGTAACTGTCCTGTAGAGGGCGATCTTGCAGAGATGACATGAAAAAAGGAACCCCTCCCGGTCCATAAATACCTGGGACCTCCCACCATTCCCTAGTATAAGACAGCAGTAAAGGGACGAGGAAGAGCCAAATGTAAACAGCAAAGAAAAAGGTTCACCATATAAAGGATCCCAGAAAACCAAAAAAGGGCGGGATGAAGCGGGGTGTGTGACATACTTGTAATAACCATTTTACAGGTGAGTAATCACAAAATGGTATTATTCCCAGTATGTCACACACCCCGCTTCCGAATATTCATGACACTTGGGACATCCAATAGCAGTACCCATAATGGGTGGGGGATCCCAAAAAGGCAATAATGCAAACTTAAACTACTGCAGCTTGCAGAACTTTGCGGCCAAAAACAGCATCCGCTGAGGCCCGCACATCAACCTTATAAAACTTAGAAAAAGTATGAACAGAAGACCAAGTAGCAGCCTTGCAAACTTGCCAGTCAAATCCATTTAATAATGGAAGACTTAGCGGGTGCCAGACCTTTCCTGGGCCCGGAGGGCACCACGAAAAAGACGTCCGTCTTACGAAAAGGAGAAGTAGCCACCAAATAATATTTCACACATCGAACCACATCCAAAGAATGTAAGGTCCTCTCCTTGTCATTGCTAGGCTTAGGACACAAGGAAGGGAGAACTACATCCTGATTGAGGTGGAAGGCCAAAACCACTTTAGGAAGGAAATCCGGCTTAAAGCGGAAAACTACCTTGTCCAGGTGCCTCTCAAAGTAAGGAGCCTGAATAGACAAGGCCGCCAACTCAGACACACGCCGAACAGAGGTAATAGCCACCAAAAAGGCAACTTTCTGAGTGAGCAGAGAAAGAGCAATATCATGCACCGGCTCAAAAGGAGGCCCCTGGAGAGCCGACAGAACCAAGTTTAAATCTGAAACGGGCAGCAAGGGCTTTCTAGGAGGCCGCACATGAGTAACCCCCTGGAAAAATGTCTTAACCAGGGGATGAAGGGCAAAAGACCTTTGAAAGAAAACAGTCAGGGCAGAAACCTGCCCTTTCAAAGTACTAAGCTGGAACCCCGAGTCCAGACCATGTTGAAGAAACTCCAGAATTCTGGGAATAGAAAACACCCTACAAGGCAAGGCCCTAGCCTCGCACCAGTTAATATAAGACCTCCAAGTCCTATAGTAGACGTTAGAGCAAGATCTCTTCCTAGCTCTAACAAGAGTCTGAACCACCGCATCAGAAAGACCTTCCTCCTTTAAGATGGAGGTTTCAGCAGCCACGCCGTCAAAGCCAGCGTTGGTAAATTGGGGTAGCGTAGCTGACCCTGGGTGATAAGATCCAGAAGAAGAGGCAGATAAAACTGATCTACTGCCAGCCACACGACGTCTGCGAACCACACTCGTCTTGGCCACCTTGGAGCCACCAGAATTGCTGGTGCCCCTTCTAGAGTCAGCTTGTGCACCACTTTGCCCACCATGGAGAAAGGGGGGGGAACAGGTACAGAAACCCCAGTTCCCTCCAAGCCAGGGACATGGCATCCACTGCCAAGGCCAGAGGATCCTGAGACAGAGACACAAAGACAGGAAGCTTGTGACTGTGACGTGAGACAAAGAGATCCCCCACTTGTGACAAAGGGACTGGAATACCTTGGAACTGAGAGACCATTCTCCTCGGCGAGAGAATCTCCTGCTCAGGGAGTCCGCCTTTGTGTTCTCCACTCCCGGGATGTAAATGGCTGAGATGCATGGGACATTGCTCTCTGCCCAAACAAGGATCAGAGATACCTCCCTGAGGGCACTCCTGCTGCGAGTCCCTCCTTGGTGATTGATGTAAGCGACAGCCGTCCGATTGTCCAGTCGGACTTGAACTGGCAATCCCTGCAAGAGAAGAGTCAAGCGAGACAGAACCAAACAAATGGTCCACAGCTCCAAAACGTTGATGGGGGTATGAGCCTCCCGAGGCCCCCATAACCCCTGGAACTGATGTTCCCTCCAGGGGAGACAGCAGACAAGACTGATCCAATGACAGCGGACACTTGTCCCAAGTCGCTAGAAGATGGAGCTGAAGCGTCCTCATGTGAAACTGGACAAAAGGGACTGCCTCGAAGGAAGCCACCATCAGACCTACCAATCTCATCCCTAGCCGGATAGACGGGTGAGGATTGGAAAGCAGAACCCGAATCAAATCTTGGATCAGGAGAATCTTGGGCTGAGGAAGGAACACCACCCTGGCCTGAAAGGCATCCAGAGTCATGCCCAGAAACGAAACCTCCCTGGACGGGGAGAGGGAGGACTTGGAATAGTTGATCACCCAACCAAACCTCTCCAGCGTGGATACCACCACTCTGGTGTCTAGCTCCGCTTGGCTGAGAGAGGAAGCCAAAATGAGAAGGTCGTCCAGTTTTGGTACAATGCGAATGCCCTGGACTCTGAGGAGGGCCATCACCCTCGCCAATACCTTGGTAAACACCCTCGGAGCCGAGGTAAGCCCGAATGGAAGGGCCAAAAACTGAAAATGCTTATCTTCCACCACGAACCTGAGGAATCTCTGGTGTGCCAGGAAGATAGGTACATGCAGATAAGCATCCCTGATGTCTATGGACGTCATGAAGTCCCCCTGACGAAGAGAATCGACGGCTGACCGCAAGGTTTCCATGCGAAACTTCCTGAAGCGGATAAACCGATTGAGGAGCTTCAGATCCAAAATGGGTCGAACAGAGCCATCCTTCTTGGGCACCGTGAATAGATTGGAATATAATCCCAAGCCCCTTTCCGCGAAAGGCACTGCAAATGACAGCCATGTCCAGCAGATAACTTACTGCCACCCGGAGCCCCTGTGCGGCCAGTGGATCCGAAGGCACTCGAGACCGGAAGACACCACTTCCAGAATCCATTTGTCTGAGACCTCCTGGTCCTAGACCTGGAAGAAGTGCCGCAGCCGTCCCCCCACCCGCAAGGATGAGGGCACCCCCTAATTGCTGATTTGGCTTAGCAGCGTGCTTGGGTTTGGAACTCCAATTGTGACTTGGACGGGCACGACCTCTGCCTCTACTCCAGGAATCACCTCTGAGGGTAGAGAAGGACAAAACTCTGCCAGTTCTGGCACCATGAAAGGAAGGGTTAAAGGAGGCCGCCCCCCGAAAGGGACGACGTTGCCTCTTACACTGAGGAAACTTCCCTCCTTTCGTGACAGAATCTAATCTTTCTCCAAAGAGCCGCAATCCCACAAAGGGAAGTGCTATAAACGACTTTTTGGCCACAAAATCAGCCGCCCACTGGCACAACCATACCGACCGCCGAATAGCTACAAGCAAGGCCGAGGTTCTACCATACATGACCATGGTGTCATCTAAGGCGGCAAGCACAAAGGACATGAACAATTCACACCGCTTAAGGGCGGCGAACTCATCACTAGCCGGGTCAAGCCTGGAGGTACTGAACAGGTCTCTAACCATAGACCTGGTAGCCACTGCCAAAAGCGCCAAAGCACAAACAGGCCGCAAGGCTGAACCGACACTAGCAAACGTGTGGCAAGCCATCTGATAAATGCGTTTATCTTCACCATCTTTGAGAGTGGTGGAGTCAGGAGAATGCAAAATAGAAGTATTGGATAACCCGAGCACCGGGGCATCCACCTCGGGAGGGGACGACCATCGTTTTACCACGTCCACTGGAAAGGGATACTTTTTATCCTAACCTTGAGGAATACCTGGAAGCCGAGTAGGCTTCTCCCATTCCTTAAGAATAATGCCATCAAAATGCTTTTGATTTGGCAACTCCAGGCGCGGCTTGGAAGTCCCAAAGAATTCCCCTTTTTGAGGAGCGGCCTCCTCAGGAGGAGAAATTGCCAGAACCTCAAAAAAGGTGAGCCAAGACCTTCGGGGTATCCACAGCATCCCCCTGCCCTTGCTCAGTATCAGCACCAACAAACTGCGGATTGTCAGAACCCTCAGAATCCTCAAATAATTCCCCCTCCTCTAGCGGGGGAATAATCAGACCAGTCAAGAAAATCATAATCATCAAACTCAAAAGCCGGCGCAGCTGGAGACAAATGCTTTCGCTTAGCCGAGGCCTTTCTGGCAACAGAGCCAGAAATAAATTTCTCAATATTAGCCAGTCTGGCACATACATCAGATTGCGACTCCCCACCTGTGACAACATCACTAGGGGTACGGATAAGGCAGGGTGGGGAAGGAGATGAGGCCGGGACCCCGGACCCAGACGCCTGGGCCCCCGACTGCTGCGTTATGGCCCGCTGAGCACAAGGTATGCAAACAAGTACATTATGCCCCGCAAGGGATGCCTCACAACCCACACACTGCCGGGGTTGCCCTGAGGGGAGCCCAAGCCCCGTATCCTGAGAAGCCTCCATATGGTGATTTTTTAATGTAGTCGCAATGACCAGAGCTACCCGGGATGCCCCTTCAAGTCCCAAGTGGGAGGATTTATTTTTTTTTTTTAATTTTTAATAATTTTTCAGGAACCCTAAAATAAATTCAAAGGGACCACAGGACCGGGAGAACCCCTTTTTAAATATCAAAAGAAGGGATCCCACCTGGAAGACAGGAAGAACACAAGTGTCAACATGCACATCACCCACACAAGATAAGATGGAGAAATAAAACAAAAATTACTCACAAGCAAAGCAGCGACCGTCAACCCTCACAGCAGCGAGGGAATGAGACGGAGAGCAACGAAAGCAGCATGAGCAGCCAGGCTGGAAGAAGAGGGGCGGGCCAGCGAACAATGCGGCCGCACCTGGCTCCAGCCCCGCCCCCTCCCTCACGCAGCGCACGGCCTCAGCTAGCAGAGCGCCTCGAGGGGGGGGGGTTGAGGAGGGGGCGGGCCGCAACGAGCACGCCGAGCGCCCAGCCCGCCCCCCCCCCAACTGCACCTAAGTAAAAGCACCTGATCTGAGTGAAACCGGCAAGACCACGGCTGCCAAAACACACCCAAAAACACACACCATACACACACCTTTTCCCCCAATAAAGCCAAACCCTCGGGAGAAAAGGCCTCCCCCCCCCCCCAAGGGGCACAGAGTGACACGGTAGGGGGGAAAACCCACACCAATAGGTAAAAAGGGCAAGAGGGACGGAGCATCACAAGCCGGGATCACCAAACCCGGACACCGCCTACCCCTTTGTATGGGGTCTCACGGGGGAGCAAGCTCCCATATACACCAAAGGTGCAGCCTACCATTGCCGCAGCCTGCAGCCTAGGCTGGGAGGCATACTGCTATATTTAAAATATAAAAGGTTCAGGCAGCAAATAGAAACAAACGGCCGGGGGGTTACCCCAGCTACCTGCAAGGAGGAGACAACCATCTTCTGACTTGCTTCGCCGACTGCAGAGATGAAAGACTGGGGAATGGTGGGAGGTCCCAGGTAGTTATGGACCGGGAGGGATTCCTTTTTTTCATGTCATCTCTGCAAGATCGCCCTCTACAGGACAGTTACCCAAGTGTCATGAATATTCGGAAGCGGGGTGTGTGACATACTGGGAATAGTTTGCCTTACATGCATGACCGGTAACCTGGAGGAGGTTTTGAGGCTGCAGGCAGGGGATTTACACATCAGGTTTTGTTCCTCTCTTACGCCACAACTGTTGGGTTTCTTCATCTCATTTAAAAAATAAATTTGTTATAAATTAGACAATGAAACTGCACACTTTCAAAATATTACAACAAACCTTTTAGATGTCCAGCATCTCATTTCAGGTGTTTGAAATTGGCCTGAAGCTACAGTGTATTGCTCTATAATTATTCATGATCACCACACAATACACTGGGATGAAAAGCAAAAGGGGAAAATACAGAAGCCATGGCTGCTGCTCTAGGCAGAACAAAGGAAACACACAGGTGGGGATGAGTTTCATTCACGAACATGAAAGGCAGAAGTTTAAGCAGCACCCACGATCGACCAGAACTCCCTGGAAGCATTGGCGCCGCTTTGTCTGACTGGCAACAACAGACTCCCAACACCACACTATAAAGCTACCAACACAAAAATACCAGAATTTACACACACAGAACATGTTCGAGGGAGGCTAAATCTTCTCTGCCAACTCTGTGCAAGTTAGGGTCCTGGTCCGCAAGCACCATAAGCTAAGCTAACCCTACCCTTCCTGCCCTTGCTGAAGCCCAGGGTAAATAAATACTTTTCGCACTGAGCATCCTTCAATGAAGGACCCAGCAAAGGCTATTCATGAGTGTTGCAACCACAATTCCACCAATATTAAGCATGTTACATCACAGTGTGAAGCTGTTCCTGGATGGACAAATCTCAAGCAGTGGAAGGGGGTTGGTGAAGGTACCATGGGACTGGATATACCCCGACATAGAATTTAGTTTAGAGCAAGGGTCCCCAACCTTGATAGCCACATTCAGTATGAACCACATCCGATGTGAAGAAATTGGTGACTGCGTGAATCACCCCCCCCCCCCAAAATAAAATAGTTACCATTTCACAGGTGGTAATGGTTCAATGGTATTAAAAAGTATTCACAAGGACTAACCTAAAAATCCGAACATCCTGGCCCATAGGATCGGCTGACTTGACTACTTCCCAGCGGCCCGTGGTTGGCCGTAGTGGTGTTGGGGGTGTGGGGTTTTCTCACTGCTGGAGGTGTTCCTTCTTTCCCCGGGTCTCGTGAATGAATGGTGTATGTATGGATGTCTATGTCTGGTTAAGGATGTTAATTGTATTTTTTCTGTCTTGTTGTATTGTCATTCTTGATAAAAGCAAAATAAAAATGTATAAAAAATCTGAACATGATTTGAGGAAAAAACAAATTTACCTTGCCCCTGCTCATCTCCTGGTTCACTGTATGCATGGCTTCTGGGTCTCCTGTGCTGCAGGGGATTGTAAGTGACTCATTTATCGCCCAGCTGATCATTTGTTCCCAGGTGCTTAATAGACAGCACCATATAAACCCAGCACCCAGGCCAGGGGGTGTCTTTAGTGATGGGAGCCTTATTGGGGGATTCCCAGATACCCAAATGGTTCCCATAAGGTAAATAATAGAGGGCATGCAATTGAAAAATATATGTGACCAAAGTGACCAGTAGTGAGCACACACTTAACTAGATGTTTCATTAAAGCGGTCCCCCCCATACTGCCACCCTCCCCTGGCAGCCCTGAGGCAGAGGTGTGGGGGGGGGGTTTAGGCGGGAGAAGCTGCTTTGGGCTTCCTGTCCAAGATGGTAGCACCAGGAGACCTACACCTCCACAGGCGAGGTAAGTTTCTTTTCTTTGTAACCCCACCGGAGTGCCAGAGTTAAGCTGTCCTTGCAGGAGTTTGACTTACTCTCCACAGGCCACAAATCTGCCAGATGAACTGCAGACCCTACAGATGATAAATGCTCTGACTGTGAACAAAGGTCACACAATTAAAACCCTGAAACGCAATAAAGGTTCATGCTTTACTTGGCCTAATTAGACGTTGGATGGGTGATGAGGAATCAATATCATCTGCCTGAAGCTCATTTAATAGCAAAACGTAAATGGTCCTATAATCTCGTATTCTTCAGCATAAAATGGCTCAGTACTATACCTGATTTTTAAAGTGCTAAAATGTTTTAATCTTTACAGACCCAATTAACCTACTAATGCTAAACAAAACAGGGAACTCTCATTAGGACTGTTCTTGTAACATACACAATCTCAACAGTCCCAAGTAAAATAAGTCTATAGGTCTATTTTCCACCCTCCCTGCTCGGCCTAAAAAAAGATTTTAAAATAAAATGATAAAAATAAAAAATCTGTTCACTTGCTTCAAGGGGCTGCCATGTCTTAGTGGTTTGCGAACTAATCTTGCAACCGGAGGGTTGCAGGTCCGATTGCCAGCTGGGGCCTGATTGAAGTGGTCATAAGCAGGGCACCTAACCCACAACCGCTCCCCAGGTGCCCTGGCTAGGGCAGCCCACTGCTCCGGGCACTTTTGTGCACTCACTGGTGTGCTTCACTTAGAAGAGCAGCATGTGTCTTCAAAGTTTCTTTCAGTCTTCTCTAGCTCTCCTACAATGATTGGGGAGATGAAACGGTCATTTACCATCCCTAAGCAACCCTGCTGAGTTGAAGTCCGGGGCAGCAGCATTGAGTTCCCCACATGAAGCAAGAACCAGGTCATATAGGGGTTGAACCTCACTTACTGGGTGTGCTAATAAGGAGTGGATAAGTCCAAACAATCTTTTTTAGAAAGAATCTGATATTTGAGATGTCCTGCAGGGTGTAGTACTATTGTAGCCCCCTGGCCACAGCTACCATGTTACTGTAGCGCAATAACGCAGGATATCTCCCAGGTGAGATTTAATGTGAACCAAAAAGTCTACTGACAGGTTGTCACTGCCAGAGGAAACCAATATTTTGTGCTGTGTCCAAGGGACACCCAAGGTTTTCTGTTAAATCACTGTATAGTCACCATAGGTGGTCACAAGTTTTGGCATGTGAGAATTTGTTAATGATTCACAATAGTAAGGGTAGCTAGCTAGTTTATCAGACTCATTTATCTGCTTGACCAACACATTCTTTTATTAGCGAGCTCATCCATTGCCTTCTTTTATTATGGGAATCACTGCAATATAGTAGCTGACATTAAAGACAGGTCTGTTAACGGCATACTGATGTTATCATGGCACATTCTCAGAGTTGCACTGCAATTCTTCTTACATTCCGGTGAAGAGGAGGAGGTCATTTAGCAGGGCACTATGTTCTATAAGATGGACTCGACAACGTTTCATTTTAGATAAAAGATTCAGCAGTATCATGGCAGGCACTTGACATACACTCTCATTTGCTCAACAAACTCTGGGAAAATGACAGCTTTACAGTGACCAAGTAAAAAAGAAACCAGTAAATGCAATCTGAAGGCTAAAATAACTAAAGATTCATACTCCCCATTACCCTGTGTAGTAGATCTCCCAGTGTCTATATCTTCAATACGAACCTGTCCTCATAATCCTGCATGACCAGCAGATGTGCCCCCTGCAGTCTTTATGAAATTTGGCCACAGTCTTCAAGAGCAAACCAGCAGATGGATCCGCCTAAGCAGGCTCCCCCTATATGAAACAGCAACGGCATGCGCATAGACCACATGGAACCTCAGGAAGGGTGAGTATTGAAGAAATGAACACCAAGGGATCTGCTACAGGGGAGGAAAGTTAGTGGTGGTAAACTGGGACCATTGGCATCTCCCCTTAGGTAATTCCCATCCCCTCTATTTATTGGCGGTTCCTCCATGTTAGTCACAGTGACACATGCACATCCACTCTATTTATTGGCGGCCCCTGTGTCAGTCACAGTAAAACAAGCACATCCACTCTATTTATTGTCCCCCCCCCAAAGTCAGTCACAGTGACCCAAGTACATCCTCTCTATTTATTGGCGGCCCCTCCATGTCAGTCACAGTGATACAAGCACATTCACTCTCTTTATTGGTGGCCCCTCCAAGTCAAGTAAGACCTATTGTAAACAAAGCGTATTGTTATATGTACTGTTTGACTCCACCTTACAATATATCATTTCTTATGTGTTTCCAATTATACAACCATCTTCCAGTTGAACCAACAGGAAGGTGAATGCAAGCCAATGCTATATCGGAGAGCTAAGACTATCCAGAAAAACTTAGTTACCAGGTAACTTTTTTTCTAAACAACCGAAAGGGCCGCATACCACTGAGATATTATAGCTCTGCCCCAAGGTAGGAACACATGACCACCAGAATACACAAAAGCTTTAGCTCCTCCTCCAGACTCAATAGTTTAAGAGATATGAAAAACAAAGACAGACAAAAGCACAAACTGGTAAATCAGTGAAGTAACCTAAAATAACGTAGCGTGAGGGAGGGAGGGAAGCCTGTATGCTGCCCTTTCGAATGTTTAGAAAAGAAGTTACCAGGTAACTTAAGTTTTCAAAACATCCTTAGTGCAGCATACCACTGAGAGGATAAGCAAGATACTGCCACTACTGAGTGGGAAAAGCAACATACTCTTGCCAAGGATTGATCTTGCAAGGTGAGAAGATCCAGGCAGTAATGATTAACAAATGTCTTAGCTGAAGACCAGGTTGCCACAGATCAGTTCCATAAAGACACCAAGATTGCTCCACCCAAGATGTAGAAATACGGACAGTGCTCTTCATCCATCCTGCCAATGTTGCCTTAGAAACATGCTGACCCTTCCTGTGACCCAAGAAGAAACAAATAAGCTATCGGCCTTCCTCCAATCCTTTGTCAAAGGTATTCCAGCAAACAAGCCTGACATCCAGAGACTTATCTACAGAACCCAGGAAGGGATCACTATACCCGTCAGATGGAAGGATAATCTCTTGGATCCGACGAAAGTCGGTAGAGATCTTAGGAGGCTAGAAAGGATCCACCCATAACATTATATGATACTGGAGAACACAGGCGCATCTTTGAACCTGTGTACCCTGACAAGGTACGCAGCCACAAATATCCATTTTATGTAAAGGGGAGGGGGGCATGGGCCAATCCAAAAATCTCACCGACTATGCTGTGGCATCAGCCAAAAAAGAGGCTGCTAAGAATCGGTAGAGACTTCATAATCTTGTTAATATCTGTCTGCTTCAAGAGACATGATTTAAGCTGCTGAAGTCAATAATTAAGATTCCTGGCAAGGCAAGTAGAGTAGACTCGGTTTGAGAGTACAAGACTCAGCCTGCCATGCTTTCTTCAAGAGATAATCTATTTACTTGTTTAAAGGATCATTGAGGATACCAAAGTCCTCAAAGGCTAAATCCACCCCCTTGGAGACCTTGGAAAAGAGGGCATCCAGTTTGGGTAATTTATCCCAAATATGTGAGTCTTCCTCAAAAAACGATAAAGTCTCCTAAGAGCCCCTGGTCTATAAAATTTTAACTGGATCCTTCCACTCATTAAGGATAGCCTCCTTAACTGAGTTATGAATGGGGAATGTCAATGGGGAATCAGGAACAGAATTGGTATAGAACCCATGATGTTTAGACTTAGGGGTGCAGCTTCTATCCTCAATGCCCATAGAAAGATGAACCATAATGCAAGAGATATGGCAAATCTTCTGGAGGAAAAATACATTTCACAGGTAAAACTGAATCTGAAGAAGGGCCCTCCTCGGAGTAGGAGAAAGGGCCTCATCCCCCCCCCCCCCCCCAGAAAGGGGGGGTATTAGAGACCTCTGACTTCTGCCCTGAAAAAAAAAAAAAAAAGAGGGTCTAGGGCATGGGTACTCAACCACTTCTTGTAAAGGTCCATATACAGGCATCCAGTGAGAGGTAAAGGTCCGGACAGGGGGCTGTCAAGAGCGGTGGAGAGTTAGAAATCCGCACATTGGTGGCTATAGATTTCACAGGCAAAACTAAAAAAGGCTGGGATGGATGGGGCAGAGCTGGGGAGGGGGGGGGGGCAAAAATGGATGGGGGTGGAACTGATCAGGCAAAGCTGGGGGGAAAGAAATGGATGGGGCTGAAGTGGGGGGAGGAAGATGGATAGGGAAGGGATAGATGGGGCTGAGCTGGGGCTGTGGGACAGGATTGGATAGGGCAAAGAGATAGAGAAAATACAATTCTGTGAGAATCTCACCTGTAGAACTGGTATTAAATGCATACAGCACGTCCTGCTCCAGAACATATTCATAACGTATGGGTATACCTCCGCCTTCAGCGCCGTGCACTGCAGATCACGAAGAAAACAAGCTCCTCCCGGCCCTACATATACCGGAGGACCTCCCACAATCCCCAGCATTGAAAAGCAGTGATCAGAGAAGCCAGGAGAAGCACAACCACCCAGAATTTCTGGTAATAACACCAAGTGAGTACAATCACCATACAGGGGATCCAGAACAAAGTGAAACCAGGGTGGGGTGGAGCAGGACGTGCTGTATGCATATAATACCAATTCTACAGGTGAGATTCTCACAGAATTGTATTATTCTAAGCATACAGCACGTCCTGCTCCAGAACATATTCATAACGTATGGGACATCCAATAGCAGTGTCCACAATCGGGTGGGATCCCCATGAAAAGGCAAAGCCAACAGTAAAGCGCTGTCACTCTTAACCAGGTAATCAACAACGAGAGCAATGCTCAACCTCAACCTTTGAACCTTGAAAAGGGAGAATAGAACCCAAGCAGCGGACTGGCAGGCTTGATTGCCAGAACATAGTGCTACTGGGCAAGCCCAGCAGAAATGGTACAAGAACAACAATAATAGGGAGGAAGAATCTTCCTCTAAAAAGATAGGCCAAAATAACTGTCTAACCATTCCGCTACAAGAGGGGGTAACCATGGTAACTCCGTTTCCCCCCCCCCACCACCCGGGGAATACATGTCCAGGTTACGGACGAGACCAACAGAAGTGCTAAAAACGATATTAGGCAAGCCAAAAAGGTCCAACAAGTCCGGAAGGACGAGCAACCAAACAGGACAAGGCCTGAGGGCCCTAATCAATGGCCACGATCAACCCGGCACTTCCAGAAGGGGGCACTTACCCCCTTCTCTTACCCCCGTAAAGGGGCACAGATCCCTTCATCTCATAGTGATTAGACCATAGTCCCGAAACCAGAGGATCCTTCCAAGGCAAAAGGGACGAAGTACCGCCCGAATCCCAATTAGTGTGAGGCTGGTACCCTCACCTCATGGTATAGCTCTATACCAAAGAATGCGTATATATAAAGAATATATATAAATATATAGTTACTAGGCCACCAATAGTGCCCTGCCTTATGGCACACCACTACCTGGAATAACTCCCCAGGAGAGCAACCTAATGGAAGAAGCAGGTCAGACAAGGACCTGACTAAGAACTGTGGAAACCCTTGGTAGGGTTTCAAAATAAGTCCTTCCCCCCCCCAAAGGGGGGACTAGGGATCCCCCAGGAATGCAGCTGAGCAGACCCTGAGGAATGCCAACAATAATATTGGGTCAGATCTCGTAATAGGAGAACAGATCAGGCCCCAACAATAAACAGAATCGATAGTGAGCCCACACCAAACACTGCTTGTAGGGCCCTAAACCCGGGAGCAGATACCAACTCGCCAGGGAAGGGGCTTAGACCCAGCCCATAGCATAAGTTAAACCAGCGTGGCAGAGGAAGAGGATAAGGAGGAAGACAAGGTCCCGGACCTCCAAAGAACAAGACACCTCGAGATCTGTCATCTCGGCTAGGGCAAGCCCCCGATCCTGCCAACGTTAAGGTAAGTCTAAGGTAACGGCACCATATTATGATAAAAAAATTGTCCTCATGAGGGAACATACCGTCCAGCTGAACACAGCAGAACTCCCTGAGAATCCACACCCCGCTGGGCCTACCAGGCCCCAAACATAAGGTGCAGCTAGTCATCAGGGACCAGCGCAAGCTCTCCCCGCGCCCGGCAGGGTAAGGGTATGACATTATAAAGTAAGCTACCCAGCCAGAACCGCTAGCCCCCACCAGGGCAGACCAATCTGGCTAATAACGGGGGAAGACCCCTGTAATAGAGGCGGGGTCCCACAGAACCCTGCCGGTGTGAGCCCGGAGGCACAACCGAGAACCTCTAAGGGGAGGGATACTTCAGGAAGGACAAGGAATACCAAGTCCCCTAAGGAATCAGGGCTCCCCGGTAAGGATCCATGCCCGAGAATGCCATAGGAACAAAGCGCAACCACTGACCTATAAGGCAGAAAATCCTCCAATGGACGAGTACAAGAAGGAGAAGTCCCCCACTAGGACCCACAACTTGCTACTTATGACCAAAATTCACCTAGGAAATCAGAACCTTCAAGGTCCCTTCCTAGGAACCCCCGGGGAATTCAGAAGAATAGGCCCCCTTTGTGCCAGAATAGGTACCATGGTAACCATCAGGAAAAGGCAAGGAGTATGGAATGCTCCCCTGCGGTACCCACAAGCCCAGTAGAAGAGTAAGTGCCTCCCACGGTGGCAGGGAAGTCACAACCAGGCCCAGGGTGCAACCCCCTCATCCAGGGCTAATAGCTAAGTCACTTCAGAGCCCAAGAACCCCAGGGCGAATGTTGTCCAAGGACGAGCTGGGGGAGACCACACGATATACACAGCCGGTCCTGTCCCGATGGGACCCCGGTAACGCGATCCTGGAGATGCCTCCATATGGTGATTGTTTAATTATAGTATGTCGATAGGGATTTATGCCGTAAGCCACCCTGGATGCCCCAACTACCCGCTGATCAATGTGGGAGATTATGGGAAGGCCCGCTACTTATACTAGCGAGTATAGCAATGTATACGTATAAGGTACTTATATGAATGGCATATATGTATATGAGGCCGGGAGAGGCCGCCGGGAACTCAGCGTCTGCAAGACACAATGGGAAAGAGATGTCAGGAACGTGCGCAGATGGGCAGACAAAAAAGAAAAAGGACTCGCCCACAAGGGCACTTACAGCTCAGGTGGAGGAGGAGACCGTCACGACGCGTGCGCGGGAAGCTAACCAAAATGGCGCCCAGCGAAGCTCGAAGAGCGGGCTAAATACACCGCCGTGACGCGGAGCGCGTCAGACAAGGGCCCCGCCCATTCTGAAGAGCGCGAAGCTCTGAAGGAAAATTAAGGCAATGGAGTAGCAGCCGACCTAACGTACCATAGAGCGGACGCCGACAGTAAGCTCGGAGACCACGGCAATTCTATTACTTGACAATCATTAGACAAAAACACACGGGCAGTCGAAAGAAACGATCAGCGCGGCCCTGACATCTCTGATTTTAGTGAAGGCATAATATAAGCCACGAGCGTGAAATACCGGTACACTAAGACCGCCACACGCGTACCCTCCCCCCCCCTTTCTTTTCCCCCGAAGACGGAGAAAAGAGGGAGAATGGAGACCCTAATAGGGCTCAGGACTACACGGGGTACGGGACAATAATGCGGGAGGGGCATCCCTTAGAGGCTCACCATCAGCCTAAACCGCCTACCTTATGGTTGGGGAATTGCGGTGGAGTCTAGCTCCATAAGCACACTAGGTGCTGCCTACCTTCACCCGACCCACGCAGCCCAGGCTGGGAGGCATATATTTCACAATGAGGACGGGTGGAAATAGTCCCGCAGGGCCTCGGGCTGTCAAGCCCCGCTCGCCTGCAAGAGCGTGATACTTCATGTCTTCGCAGTTCCAGCACTGCAGAGAAATCTGGGTATTGTGGGAGGTCCTCCGGTATATGTAGGGCCGGGAGGAGCTTGTTTTCTTCGTGATCTGCAGTGCACGGCGCTGAAGGCGGAGGTATACCCATACGTTATGAATATAACAGGAGCAGGACGTGCTGTATGCTTAGAAAACAAAGTTTTTGTGTACCTTGCAATGCCACTTCCTGCCTGTGAAGTACTTCATATTGCAATGCTAGGTGCCAGGGAGCCATGACACTGGCAGGCTGAGGACTAAGCACTACACTGGCAGGCTGAAGACTAAGCACTACACTGGCAATCAAGAAAAGGGGGCAGCACTGAGCACAGCAACACAGAAGCAACTGAGTGCAGGGCTGTCAAGGTAGGCGTCCAGAAATCTGGTATTGAGGTCCGCATTCGGACCCCGGTCTGCCAGTTGAGTACCGCTGGTCTAAGGGAGGGCCAACAAATCCCTTACGTCCAGTTGAGTCCGTGGAGGTCCTAAGATTCACAAAGGAAGAGGAAATATGATCCTTCAGAACTCTCATCATATGAGTCATGCTGTGCTGACGTTTCTTACTCATGACCTTATCAGTACAGGGCTTGCAAAGAGGCTTCTTATAGGAATCTAGTAGCTTGATTTCACATATCGGGCATCTCCTAAATGTATCCTTAGACTTAGAGCCAGTTTTAGTCTTGGACATTTCCTTAGGGGGCTTGGTCTAAAATACAGAAAAGAGGAATAGGCAGGGGGCAGAGGATTTCCCAGCCTGATTCACCATTCTAAAGTCTGGTGAGAGGTAAAGGTACCCCTCCCCAAGGCTCAATAAATATGCGAGCAGGGAGGTTCCTAACTGCTGATTTTTTTTAACCGACAGGGAGGCCAGAAAAAAACACCAAGAAAGTCCAAGAGCAGCTTAATACTTCTCCTTTAAGCGTGAAGCACGTGCATTAGATGCGTACTCCAGCAATTCCTATCGCTAACGTCATCAGGTGCCGCCGGGTGGAATCGCCCCAGCAGCTCAAATCCCTCCCTCAGGCTGGGTTCAAAAAAATACCATTTTGTGAGTACTCACCTGAAAAATGGATATTGTTGGTGTGCCACACACCCCGCTTCACTTCTTAAATATTCATTACTTCATGGGTTAATCCACCGCAGGTGACGTAGTGCAGAGAGGAAGTCTTGTAACGAGCCCCCTTCCGGCCTATATACACCTGGTACCTCCCTTCAATCACCAGTATAATAAAAAAGCAGTAATACAAGGTACCAGTATTCCACCAGTAACCTCAAAATCAAATTTGATATAAAAAGGCTTCACCATATAAAGGCTTCGGTAATACCGAAAAGGGCGGGTGTGAAGCGGGATGTGTGGCACACCAACAATATCCATTTTTCAGGTGAGTACTCACAAAATGGTATTATTCTTGGTGTGCCACACACCCCGCTTCACTTCTTAAATATTCATTACTTCATGGGACATCCAAAAGCAGTGTCCACAAGGGAAGGGCATCTCAAGGCCAGGTGAAGCATAACTTAAATGACTGCAGTCTGCAGAACTTTGCGGCCAAAACCAGCATCCGCTGAGGCCCGCACATCAACTTTGTAAAACTTAGAAAAAGTGTGAACAGAAGACCAAGTGGCGGCCTTACAAACCTGTTCAACAGAAGCTTGGTGCTGAAAAGCCCAAGACGCCCCAATGGCGCGAGTAGAATGAGCAGTGATACGAAAAGGGGGAACTTTCCCCTTAGCAGAATAGGCCGCAGTAACGGCCTGACGTATCCATTTGCTAATGGCAGATTTGGCTGGTGCCAAACCCTTCTTAGGCCCATGGGGCACAACAAAAAAGGAATCCGTCTTACGAAAAGGAGACGTGATAACCAAGTAGTACTTAACACAGCGTACTACATCCAAACAATGCAGAACCCTCTCTTTGTCATTCTTAGGATTAGGACACAAGGAGGGAAGAACAATATCTTGGTTCAAATGAAAAGCAGAAACAACCTTAGGAAGAAAGTCTGGCTTGAACCGAAAAACCACTTTATCCTGATGCCTCTCGAAGTAAGGCGCCTGGATAGACAAGGCCGCCAATTCCGAGACACGCCGGACCGAAGTGATCGCTACCAAGAAGACCATCTTCTGAGTCAGGGTAGACAAAGCAATATCTTGCAAAGGCTCAAAAGGAGGAGCCTGAAGAGCAGAAAGAACCAAATTCAAATCCCAAACCGGGAGTAATGGTTTCCTGGGAGGCCGCACATGCGTAACCCCCTGGAAAAAAGTTTTAACTAAAGGCTTAAGCGCAACACGCTTCTGAAAAAAGATAGATAAGGCAGAAACTTGCCCTTTCAACGTACTTAGCTGAAGACCAGAGTCCAGCCCAGATTGTAAAAACTCCAGAATCCTGGAGACCGAAAATACCCTACAAGGAAAAGATCTCATCTCGCACCAAGCGATATAGGCTTTCCAGGTCCTATAGTAGATGATAGAAGAAGACCTCTTCCGGGCACTGATCAGAGTCTTAACGACTGAATCAGAAAGACCCTCCTCCTTTAGGATGGAGGTCTCAGCAGCCAGGCCGTCAAAGCTAGCGCTGGTAAATTGGGGTAACACAATCGACCCTGAGTGAGCAGATCGGGCCGAAGAGGCAGAACGACCTGGTCCACTGCCAGCCGAACAATGTCTGCGAACCACACTCGCCTCGGCCAACTTGGGGCCACGAGAACGGCGGACACCCCTTCCAGAGCCAACTTCCGAAGCACTCTGCCTAGCATGGGTATCGGAGGAAACAGGTACAGAAACCCCAGATCCCCCCAGCTCAGGGACATGGCGTCCACTGCCAGAGCCAGAGGATCCTGGGAGAGCGACACGAAGTTCGGGAGCCTGTGATTGTGACGAGAGGCAAACAGGTCCACCTCTGGTGTCCCCCATCGGCGACACAGTGAGCGAAACACCCGAGGATGGAGGGCCCATTCTCCCCGACGGGGAGAGCCCCTGCTCAAGCGGTCCGCTTCCAGGTTCTCCACTCCTGGGATGTATACCGCCGAGAGACAAGGAACATGGGCCTCTGCCCAGGTCAGGATCAGGGACACCTCTCTGAGAGCACTCAGACTGCGAGTCCCTCCCTGATGATTGATGTAAGCAACCGCTGTTCGATTGTCTGAACGCACCTGGACCGGAAGGCCCAGGACGTGCTGAGTCAGGAGAGCAAGCACCCGACGGATGGCTCTCAGTTCCAGAATATTGATGGGTAAGTGGGCCTCTTGAGGTCCCCACTGCCCCTGGAACTGCAGCTCCTTCCAGAATCCGCCCCATCCCGACAGACTGGCGTCCGTGGTGACAATTTCCCAAAGGGGGGCCAGGAAAGACCTGCCCTTCACGAGATTGGTCGAGACCAACCACCACTGGAGGGACTGCCGGACCCGGGAGGACAACTGGAAGGGCTGATCCAACGACCGAGGCTGCCGGTCCCAAGACGCCAACAGATAAAGCTGAAGCGTCCTCGTGTGGAATTGAGCAAAAGGAACTGCCTCGAAGGAGGCAACCATCAACCCTACCAGCCTCATCCCCAGACGGATGGACGGCCGAGGATTGGAGAGTAGGACCCGAGCCAACTCCTGAATCAGAAGAATTTTGGACTGAGGGAGAAACACTCTGTGTTGATGAGAGTCTAACTGCATCCCCAGAAAGGACACCACCCTGGCCGGAGCGAGGGAGGACTTGGAGAGGTTGATCACCCAACCGAAACTTTCCAGCGTGGAGAGCACCACCCTGGTGTCTTTCTCCGATTGATCGAGTGACGGAGCCATGATAAGAAGGTCGTCCAAATAAGGTACGACACGAATGCCCCGAGCTCTGAAAATGGCCATGACCCCTGCCAGCACCTTGGTGAACACTCTTGGAGCTGAGGTAAGGCCAAACGGAAGTGCCACGAATTGATAATGCCGATCCTTCATCATGAATCGAAGAAAACGTTGATGAGGGTGGCAGATGGGAACATGCAGATAAGCATCCTTGATGTCTATGGACGTCATGAAGTCCCCTTGCCGAAGAGAGCCGACGGCAGTGCGCAAGGTTTCCATGTGAAACTTCCGAAAACGGATGAACCTGTTGAGTAACTTCAGGTCCAGGACGGGACGAACTGACCCATCCTTCTTGGGGACTGCGAACAGATTGGAGTAGAAACCGAGGCCCATCTCTAAACGCGGTACCGGCCGGATGACCGCCATCTCTAACAGATTCTCTACCGACGCCAGGAGCCCCTGTGCGGCCAAAGGATCGATGGGCACCCGAGACCGAAAGAACCGTGAAGGAGGGCGAGACTCGAATTCCAGCTTGTAACCGGACGACACTATCTCCTGAATCCATCTGTCCGGAACCTCCCGGTTCCAAACCTGGGAGAAGTGTCGTAATCATCCCCCCACCCGCACGGGTGAGGGCAGCCCCTCATTGCTGAGCGGGCTTACCAGCAGGTTTGGGCTTGGAGCCCCAGGACTGGGCGGGACGGCCACGGCCCCTCCCCCGCGTCCAACCTGTACGACTGGTAGAGGGAAGGGAAGCCCCCCTACCCGCTCTGTATCCTCGAAAGGACGGCCTACCAGAAGCTGCCCCTCTAAAGGGGCGTCGAGGCCTCTTGCGTTGTGGCATCTTACCACCCTTTGCGACTGAATCAATTTTCTCCCCGAACAGACGCAACCCCAAAAAGGGGAGAGCTGTGAGCACCTTTTTAGAAGCTGAGTCCGCCGACCACTGTCGCAGCCATACTGACCGACGAATAGCGACCAGCATTGCCGCTGTCTTGCTACTCATAGCCAGCGCATCGTCCTGAGCGGATAGAACGTAAGACACAAAAGAATCGCACTGCTTAAGCGCAGCGAACTCATCACAAGCGGGATTGAGATCCTCGCATAGCCCCTGGATTACAGATCTTACTGCTAAAAGAAGAAGGGCCGAAGCGCACAGGGGGCGCATCGTTGACCCAGCATAAACAAAGCCATGGCGAGCATACTGGTCAATCCTACGATCCTCCCCATCTTTAGGGACAGAGGTCTCAGCAGACTGTACCATAGCGGAGCTAGATAGCCCTAGCACAGGGGTATCGACTTCAGGAGGGACGGACCAAAGCTTCAGCAATTCTGGCGGAAAAGGATAACGCTTTTCCCAACTGGAAGGGATTCCAGATAACCGCGTGGGATGTTCCCATTCTTTAAGGACCACCCTCTCAAAGTGGTGCTGTCTGGGAAAAACCCAACGCGGCTGAGGCTCTTTAAACAACTGACCCTTTGGCAGGGTGACAGCCTCAGGCGGATCTAAATTCAGAATCTCAAACATTTGAGCCAGAATGGAGGGGGTGTCAAGGGCAACCCCCGCCGACCAATCGCCAATCGCATCAGCCTCAAGCTGATCTGCCGGCTCATCTGACTCCAAGAGGAATTCACCCTCATCTGGGGAGCCATCGGACCATTCCACAGGCTCACACAATTCGTCCTGAGGAGCCGAAGATACCGGAGTCAGGCGCTTCCGTTTTGCAGGGGCCTTCGACCCCGCTTTAACGGGCAATACTTTCCGAAGACTGGCCGATTTTGCCACCACCTCGGATTGCGAATCCCCACCTTTGACAATGTCATGCGGGGTCCGGAACAGGGAGGGAGAGGCAGGAGATGATGAAGGTTGCGACGGGTCAGCAGCCGGATCAACAGACTGACGCGCAATAATCTGCCTTGCACAAGGAATGCAAATAAAGATATCATCCGCCGGGAGCGCAGCCCCACATTTTACACACCCCCTGGACGGCTCTGACGAGTCGTTTCCGGTAGTAACAGAAGCCTCCATATTGGTGATTTATGGTATCGCAAATACTGGGACTTTTAAGGCATAAGCCAACCCGGGATGCCCCCTTATAAAGAATGTCCCGGAAGGGAGGGTTTTTGTAAATACACTTTTTTTTTTTTTTTTTTTTTTTTTAAGAGAAAAGGTCCCCCTTAACAGTCTCAAAATAAATATATATATATATGTATATATATATCTAAAATGTGCAATTTCATATATAAAGAATGACTAGCCAGGCAATATAGAGCCGGAGGGCCGCAATAAAAGAGGGATCCCAGGATCTGAAAGGAAAGAAAAACAAACCATCAGATCCCTTGTGAGTGTAACATATGCAGCATGTTCACAATAGTATGATAAGAGTGCCTCCTTAAAAGCTTGCCCCATAAGAAAACTCACTCTCGGCCCCACAAAAGCGGGGCCGCTTACCTGACAGCAAGACCGGAGGGACATGTAGCAGCCGCAGCAGTAGAACACAAAACCCATGTGTTGCTGCAGCGCGCGCCCCCCCCACGTGACCTCTCTTAACAGAGACAGGAAGGAAGTGAGGCTGGGGCCGCCGAGCGCCGCTTCCGCCGGCGCCACGCCCCCCCCCCCCCGCGTCACAGGGAGCCGCCCCGTTCCATTCATTGAGGGATTGCCACGCTTCCGCCGGCGCCACGCCCCCCCCCCGCGTCACAGGGAGCCGCCCCGTTCCATTCATTGAGGGATTGACACACAGCCAGGCGGCGGAGGAGGGGGAAGGAGACATAAGCGCAGCCACACAGGCTGCCGCATGGAGCAGCGGGGAAGGGAGGGAGGCGGGAGGGGACGCATCTGAAGTGAAAGCACAGCAGCTGAGCGCGGTCCGCTGCCCCGCCCCCATAAAGCTGACCAACACACTGGCCATCTCTAAAAAGTATCTGCCCGGAGCTCCAGCATAACAGACAAAGCGCACCATGCTGCTGCGCAGTCTGCTTCTATGCACAAAGTGAACACACAGAAAAAGACAGCAATACAGTGAAAACACTATACAAGATACACAACCCTCTATACCCCCCCCCCCCCCATAGTGAAGGGAGAAGGGACCGAAACGGGAGAGTAAGGGGCTACGGGGACCCTCGGGACAGGGGCATCCCATTTCCGGATCACCATGCCGGATTGCCGGATTGCCGCATTGCCCCCAAAAGAGGGGGACGAGCGGAGGAGATAAGCTCCTAGGCACCAATAGTGCCGTCTACCAATTACCCGGTGAGCAGCCTAGGCTGGGAGGCTTCCTATCCACCATAAAGGTATACAAACTCAAACCGGGCAGAAATAGACCAAAAGGGGGGTGGCGGGGTAAGAATACCCCGACCTACCTGTAAGCAGGAAACTTCCAACCTCTGTTTGTCAAGCAGAGAGAAAAATACTGGTGATTGAAGGGAGGTACCAGGTGTATATAGGCCGGAAGGGGGCTCGTTACAAGACTTCCTCTCTGCACTACGTCACCTGCGGTGGATTAACCCATGAAGTAATGAATATTTAAGAAGTGAAGCGGGGTGTGTGGCACACCAAGAATATGGAGGTGGCACGTTCACATACCGTAGCCTGGCTCCAACTGCAGGAGGCTACCCAGCGAGCTCCCCATAGACACTTGTCCCGGGCTGAATTGTGTAGAACCGTGCGCCCCCCGTCTGAGCGTTATAGCGGCATCGAAAACCTCGGCTGCACCGGTCCCTCTTAGTGTCGGCCGGCGCTGCCTAGGTACTGGAGGGGGTGATTAAAAATGGAGGGGACCAGCAATCCGCCTGACAATTCCACATTGCCTCAGACACCAGACTAGCTGATCTGAGGCGAGCGCTGAACCCCCCCTGCTCACCTAAAGAGTGAGGGACAGGGGAATCTGGCCTGTCCCCTGGGGCCCTGGCAGGCTGCCTCCGGTCAGTGAAACTGGCGATCTGGGGGGTTTTACACAGCGCGGCATCCCAATTCTGGATGCCCCAAGGAGAGTCTTCGACTCCAGGGCCTTTGATGTTCCCCTTTAAAGAACATTTTCTGGCAAAAAAACTATACTCACCTTTTCTCCTATGCAGACCATCGCTGGCCTAGTCAGGGACAGCAGCGCTCACCTGAAAGACTGGATACAGGTCCCTCGCCACCCGACCTCGCACATCGCCACTCTCTCGCCAGACTTCTCTTCCTGTCTCGCTCCTATGTGGCAACGTTCCCGCCACCATTCACGGTGAGTTACCACACTCTCCTCCATTGCAGTGACTGAGCGCTCCACAAAAGACTTGTCTGCAGTGGCCGTAGCATTTGTGATTCCACTCCATTGAGTGGAGGAACGCAAATGCTAATGCCCTCCAGATGCTAAAACACAGCAATTGCGGAGTGCTCTCCCGAAAGTGCCCCACAATGTTACTAGTGTGAAACCGGCCCAATATACCTCCTGGCTATCAAGTTAATTTACTGTAATTGATGTATTGACTGCAATTTGGTCACAGACAGGAGGAAAGGAGTACAGCAAGCTGACATAGAGTTTACATTAATAATGGGACAGTGAAGTACAGCTGAGCCCCATATTGATTATCCTGACGATGGCCTTGTACCCAGTCTAAAGAAAATGACTTCAGATGTGCTGCGCTATTTGCAACCATTTTCAACTCTATATAAAAAGACAAAAAAAAAAACAAAACAAAATGTGTCAAAAAGTTTTAGAAAGGTCAGCAGTAAGAAAGGGGATTTATAAAGCATAAAGCTTTCCTAATCATTTACTACACTATATTGACAACATTATTGGGTCACCTAGCAACATATTCTAAATATACAATGCATTCAAGTAGCTACTGGTCTCCTAGCATTTGCCTAATCCAGACCCTTCTATCAGACTGGCAAAGAAGCGCGATTGGTCACTCCACATGACATGTGACACTATAAAAACTCCTTAAAGCAGAACAAAAACGCAGGGCGGGAGTGTCTCCCCCAGGGCATCCCAAATTAGAATGCCCCTCTGTGTAAAAAAAAACCCAGGTTGCAGGTATTTACTCACCTTTCCCTGGTCCAATGGCTCTCAAAGCAGAGCCGTTTTTGTGCCTATGGAATTCAGCAAATGGATCTGATTGTTTACAATGGGGAACAAGAGCATCCCCTGCATCCTCGGGCTGAGCATGCACTCCTGTCCCAGGCATTTAGATAGGCTGGGATGGGAGCGTTCTGCTGCTGGGGTTGCGGCCGCTTGCACTTCCCATTGAAGACTATCAGAGCCGTTTGGTGAATAATATAATACACAGCAAACGGCTCTGATTGGACCAGAGTCTGCACATGCGCCGTTGGACCAGGAAGAGAAGAGTTTTACTTGGTGATCTGAGGTCTTTCACACACAAATTCGGGATGCTCCAAGCCATTAAACAAAACCTTTTCCCCTACGCAGCCCATCACTCCTGATCTGGGGCTGCATGCTAGATCCACGTCCCTCACGGCCAACCGAGCATCTCTTCCTGGCAATCTGACAGGAAGACACCCCCGCCATCCTCACCGTGAGCTGGCATTGCCCTTTCCTCCATTCAGTGCACCGGAAATGGCCGTATGACATGTCCCGTTCCATTGCAGTGGGGGGCAGTTAACAGTGACAAAAGAGGTATCAATCTAATTTATTTACCGTATTTTTCGCCCTATAAGACGCACTTATTTTTCCCCAAAAGTGGGGAAAAAATGTCAGTGCGCCTTATCGGGCGAATGTAAAAAAAAAAAAAAAAAAAAAAAAAAAAAATAAAAAAAAAAAAACTCACCCGTCCCCGGCGCTCCCGCGTTGTCTGGCACACTGCGAGAGGCCAGAGGAGCGGCGGGGGCTCTGTCCCGGCCCCGCCGCTGCGATCGCTGTCTTTTCAGGCAGCGATGACAGCGGCGGGGCCAGAGACAGAGCCCCTGCCGCTCCTCCATCTGCTGCCGGGCTCAGAGCAAAGGCGAGCAGGAAGGTCCGGGCAGCGGGTGGGCGTGGCCTGCACCGGCGCAGGCCACGCCCACCCGCTGCCCGGACCTTCCTGCTCGCCTGTGTTCTGAGCCCGGCAGCAGATGGAGGAGCGGCAGGGGCTCTGTCTCTGGCCCCGCCGCTGTCATCGCTGCCTGAAAAGACAGCGATCGCAGCGGCGGGGCCGGGACAGAGCCAGCTCGTGAATGGGGTGGGCGTGGCCTGCGTCGACGCTGCGGCGCAGGCCACGCCCACCCCATTCACGGAGCCGGCCGCTCAGCTCAGCGGTGTCAGCGGACAGGTGAGTTTAAGTTTTTTTTTTTTTTACTATGGTGCCTGTCTATACTAACGGGGGGAGGGGGGTGGGAATGGGGGGAGAGGGGCCACACTGCCTATGGGAATGGGGGGATGGGAATGCCACACAGCCTTTGGGAATGGGGGGATGGGAATGCCACACAGCCTTTGGGAATGGGGGGATGGGGATGCCACACAGCCTATACTAATGGGGGGAGGGGTATGCCACACAGCCTATGGGAATGGGGGGAGGGGGATGTCACACAGCCTATGGGAATGGGGGATGCCACACAGCCTTTGGGAATAGGGGGAGGGGTGTGCCACACAGCCTATAGGAATGGGGGGAGGGGGATGCCACACAGCCCATGCTAATGGGGAGAGGGGGATGCCACACAGCCCATGCTAATGGGGGGAGGGGGATGCCACACAGCCCATGCTAATGGGGGGAGGGGGATGCCACACTGCCTATGGGAATGGGGAGAGAGGGATGCCACACAGCCTATACTAATGGGGGGAGAGGGGGATGCCACACAGCCAATGGGTATATGGGGAATGGGAGGGGGGATGCCACACTGGATATACGGGGAATGGGATGGGGGCATGCTACACTGTCTATGGAATGGGGGCATCCCACACTGCCTATGGGAATTGGATAGGGGAATGCCACACTGTCTGTGATGGTGCGTTTTTGGTTAAAAATTTTTTTTTTCTTATTTTTTTCCCCCAAATCCTAGGTGCGTCTTATGGGCCGGTGCGTCTTATAGGGCGAAAAATACGGTATATTCTGGCTCATCACTTTGACCAAGTTATTAGCATCCTGTGGTAAAAGATCAGATGTGGAAAATGTTTTTTAAACTAAAGGCCAGCAATAAATAATATAAATATGTGAAATTAAATAAGAGACAATTTCCCTAAAGAATGGGGTATTAATGACCATAATTGTTTCAGGCAGGTAAGACACGAGGGAATAGAAGCTTATACTAGAAGGAATATATAACCACACTAGTTCAGACTGAGGCCTGTTGTGGTCCAAGCACAGAGCCTGGTAACATGACGGAAATAAGATAAGATCATAATAATGCCAGGCAGACCTCTGGGAAGTTTCTTTTCTTTTTTTAATGGGGTTCCCAGGGAAATTACTGTCTGCTTTCTTGGGAAAACACCCAGGAACAGCCAGTTCAAGTCAAGCGCTGTGTGAGAGCAACACAAAACCTCTAGAGAAATTAGGCTATTGTTAGGTACAGAGGGAATTTTTATTAGCAAATGAAACCGTATGTATTTATAGCCAAATCTTTTACGAGGAGGTTGTGAATGAAGTGTAATTAAGGTTTTAAACATGGGTGATGATAAACTAAAAATAAAAGTCATGAAATAAAGGCTATACAATTAGCCTGGATGCAAATATCAATCTGCCAGCTGAGTATGTAATTTCAAATAATCAATGTGGAAGCTGTCAATCACCACGTGACATGGTTTCACACGTTGGGGCATTTTAAATCTAAATGCCCCATAAATAGGAAGACCAGTTGGTGGGCGTCCCAAAGTTGTATGACAACAGGGGGAGGTACTACAGTGGGGTGGTTTTCCGCTGTGTCATTTGTTAGTTACAATACTTTGGTTATAAACGTACACATGAATACATTTGGATTTATTCTCTTTCACCAGACCAAAGGATTTAAAGTGGACCAACACCCACTATGACACCCACTTTTCACTATCCTGGGTTCTGGTCCACTTCCGCGGGGCACCCCGATCGGGGAAGGGAAAACTCCCTTTCTGTCAGGGTTTTGGAGTTATGCCTTATTGTTTTCCTGTTCTGGAATGTAAAATACACATTTGTGTTAGGGTTGTGCCCCATATCTGTGATTTACTTATCAGCATGCTGCTTCCAAGTTTCTTATATTCCTGTGTGTCAGTGATCCTAAAGTGGGAGCGGCTTTCCTGGCCTTGAGCAAAAACTACTGACAACATGTACCAGAAGCCTTCCACTGTCAAAGGTGAACTTATCATTAGCTTTGGCAGTAATGACCCCAGGTGAGCACGCTTCCAGCAACCCTTTAGCTGCTGATACACAAGATTGTGTTTTCCTTATATGCAAAATTTGAATTAAAGCAGATTGGGTTAAACATGGCATCTGTGCCTCAGCCAATCAGATGATTTGCAATCCAGAGCCAGGAAGTCTCTGATATGTACTTGACATCACACTTTACGGCGCTAACATAAACAAATTGTTGCTAGAGAAAGTGGTTTTTGTTTATAACACAAAGCTGCAAAAAACAAAAAAGAGTAAAGAATTTGCAGATAACCTCAGCACATTGAGCATATTATTTTGGTTTACAATAATGTAAACTTTTAAAAAAAACATTTAAAGCATAACAGAACCCGGGTTCGTTTACTTTCCTGGGTTTCGTTACGCTTACCTGGGGCATCCCTAATTGGGATGCCCTGCAGTGTGAAACCTCCCAAATCGCCCCATCTGTTTACCTCCACCTCAGTCCAATGCCGCATACAGGGGCTCCCGCCCAATCAGAGCTGCTAGCTGTGATGATGTAATTCAGGCAAATCACATAATTTGAGCAAGCGACTCTGATTGCACGGGAGCTGACAAATGCATGATTGGAACAAGGAAAGTTGAGTGTTTATCGGCGCTCTTGGGGGTTTCACACAGCGGGGCATCCTGATTTGGGATGCTCCCAGGGAAAGCCAATGGCCAGCCCTGGAATATTTTAGATTTTAGATTCAGGCCGGCTACTGCTGGGTTTTGTTCAGTTAAGTTGTGAGCAGCCCAGCCCTGGAAATGCATTTTAATGAAACTTGGCAACGTTCTCCAGGCAAAGTGCTCCGGCATGTGTACACTCACTGCTTGTCTTTGCCTCACTGCAGAGAAGGGTGAAATGTGGAGGAAAAAATCCTCTGTGTGCAAGCATACAATGGCTATATATTCCCCAAATATTGTTCCAAATTCTCCCCAAAAAAGTGGAAATTACTTACTGAACTGTGACTGAGGCTTGGTTGCATATGAAATCCTGACTAGGAATTTGGAGGAAAGAGACAGGGAGAGCCCTCCAGGTGAAGATTGTGTATTTGAAGGTTGGTTACAATTGTTTTGTACTCTTTTGTGAGAAGCATTATTGAGCTTTTTTATTAAAAGTTTTAAAGCAGAACAAAACCCACCAGCGGCCGGCCTGGAATCTAAAAGACCTGTTACAGGTGGCTCATAGACTCTGATGAGTGCTCTTTTTGTAGGAGGTGGTGGGAGCACCCTTTGTATTGTGTAT
The DNA here is from genome assembly GCA_027917425.1 of Gastrophryne carolinensis. NCBI lineage: Eukaryota > Metazoa > Chordata > Amphibia > Anura > Microhylidae > Gastrophryne > Gastrophryne carolinensis. The sequence continues at coordinate 441,611,636 of CM051235.1, forward strand.
AAATATATATGTTCACTGGTAGTGAACATAACTTTAAAGCAGCACCATATGTTAACCACATCCTCATTCACGTGGCTGCCGTTGACCAATCTGAATTTCCCAGTGGGTTTGCACATCAAACTTGAAAGGTTTCTGTTGACAGACTTCCATTTCGTGCAATACACCATGAACAAAGGAGTGGTGACTTGACTATAGTTCAGCTTTAAATGTTCCTTGGATTTAACCCTTGAAGATCTTGCTTGTCTGCTCTGCTTCCTTATTTATAATAATATCTGAACATGCTAGATATAGAAATCTGGTCATCTACTTCACTACAAAAGTCAGGGCTGAAATCATTACAGGTATGTCTCCCTCCTCTGCCATGTTGATCTGCCATTGCACGGCGTCGTGCTGCTTAGGGGTATTCAAAGCATTACATGAGCTTCCCACCATTGCCATGTGCCATGGTTCTTGTGTAATACAGAAACATAAATAGCAATTGAGAGCAAGCTCATAGCGCAAGTCTTTTTATTTCTGTAATTCATGATGACATCTCATTCCTGTAAAGTATATACAAGAGTCTAAGCTCATGTTTCTCCTGTACTTTTTACACACAGGAATGTGTAGGTGCACAGCTTCTAGACACAGAAAAGAAAAGGTCAGGGTTAAATGGAGCCCGGAGCCAAAAACAAATGTAACTTTTGTGCCAAGCTGAAAATTGCCATTGGTATAAACTTTGTATTCATAGGAAATGCTTCTAATTGCCAAGCCATTTGGCTGTTAATAGAATGTGTTTAGCACATCCAGCATCTATTTGGCAGCACTGAAAACTAATTAGTGAGTTGCACAGATAAATCTCTAGCCTAGCCTCAGTTCAGTGTATTTCCATTCACTGGCAAGGCTGGCAACAATTAACCCATACTAAGCGAAGCAGCGCATGTAACAAGCAGAAGACAAGTATAGGCTATAATGAAGATACATAGATATATCCCTGACAACAGATACGTCTCTCCAACGTTTTACTACCTCATAAAGGGGAACACTACCTAAGAAATTGACTTTCCAAATCGAGATGTCCCACTGTGTGTATCCCTTTGGATCACTTGTAAACTAACCTTTTCCTACTTTTCACAGTGCAGCTTTGTCAATTTGTGTCACTTGCTTCAGAAAATCTGAATGGAGCGAGTGCTGCTGACTGCATCCCTGTCCCTAGCTGTGGGTATGCCTAGGCTGGCCATTCAGAAAGGCCTGGTGTGGTTGTTTGCTCAGCTACAGGTATGCTGGAGATGCAGCAATTGCTCAGAGAATTCACACAGCAGGGCTTCCTAATTTGAGATGCCCCATTAAAAAGGTAGACCAATCCCTCCAAGAGTCTTATATGCAGTCTTATAGACAAGGAGGTAGACCAATCCCTAATGAGTCTTATAGACAAAGAGGTAGACCAATCCCCCCAAGAGTCTTATAGAAATAGAGGTAACCAATCCCCCCAAGAGTCTTATAGACAAAGAGGTAGACCAATCCTCCCAAGAGTCCTTTAGACAAAGAGGTAGACCAATCTCCCCAAGAGTCCTTTAGACAAAGAGGTAGACCAATTCCCCCAAGAGTCCTTTAGACAAAGAGGTAGACCAATCTCCCCAAGAGTCCTTTAGACAAAGAGGTAGACCATTCTCCCCAAGAGTCTTAAAGACAAAGAGGTAGACCAATCTCCCCAAGAGTCCTTTAGACAAAGAGGTAGACCAATTCCCCCAAGGGTCCTTTAGACAAAGAGGTAGACCAATCTCCCCCAAGAGTCTTAAAGATAAAGAGTTAGACCAATTCCCCCAAGGGTCCTTTAGACAAAGAGGTAGACCAATCTCCCCCAAGAGTCCTATAGACAAAGAGGTAGACCAATTCCCCCAAGAGTCCTTTAGACAAAGAGGTAGACCAATCTCCCCCAAGAATCTTACAGATAAACAGGTAGACCAATCTCCCCAAGACTCCTTTACACAAAGAGGTAGACCAATCTCCCCAAGAGTCCTTTAGACAAAGAGGTAGACCAATTCCCCCAAGAGTCTTAAAGACAAAGAGGTAGACCAATCTCCCCAAGAGTCTTAAAGACAAAGAGGTAGACCAATCTCCCCAAGAGTCCTTTAGACAAAGAGGTAGACCAATCTCCCCAAGAGTCCTTTAGACAAAGAGGTAGACCAATCTCCCCAAGAGTCCTTTAGACAAAGAGGTAGACCAATCTCCCCAAGAGTCCTTTAGACAAAGAGGTAGACCAATCTCCCCAAGAGTCCTTTAGACAAAGAGGTAGACCAATCTCCCCAAGAGTCCTTTAGACAAAGAGGTAGACCATTCTCCCCAAGAGTCTTAAAGACAAAGAGGTAGACCAATCTCCCCAAGAGTCCTTTAGACAAAGAGGTAGACCAATTCCCCCAAGGGTCCTTTAGACAAAGAGGTAGACCAATCTCCCCCAAGAGTCTTAAAGATAAAGAGGTAGACCAATTCCCCCAAGGGTCCTTTAGACAAAGAGGTAGACCAATCTCCCCCAAGAGTCCTATAGACAAAGAGGTAGACCAATTCCCCCAAGAGTCCTTTAGACAAAGAGGTAGACCAATCTCCCCCAAGAATCTTACAGATAAACAGGTAGACCAATCTCCCCAAGACTCCTTTAGACAAAGAGGTAGACCAATCTCCCCAAGAGTCCTTTAGACAAAGAGGTAGACAAATTCCCTCAAGAGTCTTAAAGACAAAGAGGTAGACCAATCTCCCCAAGAGTCCTTTAGACAAAGAGGTAGACCAATCTCCCCAAGAGTCCTTTAGACAAAGAGGTAGACCAATCTCCCCAAGAGTCCTTTAGACAAAGAGGTAGACCAATCTCCCCAAGAGTCCTTTAGACAAAGAGGTAGACCAATCTCCCCAAGAGTCCTTTAGACAAAGAGGTAGACCAATCTCCCCAAGAGTCCTTTAGACAAAGAGGTAGACCAATCTCCCCAAGAGTCCTTTAGACAAAGAGGTAGACCAATCTCCCCAAGAGTCCTTTAGACAAAGAGGTAGACCAATCTCCCCAAGAGTCCTTTAGACAAAGAGGTAGACCAATCTCCCCAAGAGTCCTTTAGACAAAGAGGTAGACCAATCTCCCCAAGAGTCCTTTAGAAAAAGAGGTAGACCAATCTCCCCAAGAGTCCTTTAGAAAAAGAGGTAGACCAATCTCCCCCAAGAGTCATAAAGATAAAGAGGTAGACCAATCCCCCTAAGATTCTTATAGACAGAGAGGTAGACGAATCCCCTAAG